>OZ010638.1:20840429-21440429 GCA_963932165.1 Pimpla rufipes
GGAAAATGCGTGTGGAAAATCAGTGGGAAACGCGAAAAAAAAAATCGCATTTGCAGATTTCTTCATTATCATCCCCGTTTTCATGTCTCGCTGGAATTCGAAAAATCGCCGAGATTTTCCGATTTTTCGTGTTTCGCGTTTCCCACTGATTTTCCAAACGCGCTGTTTTTCTCGCGCTTTCGCGGAAAATCAGTGGGACACGCGAAACACGAAAAATCGGAAAATTCCGACGATTTTTCGGATTTGAGCGAAACATGAAAACAGGGATGATAATGAAGAAATCTGTAAACGCGAATTTTTTCATATCCACGTCACAATGTTTCACAAAACCGCCGCGGCGTGTAATTAATTACCCGTGTCTCCCGAAGCCACGAGAACATTTTCCCCACCCGTCGTCGTACATTTAATATTCTATAAGAATAATTAGCAGCGAGCGCGCGCGTGGAAATTTATTTGATACACCGAACGCCGAGAATTCGTTACGACCAACAAAGACGCGGAGCGCCATACACGCAATTAGCCGAGTGGCTCCGGGAAACTCGTCGTCCCTATTCTCATCGCAAGCGCCGCACAAAAAAAAAAAAAAAAACGAGATTCGTTAATTATATAAGCACTTTTCTGTATATCCAGCGGTACAAAAGCCGCGTTTCAGTCGCCGGTGTATTTGGACAGCAGAACGGTTACTGTTACAAGCTGAGTGACTTCTCCGTAAGTGCAACAAAAAAAAAACCGTGTGTATAGCTAGAAGTCCCGCCTCAACCCGAGTTCCCCCCCCCCCCCTTCCCCCCATTCGCCGAACGACGAATGGCTTGTTGTTGTTATTGTTGGTTCATCTTCGTGCCGCTTTATTATTTTAACACCAACGACCGAACGTCCGAACGAGACTATATATATAAATAAATATATATATACATAGACATATATATATATAGAGATATATATATATATAAATACATAAATATATATACAGAATCGCACCGGCAACGTAAATACCGCGGGCAACACCGATAGACACAGCCCACAACATCACAACACGGTTGACCTATATGTTGCTACGCGCCGGCGAAAACACGTATCAACACGATCCATGGGTTCCCCCCTCTTCCACCCTTCCCACTTCCACCCCTGAGCGCTCTTGACGTTAGCCGTGCAGCGTGGCAGCCAGGGGCGTCTCTATATATTCGCGCGCCCCGTAACTTTACGACTCTCGCCTATTCACGGCTCAATTCCGCACGGACGTTTCCTCGCAGCAATGCGAGACTCGTTTCTCCCTGTTCGCGCGCGTTCGCGCCACTTCGCCTCAGTCTCTCCGTCTCGCTTCCTCTCGCTCGCGTACGCACGGAAAACCCGCGCGCGCACAAAGCACACGCGGTTGGAGGATAATCGTCTTTCTGCTGTTTCTCCGTCTCCGTCTGTTTTTCTTTCCCTCTTGGGTTTTTTTTCTTCTCTCTCTGTCTCTGTCTGTTTTTCTTTCCCTCTTGGGTTTTTTCTTCTCTCTCTGTTTCTTTCCTTCTCATTTTTTGCCTTTGATTGTGTCCAATGTTTAGTTGTAATTTTTAGTTCTTAGTTTAGATTTAGTTTATAGTTAAGTTATTTTTAAGGGTTTTCTGTTTTTTTTTTTGTCCGAATTTGTTTTTTCATGCCTTCTTGTTCATTGATTTATTGCCTGATCATTATGTATTGATTTATACCTTTAGGTGAAAATACCTTTAAGGGAACTCGTCCCAGAGCTCACAATAAGCATCCCTTTCTCTCTCTCTCTCTCTGTTTTTCTGTCCCTCTCGCTTTTTCCTTCCGTCTCTATCTCTCCTTCCTCTTGTTTTTTTTTTTTTTTTTTTTTACTAACTCCCAGTATCCCTGACCTGTCTGCGAGCACCGCGACTTTTCCGACGCGCTTTACGGTCGGGAATCCGGCAGCAGAAGCGTCAAAGCGTCGTCGCCGAGTGACACGTGGTGGGGGTCACAACACGAGAGGCGCGCGAGCGTTGCGGCCGCGTGAGACACACGTAGACCGCGATTATTTGCACTGTCTCCACGGCCGTTTCCACACCATCGCGGCGACGCTCTTGTTTTTTTTTTTTTTTTTTTTCACCACCCTCAAACGATTCGCTGCCGAGTGGGACGCCCGGGTTTCGCGGAACCTCCACTTCGGTGTATCGCTCGGGTCGGACCGAGCGATATTTCGCATCGGAATAATTTCGTATCGCACATGTGTTCGGCTTTTTTAATGAATCCACTTTATTCCGTTGTTCTCCTACCCCCGCCTCCCCCCCCCTCCCCCCCATCGCTCGCTCGTTCTGCATAATCTCTTTAATTAGAGAACCCTGCGGGATTCTCCCGGCGACTTATCACTTCGTTATAGCCGAATATTTGCATAAGTCAACGTTTATCTTTAATTAAAAATTTATGCAACGCTGTGTGCGACGACAATCGGTTCACGTTTAAATCGTCGACAACGAGCGAAATATTTTTTGCCAGGGAGAAAGAATGTTGAAAATTGAGGTTGTTTGACATGCGAAACCGACGTTAAATGTTACAGCGGCAATAATTGAAAAAAAAAAAAAAAAAAAAAAAAAAATACACACATACAAAAAAATGTTGCCGTCTCTCTCTCTCGCAGATTCGGTTACCCGAATCGCTGGCAAATACCTATCAATCTCGTCGCGTATTTGTTTTCAACAATCGCGTTACAACCCGTCGACCGGCTTTTACTACCACCCCCCTCGATTTCTGTGTAATTTATTTGCCCGCGTCAGCTGAGACGGACACGCCGCGCCGTTCAATTTGTGCTCTCGCAATGAATTCGTTAATTAATGTGACAGTCACCGAGTGACGTATGCGGATTTTCCCACGCGCGGAGAATTTCCCGAGCTGCCGTCGCGCTTTGCTCGCTCTGTACGTCAAACTAGACTACATATATACGATATATATATATTGCATGTTATATATAATATATTAGCTCCCCCCCCCCTCTCCCCTCTCGTCTCTTTTGACTTGACTTGTAATAGAATTTTTTGTTCATAAAATTAACCAGCTCGAGAAAAAGGCGAAAAACGATTCCGCACTTTTTTTTTTTAATTTCGTTACTTCAGTAAAGTTGGGATTACTTTTTTTTGGATCGACCGAATCTGGGTTTTCTTTTTGTGTTCGAAAGAAAACTGTGTAACGAACAGAATGCCGCAAAACGGAACGCGATATCTTGACTACTGAATTTTTCACCGAATTTCAAAGTCGGGCCCCCAAATATCGCGAAAAAACGAACCTTTGAAAAATTTGCGATTTTTGACGGTTCGACTTCAAAGTTCCGTGAAAAATTCCGAAACCGAGATATCGCGTTCCGCCATGCGTCATTCTCTTCGTTATAGAGTTTTCTCTGGAACAAACGAAGAAAATCCACCCTCGATTTTTTATATCTTTTATTATATTTTTTATTATATTATATTTTTACATCTCGATCTTTTATCCCGTTACATATTTTATTTTATTTTTTTATTTTTTGTACAATGGACGGGACAAGCCCTTGAAAAACATGACTTTGAAGTTTGCATCGTTGCTATGCAACGATATTAAAAACAAAACATATTAATTCCATAGAAATTTTAATAATTCAGCCACATTAGGAGGTGAAATATTTTTTTTTCGTATAAATTATTATGTCGGCTATAAAAAGTGGTTATATATAAAAAGTTATAATTACTTTTTATAGACGGTATAATAATTTGGGTTCGTTAATATTTTGTTGTTTTTATTTTCGTTGCATTGCAACGATGCAAACTTCAACGTCATTGAAAAACAACAAATATAGATGGCAGAGTAACAAACCAGGTAATAAGAAAAATCAAATAACAATATACAAAAAAAAAAATCCCAAAAATTAAAAATTACATAAGAAAAGAAGAACACCTAAACAGATATATATATATATAAATATATGCCAGAAACCTATACATGTACAAATATATACAACACACGTGTACAAAATGTACATTCGCCGTACTCTCGGAAATCGCAAAAGCCGGAAACCCTCGCAAGCAGTAATCTTGCGCTTACAGGCGAAACTTTCGTGACAAAGTTATAGTTTCTCGGGTTCTCCTCCCGCGCGTCTATCTCACTGTTTCACTCGTTCCATCGCCCCTCGCGCCTTGTGTACGCTCACAAATATCCCGGGCGGCACGCGTGCGCTACATATTCCCGGTAAACTTCCTCGCCGCAATTCCGCGTAACACACATTTCGGTTGCCCCCGCCGGGCGTTGCTTATCTCCCGGGAGCCGCGCGGATTGACCGAGGTTCTTCCTCCCCTCCTCTCTTTCCACCGAGCGTCTTGCGGCGCGCCCGAGTGGATTTTCCGCCGGGCGTCGCAATAACCGGTTTTTCCATCGATCGACGCGCAAAGGAAATGACAAAAGCAAAGGAATAAAAAAAAAAGAAAAGAAAAAGAAAAAAGGAAGGAAAAAAAACACACAGGCGTCGAAGCGTCGAGGAATTTCAATTACCAAATGCAAAGTGAGAGTGAGAAGACGGAAAGTATAGAAATTGGGTCGTGGGACTCGCGCGTTCGTGTCGATATAATTCAACGAGAGCCTTGAATCTCGTTGCGGACCGAGAGAGAAAGGCGAGAACTATGTAATTTCTCTCTCTCTCTTTCTCTCGTCTTTCTCTTTCTCTCTCTTTCTCTCGTCTTTCTCTTTCGCCTCTTTCGCCCCGCGCGCCTCAACAAGTTGCGATCCTCCGATAATTCCCGCCGCGCTGCCCGCCCTTCTCGCATATCTATTTTCTTCCCGTGACCTCTGCGCGTCCTCCGAGCCCCGGAGAGCGCCGAGCGAGGAAAATAAAAACACAACACGGGAACGGAACCGTTGCGATGGATATCTGATTAAATAAGGTGATTTTATTCGTCGACTTGGAGGACGAACAAAGAAAGACGGGGGCAGAGCGAACTCGGGGCACGAATTCGCACGGTCACCCGGATTTTTTTAATTCGCTCGCTGAGCGACGTTTCATTGCCGGATAGAAATGCCAAAGCTGAGTTTGTGTTTGTTTTCGTTGTTTGTCGCGCTGTTCGAGCTTTCGCGCTTCTCATTGTTTTCACAATTCATTGAGGTGCAAAAAGAGACTCGGGTACTTCGAATTGTTTGTCATTAAATATCGACGATTATTTTGCTCGCGGGAAATATTATTTACAAATAACTATTATAGCACTTCATGTTTATAAAATAACCCCGGGTGATTTTGGATGGCCAATAAATTCTGTATTATACCATAAATTAACCCAACTGTTTTTTTTTAATCACAAAAAAGTCCTCAAATACCACAAACCAGCTCTAAAATATCCCACAGGTCAGTTGCACAAAATTAATCTCACCAGATTAACCGAATCCTCAATTAGTCAGTCGGAAATTTATTTATTTATTTATTTATTTATTTACAATAAACAGGACAAGCCCTTAAAAACAATATATAATAAAACCCCCAACGTACTAAATAAACAACTTCTAATAATAATAATAACTTTTTTATCGTGTGGAGAATAATAACAATGATAATAATAATAATAATCATAATGATAATCATAATGATAATCATAATGATAATCATAATGGTAATCATAATGATATTCATAATGATAATCATAATCATAATCGTAATCATAATCATAATCATAATCATAATCATAATAATAATAATAATAATAATAATAATGATAATTATATAGGGAATAACAGAAAATTCGTTTAAAAAGAAAACAAGAATACGAAAAAACAATGATTCACGAACAGAAAAAAATATAGGAAATCGAAAATAGTGGAAATCGCGTGTGTGACCCGTTGTCGACAAATCGTGAAAGCCTCGTTTCGTTATTCATCCCGTCGACCATTGGACTTTGACCCGAGTGAGTCGAGTGAATCGCGTGCAATTCATCTTACGGCCCGAGATCTCTCTCGGTGGGCTCCCGGTGCTTTCGCTGTCTAGTTACCACGTTGTGCACAGGGGGGTGGGGGGGGGGGGCGACCGAGAATGGCCGCGCAGTATCTAATCAGCGTCCGGCGTGCGCGAAAATTTATCACTGTCCTTCCGTCATAATGCGGATTATTTAGGGTCCCCTCGGAGGTGGAAGGTGGAATACGTATGACATGTCCCGGTTGCGTCCGAGGCGCGCGCGCGCGGATAGCGTGCAGCCCAACGGCGGCCGCCGCCTCGCACAGAGAGACCCTCGAGTGGTCCCCTCGCAATCGGGAGACAAACAACTGGCCGGTTCACTCGACCACTGACCCCGCGCTCTACCCTCATTCAACCGCCGCCCCGATAATAAAATGCAGGCAGGATCGATGGGCCCCTTTCGCTCACGGATATTTATCGAAACGATCGGTCACAGCGATTCTAGCGAAATATAAACCAGAGTGAGAGAGAGAAAAAAAATAAAGAGCGAAAGGGAACACCGAGAGCGGTGCACCATTATTTGCACGGCGCAACTGTCATTATTTTCCCGGCGAATGGTTTCGAATATACCGGCTCATTAAAACGACAGTATTTTTTTTTTTTTTTTTTTTTTTTGTCGTTTGACCTCCTGGCTCACTGAGGATACAATTTTGCCTTCGGCCTCGTTCAGGCCGGACCATTAATTTTCTAATTATGTAATTGGCCGGGGTTGTCGCGTGACACGGATATTTTGTCGTCAGTCGCGAAAGACAAACGAATGACGCACAAGTTGCTGGGGGAAAAAAAAAAATCGCATTCCTCGACGTGACTTCCGGTCGATTATCTGGTAAATCGTTGAACGGAAAGTTTCACGGAAATTGCCGTTGCTAAACGTTGTGTGACACAGATGTGTTTTTAAAGTCGAGCTAGAAAAAGAATAAAAAATGGTACCCGTTACCATTTTTAAACCCTCATTATTTTCCACTGTCCCGGATTAAATATTTTTATGACCAAAATAAAAAAAATAACAACCAACATTTCTGCATGCAAATAATTTTTCCCTCCCCGTTCCAACGACCCGAATCAAATCTGCCTCCAATTATTTCGTCTTTCCCAAAAATGCCACCCCCCCCCCCTTTTCATTCCCCCTCAAACGATCCCCAGTGTGTGGTAGCCAATCCAGAAATCCACATGCATTCGCCGCTCACCCATATGGAAATAAAGTATATGCAAAATATATAAAAGATATATTCTTTTATATATTATATATTTTATTTTACTTTATTTATAATAGAATATAAGATAATATATCTACTATAAATAAAGTATATGCAAAATATACACAAGATATATTTTGTCCGAAAACTTCTATATGTCGAATATATTTTAATATATTTTATGATATATACGAAATATACGCGAGCAAAAAATATTTCTAAGATATATCCAAAATATATTCAAAATGTATATTTTATTGTATTGTCGTCCAAAAAGTTCCATACATCAGATATATTTTCGTGTATATTTATTTTCCATGGGGGCGCATCCACCACCGACTTTCACCCGCATCCACTCACAATCTTCGGCTGCGCTGCCCCACAAAGCTTCACACGGCTTTTTGTCTCTCGCCCCCCCTCCCCCCTTCCCTCCCTCTCTTCATTCTCCGCTTATCGATCTGTCGAATTTTCGCGGCGCCGAACGACTGGCGAGCCTAGTGATTCTTAAGGGGGGGAAGGGGGGAAGGGGGTGAGGATCCGGCAATTCTCGATAGGGATTAGGTATCACAGTAGATACACTCGGGAATGCATGAGAAGTGGGATATGCAGGGGGGGTCGAAGGGGGTGAAGGGGGTCGAAGGGGGTGAAGGGGGGGTTGGTGTGAGCCTCGCAGCCGCCTCACTCGCTTCTCCTCTACACCTACAATACCTAACAGTCCGAACTCTGCCGGTTGAGTCCTCATTCCTACCCCCCCTTCAACCCCCTATTTTCCCCCCACCCCGCGCCTCAATTCCGTCCCTACGTTCTCAGGAGATACCTGGAGCCGCGTTCACTTCGCTTCCGCTGCTTCCTGTCTGCCCCGAGTCGTCTCTCTCCCTCCCTTTGGTATCCTATAGACGCAAGAAACACGTCCCTATGGCCCCATACCGTGATTGATACGGAATCCAGGCTGAGACCCGCTCGCCCCGAGATCCACAGGCGCCTTGCGATGTGCTCGTGTATAACTCTCTCTCTCTCTCTCTCCGCTCGCCGTCTGTCTGTCCGTCTGTCTGTCTATACCCGCTGCCACTCGCTGTATTACACCTGTAATATCTCCACAGCGCCCTCTGTGTTATTGCACGTTGCACTCCGTGACGCGCGGTACGCGCTTCGAATACAATGGCGCGACCCGCGGGTGGCCCGGTGACTGGAAGTTCACAGTTTGCTTGGCGCAGGGTAAATTATATTAATTTTGAAATTCCGGGTGTGTTATTGCTGAATTAGAGGCGGAAGGGCGGAAGGGAAAATTGTTTACGGTTTTGGGGGTGGAATTGAAGAACGTGGGTTATTGGGTTAAATAAATTGTGTTGGGTGGATATAACGTAATTTATTAAATAATAATGTTTTGTTACATTAATTACAGAATTTATTAAACAATAATTTCTTGTTACATTAATTACAAAATTTATTAAATAATAATTTTTTGTTACATTAATTACAGAACTTATTAAATAATAATTTTTTGTTACATTAATTACAGAATTTATTAAATAATAATTTTTTGTTACATTAATTACAGAATTTATTAAATAATAATTTTTTGTTACATTAATTACAGAATTTATTAAACAATAATTTTTAGTTACATTAATTACAGAATTTATTAAACAATAATTTTTAGTTACATTAATTACAGAATTTATTAAATAATAATTTATTTGTTACATTAATTACATAATTTCTTTAATAATAAATAATGATATATTTAATAATAAATCATAATTTATATAATAATAAATATTCGAGTCTGCGATATATTATTTATAATTTCGCAATGTGTATTATGGCATCAATGAAGGAACAGAGGAAGGTCGTGGACCGCAGGACCGGGGAAGCTGGGAGGGATGAAGAGGGAGAGAAAGCCGCGAGCCATCAGCGCCACGAGGCGCCGAAGACGCGGGCGGAGTGAGAGAGAGAGAGAGAGAGAGTGAGGGAGGTCGAAGCTCCGGGCTGCTCATCATCGGCTCGCACGAAAGCGCCGCGTGCAATATTCCACAGGACGAAGACCAGCATGCGGCTACGGCGCGACGACAATGCCAGTCCGGAACTCTCGCTTCGCCGTAGACGCTGGGTCACACGCTGCGCCTCCATTGTCCTCCGTAGCCGGACCATCGACACCTCTCGCCCCCCCCCCCCCTGCCCCCTTCTCGTTCGTCCATCGCGCCGTTGTTTCCTCTCTGTTCCGTTTAATTGAATCTCGCTCACGATGTAACCCGCCGTACGGCTTTGCACACACAACTCGCGACTCGGTCTGTCCTCGCGGCAGCCGCACCGACACCCCGGCGACCTGGTCGTTTTTTTTAAAATAAACACACCAGGGGGGCTTGTCTTGTAATAGCATTTTTTTTAATAACATGGAGATCGCCGGTAAGAATAATTAAAAAAAATTGTTGCCTAAAAATGTTTTTTGTTAAAAAAAATTGTTAACAAAAAAAATATTTTGAGACATCTTTAGTTTTTGATTTTTTAAAATAATTAATAAAATAAGTTCATTAATGAAAAAAAAAAAATTAACAAACTTAATTGGTAATTTAATTTTTAAAAATTATTTTGATGGAAATATATTTTTTGGAAAATAGATTTTAAAGAAAATTGTTTAACGAAAAATATATTTTGATAAAAATTAAATTATCAATTAAGTTTGTTAATTTTTTTTTTTTTTTTTTTCATTAATGAACTTAATTTTATGAATAATTTTTTAAATAAAAAACCAAAGATCTGACTCAAAATATAGTGTTATAAATTATAATCGAAATAAATTAAAAACCAAAATATCGTGACGAACCGAACGATCCGAGTCGAATTCGACTCGACACGAGAAGCCCTATGACCATATTCGACCCACCCCCCGCCGCAAAATTCTCGTCACGCTCTCCCGAGGTTTATCCCACCTGCGCGTGTGACATTCGCCCGCGGGGGGGAGGAGTCGTCTGGCTTTAATAACAATAAAACGGCGCCGCGTCGAAACAAGGAAACTCCCCAAGAAATATGTCCTTAAACGCACATAGTACCCGCGACGGCTCTCGGGCCCCCGAGATTTACGATGAAAAATGGAAAATCTCGCCACCTGTCTTGGCAATGTCTGTCCCATGAAAAACTACGTGTACGAAACGTGTCCGAGACCGCAGCCGGCACAGCGAGTTTGACTCGATCGATCTTGCGCGCCCCGTTGTGTTGGCACCGCGCTTGGCTCGTGCCACGAGTTCCACTCTTTCTCTTACTCTCCACCTCAGTCTCTCTCGTTATCGTTTTACAGAACACGCACTAATTCACGTGACGCGCAATTTTTTTTTATTTTTATTAACTAAAAACAGCACAAAAAGAAAAAGGAAAACGTTTTATCTGAAAAAAAGAAAACGTTTTATCTACAAAAAAGAAAACGTTTTTTCTGAAAAAAAGAAAACGTTTTTTCTGACAAAAAGAAAACGTTTTTTCTGAAAAAAAAAGAAAACTGTTTTTCTGAAAAAAGAAAAGAAAACTGTTTTTCAAATAGCACAAAAAGAAAACGCGAAAATATTTTTTTTCCTCCGCAAAAATAACAAACATTAACCAAAATACAATAAACACGACTGAAACTGCTCATCATCATCATTAATTAGCAACGAGTTGAAGACACCCCGACAGCCAATGAGAGAACGAAACGCAACACAAATTCACCCCCTGATTCTTTTTCAAGAGATACCAAAATCAAAGTCTTAAATCAAAGATTTCACCCCTTAAACAAACTCAAATAAATTTACATCGGCTCCAAAATCCTCTACTTTTCGCTTTCAATTCCCGGGCACAAAACTCATATTTTCGGGCAGCCCTTGATAAGTTAGCCGCGAGTTAAACTCCATCGATCTTACACTCCGTTGTGTTGGCAGTTTGTTTGGCTCGTGCCGCGTGCTCCACTCCCCCCCCCCCTTACCCCCTTCCTCTCCAGTCATCGCGCGCTGATGCACGTGAAGCGTCGTCGTCGTCGTCGTCGTTGTCGGTGTTTACCGCACACGCCAGAGCGTGGCGCACGATGCCTCTCGTTTGATGCATCCAAACGCGGTTATAGGGCGGCCGCCGCCGCCGCGCATAGGGCCGCAGTGTGCACACGAGAGTGGATATAGCGAGGTGTACAAGCGGGACGTGTACACGTTGTGCACGCGATGGGATATAGAGCGCGCGCGCGCGCCCAGCTCGGGGAATGCGTGAAGCGAGAACGAGTGCGCCGGCAACAGCCGACCCGGCAAACGAGGTAAAAGCCTCGAGAAATTGAGAGGTCTCTGGCGCAGCGCGTTCGATGCACCGCGCACCACGGCTGCTGCTCCCCTGGGTGCAGCGCCTCTGTAGCCTCGCATCAGCGTCCGGCTATTTCGCTCCTATCGGTACATTCTCTCCTTTTTTTAGTTTTTTTTTTTTTTTTTTTCCCGAGGCTCTTCTATCTTCCCTTGTCTTCCCTTTCCGTTCGGCCACCAATGTTCCCCTCGGTGTACGGTGGCCGCTGCTGTGTCGCGCTTCCCGATAAATATTGGCAACGATGCTTCCGGCGCTCCGGGCTCTGCGCTCTGCGCCATTGAGGGTGCAGTGGAGGGCTGAGGGTGAAGGGGGTGAAGGGGGGGGGGGCTGCTGCCTCTCCAGCCCGACAATACGCTTGGGCATTGCCCGTGTACATACGCGATGCGCCTGGGGAGAGACTCGAAATGCTTGGTCGTTACTTTCTTCGGCTCCGTGCAACGGCTCTTGGGGGTACGGACGATGTCACGGTAATTGGGTGTAGTCGAGTAGCTGCATCGCGGGACGTCGCGCTGGAAGAGGTATTTTTCGGTTGCGGCCGAGGTAAAATCGGTTTGAGGGTTTATGGGGGGGGGGGGGGGTGGATGCTTGAGGGTTGGAGGGTGAAATACGGGGAACGAGGTCGACGATGGGGTGGTGAGAGTTGTCATGTATTTTGCGTATTTTAAGACCATTCGCGGTGTCCTAGTGTGGCTGTGGACCGAGTTACGCGAATGTGATTTGAAGGGGGGGTGTTTTTTTTATGAGGGGGTGGAGATAAAATATTGGTGAGCATGGGAATGTCGAGATAACAGTTCAAGGTGAATTTTAAGACCAGTTGCAAGGTGCTGGGTCGTCTGGATGCGGAGTTACGGGGGAAAGAGTGATTCGAGAATTTGAAGGGGGGGTCGTATCTTTTTTATGGGTCGACCGATTCGATCGAGCTTAGTCTCATTTGAAAGCCCTTGAATAGACCTCAAATAATTCGTATGCTAGAACCTTCTGTCATGCCCTCATAATGAGTTTCGTCCAGCCCTAAACAAGCCCTCAAATATTCCTCAACCGTAACGCAAGTTTTGCAGCGAAATTCAGATCCCGCGGAATAAAAAAAAAAGTCTCCCCTACGCAACTAAATTGGCCGACATTTTCGCGGAACGAGTGGAGGCCGTATATACGCGAGCTCTAAAGGAATTCGTGTGTCGTGCGACAAATCGTCCACACCTCGAAAAATATTTGTCCCCCTTATCCCTTCTTCCACTCGACTTGATTTGTGCATCGCGGGCCGCGTTTGTTGCGTGAGCTTTTTAAGCCCGGCGCACCCGGATACCGTGTTACGTGGGATGGAGCGCCCAGGTGCTCGCGGTATTCGAGCGTTATCCATATACGAAATACCTCTCGTGGGGTGGAATGAAAGTCCATAAGCGGGGGGGCGCGTGTCACACGTGCACCACTTGTTGATGCGACCAATCTCTCTCTCGCTCTCTCTCCCTCGCTCCGTGTCTTTCGCCCTCTCGCTCCCTCATTGTTCCCACTCGTGCTCGGCTAAATAGTTGAGGATCCTTCATGTCGATTGCCACCGCTGCAATATCTCGCGTGACACTATCCGCCCTCCCCCCGCATTCGTGATGGATATCTCGCACTAAAAATAACAACAACGCATAAATAACAACAGCCGAGGCGACTCCACGATAGCGTGGACAGCGTTGTATCTTTGGACCTACGAAACGCGTATTATTCCCAGTCTGTTAAAAAGAAAGTCCTAGTAGACTATAACCAGTTTCTTTTTTTTATAAAATGGTGTATTAGATGTCGAGAAAAAATATATAAAAATAAAAAAGCACAAAATTGAAAGACAAAAAAAAATTACATACAACACAATATTATAAAAAAATATATTATTATATTAAATAAAAAATTAAATAATTAAATTAAATATATTATTTTGGATATTATAAAAAATGTCATACAACACGATATTATTTCATAGTTATAGTTCTAGTAGACTATAACCAGTTTCTTTTTTTTTTATAAAATGATGTATTAGATGTCGAGAAAAAATAAATCAAAATAAAAAGCACAAAATTGCAAGACAAAAAATTTTACGAAAGACAGAAAAAATACCATATAACACGATATTATTTTACACTATTTTAGTGTAAAATTAATTTGCAAATAAATAATTGAATAACCCGTGAATAAATCATCCCAACATCTTCAACCCTGCGCAGCCGAAAAAAAGGCACTTCAAGTGACGACCAGAGTCACACGAGGAGCGTGGCGACCACGAGAATTCGCACTTGATTCTAAATGGATGGAACGTGTTTTTTCGTCGAGTCTGCGTCAACGGGCGACGCCGAGCCGAGAACTCCCCCCGCATCTCTTTATCGTCGCGTGGATGTCGCCTGATAAATATACAGCCTTCCAGCGATGCTCAGCTCTCTGTCTATGTCGCCCCCCCTATTTTCCCGGTGTGTACAGCTTGAGGGTTTCGCGACGTTGACATTTTCCGTCGAGAAAAGACAGCTCGTCGTCTCTCGTGCGAGAGGGGGGGGGGGGGGGGGGTCCTACGTCACTTTTCCCCCGCAAGGCGCGTTCGGCCTACTCTTCGCGAGAGTGTTTAAGCAGAGGGAGGTTTTCCAAAGCCCTTATCGGGGAAAGGCTTGCTGGTCGTTCAGGGCTGCTGCTTCGCGGGATGCACGAGCGAAGGGGGGCGAAGGGGGGGCTCTCTCACCCTGTGTTAGCAAAGTCGTTCGCCGATACGCCTCGCTCATGTTGCCCCCTCGATGCCACCGCTGAAAGGATGGATGAACGTCTACACACTCGAGCCAAGGGGGCTAAGGATAGTAAACAATCTTCCGTTGTGCCGCGCAGGGAGAGCGACGACTTTTCCGAACGAGGAAGATCCAAAGCTCGAATTCGATAGAAAAAATATTTGAACCCGGAAATGGCGGTCGGGAAAATTGGACATTTGGCACGAAGAAGAAATGAGAATTTCGCGGTTTTTTGCTTCAATAAATTTTGTTATGAAAAAAAAATTTAATTTGTTTACTGTAAATTTTGTTATTAGTGTTTGTACCGGGAAAAAAATGATCCAAAGCCCGAGTTCGATAGAAAAAATATTTGAACCCGGGAATGGCGATCTGGAAAATTGAACATTTGGCACGAAAACGAAATGAGATTTTCGCGGTTTTTTGCTTCAATAAATTTTGTAATAAAAAAAAAATTTAATTTGTTTACTGTAAATTTTGTTATTAGTGTTTGTACCGAGAAAAAAATTATCCAAAGCCCGAGTTCGATAGAAAAAATATTTGAACCCGGAAATGGCGATATGGAAAATTGAACATTTGGCACGAAAATGAAATAAGATTTTCGTGGTTTTTTGCTTCAATAAATTTTGTAATGAAAAAAAAATTTACTTTGTTTATAGTAAATTTTGTTATTAGTGTTTGTACCGAGAAAAAAATCAGAGCCTCTGGTTGTTAATTAGCAGCGAAGATTTTCTCGTATGCAAATTCTGTGAGGGAATTTATAAAAGTTTCCACAAACGCTCGTAGGAATTTCATTTTTTGCGAGAACAAAAAATGATTTAATTATTACTGCGAGAACAAAAAACCTCGTTTTCCAATCCCACCAAAAGTTCTCCGAGTGCGAAAAAGTTTTTCGCATGTAGAAGCTGTGATTTTGCAAAATGATTTTTTTTTACCCTCTCGCTGCCTGCTAAAGGATGGCTGAACGTTCACGCACTGGGTTCTCGTTCGGTTGTTCAGAGACCTCCGAGCTGAATCTCCCTCGTATTCCTATGGAATACAACCACTCTACGCTACGTGCATTCATAATACAAATCTGTGTCTCCGTTTCTCTCTCGTCGAAACTCTCGTCTAACCCCAAAGTCCCATCAATTATTCGTATTAGCGCCGCGGGGGGAGCTCGGTGCATGTGGATACATATGGTGTATATATATATAATCTATATGGCGGTACATACAAATCTACAGGGTGATTCAGAATTATTGTTCCACATTTTCGTCAGCAACTGCCGATCGCCGCTCGCTCAAATTTTCACGGCCATTTTTTTTCATTCGCGATAATTATTTGATTGCAGCATAAATTTCAATGGCTGGACCATTTTTTAATAAATCAAATGAAACTAAATAAAATTAAACTAAATGAATTAAACTAAATAAAATTAATCTAAATAAAATTAAACTAAAATAAATTAAATTAACATAAATTAAACTAAATAAAATTCAACTAAATAAATTAAACTAAATAAATTAAACAAAAATAAATTAAACAAAAATAAATTAAACAAAAATAAATTAAACTAAAATAAATTAAATTAAATTAAATTGAGTTTACAATTCTGATGATTAAATAGCTGCAACAATAAAAAAAAAAAATTAACTATCGATCGAGAAAATTTGAGGAATAATTTTGAATCACCCTGTATATATATACGTACATATCTGTAACTATATACATGCACGCACCGCGGAGAGATGAACGTGTCACGCATTCACTGTGCTCCGGTTCTCCACTCCGTGCTCTATGGGTTACACCGTTGTAATACTCCGCTCGCCGGGACTTTGCGAGTATCGATCCGCGAGGCTAATGCGCTTCGGGCCTCTCGACTCTCTCTCGCGCGCGCGGAATACCCTGATGAAATTGATATGCGTTACAATTGCAAATTATCAAGCCGCTCTCGTGCTGAACACGGTTTAGCACGAGTGGCACTATTTACCGGCCACGTACCGAGCTACGAACGACGGATTTTTCAGCCGTCGCGTGACACCAGCTAATGTGGACTGAGAGAGAGAGAGAGAGAGCGGAAAAATAAAGCAAATGTTAATCGTTGTTTCAATAAACCAGCCTCGTTTGGCTCTCGCGATAGTTTCGCACAGTCTCGGCAATTAATTTGTTTTTTTAAACAACTTTTTACCCCTTTTATGCTGACGAATCTGGTGGACTTTTTTTGCCTGTCATTTTTCTTTCGAATTACTCAACAAACGTCCATTTTTCGAGATTTCTCGAGTGGCCACAACTTTCTTCAGTTCACATTAAAATGTCAATTGAAAATCCCTCAAGTGGCCACAATTTTTTTTTTTTTTTTTTTTTTTCAATGCACATTAAAATGTCAATTGTAAAACCCTCAAGTTTCCACACATTTTTTTTTTTCAATTCACATTAAAATGTCAATTAAAAATCCCTCAAGTGGCCAAAATTTTTTTTTCTTTTCAATTCACATTAAAATGTCAATTAAAAATCCCTCAAGTGGCCATATTTTTTTTTTTTTTTTTTTTTTTTTTTTTTTCAATTCACGTTATAATGTGAAATCTAGCAAAATGCAAAAACATCTTGAAAACATCTCAAAACATCTTCAAAACACCTTAAAAAATTCTTAAAACGGTATTTCCGAAAAACTTAACCACCACATTTTTTTCTCTCTACGTCCAAAGTCGCCACTTGACCCCCCTTCAACCCCCAAAACGAGCCCCCCTGCCAAAATCTCAAACTCCCAAAAAAATAAACACGCTCATGACACCGAAAGCCCGGGCATTTCCCCGACGTCGAAATAAATTGCGGATGCTCTCCCGTCTCCCGCGCCCGTTCCATTATTCTAACTCCCATCCATTCGGTTTAGAGAACGCCGCGCATACGATTTACAGAGTCAAGTGCGCCAGAATGTGGAGTGTACTGTATACGGCATACCTGCAGTGTACCATATCCTATACATACATATATATACATGCAACCCTCACACACATACAAAACACACAATATATATATATATATATATATATAATATATACATATACATACACATATATATCCTATACATTTACACACACACGCGAACCCCTAGTGTGTGCCAGCAGTGCGATGCTCCGGAATCCTGGATGGCTCAATTTCAAGAGGCTCTATCTCCACCGCTGCCACCGCCGTCGAGCTAACACGGGGCGAGTGCGATGCTATGTAACGCGTGAACGTGGAGACGCGAGAAATCCTCTCTCTATACGTACAGAGAGAGAGAGAGAGAGAGCTGCAGGGTACGCTGCTCGTTCGGTGCATGGGAACGGGGGTGAAGGGGGGTTTTTAAGGGGGGGTTTAAGGGGGGGGTTCAGGGGAGTGGTTGAAGTAGTACGGTAGTTACGAGAGACGTACGCGAGAGACCGAGCGCGATATCCCCCGGCTGCACCCGTGCAACGAATACGCACGTATTCCCTCTTTATACCCACGGAAAACCCATGCAGGTTGAGCGAGGGAGATCGTAGCGCGTGCACCGCGGCGAGAGAGTCCCACGATTTTCGCCCTGTCAGCCGCACACAGACGCGGGACACATTCCAAGCAGATTTAACCTGTCAGGCTCCGCCTGACTCTCCTCTCTCTCTCTCTCTCTATTTTTTTTCTATCTCTTTCTCCGGGTCATATACTTTACGCCTTTTTCCTCTCGCCCTTTCGCCACTTTTACCCCCCACGACCCGAATGAAATGACTGATGCGTCGCGCGTGACACTCGGACCGACGGGTCTTGTGGTTTCTTTTTTTTATCTTATTTTTTTTTTCGCGTTGGGTGAGTCGATTCGGTTTTGAGACTTGGATAAAAAAATAAATGTAATTAAGAGATTTTTATTCTTTTGTTGAAATGTTTTTTTTTTTTTTTTTTTTTCGAAAATTCTGCGACGACTGATTGGAAATTTTCACCGGAGGAAATAAATTCGTGGCTTCGATAGTTACAAACGCGACGACTTCTCGCGACGACGACGTTGGATAAAAAAAAATAAATGTAATTAAGAGATTTTGATTATTCTATCGAAATGTTTTTTCAAAAATTCTACAGCGACTGATTCGTGATTTTCGCCGGAGGAAATAAATTCGTGGCTTCGATAGTCACAAACGCGACGACTTCTCGCCGTAAATTCCTGGCCGGTTTCGATATAGAGGGGGAATATTTTCGGAGCGATAAACTTGAGAAGTTACAGCCTGCCGGGCCGAGGTCGAAAGGCTTGTTGGGCGAAGGAAGGGCGTGGGGCGTGGGGGGCTGGAAATTTTGTACGGATAGGAAGAGCGAAGCCCGCGCTCTTTGTCCCCGCAGGACAACATGTGGCCCGGCCGTAAGCACATCCGCACCCACATACCGCCGCGAGGTGCACACGTGGAGGACTTCCACGAGTGCTGGCTGTGCTATATTTAAACTCGAAATAAAGTTTGTCATTTGGGCGCGGCGACTCTCCGGGTTGCGCTTCGTGGCTACGATCCCTGCAGTTGTATCCATGGACTTTCCAGACAGTTCCGGAATATTCGTCATTAGTATTCTCGTACTCCAGGACTGTCCGTGAATTTCAGCGAGTCTCTATTAGTCTTTATGAGACTCTGTGAATTTTTATGAGAGTCTGTGAATCTTTAGGAGGCTCTGAATTTTTAGGAGGCTATGTGAATCTTTACGAGACTTTGTGAGACTTTACGAGACTTTACGAGACTTTGTGAGACTTTACGAGACTTTGTGAGACTTTACGAGACTTCGTGGGACTTTACGAGACTTCGTGAGACTTTGTGAGACTTTACGAGACTTTGTGGGTCTTTATGAGACTTCGTGAGTCGTTACGTAACTCTGTGAGACTCCGCAAGATCCTTTAAGTCTTTTATTACACGGTAAATATCGCCGGTAATTTCACGATGCCGCAATCCTCCCGACGTTATATGCGCCTCTTCAAACTTCCCCCCACAAAAGCGCGAGCCGCCGCGAAGCGACGAAACCGCCGGCGTCGCGACGCCGGCGGTCGCCGCTTCGCGGTGTCATAGACCGCTGAAATTGAAGTTTACGTTTAATCATCCCAGCCGACCGTGCTATCTGGCTCATCCAGATTCCCCGCGTCCCCCCCGCTCGTTTAATCGGAACAAGTGTCACTCCGAGACGGCCGAGACACATCCGCGCGTCCAGCCCGCGCCCCCCCCCCCCCCCCCCTCGCTGTATGGAATCCAGCAATACCAACGTCCAGGACACGACGGGGACGATCGAAACGCGAGCAATCGGCGCGACCGCCTCGAGACTCCCAACGAATCCGACAGCGCAGCTCGTTCGTTAGTCACGTCCGATTTACGTGGATGGCGTAAGACAGAATCCGCCTCGCTTGTAAAAAAAAAAAAAAAAAAAAAAGACATCTTGTTAAGCACCGCGATGCACCGAATTTTTTTTTCTTTCTTTTTTTCTCCCCCGCTGGTCGCACATGAAACTTTAACGAGGCTAACATATCTCGGTCTCTTAAAAAAAAAAAAAAAAAAAAAAAAAAAAAAAAAAATAGACCTGCTGTCTCTTTTTTCTTTCTCTCCTTTCGTTTGTTCCGTCCCTCCTTCCGCGTGTCGCGCAAAGAGATCCCCCGAACAACGAGGGAGACGATTTTCTCAGTTTATTTTGAATTTCATCGAGACTCCCGGAGATTTTACGCTTTCGACAGGTTGGACACTTTTCCGATAAACGTCAGCTTAATTATAACCCTACACGCGGGCCGTATAACGCGCGGGAAAGTCGGGGGGGATATCCAGGCCGAACGGTTCATGAATAAAGCGCGTCTGGTACCGGTGAAAACTTGGATACGTATTTCAACCCCAACCCAACCCCGCTCGACGCTTTTCCGCGGCTGTTGTTATATGGGCGAGTATCGCGCGCGGCGTTTTGAAGGATAAACAATGCTTCGCGGCGCCGCTTTTCACCTATTTATGCGCCTCGCTCTATACTCGCCGCCTCTGCTGGCTTTCAACCTTTTATCGCCTATCTAGCCACGACGGGCCGGAGAACATCTCGCGGTACGCGAAACGCAATCTCGCTCTCGTTGCGCCTGTGTGACGTTGGCGAAAAATTGAGCGACGAATTCGTGATTTCTCCGGACGTGGGAAAATTGTGGCTGATTTTCGGAAATTGAGTCAGTGGTATTTTTTTTTTTTTTTGCTGTTGCATCGGGTTTGCAATCATGCGGTGAACGTTAATTCGATTCCGGGTTAAATCGCGCTTGAAACAGATGCGGCGCTGGATTTTCTCCGCGGGATTTATGAATAATGCGGACGGCCCGAATTAGATGAAATGGTGGGATGTGGATTGGGGGGAGGTGGGGCAAAATGGGACGCGTAAACGTGTTGTTGCTTCTCAGCCCAAAAAATGCGATTCCAATCGTGAATTTTGTGCAAAAAAATGTGGGGCAAAATGGGACAAACCTCAAATTCGGCAATTTTTTATTTATTTTTTTACTGAACTCAATATTATCAGTAATGATTGTATTAAAAAGAAAAAAAAAAGATTATTTATTTAATTCATAAATTATTATGAATTAATAATAAAAATACTATATCACATACTATATTGCTATATTGTTAATACTATATTATGAATTATTATGATTATTTTTTTTTTATTCATTAACGGAAGTCTCGATAAAAAAATGTCGGCATGGAGTGACAATTTGAAAAATATATAAAAAAATTACATATTTTTTTATTGACAAGTGTTATTTACATCCAATTATTCTCCTGCCGCGTGCAAAACTCGAGTCTTCAGGAATTTCGATTTCAAACACACATGAAACAAAAAAAAAAATTAAATCCCGAAGACGCAGAGAAAAAAAATCCCCACAATTCGCATCTCCTAGTGTGTTCGCTAATGGATGAACCAACCAACAAACAAACAAACAAAAAAAAAACAAAAATTAAAAAAACCCAAAAAAAAAAAAAAATCGCATCTCGAAGGAGAATTTTCCCGGGGGTTAATTATTAATATTCCGCGTGCGCGGCGGATCAAGGCGGTCTCGCTGCATTATTAATAACGTCGAAGTGCATAAGCCGTGGAAGCCGAGTCGGGGTGCACACACCGCGCGCGCGGCGGTCGCGGCGCATCCAATCCAAGTTGGCTTGGCTTGGCTTGGCTGGCCTCGAGAGCTCCGCCGCCGCCGCCGCCGCACCGCATCCCCCGTGTGCCAGGCCGCCCCGTCGGTTTTCTAAGTATACGGCGGCGAAACACGCAGTTCGATACTTCGGCATCGATCCCCACCGCGCTCCGCGCGCGCCGAGCGGCGAAACTTCTCGGAAACTGAGATTGCTTCGCGACTAAGGTGGTCGGGAAGGGGGGGGGGGGGGGCGAAGGGGGGCACAGGGGGCAAGTGCGACGGGGACGACGATGCGGCTGTGAAGAGCACGTTACGTGTCACTTGGCCGTGCCGCTGCTTTTAATCTTACTTCCAACTTCTCGTGCGGCGCGCCGCAGTCCCCGACGCTCGATATTCGGCGACTCCGAGTCGGAGAGATGAAGAGAGAGAGGAAAGTCATACCCACCGAGAAATTACTCCGTCGAATTTACCTCTCCGGCTTTGTGGAAAGTATCTGTTTTGGATCTCTTTGGAAGGCGAGGCGGTCGACGGTGTCGATGGTTGAATTGGGGCAGGATGGGACGACTGAAATTGTTTTTTTATTTTTTTTTTTTTTTTTTTTCGAAAGTTGTATCTGGGGATTTTTTTATAAAGGAGACATTTTTGTATAAATTTTTTTTTTACTTGGAGGAAGAGGTGATTTTGGAGGATGATTTTTTGGATATATTGAAAAGAAAAATTTCGAGACGTTGATTTTAGGATTTTAAGAACCGGAAGCCAAGTGAAAAGAGGCAGAATATTTTTCTTTGAAGATCAAGGAGATTAAGATGGTTCGAAACCAGCTGCAACGGGGTGGATTTCACGTTGAGGGCGCTCGAAAATAACGCATTTATTTTTCTTGCCTCTGCGACTCCGGTTACTAACGATAATTACCGCCGATTTTCCTCACACAAATGAGACGACCGGATCTCTTTTCGTCCTAGTAGAAAATCTATAGCGACCTGACCAGGGCCTGACCAGATCCCTGATAGATAGATACACAGGGTGTCCCATTTTAATCTTACACCCGATTTATCTCGAAAAATAGAACTCCGATCGAAAAATGAGTCCTATGAAAGTTTTAGGGTCTGAAGGGGGACGTCCGAAAAAAAATAGTCCTTCCCAAGACAAGTTTTTTTTTCAATGGAAACATGGTTTTTTTTTCGGACCAAAAAATTGTTAGATCGAAACTAACAACTTTTGTAGGAACATTTTTTTGATAGAAACCATATTTTTATTTTTATTTTTATTTTTATTTATTTATTTGTTTATTTTTTTTTACCAGACCCGAATGTAACACTATTTTCTACCAGGCTGTCTATATTCACCCCGCTGTCACTTTAGCCACCAGGCTGACCGCGACATTTCGGAGCGTAACTATTTATTTCGTGTATCCGAGAAATAATATTCCCTATATACCTCGGCCACACATGTATACATATACACAAACACGTGTATATATAGATATACAAGTTGTTTCGCAATCATGGTTTTTTTTTGCCAAAAAAATGGTTAGACCGAAACTAACAACTTCTGTAGGAACATTTTTTCGATAGAAACCATATTTTTCAATTTTTTTTTATTTTTTTTACCAGACCCGAATGTAACACTATTTTATTTTCGTGTCTATATTCACCCCGCTGTCACTTTAGCCACCAGGCTGACCGCGACATTTCGGAGCGTAACTATTTATTTCGTGTATCCGAGAAATAATATTCCCTATATACCTGGGCCACACATGTATACATATACACAAACACGTATATATATATATAGATATACAAGTTGTTTCGCAATCCAGGAACGTCCATCAAGCGTTTGCCACGAAAGCTGATACTCCTGGCGATCGCCTCGAGCACTCGCTTCGTAAATACACCCGTCTAAGTTTTCTCTCGATATAACCGCGACGTCCCTCTCTCGTATATCCCGCACACCGAAAAACCCCCCCGTGTACACACGTAGCTCGAGGGCTCCCGTGTGTCGGTGTGTATAGAGTTACATGGTACGCTGGCCTGCGAAACTGTAGGACGACCGCAAGTGGCCGACAGATGCTGGCTATCGGATATGCTCTCACGCCTCACGACGAGACTAAAACGAATGAAAACTGACGAAGGAAAAAACGGGGGGAGCGAAAAAATCTTGAATGAAGAATAACGAGATGACGGATCGCCGGAGAGCGGTTTTCATATCTTGATCGCTTCGTCCGCCACGTCGCGATTCAATGTGGGATTATTTTCGTCATTCGGGTTTTTATTCCATTTTTTTTCCTCGTGGGGAAAGGAATTTTTTTTTCGCGATTTTCATGCTCGAAAATCATGGAGGAAGAAAAATGAATTTTTTTCTCGGCATTTTCATATCCAAAAATCATGGAGGAAGACATTTTTTTTCTCGCGATTTTCATGCTTAAAAATCGTGGAGGAAGAAAAATGATTTTTTTTCTCGCGATTTTCATGTCCAAAAATCATGGAGGAAGACATTTTTTTTTCTCGCGATTTTCATGCTTAAAAATCGTGGAGGAAGAAAAATGATTTTTTTTCTCGCGATTTTCATGTTTAAAAATCGTGGAGGAAGGAAAATGATTTTTTTTCTGGCGATTTGCATGCTTAAAAATCGTCGAGGAAGAAAAAGGAATTTTTTTCTCGCGAGTTTCATGCTTAAAAATCGTGGAGGAGGAAAAATGGAATTTTTTTTCTCGCGATTTTCATGCTCCAAAATCATGAAGGAAGAAAAGTGGAATTTTTTTCTCGGAATTTTCATGTCCAGAATTCAAATAAAAAAACCTGTTGTATCCACCAAATATACATTGAAAAACTTTTCATAATATTTTTCCCCGTCATTTTTATACCCAACATAATTTTCAATATCCATATATTTTTTTCTACACTTAATTTACAACATTTAAATAACAACATCCGCGTTACCCACGTTATAAATTTCGTCCGAAATTCGCATAATCACCGCGCCGGATTGCAGGTCGAAGTTCGAGACGAGAGACGCTCGACTGATTGGAATCGTCCAATTTAATCGGATATACTAATTTCAACCCCCTCCCTCAGGGATGTGGGGGGGGGGGGAGGTCACTCGCCGACCGAGCGCGAGCGGTGAGACGCTCGGGGTTTTCCGTGCTATAACCAGGTCGATCCTGTTCGTGGGGGGGCGTCGAGAGTTATAATGTCCGTTTAATTTCCGGAGACAATCGGGCGCGAGGGGGGTTGAATCGTTTTCCCCGGATACGACTCGAGTGGGCCCCGCGTCCCAGTGGCCCCCTCGTCACTACTGGGTTAATTCATTTTTCTGGCAAGTGTCCTCCGAGCACTCGGCTGGAAGGCTGAAAACCCCCCAGCCGCCGTTTGATCGCAGACGACGAGTGCCGCGACCTGCATTTACCGCTGTAAATGCGCCCCCCCCCCCCCCCCCCCCCCGTTGACCTTAATTGCGCGCTCGACAATCGATCATTAGCCGGTTGGAAAAGAGCGGAAGGAAAGAAAAGGAAAAAAAAACAGAGTCACCCGATTTTACACACTGGCAATTTTTCTGATTTTTTTTTTTTTTTTTTTTTTTCGTGTGCAGCATTTTTTCACAGAGAGAAAAAAAATGGTGACGCTAAATGTGCGTGTTTTTTGTGTTACAGATGCCGAGGACGTGTTCAGATTTACGGGGAACGAGACTCACACGGATTACTTCCGGCTCGTTTTGCGAGACGGCAATTATCTCCTCGTCGGCGGGAGGTAAATATCCAGTTGCAACGCAACGCAGGCGACGAATCGGCGATCGGATCGGCTGCAGGAAATTCGAGACCGACGCTCGTCAACCGGTTTCAGGATTTTTTTTTTTGCGCAAATTGACCGACTGATTAGCCTGGGGTGTTCGGAAGGGTCGCGGGGAATTGATAAAATTCCTGGTGGGGAAAAAATGCGCAGGAATATTGCGGTAGAAGAACGCAAGTTTTAGTCGCAAAT
This sequence comes from Pimpla rufipes, assembly GCA_963932165.1. Taxonomy (NCBI): domain Eukaryota; kingdom Metazoa; phylum Arthropoda; class Insecta; order Hymenoptera; family Ichneumonidae; genus Pimpla; species Pimpla rufipes. The sequence continues at coordinate 20,865,695 of OZ010638.1, forward strand.
TTAAAAAATACAGGGGGTTGAGAATAACGCCAGAGAGCTATAATAATTTTTACTACGAATATAAATATAGTTATTTTTGTTATAAATATCAATATGGCAATTTTTTAATATTTATAGCGACGAAACTGAATTTTTGGTCACCGAAACTACGCACCGTAAATTATTGTAGTTGTGGCAAATATTTTATATGTCGACTCAAAAAAAAAAAAAAAAAAAAAAAAAACAAGCAACAGGCAAACATTTAAAAAACTTGCATGGGATGCGAATTCTTAGTCCCAAATGTAAAAAATACTGGGGTAAAAGTGGGTTGCAAATATCGCTAGGGAGCTGTAATAATTTTATTACGGATATAAATACAGTTATTTTTGCTATAAATATAAAAACAGTAATTTTTGCTATAAATATAAATATAGCCATTTTTATCATATTTACAGCAACGAAACAGAATTTTTTTAATGCTTTTTTAATCCTATTTTTTCATTGGCGAATATCCCCAGAGAGATATAATAATTTTTACTACAAATATAAATACAGTCATTTTCACTATAAATATAAATACAGCAATTTATTTATATCAATAGTTATACCAACGAAATAGAATTTTCGGTAACAAAAACCACGCGAGCCATAAATCATTGTAGTCGTGGCAAATATTTTATACACCGACTAAAAAAAAAAGAAAGCATTAAAAAAATCGTCGCGCGGACGAAAAATGAATAGTTAAAACGAGCGAGATTCCTCTTTGAGTGTGTATTTCCCCTGGGCAGCCGTGGGAACGCCCGGAGATTGAAAGAAGATTTGTAAAATGGTGGTCGCGCTCTCTGTGTGTGTGTGCGTGTTCCAAGTGTTCGCTGGAAAACTGCGCCATGCCGGGCGCTGTGTACATATCGGCAACGATCAATATACCAGCTCGGGCGACTCGCACGTTCGTGCGGCCCGTAATAGCCTCGTTAAAAGTTGTCAAGTCATTTCGTAACAATAATTGAAACCCGGGGACGAACTCGCGAGTAATAAATAAAATAACGGACTGTCTCGTTCGAGGAGAACGAAATATCTTTTATATTTCTCTCACCGGAGTGCAAAAAAAAAAACAGCCTCGTGATTAAACGTGTATTTTCGTGTATGTCTCGTCAACGTATCTCGACCGAGTTATTTCCTCGCGAAATTTCCACCCCGGAACAGTCGTTGCCGGGGGTAAAGATGAGGGAGCGAAAAAAAAAACGGGATCGTAAATATGGGACACGAAAAAAGCGACAACAAAAAAAAATGAGGGTTCACCGAGGACACACGAAAAAACGTGTAGTCGGCAAAAAAATCAGGGCGGAAAACGCGACTGTACCAACTTGGCAAAAGTGGCGGAACTTAGATTGCGGTGACATCCCATTTTCGCCCCCGGAATTAGAAACAAAAATAGCGACCTCCGTTTCGTCCTCACATTTTTTTGGTTTTTTTTTTCGTCGCTACGGCCAATCGGAACTTTGCATTCACGGGTGACGAGAGTAATTACACATTTTCGCGCGAATTAACGAAATCACCTCGCTTTTCCTTAAATTAAATTACAATTATAATCCGCTGCTCCAAAAATGATTAGCCGAAAATACATCACGTCAAACATTAAATTCGTTGGCAATTTTATTCAGCAGAAATTTCTTCATCTCAACCGGGACGGAAATACGTCGCGAAATTCCTCCAACGTCCGTGCCAAATATATCAGTATAATAATAATAATGATAATAATGATAATAATAATAATGATATCTGGTGATAATCGTAAATTTTTCGTGAATTTGAAAATACGTCGCGAAATTCCTCCATCATCCATGTCAAATATATATTAGTATAATAATAATGATAAAAATAACAATGATAAGAATCTGGTATTAATCGTGAATTTTTCATTCGCAGAAACGTGGTGCACAATCTGAGCCTGACGGATCTCACGGAGCAGCAGAGATTAACGTGGTACTCGGACGAGAAGGACGTGAAGATGTGCGAGATGAAGGGAAATGACGACGAGAGTTGTCAGAACTACGTGAGAATTCTCGCGAAAACTGGGTCGTCGAGTCTCCTGGTGTGCGCGACGAACGCGTTCAAGCCGATGTGCCGGGAGTACGGAATAATGGCCGGGAATTACACGATGGTCAGCGAGAAGAACGGCCAGGCGCTTTGCCCGTACGACCCGCGGCACAACAGCACGTTTGTCTACGTCGAGGGCGAGCTGTACACCGGCACGGTCGCCGATTTTTCGGGAATGGATCCGCTCATTTACCGGGACCGGGAGTCCCTGAAAACCGAGCAATACGAGGCGTCGATTCTCAACGGTGAGGCTGGGAAATCATTTATTTCGTTTACTCGGTTCTCACGGTTTACAAAAAACTCAATTTCGGGATCCAGGGATAATTTTAGTTGCATCCAAAAATCATAATAATGGCCGTAATGGAAGGCCAAAGCGGTAGATAATTTTTCAAAATAAACACACAACTTTTGTCACTGTAAAAAAAATCTACTTGAAATTTAATTTTCAGTACTGGACATTTTTATGCATAAACTGAACTAAAAACTAAAACTAAAAATCTTTCAATTTTTATGATTTGCTTTATTTTTAATACAAAAACATTGATTTTATTTCACAGTTGTAGATAACATTTAATTGACCAGTTTATGAATAAAAATGTCCAATCTTTTTTAACAGTGAAGTTGACAGGAAAATACAACAACAACGAGATACCAAAATTAGAGCGTGAAATATAAGGAGACATAAAAAATTAAAAGGCTAAACTGGATTTTGCAAATTATCTTATAATAATCAACGACGCGCCGGGCGAGCGAATTATAATACAAATTATATTCGCCTCTTATCGCAGCCGGACAAGCGCGAAAAAAAACAACAACAGAAGCGAAACAAAAATTCGAATTCGAATCGCGAAATATAATTACAAAGTTAATGCGATTATATTCTGTGTCTATTCACGAGGCTTATCTTTTCCGAGGCCGAAATATTTAACGCTGTGGGCCACAATATGCGGCGGGTATTGTGCGTTTCATTTCGCCGTTAACAAAAGAAAAGTTTGCTGTGTATAAACGTTTCGGACAAGCGCGCAGCGTTAATGAGAGGCGCGGATTGATCGTGGTATCTATAAAATCGAACAATGACCGCCGAGGCTGGGAGGGGTTGGGCCGAGGCGGACACGAGGAAATCTCAAAATAATTTCCGAGCGGTAGATTTAATGAATGAAATTGCCACGGTTCATTAACGCGCTTTTGTCGATGCGGCCCCCAGTACTTTCGGCCACTTGTACATCCGTAAATCGTATTATTTTCGAATTTGGTTGTGTCCATATCAGCCGGGGGTAAATCGCACGCTAACGAGTATCAATGGGCGGCCTTCAGCCGCCTATATTTTCTCCGGTGTTTCAACCTCTGTTTGTGCTGTTTCAGCCCCGAGCTTCATCAGCTCGATGACCCACGGAGATTTCGTGTATTTCTTCTATCGCGAAACCGCGGTCGAGTACATCAACTGCGGAAAGGTAAGACTCGAAGCCGAAAATTCACTCAATCGGGAGATAGAAGAATGTAAAATAAAAATATACAGATTTTCTCTTTTTTTTTATAAAAAATATAAATATATAGATTTTCTCGTTTTTTTTAAATAAAAAATATAAATATATAGGTTGAACCATTGTTAAATTCTAAAGCTGTAATAGCAAGAATGGCTAAATAAATACAATACAATATAAATATATAGATTTTCTCGTTTTTTTTTTTAAATAAAAAATATAAATATATAGATTTTCTCGTTTTTTTTTCATTTTGGCGCGGAGCCACCTTCACAAATGTCGAAATATTCCAGTCCGAAACATCCGGACGTCACGCTGTTAAATATGATTTTTTTGATGTTTTGACACGTGAAAAAAAAAAGACTGTCATGCAGATCGGAGCAAAAAAAGAATTCTCGAAACTTTGACCCAAACATCCGGATGTCAGTGTTTTAAATATGATTTTTTTGATGTTTTGACAGATGGTAAAAAAAAAAGCTGTCACGCGGATCGCAAAAAAAAAAACGCGCGCGAAACGTTTTTTTTTTTTTTGCACTGCGAGGAATCGCGCAGCCACGATGATTGACGAATTAATTGTTCCATCCGTTTCAGGCTGTGTATTCGCGGGTCTCGCGAGTCTGCAAACACGATCGGGGTGGACCCCACAGATTCCAAAAGATGTGGACCTCGTTCCTCAAGTCGCGGCTCAATTGCTCGGTCACCGGCGACTTCCCGTTCTACTTTAACGAGATACGTGAGTATAAATTTTAGAGTTTAAATTTAAAGAATTAAATTAAAAAAATTAACAGTATTTCTCTATTTTTTTTTTTTTTTTTCAATAAGACAAGCATCAACTTTTATGGGAAATTAATATTTTTTTGCCTCTAAAAGTTTACACATCATGTTACAATCATTACAAGACGTTATTATAACAACATTATACAAAAACATACCAATGTTTTTATACAAATTATAAATGCACAAATATTTGTATATAAATTATAAGTATACGAATATTTTTATACAAATTATAAATATACAAATGTTTTTATGCAAATTATAAATATACAAATATTTTTATACAAATTATAAATACACAAATATTTGTATACAAATTATAAATACACAAATCTTTTTATACAAATTATAAATACACAAATCTTTTTATACAAATTATAAATACACAAATCTTTTTATACAAATTATAAAAACATAATTACAAAGCCAATCGTACCATCAATTTTAATTCTACAAAAATTTGTGAATTCGTCGCTGAGTGTCTCGTTATTATCGCAGAGTCGACGACGGAGCTGATATCGGGCCAGTACGGCGAGCAGGAGGCTCAGCTGATATACGGGACGTTCACAACCCCCGTCAACAGCATCAGCGGCTCGGCGGTCTGCGCGTTTTCCCTCGCAGACATCACCAAGACGTTCGACGGTAATTTCAAGGAGCAAAGCGCCCTCGACTATAACTGGCTGCCGGTGCCGGCGACGAAAGTGCCGGATCCGCGGCCGGGCCAGTGCGTCAACGATTCCCGCACGCTGCCCGACCTCACGCTCAACTTCATAAAGACTCATTCGCTCATGGATGAGTCGGTGCGAAGTTTCTTCGGCCAGCCCATCGTCATTCGCACGAGCTTTCAGTGAGTACCGCGAGATCTCACCGCGAGCTACATTATGATTAAACGTCTCGTCGGCAGCTCTCCGGGTTGGAGAAGCGAAAACTTTTGTTTCATTTAGTTTCCAACTCTCGCCGCGGCTCGGCGTTCGAGCTCGAAACTTGCGACTTAAGAGAAAAGACATTTCGCTCCGACGCTTTATTAATTTTTGCGGCACACCGCGAATAGTTTGAAACCATAAACACGACTCTTTTTTTTTAAATACAAATTCTAGAATCGCGGCGAACGGGACGCGAGATATCGAAAGTATCGCTGGGGATAATTTGAAAAGGAAAAAACAAAAATTGGCTATGGAAAAGGCAAACTGACTGAAAAAACAGTTTTTATTAAAATCAAACAGACTGAAAAAAATACTCGTGTAGATACGAAAATGGCTTCAGGCAATTCGAAAGGCTTCGGGCAAGGCGAAGTTTTTGCCCGATATTAAAAAACTGGTTTTCAACTAAAAAAAAAAGGAAGCAGCTCGTTCCCCTTTTGCGTTAATAGGGTGAAGGCACCGTTAATTGAAGAGTCATCAGTGAATGAACGAGAGCTTTTTGAGGTTTCATGAGAAATTACGATTTTATTTAGCTATCTACTGCGATTATTTTGTCACAGAAGCCAATTTTCGACCAAATGTGCCATTTTACGCTTTTAGTATTTATTTTTATACTCTTCGCGATAAAAATACGCGATTTTTTTCTCTGTATCACATAATTCAATAATTTGGCATCAATCATTAATATTTCTGCGAACAGTCTAAAAATATCAGATTTCATTTTTATACACTTCGCGATAAAAATCCGCGATTTTTTTCTCTGCATCACATAATTCAACAATCTGGCATCAATCGTTAGTATTTCTGCGAACAGAAAATATCAGATTTTATACAAACTCATGATAATCAATTTATTCTGCTTATTTGCTTATCATAATCAAATTATTCTGTTTATTCGCTTATCATGATAATCAAATTATTCTGCTTATTTGCTTATCCTGATAATCAAATTATTCTGCTTATTATTCATTCGTGACTTAACCCTACGCCCGTTTTTCTCTCCTCCAGTTACAGATTCACGCAGATCGCGGTGGATCCGCAGGTGAAAACCCCGGGCGGCAAGGCTTACGACGTGCTTTTCATCGGCACCGACAACGGGATGATAATAAAGGCGGTGAACGCGGAGTCGGCGGATTCGCACGAGCGGGTGAGTCCCGTGGTGATCGAGGAGATTCAGGCGTTCCCGTCGTCGGTGCCGGTGCGGGGGATCAAAGTCGTGCGGGCGTCGCAGGCGGGCGACGGCCTCGAGGACGGCCGACTCGTCGTGATCGCCGACAGTCAGGTCCAGGCGCGACGGCTGCATCGTTGCTACAGCCACAAGCTGTATCGTCACGCGTTGTCGTGCGGCGAGTGCGTCGCCCTCCAGGATCCCTACTGCGCCTGGGACAAGGTCGAGGGCAAGTGCAGGGCGTTGGTCGGCCCCGCGGCCACCGACGCCACGAGATTCCTCCAGAGCGTCGCGACCGGCACTCACGCCTCGTGCCCGCCCAGCAAGGCCCTCAACAAGGACGCCGGCAGCGTCGGCGCGATATCCTCGAATCACAACAAATTCCCGCAGGACTCGGCGGCGTCGAACAAGGACAGCCAGGGCGGCGAGATCATCAACATCATACAGGACGAGGAGAAAAATAGCTCGGGTAATTTCACCATTTAGTTTGCGAATTTTGTTCTCAGAAGAAAATTGCTTCGATTGCTAATGAAATTAGCGTGAATTAAATTTAAAAAACATTAAATTAAATAAAAAAAGAAAATAAAATGAATTAGATTGGAAACAAAATAAATAAAATGGAAAATAAAATAAATAAAATAGAAAATAGAATGAATAAAATAGAAAATAAAAGAAATAAAATTGATTGTATTTTCAAGGGCTTGTCCGTTCATTGTCAATAAAAAAAAATCTATTTTAAGAAGCTTGACAATTTTCGGAAATATGTACGAGACGAATATTGAAAAAAAAAATTGATTTCGATGTCACCACAGGTCCCGAAGTGAAGGCGGCCGACCCAACGTCCCAGTACTCCGTGGAAACGCTGGTGATGGCGGTGGTGGCCGGCGCCCTCGCGGCTATGCTCGTTGGTTTCATAGTCGGCTATCTGTGCGGTCGTAAATGTAAAAAAGACGAGGACGACAATTTACCTTATCCCGACACGGAGTACGAGTACTTCGAGCAGCGACAAAATGTTAATAGGTACGTGTTCGATCGTTTTTATTTATCGGGATATTTCACGATCACGAGATAAAAAGAGGCCGAAAGTCAGTCGTCGAGCTGACGGCGGGATTCGTGCCTCAACTATCAATAATACCCCAGAATTCTATTCATTACAATTTTTTATCAGCTCAATTTTCGCCAGAGTTCACAAATTCCCAAATATTGTATAAATAAAATCGACAAATAAAATTGGATGAGATATAAATTCGAGATAAATTCGAAATTTAAAAAAATCCGTAATTTTATTTCCAATCTTGAATATGATTGGAAATAAAATACAAATAAAATTGGTTTTGCAATTATCACTTAAGGGACATTTTTTCGTTTTATTTTTTTGTGGAAAACGAATAAATGTAGACAACCGCGGTTTTTTTCCACTTGTTATTTACGTTTTATAGTACACAATAGAATTTTTATGCCCACTAAATCCCTCACAAACGTCTCTTCTAAATTTGTTCTCACACTCCCCGTGCGTTCCAAAATGTCCAGTAGGTTAGCACCGGAGCCAAAGCTGTTGCCGCAGGAGGAGGTGACGTACGCGGAGCCGGTGCTGGTGCCGCAGCCGCCGAAGCTCCACTCGCCAAAGGGAACGATGCGAAAGCCGCCGCCGACGCCGGCGGAGACGCTCTTTCAGTTCCCCGACGGCTACGGTTATCGCGGCCCCCGCGACAACTTCGGCACGCTTCGATCGCACCAGGGCGACGCCTACAGGCGAAACGACGGTTTCGCGACCACGCGAAGCGTGAAGAAGGTCTATCTCTGAGAAACGAGCGAGGAGGGAGGCGGCCGTCACCGAAGCCTCGGACGGCCAGCGAGAAATCGTCACAACGCGACGACGGGTAGGAGTCGCAACGTGACGGCGGGAGGACAATCGAGCCGCGAGCTCGCCGGCCCGAGGACGCTCGAGTCGCCGTCGCCGCCCTCCAGCGTCTCGTCCAGTTCCCCATCACCTCCCTCCTCGTCGCCATCGCCAACACTCGTGCCGATCGCGATGAGCGGCGGCCCCGGCGGACCCGGCGGCGGCGGCGGCGGATCGCCGCCGCCCCCAACGCCACCCTGCAGCTTCATCTACCGTTCATAGTTCCGCGGGGCAGCAGCAGCAGCGACGCGACCGCAAGACGAAGCTGAAGAAGAAGAAGAAGAAGAACACTCGTCGTCATCATCGCCGCGACGGCGAGAAACACGCGCGACGAACGACACGGGAATCGCGCTTTTTCCTCCTGTTTTTTCACCGCGTCATGAGGATCGTCGCGCGCTTTTTTTGAGGATCGTCGAGACGATCGTGAAAAACGCGCTCGATGAAGATGAGGGGAGAATCGCGGGTGTTTCCGCGTGACACGAGATTATCGCGGATGGATTGTGCTGGTGATCTCCACTGTTTTTTATTCGACGACCGACTGATGCTTTTTATTCTCGTGCTTCATTTTTTTTTGTTTCCTTTTTTTTTTAATTATGTGAATTATGATTTTGGGACAGACGTGAATTAAGCAAGGCAAAATATTTCCTTTTTTTCTTTTTGACTCCCCGAGGATAGATTTACTTGCATTGCACACCCCGTTTGGGCTGAGATATTGAGGAAAAAAGGAGATAGAGAGAGAGTGAAAAAAATAAAACGTCAATTATCAATGAATAAAATTATGCGGGAATCTACGGTTTCTCGAATCGTTACTGCTTAACAGCGGCGCGAACGCCGTTGGCCGCCTTGAAAAATCGGACTGCAAATAGATGAAACTAATTACGTTAGAAAACCGCGGCGTGGCGCCGAGTGGAAATAATGAGACGGAGAAGTCGGGAAAAAAAACGATGGGGAGAGGAAAGGGAAAAAAGTTCGGTTTTATTCGTGCGACTTTGTGCGAGAAAAATGGGATACAAAATCGTGGAGATCGCGGCGTCGACACGATCGAGGCGCGAGGTTCGGTCCAAGACTTTTCATTCCCGTGATTGTTTTTTTATGTCTTTGTTACGTCTCCGTATTGATCTCCTTTTTTATTTTTTTCCTTCTATTTTTTTTAGATTTTTAGGTTGATTTCGTTTAATTTCGAACTGCTTTTTTAACCTGCCGAGAAAAAGACGCGTGCAAAGACTCTCCACATATACGTAAAATATAGACGAGAAACAAAAACCGATAAACGACACAGCGCAAAAAAAAAAAGTCGCGCGAGACACGCGAGACGAAAATGTGTAAAGAAAAACGACGAGAGAGCGCGGGGCTTGTGTACATATAGAAGATACGTTTAAAAAGAAAAAAAAAGATACAAAAACATATACAGATACGAGGACGAGAGAGGAAAACCGCGGGGAGGGGAGAGATGAGATCTGTCCGTCTGTCTTGGGCCCGACGATGTTCGTAGAAATCTATCTTAAAGTGCTTCTTATTTCAGTGTGTTTAGAAGTAACGCGTATGTGATATATTCTATATGACAAGATGTTTTCTAGACAATGGGGGGGTTATAAGATGGATGGCGAGACGGGGGGTTTTAATTAGACACTTGGATTACGCGATCGCTCGACGTATTTTTTTTTTTCGCGGGGATCTCCGAGGGACCTCGCGATAAAACGAGAAAAAAAAACCCGAGCTCTCTTGTTCGCTGCTCTCGAAAAAAAATCATTCATCGTTTTTTACTGTTGTTTATTTTGTCACTGATTTTTTTTATCGAAGGATTGTTGATCGTTTTTCGTTTTTTTTTTATGATGTTGAAGTTTGCGTCGTTGGAATGCAACGAAATTCCGAAAAAAAAAATTATTCTAATTAATCTAATTTCATCATTTGGGTTAATTAGAATTAATTTTTTTTTCGGAATTTCGTTGCATTCCAACGATGCAATCTTCAGTATCATTTTTTGTTCGCTTTGCTTCTTTTTGTTACGAATCATCCGCCGCGCCTTCATCGACGTTAAAACTTTGCTAGTCGCTGATGTTAAATCAGCGAACAACGGAGCTCGCGGTGCGACACGCGCAAATCTTTCACGCACATGTTACACGATATATCTGATGACCGTTAATTCGTAACGCCGTTACCAGAGAAGTCGAACGTTCGATACCTCGAAATACACACTTATTTTTATTTATCCTATAATTTGTATATTATTAAACGTTTGGTAAACTTGGCGTACGCGTTATGTGACTCAAGGTTTTGACTCAATGTAAAATTCTTAAAACACATTTTCGGCAATAAATTTCGCACGAAAAATCGTAAAAAGCTGATGTAACGAAAAACGAATAACGACGAAAGTAGCGATCGTTACTTTTCTTCGTTACATTTACTTTTTATTATTTTTTTCATGAAATTTATTGCCAAAAATGTGTTTTAAGGATTTTTCATAAAGTTGGAACATTGAGGCCACGTTCACCAAACATTTAATAATAAACAAATTCTAGGGCAAAGAAAAAAAAGTGTGTATTTTGAACTAACGAACGCTCGACATTTCTGGCCGTTACCAAGTATTATAATTGACCTGCTGAATTGATAAAATCGCGATCGAGGTTGTTAATAGTGATCGATCGAAGGTTCGCGCGCCGCGACGTAAAATCTCCCCTGGTCCTCAACGCGCAAACACAAAGACTGAAAGATCCTTAAAAAAAAACGCGGACGGACCTTCTTCATCCGTCCGCGAAATTATTTCCCGCTTTTACTTTCCACACTTTCCAATCGTCTTTTTCACTTCGCCAAACGCTCTGTGTTTGTCCTCAGTTCCTTCTCAACGCTTCTTCTTTTATATTTTTCTTTTCACGAACCAGTAGTACAAATTTTTTATCCGAAATATTTATAATTAAGTTGGGACTTAAGCGTAATGAAAAAAATAAAAAAAATAATAATCCAAGCTCAGACGATCATATTGCCGGCTGCGACGAGAGTCGGACGTGTTCGACGCGCGCGAATGAGTCGCGAAAATTGTGGCCGAGGGGTGGGAAAAAAAAAACTTGGTAATCTCAGCGGGGGAGTTTTGCATTCTCTCTCCGGCAAAATCTCCGGTGTTTCGTTGGGCTATTCGCGCGTTTAACGAGCAAAAACAGGGAAAGGAGCGGAGGAAAGAAACGCGACGCGAGATCTCGGGACGCCGTCGGTGCGATTAGGAGCGGTGAGAATTTCGCGTTGAGTCCGACTCGTCGTTATTTGTATACGAGAAACAAAAAGCGCCCTATTATTATTATACATAAAGTAATATAAATACCGAACGCGTAGGGAGGAATCCGCGAGAGAGCTGAATAAAAAAAAAAGAAACCTCGGAGTGTTTTTACGACGTTCGTGAATCGCGACTCGCGAGGAACGCGACGCGCGAAATATGATATTCTGAATTTGGTACTCGTTAGGTGGGGAAAAAGTGTGACGATACTTATCAGCCCGCGTGTGTTATTGGCGCGCGCGGCCACGAAGCTGCCATATATTAATATTATACACGTATATAAAATATCCTCGATTCAATATCCTACCCTAGTCTCTCGCGTCTTGCTTTTTTCGGAGTTAGCCAGTTTCGTTTTTTTATTTTTTTACAATTTTACTTACGAATGAACTTTTCGTTCGCTTCGTCTCGAAAGCCTCGAATTTTTGTTCATCGTTTCTTTCCTTCGTGCGCGAAGGTTTTTTTCCAAGTTTGATACAAGCGACGTATCCGAGTTAAGCTCGAACCGAGATTTTTAGTAAGTTAAATGATGACGAAGAAAAAAAAATATTACTAAAAATAACAAAAAAATTAATAAATAAAAATAAAAACACGAAAGACTCAGGCATGATACCAAAGATATTAACTGTAAACTAGACACCGTTGGCCATTGTGATGATTATCGTTAGAGCCGCACAAAGAATGACGAGAAACGTGAGAGAAAATGAATGAAAGAGAGCGAAAAAAAGGTGTTCATTGTCGATAAAAAAAAACAACGGCGAGGAGAGAAGAAGAACCCCTTGCACAAAGTCAAACAGCCGGTGAGAGTTAAACAGCCCATTCAACTGTCAACGTACATCAACGAGTAACGCGCAATGCATTGTAACGGGAGTCGAGATATATATATATAAATATATAAAAACGTATATATTGCGTCGACGAGTTTTTGCAGATTTACGTTTGATATACATGAAAAAAAACATGCAGTTCGGGAGGTTTTAAATCACTTGGTTGAAACGATTGGGTAAATTGTGCTAATATTGGAAATGGGATCGCGCATGAAACCCTCAGCTTTCGGCTTCGAATCTTTATTAATATATGTTTTTTTTATTATTATCAATATTATCGTCTTTTTTATTACTATTATTGTGATTATTATTACTATTAATTACGAGCTTTGGTGCATTAATGACGACTGTAATCGGCGATGCCGCGCGAGATTGTAAGACGAATTATGTTTCGAGTTGTCTCTGAGCCAGTTTGCAACAGATTCCATCCAAAAAAAAAAAACGAGAGAGTAGAAACAAAAAATTACTAATTGCGTGATGTAAAATTGCGTATATAAAAAATGAATCAGCGGGTAGCGAGGGGAAAAATGCCTGTCGAGAGTGAAGAGGAAAATAAAAATCACGCAGAGGGTAAACGTTAAGGGGGGAGTCAAAAGCGCCGCGACGGTTTCACGCACGCATCCCATTGGCAATGATTTAAAAAAAAAAAAAAACTCGAGTTATATTTGTCCGCGCGTATTTCGAGGTGATAATTCAGTCGGTTATACGTAAAGTTATATTGGCGAAAGAGAGAGAGGAAGACACGAACGACGGACGATGGACGACGATGACGACGATGATGATAGAAGGTCGGGGCTCCTTTTTTTCCTTACCGGAGCTTTTAGAGAGAGATCGAAGATACTAATCGTATGGGGGGGCAAAGAGGATCGACGACGACGAGATGATGAAACATTAGGACATAAGTAGAAGATTAGAACAGTATATAGAACGCTTGAAACGTATATATTAACGATATTATAACTTTTTTATAAATATATTTTTCCGTCGGAGTCTAGCCTAGGTAGAGGAACATACACAGTTAAACGATTATTAATTTATCTGATCTGAGTATTTATAAACGAGATCTAGATCATTTTAGGCGTCGATAGTTTTACAATTTAGGGACAAGTTGTGTACGAATTGTAAGTCACTTGACGAGCGAGCGTGAAAAAAAAAGAGAAAGGAGAGAAAAAACAACAACAAGAACTAGTACCTAAAATTAGAGGTAATAAACTATTAGCGTTGACGCGTCGCGAGGCGGATTTTTGTCGCGGGAGACTCGCGATCGAATTCTCATCGCGATCGATCCGCGCGCGTTTGGCGACCTAACAAGAGACCCTTTTTTGCGCTCGGACCTCTCCGAAGTCTCAGCGAGTTGTCCTTTCGTTCCAGTTTGCGCGACAAAATCCGACATCGCGAGAGGATCTCGTCGAACCCGCGCGGCTTTTTTTTTTCTTCGCCCGCGCGACAAAATTCCGCGCCGCGATTGTAATTAATCGAGCGAGAGTGAGAGTAAAAGATGATGATGAAAAAAAAAAAGACACAAAAATAAATAAATACGATTGCCTGCTGTGAGAAAAAAAAATAATGCAGCGAGGCAACGAATGTTGGTGAGTTTTTTGCGTGGGTGGCACTCAGTAAGTCCCTTTGCGATGTAAAAATAGAGGTGGGGAAAAAAAGAGCGACTAGTTAATATATTATAATGAGGAGGGAGGATGAGGCGGAAAAAAAACAGAGAAGAAAAAAAAACGACGACGATGAAGATATTCGTAACGATAATGAAATTGCGAGGCAAGACGATTTTTAAAAGTACTATAGCATTTATCAACGATAAATAATGAGAATGTAACATGTATTTTGCTTCTTCCTAATACAGTGCCGTTTACGCTATTTTTTACTATAACTATTAGAATCCGGCTGAGCAGGACCCAGCAGCATGTGTTATAATGTTGGGAATATCAGCCATGTATAACTGATAATTATAGCCCGAATGAACAAGCAAAACAGAAGCAAACAAAAGAGAACAAAAAACACACACAAACACTGGCAGAAACCACGACTAAACAGAGCGAAACCGGTCCGTAATATTGAAACGAAAGAGAAAAAAAAAACAAGAAAGAAGATAAAACAAATTTAACCGAGTAAAATTGAATAAATACGACACGACACGCGGCTGGCAGATTATGACACGAATTCTCATCGATCTTTAACATTACGATCTTATTTGCTCGCTAAACGAAAAACCACACATGAATTTTCCGGCTTTATTGTAATTTCCCTTTGTAAAAAAGCGAATACGAAGAAAAATGCGAAACGAAGAAAACGAAGAGAGAGACAGAAAAATGTTTAGCGATTAAGGAATGAGCGGGAAGCGAAACACGGTGGTAATGTCAAAGACTACGTGTCCTCGCGTCCTTCAGCATTCACGAACGTTTGCCTATTGAACTTTCGTTGTTGAACTCTAATCATTGAGAAAAAAAAAGAAGAAAAAAAATTGTGAGCGAGGTGGAGAGGAGGATGAAAAAAAAAAAATTGATTGATAAGAAAGAGAGATAGCGCCACGGCGATCGGCCTGAATGTCTGCGTTCGAAGAGGACGTCTCGCGAGACACACGTAAACTTCGATGAGAACGCCAGAGTCGCCCCCTTATTATTCGACGCCTTGACTCGAGCCCCCCGAGCCGAGAGTCTCGTGAACATATATTTCGCATTTAGGTAAAAAAAAAAAGAAAAAGAAAAACACGCAAACAAAACAAACAAACAAACAAACAAAAGGAGCGGGAGGAGGAAATAAAGATAAAAGTAAACTAAATAAAAAATGACAAAGCGAGGAAAGAGGATATAATTAATTATAAATTTCGCGAACGACTCGGAGCGTCGAACGAGAGCCCCACGATTATTCGCACATTCGTTTGTACAGACTCGACGAGGGCGCGACGAGCGATGAAAAAAATAAATAAAATAAAAAAACACACACTTAGCTGATACGTGAGGATGAGGGAAAAAAATGATGAGAAAGAGAGAGAAGAATTAATGAAATAATCCATTAATGGAGGTATATTATTGCCCGATGATTATATTATAATGACATAAAAATTATATTATACAGTACTATTTATAACATGAGGTAAATGAAAAAAAAGAGAGGCGGAAAAAAAAGAAAATGAGGACTCGAGGCGAGGTCGAGGCCGAGAAAGATTAGTAGTTGGCTGTAGGCTGAGGTAGAAGACAATGGCACGTCTATTACTAATAAAAAAACGAAGTAAACCAAAAAAGAAAAAAGACGAAAAAAAAAAAATCACAAAAAAACGCATAAGAATAAAAGAACAGTAAACAAAAAATATCATAACGCGAAAAAAAAGGTACAGTAGTGAATTTACTATGGCTGATGTAGAGTGAATGCTGACATAGCGAGCATGCTGGGCAGGGCGTAGTAGGGTTTGAAGGAGGTTGAAAATTGTGTACGAGGGAATGAAAAAAAAAAAAAACGAACGAACGAACGAAACACGAAAACACGAGTGTCGAGTTTTTAGCGCGGTTATTAAGACAAGAAAAAAAATGCAGCAACAACAAAAAACAAAGACACACGAAAATATCTTTCGATCACACTTTAAATATTCGTCGTCGCACATTTCGCAAACGGGAACGAAAGAAACCGCTGCATCCGCTGTGGGACGATATTTTTCACGTCTCATGAAAATCCACCAATCTTCGTCATTGACACAATTGAGAAAAAAAGGGAGAGCGATGGAAAGAGAGAGTGAGAGAAAGAGGAGAAGAAAAATAATAAATAAATAAAAAAAAGAAAACGACACGATGCCATTTATTCATCACGAGACATTCCATTTTTGATACATCCGAGTACTTTGTAAGAGACACGAGCCTACTATTCGTTCTTTTTTTATCTTTTTTTTTTATTCACGATACGCAAATTTTTGTAAAATACAGAAAGCAACAAAAAAAATGAGAGAGAAAATGCTTTTTTCTACGCTCCGAGTATTTATTTATCCACGGGATATAAAACGAGAAACTAGCTCGAACGTCGATGCTACGATTTTCTTCCGATTGTGTTTACATCGTCGTTTCCAACCTTCGCGTCTTTGTTACCGGTTGTGTTTTTTTGTTCGTTATTATTATTATTATTTTCGTTCTTTTTGTACGAAACCACCGGTTTTTTTCCGGTGGGGTTGAAAATAGCTAATTACCAAAACAGTGAATGGCTAAAGTAACAAATTTCAAAATAACGAACCGTCTGAATCTAGAATAGTAATTATTATGAAATTCGCAATTCCAGCCATTCGCTAAAATATCGAATCATTCGTTATTTTGATTTCATTTTAATAAAGATGTGGGTCAAAATAGCGAATAATAAAAAAAAATAGCAAATGGTTAAAACAGCGAATTTCACAATGATGGCCATTCTGGATTTTCAGACCGTTCATTATTTTGAAATTTGCTATTTTAGCAAAATAGCGATATTTTTGTCATTATCTATTTTCACCTCCGCCCGGTTTTTTATTTTTATTTTATTTTATTTTATTTTCTTTTTTTTCAACGCTGATTACACACACGCGTACGGCACAGACACTTGGATACAGTATTTCCGGATGCCGTGTAATGTATAAAAAAAAACGGTGAGGAGGGGAAGCGCGAGAGGCGCATTCGAACGCATCGGTTTCGCGGCGAACGCGACACGCGCTTACGGTACTTATATTTCATATACGAAACAAAAAACGCGTTTGGATGGAGCATTTTCTAGGATGGTCTGCGCGACAAACAAACAAACCAAAAAAAAAAAGCGTAAAAAAGGGGGGTGGAGAGAAAAAAGCGAGGATGAAACAAACAAAAAAATAACGAGGAAATAATAATAATGATACAAAAAAAGAGAGGCGCGCGTGAACGCAGAGAGAATGGCGTGAGGTGGAAGGGTGAGAGGCGGGTGGAATGATTGTATAATGTCGGGAACTCATTTAGCCGGCGGACTGCTGTTCATAGTGCCCTGTTATAGTGGGTTCCCTGGGCAGAGCGACCAGAGCGACGCATCGCGACCTTGACGCACATCGCCAAAACGACCTTGACCCCTGTCTATTGTACAGCCCTTTGCCGTGTAAACATTGACGACGCGCGCGGTGATCGATATATATCGATAGATCTCGTTTTTTCGATATATATCGATAAATCTCGTTTTTTTCGATATATATCGATAAATCTCGTTTTTCGATATATATCGATAAATCGCGATTTTCGATATATATCGATAAATCTCGTTTTTTCGATATATATCGATAGATCTCGTTCTTTCGATATATATCGATAAAACTCGTTTGTCGATATATATCGATAAAACTCGTTTGTCGATATATATCGATAAAACTCGTTTGTCGATATATATCGATAAATCTCGTTTGTCGATATATATCGATAAATCTCGATTTTCGATATATATCAATAAATCTCGATTTTCGATATATATCGATATTTCTCGTTTTTCAATATATATCGATAAATCTCGTTTTTCGATATATATCGATAAATCTCGTTTGTCGATATATATTGATAAATCTCGTTTGTCGATATATATCGATAAATCTCGTTTGTCGATATATATCGATAAATCTCGATTTTCGATATATATCGATAAATCTCGTTTTTTCGATATATATCGATAAATCTCGTTTTTCGATGTACATCGATACGTCTCGTTTTTCTCGATATACAAATCGCGCGCGTCTCACCCAGCAGACTCTGATTTTTCTCAAGTCTTGTATATTGTAATATTCTTGTTGAGAGGCCGGAACGTGATAACAAAGTGGCTTCGCAAGGCTTGACGGATGAAGGAAAAACGAGAGGACGAAAAAGAAAAAAAAAACGTTGCGAAGGAGAAGAAAAATATGAGATAGAAAAAACTGTCACTGTCCATGGAGTTCTCGGCCCTCTGCCCACGGTGCCCTAATCTATTTTTCAGAATACGCTATTGTGATTATTACTATATGATAACAATTTTAAAAAACGGTAAAAACGACAAAAAATATCTTATAGCATTGTTTGTTCGATTATTCCGAGACTTATTATTTAAAAAAATGTTGAATAACCTGTATTATCGATAATTAACGCATTAATACCGTCATTATATTTAGTACGATTAGAGAGTGAGGCTGCTACCACATTAATGAATTAAGTACAATATATACTATTAATTCATTAGACTTTATATATATACATATAAAAAAAAACCATTACTAAACATACTCTCGAGAGGAAAAGAAAAAAATAAATAAAAAGACACAAACACACACATGCGCGCGCGAGGCGAAGGAGGACGATGAGAAACAAACGACACTATGTTTATCATTTGGCATTATAAATATAGATTGAATCGATTGTACGACTGCCTCGGATTCAATATTTTCAGGCCAATACTTATCCGCCATTTCGGTTTTATACCCGTTTACATTATCGATGATTGCGTTATTTTATAAATCATCATAGGTCTAGATTGTATCATGAAATATTGAGTAAAAATAAATTTGATTAGGTAATAAACGATATTGCGTCATTTACTCGCCGTCTGCTGCGATTTATTTTTACTTTGCCGAGTGGGCAAAATTCCATCCTCATTATATTTCATTTTTTGCAAAGCTGTATTTTTCGTAGATCTTCGTGAGGACTTCATTGCGATTTCTCTTTAAAAAAAATGGTAACTTGATGTGTTAACAAATCGACTGATGGTAAAGAAGAAAGAAGAGATCCCAATTTGCTGCTGCTGGTGTCTTGAACCACCTTAAGGGTAAGTGAAATCCATTTCCCCGGCTCTCTCTGTAAAAAATACTGTAATCAACTTTTTAAAAATATTTATTTATTGATATTTTGCTAATGAAAAAAATCATGAATTTTATAATTAATTTTAAGGAATTATAATATTATTATTTTAAATATTATTATTTTATAAGGAATTTTAAGGAATTTATAAATAATTCAGGAAACCGTGGAACAGGATAAAAAAAATCAGACTCGTTTTTCATTTTTTTTTTTTTTCATTTATTCATAGTGCATACCGTTTCGTTGATTCAAAAGTAAAAAAATACAAATATTTACAAAAAAAGAGACAGATGAATTTGCTGACGTGCGTTGTTCGATCGTATAGTTGTCGATCGAAAAATCGTCGAATGCCGTTCGCGGCATTCGTTGATCGCACTTTTGTCGTCGTCGTACATGACTAGATGCGGGGGGGCAAGGGGGGCGTATAATGGGTGTAAGTCCTCGTTCTCGTTAATTAATCATTATATCTCTAACGCATGACGGTGATATGAAGAATGTTGAATTGAAGATAAATGTCGCGCGATCGTCGTCATCGTTACGTCGGATCGCGCGACAGGAATGTAATGGATTAAATGTTTCGTGGTCAAAATGTTTTTTTTTTTTTTTTTCACGACTATGAGACTTGTCTTTAATTTATCTCTTAGTAATGAGATATCATTGGCATTGTCGATAATTACGTGTTATTTTTTTTTTTCGTCGCATTATATAATACGCGCGTTCGCGATACAAAAAGAAATTGCATTCTATGCAATTAAATGAATCATTCATACTCTCGCACTTGTAGCCGCAGATATACTCGCTCTCGGTTCTTAATAAATAGATTTTGCTCGTGTGAAGTACGCTATAAATTATACTTAATGCTAATACGTTTCGTGCCTTCGGGGGAGGCGGCGGAGGAGGGGAATACAAAGTTTTTTTTATAAAGTCCGTGATTCTGCGGAAAAATTTGCCGATTTTTCCGCCCGCGCGCGCTCTCGATCGACGAAATATCAATTTTTGCGTACAGAGGCGTGAGTCGATGTGTGCAAAAGCATTTTTTTTTTCTTTCTTTTACGTGTTAATTTAAGCGATATATGTATGTATATATATATATATATATAACAGGGTGGTTGAAAAACGGTTGTATTTTCAATAAACATTTTTTTAAAAGTCTTAAAAACCTTGTAAAAAAAATTATATATTTTTTTTATATTAAAAAAAAAATGTAAGCAGAAAGAGATGCTTGTTTAATTTTTTTTTACTTGAAAGTTTCAATATCGATGTGGCAGTGCTTCAAAAAAAAATTCAACAAGCTCTCCTCCTGCCTGAATTAATTTGTCAGTGAAAAAGTGTCGCGAATTAAAGTGCAGAACGAAAAAAAATATATATATATATATCTTCTTCCAACCACCCTGGACCAGGTCATGCGATTGATTGCCGTTACATTGGCCCATTATTTAGGAGAAAGTCGACGCACTTTTTGCGGCAATTGTCACGAACGTTTCGTTGTGTAAATCCGTGTTTATCACTGTCGAAAAATCCGACTCCGCGTTACGCGGACGGATTGAGCGGAAAGAAGACATCAAAAGGCTGAATTTACGGAGACAAATTGAAGAAAAGAATTGAAGAAATTGCATCGGTTGCGTGGAAGCTCGAGAGATACTTGAATTAGAAGTTTCGTTTGACTGGAAGATTCACGACTGCGTTTGCAGACCCAGAAGCTCGAATTTAATCGTTAGTATTAATAATTAATCGTTACCGTTATTGTTGTTACTATTAGCGTTATTATCGTTATTATTATTCTCGTCGTTCTTGCACGACAGTCGGCTTAATTTATACAGTTTACACCTTCGGTATATACAGGGCCGTCTTTTTTTTTTCTTTTTCTTTTTGCTTCTTTTCTCTCTCTTTTTTCCTGCCTTTCCCTTTCGTACGGATCACTTTTGTCTTTCCACGCGCGAATTATACGAGTCAATCGTCGAGAGTTACAGAGAGTATATCGATTAATGGATTAGCCGTTAAATCACGTTCGAGTTATATATCCGAGTGGGGTAATTAATTGTCACTGAAGAAGCTTTTTCGATAGCGTGATATGCTCACTGACGATTAATCGTTACTTCGTTCGTTTTTCGCTTCCGTTCTTCGCGAACTCGAAGTGCCTTTTTTTTCAAACCGCCTCGATTTTTCGTTTTTTTTTTTCGCGCAAACGAAATTTTTTTTTCGCACGACGAAGTGACGAAATTCAAGCAATAACTCGTTTACGCTCGGGAATATTAAGAATCGGTCCTTAGAAGCCGGAATTCGTTCAACGTTTTCACGCTATATGTTTGGGAGGCCCAGAAAAAAACCTTATTTTTTTATTTCTTCGCTCATTCAATTTTTCGATCCTCGTCGCAAATAATTGGTGTCAATTTTTTTCGCGCCAGGAGCCAAAAATCATCGAAGAGCAGCTGAATAAAAAAAAATAAGGATTTTTTTTTGCCGATCTCCCTTATGAATTGTGTATATCGTATGTTTTTTTTCTTTACCTAAAGTACAGTCTACGGAGTTATTACATATACATTCGATGTGGGCGCGACGAGTCTTAATAATATCTAATATCGATACCCGCGGTTAATATGTATTGCGTTTACACTCGGTGATTATCGACCATCTATTTGCTTCCTCCTCACTTTTTTTACGTTTGTTATATTTTTTTTTTTCAGCGTAGCGTCTTTTGCGAGACACACAGAAACAGCGACTTTCTAATGCGGGCCCGGAAACGTCGCGGGCCGAGTTACATCGTGTTACACGAGGCGGACGATCTATCGGAAATAAATACGTTATCGTAGACTCTTACGGTGCTAATGGACGCGACAGAATAATCATTGTGAGACCGACGGAAATTGGACGTTCCTTTCTCCCCCAAACTGCTCGCCGCCCGTCGAGCCGCTTTCGGGACCGACGGGCGGATAATCGAAAAATTAAATCCGTCGACGGGAAAATCATTTCTTACGTTACTCGCTGTCGTTTAGTCAGCCATGTAAAATCGAATGACAAAAAAAAGTTCCTTGCAAAAAAAAAAAAAATTGAAACAAATGAAACAAATTAAATATTTTCAAGTCTAATAAATCCCACTTCTTTCAATATTTTCTTAAGCAACATTTTTGTCATCCCGGATCCCACAGAGCCACCAACATAAACCCGAAAAGGCGAAAGAACGAAACAAAAGAAAATAAGAAAAATCAGGGTGGAAGTAAAAATAGCTAAGGACCAAAAGAGCGAATGGCTAAAATAATAAATTTCAAAATAATGAAGTCTGAATATAGAATGGCTATCATTATGGAATTCGCTATTTCAGCCACTCGCTGTTTTCATCACTCACTATTTTGACCTACATCTATATTAAAGTGTTATCAAAATAGCGAACGATGAAAATAGCGAATGGTTGAAATTACGAATTTCTTAATTACGGACATTCCAGATTCAGACCGTCCATTATTTTGAAATTGGCTATTTCAGCCATTCGTTATTTCGGTCACCAGCTATTTTGACCCCCACCCAAAAATCGCTCACCGCCAGCGCGAAATCCGCGCCGGCCCGGCGCGCGTCGTTGTCTTAATCCTCCAGCGTCTCAAGCCCCCCGATCCCGCGAATCGCCAATTTTTCCCCCCGTGCGATTCGCGTTCTCGTCTCAGCCATTTTCCCTCCTCTCTCCCCACATAGAAACATTTATATGTGAAATATATGTCGACGAAAAGTTTCTATATGTCGCATATATGTCGCTTATATTTTTATATGCAACAATTTTATATGCAATTGCATACATTTTTATATGCAACATTTATGTCGCATACACAACTTTCTGGTGCCACATATTTCACACATAAATATTTCCACGTGGGTCGTCCTCTCATCGTGGCACGGATAATATTTATAGGCAGCTATCGACCACGATTTCCCCGATTTTCGCGACCACGTCGTCGAAAGTCGGCCGCTCGCGGGGATCCGTCGACCAGCAGGCGTTCTGGAGTTCCTGGAGCGCCGGTGGCGCCGCCTTGTGGGCCTTCCAGGTGAGCGTGTGAAGTTTGAGCTGCGCGAGGACCGAGTCGTCGTTGAGCTTGTTGAACGGCAGCTCGCCCTGGTGGAAGATCTCCCAGACGAGGCACGAGAACGAATAGACGTCGCTCTTCGTCGAATATTCGTCCTCGTAAACGACCTCGTACGGCAGCCACCGCAGCGGGATCACCTGATTCCGGTGTTTCGTGTATTCCTGATGATACGGCTCTTTGGTCATGCAGGGCAGCGAAATCTTCAGCGTCAGGTTGCTCGCTATGAGACAATTTCGCGCCGCGATGTCTTTGTGCACGTGACGATTGTCCGCCAAATGTTTCAATCCCCTCGCCGCCTGATTTGAGAGCGACAGAATCTGCGCCACGGAAAGCTGAGGCGCTCGTTTTTTGGTCGTTTCGTGCGACGGGCTCGTTCCGTTCGCCGTGTTTCCCGCGGATTCTTTGCGCGAGGCTATCAAAAATTGTTTTAAGTCACCCCAGTCGGTGTACTCGAGGATCATAAAATCGGGTTCCTCCTCTCGGCACAGACCGATCAGTTTCACGACGTTTTCGTGGTTCAGTTTGTGCAGGAGATCCAAGTGTCTTTTGAAATCCTGAAGCACGACCTCGTCTTTCGTGTTGGTTAAGCTTTTTACCATCACCAGTTGTTCCTTTTCGCTGTCGACTTGGTATTTCGTGGAGAAAACGTCGCCGAACTCGCCGCGACCCAGGGGCTTTAATTCGCGGAGGTTTTTTCGCGATGCCGCGAGTTTGTCGTAACTGGTTTTGGATTTTTTGGAGTGATTGCTGCTCTGGCTTTGGGCGGTTTCCGCGCCGTCGCTCTTGTGGGAGTCGCGGTTTTCCTTGGATTTTGTGGGAGCGCCGGCTCCGTCGCTTCCGCTGCTTGAGGCGATGTGATTGGTTCCTTGGAGCTCCGTTTGCTGCTCTTGGACTTCGCCGTTCTCCAGATTTTCTGGAAGGAAAAAAGAAAGTGTTTATTTATTTATTTATTTATTTATTTTTTTTTTTTTTGAGGAGATTCATGAGGTAAATTTTTTTTGTGTCATGAGATTATTTTCTGTAAGGAAAGAAGATTTTTTTGGGAGAAGATTTAGGGCTTGAATTTTTGGTGGGGTGGAATAATTTTCTGGAAGGAAAAAAGGTTTTTTTTTGCTAGGAGGAGATTTAGGGGAGGATTTTTTGTGGGATAAGAATTACCTTCCGCCTGCTCCTGCAGGTACTGCTGCTTTCTGCGTCGGCGACGGTAGCGGCAGTAGAGCATCAGGCCGACGACGAGAATCATGTAGGCCGCTGTTACGCTCAGGGTTATCGTGAAGGTTTTCGTCATCATCGAGCCGTCGTAACCGTCGGCGTCCACCTCGACTATGTAACCCTCGCCGCCTACGAAAAAAGGTGAATCGTGGATTTAATATACGTGATTATTTTTTTGTGAGCAGGATTCATTTTTCTTTTTTTGTAAGCAGGGTTTATTTTTTGTAAACAGAATTAATTTTTTGTAAACAGAATTAATTTTTTGTAAACAGAATTAATTTTTTGTAAACAGAATTAATTTTTTGTAAACAGAATTAATTTTTTGCAAACAGAATTAATTTTTTGTAAACGGAATTAATTTTTTGTAAACAAAATTAATTTTTTGTAAACAGAATTAATTTTTTGTAACCAGGATTAAATTTTGTACCATCATTAATTTTTTATAACCAGGATTATTTTTCTAAAACAGGATTAATCGTGAAACGGGATTAATTATTAACAGGATTAATTTTTCGTAAACAGAATTATTTTTTTGTGAACAGAAATTATACGTTTATCGCCAAAGTGAAATTCCTCGAAGTTACCTTTGACATTCAATTGCACCTCGACCCTCTTGAGGCCGCCGCTGTTGCCCGCCGTGCATCCGTATTTTCCCTCGTCGCTCAGGTAAGCCGCCATTATGTAGAGACTCCCGTTCGACAACACCTGCAGCCGCGGATCGTCGAGATTGTTCAGCCGAGAATCCTTGTCCCACTGGATTTGCGGGGTCGGGTCGCCCTCGGCGGCGCAGTGCAACATCACCGGGAAACCTTCGATCGCCTCGGTCGGATCTTGGGGCAGTTGGGTGAACTTCGGGGCGACTGGAAGTTCGTTCAGAAACGTTCAGATTTCGTTCCACTTTTTTTTCTCTTTTTTTATTCTCAACGAGTTTCGCTTTCATGTATTTCAATTTTAGTAGCAATGAAAAAAAAAAAAAAAAAAAAAAAAAAAAAAAAAAAAAAAAATCGATGACTGAACCAAAGATGAGCGTAAATTTCCCATTTTTTAATTCCACTTACTGACGACCTCGACGTCGATGGTGTGATTGATGGATCCCTGGGCGTTGGACGCGATGCAAGTGTAACGTCCCTTGTCCTCCTCGACGACGCCGTTAAAGTGCAAAGTTCCATTAACGTCCTGCACGTGTTTCGGGAATTCCTGTCCCTCGCCCTGGCCCTCCTTGATCCACCTCACCGTGGGATTCGTCGTGCCCTGCGCCTTGCACGAGACTTTCACGGTCGAGCCGAGCTCGAGTTTCTTGTCGACCGGGGGCGGCGAGAATTTCAGCTTCTCGCGTACGACGAGCGTCGCAGCCTCCGAAACAACGGCCGGGAAACCCTTGGTGATTATCTCGCAGGCGTAATTTCCCTTGTCGGAAAGATAGACCGACTTGAAGTGGAGAGTCACGTTGCCGTGACGGTCCGAGATTCGGTGTCGTGTCGGGCCGCCGGTTTCCTTCAACGCCTCGCCGTCTTTCAGCCATTGTACGCGGGTCACGGGCGGCTCCATTCCCGAATAAGAACAGGTCATTGTCACCGGCTCGCCTTCCATCACGTCCAGCGGTTCCGGCGAACTCGTTACAGTCGGGGGAGCTGGACAAATTGTTAGCAACATTTACATTTTCGGTCTCAAACATTACGAAATTGAGAAAAAAAAATCGTAAAGGGTACGTTTTTAGTGAAAAAAAAAAAAATCGATTTCGTTTGCCCGAAACAATCTTAGATGAAGATGATTGCTATCGAAATAGTGAAAAACGTTAAATCTTTTTTACATTTAAATTTAAATCTTTTTATACATTTTTTTGCAATAAATAAATATTTAAATAAGTAAAAAATAAATACATACATTTTTTGCAATAAATAAAAATTTATTGTAGAAAAATGTATCTATTTATTTTTTTGCAATTTTTGTTTGTAATAAATATTTTTTTATTCAAAAAAAAATGCATTGTACTTATAGGGTTGTACACCTTAGTTACAATAAATAATAATAATAATAATAATAATAATAATAAATATTGTGAACGCTCACTGGAAACAACGACTTGCACGGTCATCTCGGTCTCCCCGGCGAGATTCTCCGCCACGCACGTGTAATTCCCGCCGTCCTCGTCGATTCTCGCCTCCGCGACGATCAGCGTATTGTCCTGAACTCTCACGGGACCGGAGTCGCTGATTATGTGTCCCCGCGGGTCTTTCCAGTAGACCCGAGGTGCCGGAAGACCCGACGGCTCGAGACAGCTCACCTGTAGCTCCTGATTCTCGCCGACCACCGCCAATTGGTTCTCCAGGACCGGTTCGAACGAGGCGCCCGACAGGTTTTGCAAATCTGGTGGATGATAACAAAAAAGAAAAAAAAATAAGAGGAGCGATAAAAAGTAAACCGTCGGGGATATTCGCGCCGAAACTAGTTTTCGCTCGGCTGCTGCGCGATTATAACGACCGGTAATTGCGGATTGATCAATTTGTCGCGATTACAAACATCGTATAATTTATGAAATTATTAGAGTCGTTAAAATGAATTATAGCTTCAGTTAGCAACTCTAAGATAAAAATACTGCGAAACGGAAAATGTCGTTCAATTATTGTAGCAGAAATTACGAAAAATAAAACGTCGATAGTTTCGCAAAAATTAGGAAAAAAATAGTCGGAACATAATTTCGCAAAAATTACAAAAAATAATCGGAAGATAATTTCGCAAAAATTACAAAAAATAATCGGAAGATAATTTCGCAAAAATTACAAAAAAGAAATAATAATCGGATAATTTAGGATAAATTACAAAAAATAAAAAATAATCGTTCGGTAATTTTGCAAAAAGTAGGGAAAATAAAAAACAATCGGACGACAATTTCGCAAAAATTACGAAAAATAATCGGTCGACAATTTCGCAAAAATAACGAAAAACGAAAAAGATCCAAAGGCAAATAATGACGAGCTCAACACCTGTCCGACCCTCCGACAGTCGACTTACAGGCAATTTGTAGCTCGGCCGTGTATATCTGCACCGTCTCGTCTCGCAGGCCGTGACAAGCGTATATTCCCTGATCGCGATGCTCGGCCGCCCGTATGACCAGGGTGCCGTTATCGTGAACCATCTTCTCGTCGTCCGACTCGAGCGGCCCGATGGACTTGAAGTACCAGTGCACCGAATCCGCGTCCTCGTAAACGCAGTGCATCGCCGCCGGTTCCCCGCGCTTCGCGATCAAATTCTGCGGCACGACTTTTATCGTCGCCGTATCATTGCCCGATATCGCGAGCGGCAGGCTCTCCTTCACCGGCGACGAGCCCGCTTCGTTCCGCGCCACGCACGTGTACACCCCGTTGTCCTCCGGACTCGCTTTGTGGATATGCAGCCGCTTGTTCTTCTTTATCTCCACGCGCTCGTTTCTCGCTAGGCTTTCGGTGTTCCTGTGATAAAAAAAATAATTTTATTAAAACGCAAATTTGGCTTTCGAAAAAAAAAAAAAAAAAAAAAAAATGCCTGTTCGTTTCTCGTCTTAGGCTCTCAATGTTTCGAATACGGAAAAGCAAAGTTAATTTTGAACTTAATGAAATACAATAAAATTTGATACCACAGATAGACAAAATAATTCCAATTTGAAGTAAAAATTATTTATCCAAAGTAAAATTATTTTTAAAAGTTTTTCTAAGTAAAATTATTAAAAAATGTTTTTCTAAGTAAAATTATTAAAGAATGTTTTTCCAAGTAAAATGATTGGACATTTTTTTTTAAGTAAAATTATTTAAAACGTGTTCTAAGTAAAATTATTTTTAGAAAATTCTAAGTAAAATGATTAAAATATGTTTTTCTAAGTAAAATGATTAAAAAATGTTTTTCTAAGTAAAATGATTAAAAAATGTTTTTCTAAGTAAAATGATTAAAATATGTTTTTCTAAGTAAAATTATTTAAAAATGTTTTTCTAAGTAAAATTATTAAAAAATGTTTTTCAAAATACAATGATTAAAAACTGTTTTTCAAAGTAAAATTATTAAAAAATGTTTTTCTGAATAAAATTATTAAAAAATGTTTTTCTGAATAAAATTATTAAAAAATGTTTTTCTGAATAAAATTATATAATTCCGTTTATCGATTTGAAATATTGATTTAATAAATTATTCGTCCTATTAAAAAAAACAAAATACCGATTGAACATTCAGTCGATTTCATTAATTCCCTCATCTTCCGTACCCCAATCAACACTTTTCAACTCGACTCCCGTAGTCCCTTTTACCCCCCTATACAATACCAAAACAGTTGCTCACTTGAACCACTCGATCCTGAGCTCTCCGGATCCGTCCACGTGACAACGCAGCTCGACTTCCGCGCCGATTTTAATCAGCGACGAGAATTTCGGGGAAACAAGGCCAACGCTCGACTCGCTGATCCCTGAAAACAGAAAGAGGCGGAGATTCCGAAATGTACAATGCTTCCCATTAAACGTGAGCGGCGCGGTTTCTGTGATACCGCGAGGGGTGAAGGAGACGAAAAGGGAGGGGGGAGAGTCTCGCTGACAGATTTAATCGAATCCTCGCTCGCTCGGAGACAATAAAAAAAAAACGAAGAAATTCCTCGCGAGGGTTGGGACGACGCCGGGAGGCTCGAACCGCCTATCCTCGATTCCCCCGCTTTGTGTGCGTCCGACTTGGACGACGAGACGAGCGATTCTCGCTCTTTCGACGCATGGATGCGGACACAACGCGCGGCTCTCGTCTCTCCACGGGAAAACTGCACCGAAGAAGAAGAAGAAGAAGAAGAAGAAGGAGGAGGAGGGGAAGAGCCGACCGAGGACGACGACGACGAGGCGCGTCTGCAATTTTTTGTTCGTCTGCGACAACTTCACCGGCGTATCGGACGCTCCGCTCTGTGTACACAAACACCGAACGAGCGGGGACGTCGCTCCAGCCGACGAGAAGCGCTCTGGAACGACGTCCGCCTTCTTTTGGCATCTGGAATCGAATCCGAGCCGACCGGGAAGTGGATTTAGCGAAGTGTGCGGAAAATTCGATGTACAGATTTATACGTCTGGCGTCGGTTGCGCAAAATTTCGATGAAAATAGGGAAGTTGGCACACGGGAGATAAAAAAAAAGATAACACTTTTGTTTTATTTATTATTATTATTATTATTATTATTATTATTATTATTGATTCCATCTTCCTCGAAATTAGAAACAAATATTTATTGGGTATTATTATTATTATTATTATTATTATTATTATTATTATTATTTATTGATATTGTGAGATTACTCAATTATTTTTATTATAATTATTATATGAATGATTTCACCCTCCTCGAAATTAGAAATAAATATTCATTGGGTATTCTTTATTGATATTGTGAGATTATTCAATTATTTTTATTATTATTATTATGAGTGATTTCACTTTCCTCGAAATTAGAAACAAATATTTATTGGGTATTCTTTATCGATATTGTGAGATTTTTTTAAAAATGCATTTGATTACATATCTTAGTTTTACCGTCGACTGTTTTGAGAGAGAAAAAAAAAGGCGTCTCGCGACAGCCACGGTTCCTCCCTCCCCCACCCCAATTATTATTCAATTATAAACTCGTGCATATCCCGTCTGCGCGGCGGTCGGCCGCGTAGCTCGCGCGGACTGAGTTATACAGATTCGTAAAAACTGTGAAAAAGCACTCGTGGCGTTTGCACGCGTCGGGCACTCACACAAATACTTCTACACACATACACACACACGAATACGCGCTCTATCTGCAATATTGGACGTCCTCTTGAAAAGTTTCGAGCGCCCGCGGAGAACCACGAGAATGAGCAAAGCAGAGTGAAAAAAAAATACATGTACACGCGGCTACACATATATATATATAAATATACGTGTATATGTGCACATATATATCCGCGAAACTTGTTCACGTTGCCCGCGGCTGCGTCGCGTCCGTCGGAAAATCGTGTTTTTTAATACCCTCTCTTTTTTTCCTTCCCCGTTCTCTCACGTTTTATTTTTCGTAATTCGCCATTGAAGTGGCGCGGGGCGCCCCCGAGTACCGGACGCTCGGGCTGTTATATTTTTCAAGCCTTTTTTATCAGCTCCCTCCCCCCTTTCTTCGCGTTCGCACGGCGCACAAAACGAAACGAAGCCAATAACGCGTCACGTGACGCGTGCGTCGCGTCCGCCGGTCCGTCTCGTCAGCGAAGCCGGGCCGAAGTAGGTACGACTCGCTCCCATAACCTTAAAAGGCAGTGATACTTCACCTTTTTGTTTATCGAGTCTTCTGACCAAACGGCTTGATCTATCAAGGAGTCCGAAGATCAGACCAATTCTGCAATACTTCCGCACGTTCTATCAAAATCTGAGCTCTATCTGTCGAATAGTTCAGGAGAAAATAGCTTTCAAAAATTCGAGGTGGAGTGGGGTGTTTTTTTTTTTTTTTTTTTCTTCGAAAATCAAAATTCTGACTAATCCACGCACGAAATTCACATTACCGGCGTCTGTGTTTCAATTTTCGCTTCGATCCGTTCATAATTCGCGAAACGCGGCACTTCCGAACTTTGGAGGTGCAAAGTCGGCGTTTCACATAACCTCAAAAAGCGAACAAAAAACAACCCGCGCACGGAAACACGACGATATTGCGGTCGAGCTCACGGAATCGGCGTTTTGTAAAACGCGACCGGCTTCTCTCCGCCCGAGCGACTCGTCGTTAATAAGGCTTCCCACTCGAGTATATCGCGATGCTTTCGGCCGAGAGAGAGAAAGCAAAAAAAAAAACCGTCTCTGATGTTGCGTCCAGAGTCCTCAAAGCGCGTTGATAATATGTCACACGGCTTTTGCGGATCCATTAAAGACCATTAATCCAAAGCCGAAGTGGCGCCAGCAGCGCCGCCCGGCGGCGGAAAACAAAAACGTCACGAATGACGAGAGGCGGGGAACGATGGAACGGGTGTTGGGAGGAAAGCCAGGAGGAGGGGAACGTGAGAGATAATGTAGTGAAAAAGAAAACACACACACAAAGGGGGAGGAAAGCTGCAAAAGTGTAAAGAGAGAACGAGTTATCTCGCGGCCGAGTGAATTGGCGAGGAGCCGAAAGAGCGACAGAGAGAAAAAACAGACTCGAGTCGAGTCGAGAAGGGAGACAGAGAATCCAGAATCCAGAGTGCGAGGGTCCACGCGAGTGTGACAATACAGACAATGCGACAATAAAGAGTGGCAAAGTCGCGTTTGGCTGGATGCTTGTCTTGTGCAGAGAGGAGAGAGAGCTATTATAATAGGAGCTAGCGCCCGGAAAGTCGAGGGCTCCGCGCGTGTTTGCCTCGTTGCGTCGCGTTTGTAATCGGCGCTCTTTCCCCTCCCCTCCGCCGCCACCACCGCCGCAGCGCCCTCTCGCTTCAATCCTCCGCACTGTCGAGGAGCAACGCAGAGTGGAGGGGCGAGGAGGAGAAGCACAAAGCGCAGAAAGACCACGAAAGAAAGAAGGAAGAAAGAAAGAAAGAAACCCATCTCTTCATTCTCACTCTCGATCTTTCTTCTTTCGTCGACTGAGGTCCCCGCGACCGACGCGCGACGCGCGCGCCGCGTAGCGCCCGGTAGCGGCACCGGAGATTCTTTGCGGCCACTCGGCGCGCGCTTTTCTCTTCCCGGCCCACTACTCGGAAAGCCGTGTTTAAACGCACAAACGAAGCGCGAGATCAAAGGGCCAGCCGCCTCGCGAGCTGCTGCGGCGCTGCCTGTGGCGCAAGGGCCAGAGTGTCAGAAACGACCGGGGGACCAAGAGGAGCGTTTATTATTATCATCTTCGTACCCCCCTCCCCCCACCCCGCTCTTTTTCCCTCCTCAGCCCGTCGAGCTGCTGCCGCTGCTTCCCTCACCCCCAACCCCCACATCGCCCCGCAACGACGCTTCGAGCCTGCCGCGGGATTAATTTCCGTGTAAACACCTAGGCCCGCGCGGGCGCGGCATGAGTGGGCGCGCACGCCACGCATAATACGTAAGCCTTCCGACCGCCCGGCAGACCCCGAGTGACTGTCAACAGGACAGCGCGCGGGACGCGCATTCGCTAACTCGGGGAATTGGGTAAAATTAGAAAGGTTAGGATGCCCCGCGAACGGAAATGCGTTGACTCGAGAGGGGAGGGAGGGGGGGGGGGGGGTGTTGACGTGGGGGACGCACTTGAAAGCGAAACGCCGCGCCGGGGAAATTTGGGACGTGGCTTTGTGAGGAGGTGAAGCTGATTACGCTTTGTGCACGAAAGGTGCAGGGAAAATTAGCAATTGTTTTTTTTACATTGTTTTTAAAATTAGGGGATGAAGTTTCACTTGACTTCTAATCGTATCGAAATATCGGGTATACAAATTTTGAAATGAAACAAAAAAAAAAAAAAATAGTTTTCCGAAATTTCGGAATTGCCGCAGATTATCCGCTGATTTTTTTTTTTTTTTTAATTCTTTTCAGAGTCCGAAGTGACTTCCACTTGACTTCTAATCGTATTGAAATATCGGCTATGAACATTTCTAAATTAAAAAAAAATAAAAAATTCGTAGGTTTCCGAAATGTCGTAATTCGCGTTTTCATTACCGCGGATATAATCCGCCTGAAACCATCCGAAGGTCCCAGCGGTCGTTCGGGCGACATGAAATATTCCGCAGACATTGAAACGCGCGGGCCGCGAGGCATCGCTCTGTCTCTCGACTAGCTACTTAAATTATAAGCCGTTCGAATCGTCCTGTCTCGCCGCGCTGAGCGGAATATCCGGCAACTTTTCGTACAACCTAACCTATTCCCCGCCCGCCGCCCGCCGCCGCCGGGGTTCACCGTTGTTATGATTCCCCTCGAAATCACCTGAATAATCCAAGATGCACATTCAAGAGACCGAGTTCTTGTATAGCCACTCGCGACTGCTTCACGTGCGGGCTACGAGTCGTCGAGTTGTGTGTTGCAGACGGCACGGAGATAAAGGCCGAGTTTTCCACCGGTGAAAAGCAAACCGTGTAGCGCGATCCGCGTGCGTGTACATTGCGCGCGAGGAACGCTAGAGGGAGACACAGGAACAGCGAATGAGAGGAGGGAGAGAGAGAGACACACGAAGCAGCGAATGAGAGGAGAGAGAGAGACACACACGAAGCAGCGAATGAGAGGAGAGAGAGAGACACACGAAGCAGCGAATGAGAGGAGAGAGAGAGACACACGAAGCAGCGAATTTGAGGAGAGAGAGAGAGAGACACACGAAGCAGCGAATGAGAGAGAGAGAGACACACGAAGCAGCGAATGAGAGAGAGAGAGACACACGAAGCAGCGAATGAGAGAGAGAGACACACGAAGCAGCGAATGAGAGGAGAGAGAGAGAGACACACGAAGCAGCGAATGAGAGGAGAGAGAGAGAGAGACACACACGAAGCAGCGAATTTCAGGAGAGAGAGAGAGAGAGACACGAAGCAGCGAATGAGAGGAGAGAGAGAGACACACGAAGCAGCGAATGAGAGGAGAGAGAGAGAGACACACACGAAGCAGCGAATGAGAGGAGAGAGAGAGAGGCACACACGAAGCAGCGAATGAGAGGAGAGAGAGAGAGAGAGAGAGAGAGAAGGACGAGTCGTTTCGCCCACGACTGTTTATTCTAGATGAGAACAAACAAGCAAAACTACCTCTCGCGCCGCGCGCGCCGCTACAGCTATACTATATTTGCGCACAATACGTATATAGATATACGGAGAGGGCGGCCGGCTCTCTCGCTGCGTACTCCGCTCGTGTTTCTCTTTTTGTACGAAAATACACAGCACGCCGGGTGCGCGCGTGAATCGTTTGAGCGTGTTTGATACAGCAGGTTCGCCTCCTCCCGGTGCATTTCGGCTGCTATCTCATCTGTGCATGTTCCTCCGTGTTCGCTATATATTCTACCCCCTCCCCCTTCCACCCCTTCCACTGCGTGTACTCGTAGGTGCCGGCGTTGTATGGTAAACCGTGTCTCTCTGTCTCTTTTGCTCTCCCGAGCCGTTTTCCTCTCCTTTTCTAACGCTGAGCACGTATTTTCCATTCTCATTTTCACGAGCCATTAACTTCGTTTTCCACCCCCGGGCGCGGGACAATCGCGAACGGGATTCCCGGTATTTAATCGATATTTCGTGTATTATAGGCGATATCGTTTTTTCGCTAATAAATATATTATTTGGTTGGTGTATCGGGAGTGGGGATTATGATGTTGTGATGATCCTGGGTAATGAAAAAAATGATAGGGAAAAAGAGATCGACGGTATTGCGATTCGAGGTGTTTCGTTGAGGGTTTTTTTTTTTTTTTTTTGCGGGAAAACGAATAATAGTAGACGACTGTGGTTTTTTTCTGCTTCCGCAGTCCGCAGTCGTCTACATTTATTTGTTTAAAAATATAATGAAAAATATAATGAAATTTTTTCATTATATTTTTCATAAAATATATAATGAAAAATGGTGCTCCAGGGTAGAAGTTCCCCTTAATTTGGTCAAAAATAATTATACTCGCGGCGTAAACACGTGAATTTTGTGGACATTAAGGAATGACTGGTGCAATTTTTTTTTTTTTTTTTCGTAAGGAATTTTTTTTTTTTTTTTTTTTTTCGGAAGATCGAAGTATGGTCTTAAAAAAATTGTTGTTGTATTTAAAATACCATGCAAAATATTTTTCACGTCCACAGTTCAAGAAGCCTAATTATAATAATAACCCTAAACGATAATCCGAAATCTCACCCAAGCCGAGGAGAATAAAGATCCAATTTCTTCACCGGCAAGATAAAACAATTCGGCAGTCGCGATAAGAGCGCAGCCGGGAGGCTGAAATCCAATAAGGCATTTATGCACTATTGGCACACTCGAGCGCCGCGGCGGAGCCGCTGGGGGGTGCCCTTGATACGTATTCGTAGAAAAAAACTAGAGGAAGAAAGAGAGCAGCGAGCGCATATCTGGATAAGGGAGGATCGGGGAACCAAAGCCGGGGCGAGCACATAGAAGCGCCGGTAGTTTCGTGACGTCGAGCAGTCTGTCCGAGTTCTCTCGGGTTCTCTCGTTCGAGTTGCGCTGCTGCTATTGCTGCCGCTGCTGCTGCTGCTGCTGCTTGGCCCGCGAGCGCAAGCTCGAACGTGCGCCGCTCGTATGGCTTTGGAGGAGGCAGCGGGAGGGAGAGAGAGAGAGAGCGAATGAGCGAACGAGCTGGCGAGCGAGAGAGAGAGAGAGAGAAAGCGAACGAGCTGGCGAGTGTGTGAGAGAGAGAGAGCTGGCGAGTGAGAGAGAAAGAGAGAAAGACAGAGGCGACCGAGTTGGCGAGTGAGAGAGAGAAAGGGAGAAAGACAGAGAGAGAGAGAGAGAGAGAGAGGGAGAAAGACAGAGAGGTGACTGAGCTGGCGAGCGAGAGAGAGAGAGAGAGCGAACGAGCTGGCGAGTGAGAGAGAAAGAGAGAAAGACAGAGGCGACCGAGTTAGCGCACGAGAGAGAGAAAGGGAGAAAGACAGAGAGAGAGAGAGAGAGGGAGAAAGACAGAGGTGACTGAGCTGGCGAGTGAGAGAGAGAGAGAGAAGACAGAGGCGACCGAGTTGGCGACCGAGAGAGAGAGAGAGGGAGAAAGACAGAGAAAGAGTGAGAGAGAAAGAAAGATAGCAGCGTCGGGGGATGGGAACGGCGCGAGTACGGGCCGAGGGGGTTGAAAGGAGGAGGTGGAGGGTTGAAGGGGCCAGGCTGGCAGACTGGCAAGCGTTAGGGTAGCAGAGGGCAAGGGGAACGAGACGCTAGAGAGTGAGATACTGGTTTCAGGGGAAAAGATATATATATGTAATATATATATATGTATATATAATACATATATATGTGTGTGTGTGTATATATTATATGTATACATATATATATATGTGTATATATATTATATGGATACATATATATTTATATATATATAGATTTATATATATGACGACGTTGGATGTTCGTAGAGGGTAGTAGCTGCCCGTTGCCATGGCGACGAGCCGGCGTTACGACTTGCGTAAGGGAAGTGGTGGTAGTAACGGTCCTGGATGGTGGTGGTGGTGGTGGCGGCGGCGGCGGCGGCGGCGGCCCCCGATGGTGGGAGCTCCTAGGCTCTCTCGGTCGATGCGAACGCACCATAAAGTTTTATGGCTCTCCGCAGCCAACACCACACCAGCGCCGTACCACTCGCGCGCCCGCGCGCGTGTGCCTTTTCTATAGCCTCCCTGGCCGCGCTTCGTTTTCGGCCTGATCCTAGCGTAACGAGCCGAGAGCCTCTCCTACGAATTACGCGCGCGGCCCGCGGTCGTTGACGGCGCATCGCGCTACACTACGGGCGATCGGTAGATACTGCAGGGAGGAACGTTTTCTTTGGTTTTTGGGAGGCTTCGATCGCGCCAGGGTTTTTTTTTTTTGTTTTTAAAGATACGTGAAGTTGTGGATTTTGGGAAATGCTGAGATATTTTTTTATCGAAAAAAATGTTCTAATTTATGTCTTTATATTTTTTTTTATCAATTGATGAATACATCTGATTATGATGACAGAATTATTGTGATAAAAACTGTAGTACTGTTTTTTTTTTTTTTTTTTGTAAAACAAAAATTCTCAATGTCATCTTGGTAAGTGAGACAATGAAGGAAAAATATGAAATTTGGGGATTTATAGGGAATTTTTTTTTTTTTTAAGATACGTGAAATTGTCAATTTTGGGAAATGCTGAGATATTTTTTAATCGAAAATATGTTTCAATTTATATCTTCATATATATTTTTTTCGAGTGATTTTTTAAAATTATTATTATTATTATTATTATTATTATTATTATTATTATTATTATTATCAATTATTGTGATAAAAACTGTAATACTGTTTTTTTTTTTGTAAAACAAAAATTCTCAATGTCATCTTGCTAAGTGAGACAATGAAGGAAAAATATGAAATTTGGTTAAGAGGCAGGGTGCAATTTTCTCGAGTAGACGATTTCGCATAATGCGTCAACGACTGGGACGTTCACCTTGCGTGTGCCATTCCGCTAGCTCCCATTTTGTCCGCGTTTCTCCTTCGAGCGAGCCAGCGGCGTCTCATCCGCCGGTGGTGGTGGTGAAGGAGGAGGAGGATCCTCGAGTCTCGCGTGCACAGAAACGAAAGAAAAGCCACGAGCTTTTCACCCGTTGCCCACTACTATATAATATGCATGAATGTTGCATAGTACGCAGCACGGAGAAGGGAAGAAAGTCAAGAAGCCGAAAATCACGACGAATGTCGAGAGAATTCGAGGGTCGGTTTTCACCGGCGTACATAATTCCCGAGCGAGAGAGACGAAGCGCAAACTCGACTCTGCACGGGATAACGAGCAGTCGTTATTCCATCTTCTTGTGCAATTATTAATACAGCAGCGTGTAGTGTGTATTTACTGCTGACTGCAAGCCAAATGGAGATAGAGATATTCGTCTCGGTATATCTGCTGACTTAAAAAAAAAATATATATATATATATTGAGAAAAAGAACTTTGCACACAGCTTTCTCCTTCATTTCCATTTTTCCCAAAGTCACATCTATGAAGAAGCTTATTTGTTAATTCTGTGAAAAAAAAAAAGAAATGAAATTTTTATTTTTTGGACGAGCAGTTTTTTTATTTATTTTTTGTTAGTGTTACAACAACAACAAAAAGTAACCCCACTTTTGTTACATACTAAATCGCATATCTTACTTTAATCGCACATTTTTCGAAGGACTTTTTTTTCGTTTTTTCGCGATTTTTTAAGGTCTGACTTCAAAATTCTGTAAAAAAATCAGAAATCAAGATATCGCATTCGGCCTTGCGGCATTCTTTTCTTTATAGAGTTTTCTTTCGAACGCAAAAAGAAAATCCAGGTTCGGTCGGTCCAAAAAAAAGTAATCCCGATATTAGTGAAGTGACAAAATTTCGAAAAAAGTCCAAACCCCGTATTTGTATTTTATTTCGGTTGGTGGGGGTAGAAAGAGGCGGGGGAGGGGAGAGAATTCCTAAAATAAAGCTGTCAAGCCGGTCGTCTCGTCGGTATCGACGGCGCACATAATCCGCATCGGACGCAAAGGACACCGCGATCGGCAAATATTTAATGTATATCTCACCGAGTGAGAGACAGAGGGAGCAATAAAAGTGTCGGCCGTTATCTGCGCAGCCCAGTGCTCTCTCGTTATCCGCGAGGCGTTGCTGCTCGCTCAGTGTGCGAGAGAGAGAGAGAGACAGCGAGCCGTTATGTATATCGACTGCAGCGCCAGCGTCCACACAGGGAACGAGAGAGAGAGAGAGAGAGACAGCCAGAGCGTCAGCTCGAAACGTAGGCGTACATAAATGAGTTGTATATCTCGGTGGTTGAGATACCGGGGACGCCGTCCACGAGGAATATTATCGTCTCTCCTCGCTCAGCCATCCGTCCGTTCTCTCGATCTTTCCTCTCGCGTCCATTTTCGGCCGGCGCTGCTAAAACTAACCTCACAATTCCACGTATTTGAAAATTCCTCCCTGCCCCCCCCCCCCCTCCTACCTTCTCCCAATAGTTCTCAACTCCGTCACCAGAGTCACCCTCGGTGAGAGGATTTTTCGCGAGCGAGACCGCGTGGTTTTTTTTTTTTTTTTTTTTTTTTCGCGACGTTAGAAAATAATTACCACCGGCGGTAAGAGCACGCGGGGTCCTCGCGGAGAGTTTTTTTTTCTTTTTTTGTATTCGTCGTGGCAGGGCGCGCAGGTTGATGATAGCTCCTCGAGGATCCTCTTGGCACTCGCGGCACGTACGCAATACAGAGTCACCCCTTGCTCGCACATGCGTGTTTACGCCCCGCGTATATATATATATCTGTACGTACAGCTTCGAAATATACACTTCGAAATATAGGGGAGGTGCGGGCAAAAAGGGACGCAGAAGCGAAAAATAGTTTTATGATGAAAACAAAAGTGTACTTCGATTGCTTTTGATCCAAAAATTCGAGTCCAGCCATCAATTTTGGGCATCAGCAAAAAAAGTGCGAGCAAAATGGGACGGAAGCTCCCAATTTCGGAAATTCGTGTTTTTTTCTCGTTGGTACTCCTTAATTGTCATATTATTATTATTATTATTATTATTATTATTATTATTATTATTATTATTTTTTCAAAATGACTTTTCAAAAGCCAGATTGCTTAAAGCACTCAAAATTATTAAAAATCTTTATATGAAAAAATCTTTATAGTCTCATTTTGCCCGCAAAAAAATAGTTGCAACAGAAAAAATCGCTGTCCCGTTTTGCCCGCACCTCCCCTATGTATATTTATTTATATACACACAATCCAGGCACTCGAAGATGTAGACGCACTTTTCGGTCTGTATCGGGAGAGTCGCTCCACCTCGGTGGGAGGAGAAGGAAAGAAGAGAGTGAGGGGGGGGGGGGAGTTGAAGATCATTTTCAGGGGTAGAAACTCGACGCCTCCGCCTTTTTCGTTGACCCACTCTCGGAGCCAATTACACGTATCCCGTACTGCCGAGCGTGCTTAGCCGGGCACGTAAATATATACATATATACACACATCGTGCACACAACGAGCACGAACTCGTGTATATATATCTGCCGTGACAATAGCTCGTAGCGTCGGGGCGCACTTGAGATGCGTAGTCGAGGAGGCGCAGCAGCGCATCTTCCAGTCGCGACGAGTGGCGCGCGCGAGACGCACAGGTGGCGGGGCAGGCTGTGCGTATATTTGCACTTCTCTCCGGGAGAGTCGAGGGCGAGAAAAAAAAAAAAAAATTCCCGAGGTACCGAGAATGGTGTGATTTGTAATTTGAATTTTTTTTTTTTTTTTTTTTTTTTCAAGGACAACGTTTTCAGAGTCTTATTTCACGGAGTCGAGTCCTACTCGAAGGTGGAGGAGGAGGGAGAGAGGGGGGGATCATAACTCCGGGCGGGAGTCTGACAACGAGTTAATTATTTTCCCCTCGCGAGAGAGTCGCGCGCCGACCCTAATAAAAGTCTCTTCGACTCACGCGTGCGGCTATCGTCGAGTTGTTTTTGTTCTCTTCTTTTTTTTTTTTTTCTACTTCCAATTATCGCTTTTTTTGTGGATAAAAACGTGGGGTACGCTGGATGTAGTGACGTTGGTTCGTCTTACGTCGTTTTAGACGTAAGTCGGTGTAAAATCGGGAGACCTGAGGAAATGTTTTTCTTCCGGAGTGTCCGACTTATAGTCGTCGTGGTTTTCGTCTTTCGATCCCACTCGTCGACGTAAGCCGGTTACGATCGCTCGATATATCACATGGAATATCAGGAAATCGCTCGGAATTTGCTACATACGAAAAATAATACCCAGAGCTATTTTATTTTCGTTTTTTTCTTTTTTTTGTGGGAAAACGAATAATAGTAGACTGCACTTTTTTTTCTATTTGTTAGTTACGTTTTATAGAATAGAATGGAATTTTCGTGGGACGCCGACAATTTTTAACATAAAAAAAAAAATTCCATTGTACACTTTAAAAAGTAAGTAACAAGTAGAAAAAAAAACCGCAGTCGTCTACATTTATTCGTTTCCCCATAAAAAAATATAATGAAAAAAGGTGCTCCAGGGTAGAATTTTAACGTAGTTTCCTCTATATACGAGGAAGCAAAAAATAGATAAAAATACTTAATAACGTAACTAGCTGCCGTCTCAAATTTCGCGGAACGGGAAAGGGGGGAGGGGACGACTGCGGCGGCGGTTGAATTTCGCGCGGGCGTCATTTGCAGTCAGCACACTCGCAGCTTAACGCCAACGCCGCAAGAGTCTCATCCCCGTAATTCCGAGATTAAAGGGATGTTTCTCTCCGTCTCGCTCTGTCCTCGCCTCTCTCTCTTCGGTTTGCTGAGTCGAGGGTTCGACGCATGCGAGTCCCGACCTGCTTGGCGCGCGGAAGCCACGCGGGCTCTGATATTTCGCAAGACAGTCTCGGCCGGCCGGCCGGACGCCGTTGGGGCTTAGCTTTCGTCGCGCGAGTTCCGACACGATTTACCAAAATGCCGCGATTGTGTTTCACTTATCTCGGGATTCCTCGCCGATCGACGAACGACCGATCGGCGCAGGCGCGAAAAAAATATTCTCGGGCCCCGTGAATTTATTTGAGGTTAGAATTTCCACGGTAGAATTAATTCCCTGCGGATTTCACGAGTCCGGGGAATGAATTTCTTCTTTTAGCTGTAAATGCAAATTTTCGTAATTATCTCGGGATTCCTTGACGATCGACGAACGACCGATCAGCGCAGGCGCGAAAAAAATACTCTCGGGCCCCGTGAATTTATTTGAGGTTAGAATTTCCACGATAGAATTAATTCCCTGCGGATTTCACCAGTCCAGGGAATGAATTTCTTCCTTTAGCTGTAGATGCAAATATTTGTAAAAAAAAAAAAAAGTTCATTACAGTTTTTATTACCACAGTCGGTATTTCACGTGCCCTTAAAATCCGCCGCGAAAATTTGCACGTCGAGCGAGCCGAGCGGTCGACGACGAAGCCGTTCGGGATCGCTGCGACCCGGCGTCGCAGTCCCCGCGCGAAATAATAACCAGAATATCCACACTCGGGCGGCGCACGCGGATTCCCCGGTAAAACCTCCTCGAGTTTTCTCTTCTTTCACGCGCGCGAGTCGTGTACGGCCGGTAACGAGAGACAGGGAACGAGAAAATGAGGAAATGGGTGGAGAGGAAGGGAGGGGAGGGGGAAGGGAGATAGAAACGCTCGGGTGAAGTTCGCGACTAAACGATCTTCGCATGAATATCGATTGTCGACAAGAAGCGAGACTGCGAGCGACGACGACGGCAGCGAGCATCCGCTATTAACGAGGCTCCGCGAGACTGCATAAGGGCTCCCCTCTCTCTCTCTCCTTGCTTCTATATCTGCCGCTCGTCTGCAGTTCAACTCGGAATATTCTACTCGCCATTGTCGTCCCAATTGTCTGAAGAAAAGCAATTCACCTTTCACGTTCTTTTTTTTCCTTTCATTTTTCTCCGCTTCTTTAATGTACTTAATGACGCATGGTATACATCGTTATACGCGCGTCCCTAGGGCTTCGGATATTCACGGACATTTTTTTTGCAAAACGCAATTCAAATTTCGCGCCACTTTTTCCTCCTCGTTGCGCGCGTCCGAGTCGCTCGCAAAACG
The DNA here is from genome assembly GCA_963932165.1 of Pimpla rufipes. NCBI lineage: Eukaryota > Metazoa > Arthropoda > Insecta > Hymenoptera > Ichneumonidae > Pimpla > Pimpla rufipes. The sequence goes on from OZ010638.1 coordinate 20,908,328, forward strand.
CGATTCAAATTTCGCGCTATTTTTTCCTCGTTTCGCGCGTCCGAGACGTCCATCTTTTTTCTCCCTCGGCCGTTAGAAATCGACGCCAGCGCCGCGCAGCGGCGACAGTGGAAAGCGACTCGCAGTCTCGCTACGGAAAAGTTTCTTCGTCAACGAATTTTTCCTCCAGAGCCTCGGATATTCAGGGACATTTTTTTACTTGCAAACTCGCAAAACGCGATTTAAATTTCGCGCCATTTTTTCCTCCTCGTTTCGCGCGTCCGAGGCGTCCATCTGTTGTCTCCCTCGGCCGTTAGAAATCGACGCCAGCGCCGCCCAGCGGCGACAGCGGAAAGCGACTCGCATTCTCGCTACGGAAAAGTTTCTTTGTCACTAATTTTTCGCCTCGCGCGAAATCGACGCAAACACTCAGTGATCGTGCGTGCGGTACTAAAAAGCAGAGTTCGACGTTTCGTCCACCCGGTTCGAATTGTTTCCGTGAAACACCTAGTAACGACATCGACAGTGGCAAAAATCTACCTGCGGACTGAGGTAAGCGAAGAGACTCGACCGGCTTTCGTGCTTCGCCGTCGTAAAGGGCGAAGCGACATAAACAATAATAAGGTCGCGCCAGCCACGAGATCGAAGCGTCCATCGACCCGTACACGAAAATACAGCCAAGCGCGTCTTATTTACCGAAACAAAGGATAAACGATAAATTCGTTCCTCATCCAAACACGTGCGAATTCCAAGGATTTCAACTAAAACTAAAAACCCACAGAAAATTATCGCGAACACCGCTCGAATGTTTTTTTTCCGAGAATTTTTTTTTAACTATGACAAAAAAAATAATAAAACCGAGGATTCCAAGGATTTCAACGACTAAAAACCCACAGAAAATTATCGCGAACACCGCTCCAATGTTTTTTTTGTTTTCCGAGAATTTTTTTTTAACTATGAGAAAAAATAATAATAAAACCGCGGATTCCAAGGATTTCAACGACTAAAAACGCACAGAAAATTATCGCGAACACCGCTCGACCGTTTTTTTTTCCAGAATGTTTTTTTTTTCAACTATCAAAAAAAAATAAAACCGAGGATAAGCATTTAATCCAAGAGGACGAGGACGTGTGGAGAGAGAGAGGAAAGCTCAGCCGTTAATAGAGCGGCAAAAAGGGCGGGCTGTTAGTGGGGGGGAGGGGAGGGTGAGGGTGAGGGTAAGCGGCATAGCCGGTGCGCCCTCTCGCGCTCTCGCGCATTATCGTCGCTGCATAGTCAATGGGAGAGGACCGACGACTACGGCGGAGCGTCGACTACGACGAGCCAGCGAGTCCCGAAGTGCCTCGCGCGGAGAAATTTCCGGCGCGGGTCTCTCTCGGTCGTCGTATTCGCGCGCCGGGCGACTCTGCCTTCAATGAAAAAAAAAAAAAAAAAAAAAAAAAAGAACGCGTTCCCAGCCTCTAAATTAATTACGCTTCTTACTAATTAACTTTACCCGCTTTTCACTAATTAGTTGGGTGACGACGACGACCGCGCGAAGGATTACGAGGACGTCCCGCTCGCCTTCCGACACGCTGTATGCATATGTATATAGATATATATGTATGTAAAAAAATTCTCACACAAATACATAAGAGACCCGCAGTATGTAAATATCACAGGTGTAAGCAGCGAGAGCTCGCCAAGCTCGCTTCTTAGACCCGAATAAAGAGATAACGCTTCCCGCGTGCTCACGCGTAATTTTTTGTCTTACCGCTTTTTTTTTTATCCCTTCCCTCCTTCCCCCCCTTCACGCTGAAAACTTTCTTCGTCGTCGTACTTGTTGGAAATAAAAAATAAAAAAAAATAAAGCGAAGAAAAAAAGCCCCGGAGGAAAGAAAAGAAGGAAACTCGAGGGCTCGCCAGCTATTCCATTCTTCGCCTCCTCCGTAGTTAACCCTATAGGCGGATGCGTGTAGGGGAGACCGGGGTAAAATGGCCCGCCTAAGCAAAAAATGGCTCTATGACAAAATCCAAACTGTTTTTCTTTTATTGCTTTTCGCTAAAAAAAATTCGATATTAATCATGAATTTTGAGCGTCGAGAAAAAAAAATTTCGGGGGTAAAACGGACCCCCCCCCCCCCCCCAGAATCCAGCACTATAAGTTAGTACAGAAAACGCTACCGATCGGCATGAGTGTTGATTATTTGGGATTTTTTTTTACTGAAATGCTATTATTTATGTTTATATATGTTTAAGTGCCATTTTTTTGTATATATATTTATGCGGCCTTATCTTTCGCCATCGTTGCTTTTTCTATGTATTTTCAAGGGCATGTACCGTCCACTGTCTAATAAATAAATAAATAAATAAATAAATAAATAAAAAAGCACATTTCAGTCGTAACGGATTCGTCGGACAGGCAAGAATTGACGCAGAAAAATTATTATTGAGGTCCATTTCACCCTCATTTTTTTTTTTTTTTTTTCCGATAATAAAAAAGGGGGGCCCGTTTTACCCCGTCGGCCCATTTCACCCCGGTCTCCCCTATACAGGGTGCTGCCACTCCGGTATAGCCCGGTATAATATCGCGTTTGCTCCTTTCCTCGAGCATTTTGAGGTCGCATGCCCCGTCGGGGGGCGGGGGGTGGGGGGGGGGGGTGAGAGTGAAGCGCGAGAGGATGGGGGGAAGGAGAACGAGAACTACACGGCTCCTCAAGAGTTCGCCTCTTCACCCGTAGGTGGGTATACACACCGCGCGCGCTCCCCGGGCGGCCATATTGCTTCGTGCGTGTCTGCCGCGCGCGTGGAGAGCAAACCGGGCAGCTTGCACACGTTTGGCATTGGGTTATAAACGCACGCGCACAATTTTCACGACTCACAATGGGCTCCGTCATATTTGTGTGTGTGTGTCGCGAATCGTGTGTGTGTGTGTTTAAAAATGCAACGGCGGCTTTTCAGGCGTACGTGAAGCTATGGGAAGAGGCGGGGGGTGGGGGGAAGGGGAAGAAAGGGGGGGGGGGGGGCAGGGGGTAGAAAAGAACAGGAGGCTGAGACTCAACGATTAGCTTACTCTCCCGCTGCCACCGGCATCAGCAACGTACCCCATAGAAATACTATAGCCATATATATACATAGACTCTGTGTTTCTCGCTCACTTTTCTTCTTCTTTTTTTTTTCTTCTTTTTTTCCAGCTCTCATCTCTCTCGCTCTGCTTTCAGGCAGCCTCGTTGTGCGCGCCAACGAGCCGCGATGGAAGAGAGCGGCCGAGACAATGAGAATGCAAGCGGAACCTTGTGAATTGAATTCAACATCTCTGGAGTGGAGTGCGTTTTTTTTTTTCTGCGGCGCGATGACGACGACGAGGGAGGAAGGAACGCGAGGCTGGATGAAGAAACGTCCGGGAGGGTTGAGGAGGAAGCGATGAGGGAGCTGGGAGGAGGGAAGCTGTGGGAAGTGGAGAAGAAGAAGATGATACGTTTAGTAAATAATTTTTCCTATCGGATTCTTTTTTATTACCTCTAAAAATTTTTTTTTTAATTGCGCGCGCTCGGCTGCCGAGTTTTAGACGTTGAATTAGCCGGAATTCGTTGTTAAAAAAAAATGTTAACCAATATTCAATTTGATACGTTTAGTAAATAAATTTTCCTATCGGATTCTTTTTTATTACCTCTAAAAAAAAAAAATATATATTGCGCGCTCGGCTGCCGAGTTTTAAACGTTGAATTATCCGGAATTCGTTGTTAAAAAAAATGTTAACCAATATTCAATTTGATACGTTTAGTAAATAATTTCGAGATAATTCTATTTCTAGTAAATAATTTTTTTTTCTCCGCGGCGCGATGACGACGACGACGACGACGACGAGGGAGGAACTCGCGAGGCTGGCCGAAAAAACGTCCGGGAGGGTTGAGGAGGAAGCGATGTAGAATGACCGTCAGGTTTTTTATGGTCACAAATATCGTCATTTTTTTAAGGGAAAATTTTAAGGATTATTTACCTTCAAATTTTTATCTAAACGTTTCATTCGCTTAGAATTGTAAAAAGAAGCAACAGTTGAAGACGGTAATTGCTATAGTTTCCTTAACGTTTTCGAAAATGAGATTTTGTTCTGAAAGATGTTCCTTTATCATAATAGAGTCCGCTACTTCCGGCGGTTTTGGCGAGAGGCTAAAGAGCTACGTACGTCGGCTACATAGGGTGGGGGGAGGGAGGGAGTTATTTGCGAAATCGATAGAGCAAACGCGGCGAATTTAGACGAGGATTTTGCGGGGAATAGAATATTCCGGGGGTCGAGGCACAGAATTTAGGGGGATACTTGACCGCAGATGGGCTTTCATTGGGCACCCCGGGTGGAGCATAAATTGCGCGTTATGGGGTTATTAAGGCTCGGGAGTAATCTTGACCTGACTCTGTAATATTCAGATGTATCCGAAGTCGTATCGTGTCGGCTTATTTTTATTTATTTATTTTTTATTTGTTTTCTTTTTTATATTTTTATATTATTTTGCATTTTTTTTTTTTTTTTTATAACGGACGAGACGAACCCTTGAAAAACAAATAACAGATGGCGCGACGCAGAAGTCAGAATAGAAAATATAAAATCAAAAACCAAGTATAACAAAAAATAAATCGTGGCCCAAGCCAAGCGAAATTAAATTGCGAATTAAAAGTGTGTAAAATTCCGCCCAGGAAATATCGCAATTTGTAACGGGCACGAATATTCCAAAGCAAGAGAAAAAAATGCCACGTAACTCGACACTCGAACGGTTATTTTATCGAGAGCCCGGCGATTGAATCCTGAATGGAGAATTTAAAAGAAAAAAATGAAACGCGACATTTAATTGCGCGCTGAGACGAAAACAAAAAAAAAGCGAGGAAAATAAAAAAGCGAAGTGTGACACGACTGAAATGTACTTCCTTTTTGCACCCGCGGGGTGTTGAAAAAAAAAAAAAAAAAACGCAAAAGTCCATTGTCACAGTATCGCTACAAATATCACGAGAATATCACGCAAATAGTCGTGCAAACCGTTATTTCCACGATATTTCCGCAGATCGCGAGGCAGTCTGCAGCCAGGACCCCCCGCCGAAGGTTAAACCACATCCCGTGATTCCAACGTACTTCGCGGAAATGGGGGAAGAGTGAGGCGCACAGCGTATGAAATGTGCGCGAAGTACAGCGCAGCCCTCTCGGGCTTCCAGGCTGAGCAACTTCCATTTCAATTGTCATAGAGGGAGAAGAACTGCCAACTCCTGTCTCTCATTCTAGACGCTCGGGTCGAGCACGGATTCATATATATATTTTTTTTTTATATATATATATACACGTGGTACGTATATAGTTATATACCTTAATATACAGCAGGACGGGCGACAGGGAGATGTTATTTTTTATTTGTACAAAGGGTCCTTCCTTCTCGCTCCATGTTTTTCTTTCTTTCTTCCTTTCTTTCTTCTTTTTTTTTTTTTCTTCTTGCAGTATTATTACCACGAGGCCCGAAGAGGGAAGGAGAGAGAGAGAATGAAAAGTAAACGGGAGAGGCCGGGAGAAAAGGTGAAAGAGGGCCGAGACGACAAAATGCGCGAGGCGAAGAACGAGGAAATATATATTGAATGCAATCTTGCATGTATATCGCTCGCTCGTTCGTTTGCAACCGGCATCGACGCGAAAAAAAAAAAAAATACGTCCCTCGCGATGTGTCGCCTCTCGCGAGACGGATACTCGCGAGTTTTCAACCCCTTGGAGAGATTATAAAATTCTGTGACGATGAACTGAGCCAACTCAGCCTCCCTCCGGCTCTCTGGGAATTTTTTTTTCGCTCTCCTTCTCTCTCTCTGACTTTATCTCCCTGTCTCGGGTTGTAACGCGATGCGAGAGATTGTCAACTATGTATTAAGAAATGTTTGTTAACAGATTGAGAAATTGTGAACGAAATGTTTATCAACAAACTGAGAGATTGTGAACGAAATGTTCAACAAAAAGCAGGAATTGCCCATATGGAAATAAAGTATATGCAAAATATATGAAACATGTATTTTAGATATACAAGATATATTTTGTCTGAAAACTTCTATATATCGGATATATTTTATGATATACACGAAATATATCTGAGCGAAAAATATATCTAAGATATATCCAGAATATATGAAAAATGTATTTTTATTGAATTATCTGACATATTGAAAGTTTTGGGAAAAAATGTATATCTTATGTATCTGGAATACATTTTTTTATATATATTGCATATACTTTATTTCCATATGGGGAGCTAAATGAACTCATTAATTAATTCTCAGCAAGATGTAACATGAATTAGAAATTCAGAAAAAAAAGTTGATTCGAATTAACCCAAATGATGAAATTAGGTATAAAAAATCATCATAGCAACTAATCGCTGTGATGATTTTTTATATCTTAATTTCATTATTTGGGTTAATTAGAATAATTATTTTTATCGGAATTTCGTTGGATTCCAACGATGCAAACTTCAACACATCATCGTATCTTCCAGTCAAACCGCAGAGAGGCAGATAGATAGAGACGTATAATACCCGCAACGTTGTCGGATATTCCGCAGTGCATTCGACTCGCCGCACGGAAATTCCCTCTGTGTTTTCCTCTCTCTGGTGTGCTCAAACTGCCAAATTTGCATAAGGCACACAGAGAGGAGTCTCGGTAGTCGGCCGGAACTCGGACACTATTATCGTTCGCAGTCCACACTATATATAGATACATCGTACACGTTATATACAATCTATATCTATATATACATATATATAGATAGTGTAAATTATAATAACGACGAAGCTTCGGCGTTATCCTCGCTGGTTGCGTTTGGGAAGAGAAGAAAAAAAAAGCAGAAAAGGTCGTCAGCGTATCTAATGAGATTCTTTTTTTTATCGAAAAAGGATGCCTTCTCCTTTTTTTTTTTTAATTTTTCAACCGAAAGAGATAACGGCTACAGGCACCACGCATTCTCGATACAAATGATTTGAAAGGCGCGTATTGCGCTCTTGAAATCGCTCGAGTCGAGTAGAATAGTCGCATGCGAAGGCTTTTTATATAAATCAGCCCGCGGAGCTCTCGGCGCGCCTCCCGGGGGACGCGACGGCGAGAGTTAAATACGAGCGGTAATTACTAATTGGCACGGATTTTATCTATAAAGCGCTGAATGAACGCATCTGATTGATCAGTGAGTGCATTCGCGGGCTTCGGATATATATATTATGCGCGATGGCATTATGCGGGCTGTCAATGAGCGCTGGAAAATGATACACGCGGGTGCAAAAATCGCGCGCGCTCGGCTGCAGAGTCTCGATGTTGAATTAGCCGGAATTCGTTGTTAAAAAAAAGTTTAGCCAATATTAAATTTGGTACGTTTAGTAAATAATTTTTCCTATCGGATTCTTTAAAAAAAAATCCTTTAAAAAGATTCGTTGCTGAAAAAAATGTTAACCAATATTCAATGCGATACGTTTAGTAAATAATTTTTCCTATCGGATTCTTTTTTAAAAAATCCTTTAAAAAAATTCGTTGCTGAAAAAAATGTTAACCAATATTCAATTCGATACGTTTAGTAAATCATTTTTCCTATCGGATTCTTTTTCACAAAATCCTTAAAAAAAATTCGTTGCTAAAAAAAAATGTTAACCAATATTCAATGCGATACGTTTAGTAAATAATTTTTTCTGTCGGATTCTTTTTTATTACCTCTAAAAAAAAAAAAAAAATGGTGCGCGCTCGGCTGCCAAGTCTCGACGTTGAATTACCCGGAATTCGTTGTTAAAAAAAAATGTTAACCAATATTCAATTCGATACGTTTAGTAAACAATTTTTCCTATCGGATTTTTTTTTATTACCTCTAAAAAAAAGGCGAACAATTTACATCCTGGGGACTTTTGAGTCTAACAGCCGTGAATTTTCCGGTTGATATTTATGATGTATCGAGCGAAAAAAAAACTACAGTAGAACCCCGCTTAATTATTTACCGATATCGACCCCGTGTTTCGCGTTGTCGCCAGTAAATCGCCGCGCAAAAAACACGTAAAAAAAAACCATAGTTAAATTCCTAGTAGCAGCGAAATATTCGTAATAATCTCCTGTACACCGCGCGCCCTGACGCGGCGTAATACAGAAAAATGTTCTTTCATTATTGTAAAACGCGCGAGGTGGCGCATTCCAATTATCAAAGGATCGACGTGTGACGCCCGGCACTAAAGCCTCGGCGCTCGTGCACAACCACTCGCAAATTCTGTATAAATAAATACGTATAAATACGTGTATGCGTATAAATACGCGCATATATATTTATTAAAAATACACGAAATGCACTCACAGGGGGCGCGCGCGGTGCACTCGGCTGTGGCGCGTGTAATAATAATTATGAAACGATACATGATAACGAGCGCCGGGCGAGTGGAAAAAGGAAAGGGCGGAGGGCGCTAACGACGCCCTCCTCACGCCCTGACGCGTATTAAATAATATCCCGCTATACACGCTATATTTACGTGTATATATGTATACGAATTTTTTTTTTCTCTTTTTTTTCACTCGAATTTTCCTTCGTTACATATTGAATATACTGTCAGCGAGCGACGAGATTGCGCGCAATAGTCGTAGGCACTGTACACGCGGTTTTCTGATACAAAAATATACAGGGTGTTCCATTTTTAATCTTACACCCGATTTATCTCGAAAAATAGGGATACGATCGAAAAATCGAAAAAAATGTTCCTACAAAAGGTGTTAGTTTTGATCTAACAATTTTTTTTATCCGTAAAAAAAGCATATTTCCATTGAAAAAAACATGTCAGCCTCCTTAACGCCGCCATTTTTAAATTTCGATTGAACAACTAATTTTTTTCAGACGTCCCCCTTCAAACCCTACAACTTTCATAGGACTCATTTTTTGATCGGAGCCCTTTTTTCGAAACAAATCGGGTGTAAGATTAAAATGGAACACCCTGTATTTATATATATACATATATAGGAAAAAATGTGTTCGCTTCGTGGCTCGTTCGTGTCGTCATTGACGCGAGCGTTGGGCTCGCCAGGCACTCTTCACGCCGCTCTCGCACCTCTCGCGGGCACTCGAGATTTTTAAATCATTAAAATATATCAAGTCCCCGCCGTATAGAGCGCGGAGCGCGCGCGACGTTCCCGGGTGCAATGAGGGAAGGAATTGCACGCGGGATCCGGTGGGAAGGAAGTGGATAGCCGATTTTCAACGGCGACGGAATATTCGGAACTCTCCCCGCTCGCTCGTCGAGCGCGATAATTACGGTAGGGAGCCGGAAAATTGTGCGATTCAGCAATTCAGACACTCTCCAATAAACGCGGAAAGTTTCGCCGTTTGTTTTTCCACCCGGGGTTAAATAAGCGAATATGTGCGAATAGCTCTCGGCGGGACGTCGTTATAATGATCATCGTACCTGGTGATCAGTTTAATTTTTTTTTCATTCATGTAGCGTTTAATTTATTTGAAAATGGTTTGCAAATTTGAGGGAAGAAATTGGGAGTTCGAGCTTGGATTAAAAATGTCTTTTGTATGTAAAAAAAAACATTGTATTTTATATTTAAAAAGATAAATATTTTGGAGTACAAAATTGTGGGAAAATAAATCGACAAAAGATGGATGAAAGTAATAAAAATTATCGTAGCTGGTGATCAGTTAATTTAGTTTTTTTTTTATTAAATGGAAGAAATTGGGAATCTAAGCTTGGATTAAAAATTTATTTTGTATAAAAAATAAATAAAAATGTGGAGTACAAAATTATAGGAAAATAAATCGACAAAAGGTGGATGAAAATGGACTCACATTGAACGTCAATCTTGGCCGGCGAGCTCTCGATTATGTATCCGGATTTCTCGTGATCAGCGACACAAACGAAATTGCCACTGTCCAAAATCCTGTTGACCCTCGTGATGTACAGATCGCCGCCGACCTGATGCCTGCGGGGACTCGGGGCGAGCGGCTGACCCTCGATCTTCCAGGAGTACTTGACGCCCGTGTTCGGCTGGGTCTCGCATCTCAGTCGCACCGGCGAACCCTCGACCACCGTGTGATCGGCCGGACTCACCGAGAAATAGAGGTCGCCACCCTCCTGCTGGCCACTCACGGTGAGTACTGCGAACAATTCAAGGACAATACAAATTTAATTAATTTCTACAATCGTTAATTTTTTTATTTCTTTTTATTTCTCATCTCGTAAATCAGCCGGTCGATTAATGTTACACTGAAAAAAATAAATTTAAAGCATTTTATACATTGGCAGAAATGATTATTATTATTATTATTATTATTATTATTATTATTATTGTTATTATGCGAACAATTCAAGGACAATACAAATTTAATTATTTTCTACAATCGTTAATTTTTTTTATTTCTTATCTTATAAATCAGTCAGTTGATTAATGTTACACTGGAAAAATAGATTTAAAGCATTTTATACATTGGCCGAAATTATTATTATTATTATTATTATTCCATTAATGTTTACTATACATAAAATAGGAAAAGATGAGACCATCTATTAAATCCATTATCTAAGCCCTCAAATGATGAACGCATTTATTTCTCTGTTCATTTTAGAAAGATCATTCGTCTCAACCCTCTAGCGAGACGCCCGGGAGCCGCTGGGTGAGTTTTTTTTTTCACGAATTTCATCTAATGCACTTTAACATTCGCACACTCGGGATTCCGGGACTCAGAAATTCACTCGCTCGCTCATTTCTTTTCGTACGAGGGAATACAGCGTAAATACTATATTTCCCAAGAGTGATTCTGCATAATTTCCCTGCCCGCCCGGAAATATACTGGCTGTATGTATTACATAAAGATACGTGTAAATGTGTACTCGACTGGCTGGCCCGACGCGTTCCCCGAAGGACTCTCGTCCTCCAATGTGATGACGATTCTCCAAACTGTTTCAAACCACTTCCCGTGCACTCCGTATTTCCGATACGAAGGATTTCATCCCGCCCATCAGGCAACACGAGACGGAAACGCATGAAAAAGATTTTTTTTTTCAACTGGAATTTCGAATACGAATGTCACACGTTTCTCCTTTTCACGTCTATCTGTTTTGATAAGCTGCTTCTAATTACTCTCACGTTTCTATCTCGCATTTGCCTTTTGGACTTCCTGTTTCCTCCTCGATATCTCGGCGTATCCGTTTTTCTTGTTTTTTTTTGTTCAGAAATTCCTCTTCACATATTTATCTTAGCTTTCTTGCGGCTCCTCCTCCACGCTTCTTCCACCGTCTGCCCGAATTCTCGCTTTATGCCCCTCATTTTCCGACTTCCTGAGCTATTGTTCCGCTGTCGTTTCCACTTGCTCTTCGTATCTTCTCCGCCTTGGTTTTCAGTCTCGCCCCATTCGCTTTCATTGCCCTTTTTGTTCGCCTTTCAACGTTTTTTTTATTTATCAATTTATTTACTTTTCGTAAATGTTATCAATTCAATAATCAGCAGATCGCTATAAATATCGCCTCGAAACAAATTGACATTCAATCGATTCACGCGTTTCCCTCGACCGTAAAAAAATCGAACCAATAAATTATTCAGGCACGAATGAAATATTTAATAGCGACTATCGGAAATGACGGTTTGCTCCAGCCTATTAAAGATTCAATGGATTCAATATTTTCGTTTCTTCCCACAGTTTCGAATGTTCATTTAAACAAAACCCGCTCAACAAATTAATACGCTTTATGCGATACGTTAAATAGACTCAATATTTTTATTTCTTTCCACAGTTTCGAATGTTGATTTAAACAAAAATTAGCCCAACATATTAATACATTTTATGCGATATGTTAGACTCAATATTTTTATTTCTTCCCACAGTTTCGAATGTTCATTTAATACGTTAAATAGATTAAATAGACTCAATATTTTAATTTCTTCCCAGTTTCGAATGTTCATTTAAACAAAAACCCGCTCAACATATTAATACATTTTATGCGATACGTTAGATTCAATATTTGTATTTCTTCCCACAGTTTCGAATGTTCATTTAATACGTTAAATAGATTAAATAGACTCAATATTTTAATTTCTTCCCACAGTTTCGAATATCCATTTAAACAAAAATCTCGCTGTGAACTTCAATACAGCCCATGAAATATGGAAATCGACCCCCATTGGAAGCTAATCCGGAAAATCGCATCGATTGTTCACGCCGATCAAAGCGAGAGAAAAAAAAAAAATTTCCCGTGCCGTCTGTGGGACTCAAAGGGTAATTCCTGACTGGCATTCGGGGCGTTTCGAGCGAGGGGTTCGGCCTCGAAGACCGGTGTGTCCGCGTGTGCTACACACGCTCTCGACGGTTTGTGCCGCGCTCGCTGCATGGGATATGAAACGCCGGGCGCGCAAACCGAGCCATAAATCCATCAGGAGCGGCCCCAGTGTGCTCTTTTATTTATCTTGGCTCGGTCGCCGTCGTCGCGGAGCAGCCTCAGCGCGGTCTTAGTTGCCCTACCTAATTCTCTCTCTCCCCGCGAGGGTTCCCCGCAGGTACCGCTTTGCCGCTCTGCGCGTTTCAAACGCCCCGGCGAAGTCGAGAGTCTCTCGCCGTTCACCGGCAGCAACTGTGCCGGAGAACAGAGCCCATTATACCTATACTTGTGCCCCGGGTATACACGCGGCTCTTGGTACACGAAATACCGATACCTCGGTTTTGGACCAAACAGCTACCTACTCAGGGCAACACAAAGCCATGAAATATCAGGATTTTTCTTTCTTTTTTCTTTTTCTTTTTTTTTTAAGTGGTTTTTGTCATTCTGGAGATTTGTCTGACATATTTGTATCAAATATTTGAAGCAAAGTGACGTTAGGGAAATTAATTATTTATTTAATTAGCTATTAAATATTATTTAATTAATTAATTATTTAACAAACTATTAAATATTATGTAATTAATTAATTATTTAACAAGCTATTAAATATTATTTAATTAATTAGCCATTCAATATTGTTTAATTAATTAGCCATTAAATATTGTTGAATTAAATAGCTATTAAATATGATTTATTTAAATAGCTATTAAATATGATTTATTTAATCATTTATTTTTGGCACCTTTGTAATCATTCTCCCCAGGTGACCGGTAAATACTTCAGTCTCAATGTATCCCACGAGTTGCCCGCGAGACAGAGTGAAACGCTTAACAGGTCCTCGAAATTAAAAGCCGAAAGCGAAAGGGCGTCCAGGCGTCTCTTAATTTTCCAATTCTTCGCTCTCAGTTGCCGCCGATGGATCCTTCCAATCCTCTGAATACCTGAGGGAGGCGCGCTGAGAGGTCTCGGGGCCACCTCGAGAAGCGCTCAAAGCGCCAGGAACGCCACGGAGATTTTCCCTCCTTTCGTCGCTTCCTCATTTCTTCGCTTATTCCTTCCTTCCGTCCTTCCTTCGTTCCCCACCCAATTTTACTCTTTTTAAATACTTTCCTTCTTCATTTCTCATTTCTTCCTCATTTTCCATTTCTCATTTTCTCATTTCTTCCTCATTTCTCATTTCTCATTTTCTCATTTCTTCCTCATTTCTCATTTCTCATTTTCTCATTTCTTCCTCACTTTCTCATTTCTTCCTCATTTCTCATTTCTTCCTCATTTCTCATTTCTTCCTCATTTCTTCCCTCATTCCTTCCCTCCGTCCTTCCATCATTCCCCACTCAATTTGACTCTTTCTAAATTCCTTCCTTCTTTATCTTCTTCATTTCTCATTTCTTCCTCATTTCTTCGCTCATTCCTTCCTTCCGTCCTCCCATCACTCCCCACTCAATCTGACTCCTTTTAAACCCTTCCTTCTTTTTCTCCCTTTCCTCCATTTCTCTCCACCGTTTGTTTTCATTCCCGATCCGATTATTCACTGTGAAACCGGAAAATGATTAACGTCCGCCAGGGGAGGGTAAGTGAGGGGGTGGTATAAATGTTTACTGGGAATATCTCGTCGAGCCAATTATCGGGTGCGGTGGGGTATCCAGGGGGGTATTGGAAACGCGACCGAGGAACGAGCCGCAAGCCGCGCCTCCACGACTCTTCAGGGGCGGCTGCGAGCTCGCCGAATATTATTGACGCTGTGTTTCTCTCCGCTGGCTTCGTGTTGCCGTTTCAGGCCGCCGCCTGGAAAGCTCGGTGATACAAAGCGAGAGCAGCGGGCTGAAGTGAATTCAGCGAACATCCGAGCCGAGCACGCGGAACAAACGAAAACCCTCTCCTCACCCTCCGGGACTCTCTCCTTCTCGACGCCGTATTCCACGGTTTATTCTATTGTACTTTGCGCCTGCCTACTCTCGTTGTCGCGATTAAATAATAGGCGGACGCGGGACTCTCGATATACCGTGAAAAGAATTTTTCGGAAAGGGTTAATCGACCCCGTTGACTGCGGATACATATTTGCGCTTCTCGGTGATAAAAAAAAGCGCGCCCGTTTCGTTGCGAGCTTTTTTCGCGCCGTGGAAACGCCGGAGGTTCCTTAAACGGCCGCATTTTTTTAGCGCTGGTATCGCAATTCGGTCTTCGACTAAACAGAAAATAAAAAAAATATATCAGTTTAGCTTTATAATTTTTTTTCTCCATTTTATTTATTTATTTATTTATTAGGCATTTTTATTTCATTATTATTATTATTCATTAATTGATTATTAATTTATTATTATTATTATTTATTAATTTATTATTCATTATTTATTTATTTATTTATTTATTTATTAGACAGTGGACGGGACAAGCCTTTGAAAATACATAGAAAAAGCAACGAAAATAATAATGAATAATTCGATCTTGGAATAATCAGCAAAAAAAAAAATTGGGGGGATAAAACAAAAAATAAATCAGTGTAGCTTTAAAAAGAAAATTCTCTGTGTTTTGTTCACGATTTAGTTAAAAGCATAAAAAAACAAATAAGAAGAGACGTGCTCTGTTGGATAAAAAAAGGGAGAATCAGTTTACAGACTCTCAATCCGCATTTACATAAGTTACAGACTTTTTCAGTCTTTGATGTATACGAGTCCATTAATATTCTATGCACCCTCGTTCGGCTCTAAAAAAAGCCCTTTGAAGTTGTCACGGAGTGTTCCGTGTTATATACGTAGATGTAATTTCGTCAATTATGCTCCAGAAAATTTCTCCAGTGTTGCCAACTATTAAATCTTTGTAGTTAACACTTTTTTTTCTCGTTTTACCCCATTAACTGACCTTAATTAAATAAATAAATTGAAATGAATTAAATTTAAATAATAAATAATAAATTGAAATGAATTAATAAATTTAAAATTTATTATTTAAAAATTTAAAATTTATTATTTAAATTAATAAATTTAAATAAATTTAATCTCAATCCTCAGTAAATTTTCACGTTTCTACACATTTAATTCCCGCAATAATCAGATCGCAATCTCACCCCCCAATATTGCGCATAATCACGATAACAATTTCGCGAAAATTGCTTTTCCACCCATCTCGCGTGTATGACACTACTTATTACACGCTCAACGATCCAGCGGCGCAAGACGCGTCGCGATCGCAGACATCTCATTAAATTCTCATTAAGCGTCTCCCGCCCGTTCGCCTCGCAGTCCGCGTCCGAGAAGCCGGGAGATACTTCGATCGCTCGCGTTACACACCTCGTTGGCCGAGAACGGAGGATCGCAAATCGAGTTACATTGGCGGTTATGCTCGTCGTTTCGCAAACGACAATAATTGCTCCTCCCGGGCGACCAGCGATTACGATGTTGAAGTTTGCATCGTTGGAATGCAACGAAATTCAGAATTTTTATTTTATTTTTTTAATTAAATCAAATAAATGTATAAATGTTTTAAATAAATCAAATAAATGTATAAATGTTTTAAATAAATCAAATTAAATGTATAAATATTTTAAATAAATGAAATTAAATCTATAAATGTTTTAAATAAATAAAATTAAATGTAATTAACCCAAATGATGAAGGGCATGAATTGGTCTTTTTTTATTTTTTTTTTTAAATAATTTTCATCATTTGGGTTAACCACAATTTTTTTTTTTTTAATTTCGTTGCACTCCAACGATGCAAATTTGAACGTCATCAGCGATTTTCACTTAGCATCGAGAAACAGAAAAAAATATTTAAAAAAAAAAGAAAAAAGCCCTCTGCGCGTGGCTGCCGCACAAAGCTAACCTAAAAGGCACGAAACGTGCGGAACGCGGGGTGTAAACGCAATAAAACTCGTGGGGAGGACGCGCCAGGCGCTCTCACAGTGGCAGCAGCTGACGCTGCAGGGCGGTCGCCGCTCGCGCTCAAGAAATGTTTAGATCAGAAAAGAGTAAAAGCGCCGTGTGTATACGGCCGGAGCTTTGGAGAGAGCAATCTTCGTAGTAGGTCGTAAAAGTAGCTCTGTTTATCCCTCGGGGAAAGATTTGACGACCGCGGCCTCCCCGAGCGCGACGTTACCGATTACTCGCTCGTCCTGCTCTCCCTCTCTCTAACTCTCGTTTTTCAACCGCGCTGCGCGCTGCAGAACCGACAACGACCGATTTTCGAGCCCCCGAACGTGTCGACTCGCGAGCACCGAGTTTCTTGCGACTGCGACGACGTACGCGGCGCTGAGAGACGCGTGCATGCTCGCGTAAATCATGGGGATGTATACAGAATGTACGGGGCATTCCATTCCATTTTTTTTTTCTTGGGGCATTCCACGCCATTTTTTTTCTTTTTTTTCTTAAAATTTAATGTCTTAATACTTAATATATTTTCTTCTGAACAGCAAAAATGAGAAATTCGTCATTTTTTTCGTAAAAATAAATACATATTTTTAAGTCTAATTATGAAGTATTTTTTTATATATACGCACAGCATTTCGAGTAAAAAAAAATGTATCATGACCCTGTCGATCACCCTCGGAATGCCCCATATAAAAAATATACGGGTCATTCCACTTGGAATAAACTGACATTTTTTTCTCCTGCTTCATTTCGTTTTCCCTGCGGTGCAAAATAAATACCTAAAAAAAAATCCAATTAGTCACATTTTTTCCTTCTTTATTTCATTGCACCGATTTTTCCAAAAAAAAAAGGTCTGATTGTGTTCTATTTTTATATATACGCACAGCATATCGTAAAAAAAACAAAAAAAAGTTAGTCACGAAGCTGTCAATTACCCTCGGAATGCCCCATATAAAAAATATACGGGTCATTCCACTTGGAATAAATTGACATTTTTTTTCTCCAGCTTCATTTCGTTTTCCCTGCGGTGTAAAATAAAATACCTAAAAAAAATCCAATTAGTCACATTTTTTCCTTCTTTATTTCATTGCACCGATTTTTCCAAAAAAAAAAAAAAAAAGGTGTGATTGTGTTCTATTTTTATATATACGCACAGCATATCGTAAAAAAAACCTTAAAAAAAAAGTTACTCACGAAGCTGTCAATCACCCTCGGAATGCCCCACAGAAAAACACACAAAGCATCGAGAGAAGATGCAGAGCGCGCTCAAAAGACAGAGAAAGAGAGAAACACCGGAGCTATCGTGAAGAAGTCGAGCCGCGGAGTTCTTTGAAAGATTCCGATGCCGCTGTAACTTCCACACCGGGTGGAGGAAACTCCGGAATTCCTCGAAAGCGAAAGAAAAGAGAGGCATAAAACAGGTCGTAGATGAGATAAATACGAGAATAGAAAGGGCGGTTGGTCTTCGGGCGGGGGGCGGGGCGGAAAAGTCGAGAGGGGAAATTGTACTCGTTTCTATCTCGACGCCAGGCAAATCTCGGCGGGCTGGCACGAGAAGTGGGTGTAACGTCGGACGCGCTAGTCCGGCGCGCCGCGAATTTCACGCTGTTGGACATTTTCACGGAGCTCTGCGTCTCCCCGCGGTTTTTTTTTTTTCCCCTCTTTTTCCCTCTATTTTTGTTCCCAGTCTCTCTCTCTGTCTCTGTCTCTCTTAGTGTGTACGGGAAAGCCTCTCGAGTCTCCTATTCTCCCGCTTCCTCGGTTTCTTTGCTTCGCTGGCACCTTCGCTGGCGTCTCTCCCTTCCTCCCGCTTTTTTTTCTCTCTCTCTCGCTCGCTCGCTCGGCTCGTTTTGCGACGCTTCTCGGCACGAAGATAGAGGTCTTAATGAAGGAGTAACGCGGCACGAGGAGGTTAGGCGCGGCGAGCGAGCGAGACGGGAGGCGAGAGACGAGGGTGAAGCGAGAAAACGACGCGAGTGGGACGAGGACGGAGCGAGAAAGAGCGACGCGAGAGGGACGAGAACAGAGCGAGGCGAGGTAAAAAGAGTTCGCGAACTATATAATCTTTTCTCCTTAAGGGCGTGTGAGACACGTACCACGTGACACGTGAGTGCGAGAGAGATAGACTCAATTTTTGAATAAACACCATTTCAAAATTATTCTTAATGTGGATGAAAACAAAGTGTCATCGGACGGAGAATTAAAACGCGCTTCCGTTGATGTTTTTCTTTGTCTCAGAATATTTTCGGTATCTCCATACGATTGATTACAGTTTTTGTTACCGACTGAGTAGGTTTCACATCGCCTTAAGGGCGTGTGAAACACGTACCACGTGACACGTGAGTGCGAGAGAGATGGCTGCTGCGAGACGTGAAAATTTCTCGTAGTTACCGACGATTCTTTCGGAAGTGCGTTTTGCTTATTTGTTACTCCCAAATCGTAATCGGAATGCACGTATTATGTGTGATTTTTAACTATCTAGCGCGTGAATCAGTCGCTTTTCTCAGTTTCTGTCGAAAAATTGAAAAAAAAAAATCGAATTTTTTATTACAGATTTCTCTGCCGGTAATTGATCTGTAATTTTTTTTTTCGAAAATCAAAATTCTGACTAATTCACGCACGAAGTTCACATTACTGGAGTCTGTATTTCAATTTTCGCTTCGATCCGTTCATAATTCGCGAAAAACGGCGCTTTCAAACTTTCGAGGTGCAAAGTCGGTGTTTCACATTCCCTTAAACGCTTCGTTTTCCTCCTCTTCGTCTCTCCCGCCGCCAGTGCTGCCAACGTCTTCGCGTAGCACCTACAGCTCTCTGCCGCACACGCGAGGCGTGACAGAGCGGAAATCGGCGGCCGAGAAGCCGGCGATCCTGCAACCTAACCTCTATTACACGTCGCTAACCTCTGTGCGCGTCCGACGCGCGCTGACTCCGTGCTTCGTGGTGGACGAAGTGAAGTGTGTGTATATCTCTCTCTCTCTCTCTCGCAGCCCTTTCAGGCCGAGAAACTCGTCTCTCCCCTCCCCCCCTCCTTTCTCTCTTCCATCCGTAACTCGAGACGTGTAATTAGGACCACCTATAGCTATCCGCCTGCACGCCGGACCGACCCGAATCCTCCCTGTGTGCGAGAGAGAATCGGTCTGCCCGGTTTGTCGGAAACGCCGATACTCTCGGGCGGCGGTGAGCGGAGCGGCGAGCAGCCTCTCGCGCCCCGACCGCAGGTAATAATGCCGACTAATATACGTATAACAGATTCCCCGGCCGCCGCGTTTCAATATGAGCCGAGCTCGACGCTCGGGCGATTCACGTTTTTTCGGGATCGATCGTTTATAATTTTGTACATTTTTTAAAAATTAATTTGTTATGTTTTTGTTTGCGTCATTTTTCGGTAGGGATTTTTTACACTTTAATTTGATTAAAGGATTTTGTAAAATTTATTGGGTTTGAGCAATTTTTTTCTATGGAATTTTCGGGATGAAACGTTTTTCATTTTTTTTTTTTTTATCAATTTGTTGTTTCCGTTTGCGTCATTTTTCGGTAGAGAAATTTTTTACATTTTTAAATTTGATTAAAGGATTTTGTAGATTTTATTGGGTTTGTACAATTTTTTTGGATGGAATTTTTTCGCTGGGATGAAAAATAATTTAAAAAAAAATCTGGGATGAAAAATTGCATCGGTTCAAAGACCAATTTACTAAGTTTTAATGTTAATTTTAATTTTGGTGGATTCGTGAATAGTGAGAACATTCAGCGTTAAAACGTCGGTAATTTATTGAATATATTTAATGACGGACCATTTGGCAATAATTCATTCGAATAAGCCGAACGTGTAAAAGTAATAACGACGTATTAACTTGGTTATACGACTGCGTTTTGTTAATAACACACCGCGCGGGCCTTTCGTGACGCAGACACCGCGACGTTGCAGCGTGTTTTACACGCTCGTACGAGTCCACACATCGCCGGCTACGGCGGAGCATAACTAAATACTCGTCAAACCGGTTGACCGGTCTCGACACGTGCTGCGAATTTCGCGCTCCTCTCGGTGTCTCCCGGGGATCTCTTTCCATCATCGGCTCGCGAGAGAACAAACCCTCGAGGATCGCATTACGTACTCGGTATTCTTTGAGCTCGCTCTCGGCCAAGGCTTCCCACAGCCCGGGTCCCGTACGTGTGCAGTCGGTAAGACGATACTTCAATGGCGAATAATTCACTATTAAATAATTTGATTAACGAGAGAGCAAAAAACGCGACTGCGCTTCAATTAAATTATTTTATTCATATAAATGAATCCAATTGAAATGAATTATTTTATTCAGATAAAATAATCCAATTCAAATGAATTATTTCATTCATATAAATGAATCCAAGCCAAATGAATTATTTAATTTATATAAATTAATCCAATTCAAATGAATTATTTTATTCAGATAAAATAATCCAAGCCAAATGAATTATTTTATTCATATAAATTAATCCAATTCAAATGAATTATTTTATTCAGATAAAATAATCCCATTCAATTGAATTATTTTATTCATATACATTAATTCCATTCAAATTCATTATTTTATTCATATAAATTAATTCAATTCAAATTCATTATTTCACTCAGATAAAACAATTCAACGCAATCAAATCATCCGCAATCAAATTATTTAATGTTCGACCGTTCTTCATCGAAGAATCGAAATAACTTGTAATTCAATCTAAACCCCGTTTTGCCTCGAGCGAATTATTACATTTTTGTTAATTTCATTATTCCAACAAATAATTAATTTATGCAATACCCTCCATTAAATTATTCTTCCGACTGTATCAGTACTTGCACCATTACAATTTCCACCAAACAAATTCACCCCAAATAAAAAAATCTGCTCGATGGAAATGAATATTTTCTTTCTCTTAAAAAAAATTTAATTACAATTAAATAATTCCCCATTAAATTATTGCAATACTAATTAAATTACAATAAAGTAATACCCAATTAAATTATTCTCCCAACTTAACACCACATCCACCATTAAAATTTCTCCAAAGCAAAGAATCCGCTCGATAGAAACAATTTAATTAATATCTTTCGTTCCCTCATCGCCGGATTTGTTTCGTCGAGTGCCGAGTGATTTATCCAAAAAGCGGATAAAGCGGGGCTCGCGTAGCGTTTCGAGAGGCCACGAAAATTAATCAGGGTGCCGGTTCGGTCCGAGGGGTCAGTGTATCCGAGTGTGTCTCGCAGCCCGGTCGTGATTCATCCCCCTCGCGGAGAGGCTCGAGACACACGCCGCGCGCTCGCTGCGCCTCGGCGCGGTGGTTATATGCACATATATAACGCGTGCAAAGTCTGCGGTGGTATTAGTAGCTCCGCAGCGGGCGCGTTATAGTCGAGCGCGCACGGAGTTCAAGACCTCGCGGTACACTGGAAGCAGACGCGGGAGCGAACCTCATCGGCGAAGTCGTCGTCGTCGTCGTCGTATAACTGGGGAGAAAATAAAGCACGCGAGGGCAGAGGAGCCTCTTTCTCCCGCAGACGCGTGGAAACGACACCAGACGCGGCCAGACGGAGAATCGCCGGCCGAGGATAGAATCGCGACGCGAGGAGAAGCATTTTTTAATTACGTTTAATATGTAGAAAAAAAAAATTAAGACTCGGGATGGTAGAAAATAATTTTTTGTTTAATTATGTTTAATTCGTTGAAAAAAAAAAAAAATTAAGGCTCGGAAAGGGAGAAAATGATTTTTGAATTATGTTTAAATCGTCGAAAAAAAAATTAAGACTCGGGATGGTAGAAAATTATTTTTTTAATTACGTTTAACTCGTTAAAAAAAATTAAGGCTCGGAAAGGGAGAAAAGTATATTTGAAATTATGTTTAATTCGTAAAAAAAAAATTAAGACAGGATGGTAGAAAATTATTTTTTAAATTATGTTTAACTTGTTAAAAAAATGAAGGCTCGGAAAGGGAGAAAAGTATATTTGAAATTATGTTTAATTCGTAAAAAAAAAAATTAAGCCTCGGAATGGTAGAAAATGATTTTTTTTTTATTGTGTTTAACTCGTCGGAAAAAAAAGAATCAAGGCTCGGAAAGGGAGAAATCGATTTTGCAATTACGTTTAACTCGCCGAAAAAAATAATTAAAGCTCGGAAAGGGAGAAAATGATTTTTCAATTACGTTCAATTCGTCGAAAAAAAAAATATATATATCAAGGCTCGGAAAGGAACAAAATCAATTTTTAATTACGTTTAACTCGTCGAAAAAAAAAAAATTAAGGCTCGAAAAGGGAGAAAACGATTTTTCAATTACGTTTAATTCGACGAAAAAAATAATTAAGCCTCGGAAAGGCAGAATTTAATTTTCGAATTACGTTTAACTCGCAAAAAAAAATGAAGCCTCGGAAAGCTAGAAAATTATTTTTTAATCGCGTTTAACTCGCCAAAAAAAAAAAATTAAGGCTCGAAAAGGGAGAAATTGATTTTTTAATTACGTTTAACTCGCCGAAAAAAAAATTAATCCGCGGAAAGGTAGAAATTAATTTTTAAATTACGTTTAACTCGCAAAAAAAAAAAGAAGCCTCGGAAAGCTAGAAAATTATTTTTTAATTACATTTAACTCGCCAAAAAAAATGAAAAAAAAAAGATTGAGACTCCGAAAAAGGTAGAAAACGATTTCTTACCGAGAAGAGTGGCGAGCGAGGAGAGTCGATACAGGCTCCGCGCCAGGAAGCGCATCCTTCGCTTCTGCTCTCCCTCCGACGAGGGACACAGAACGGCGATAACGATGCCGAGATCGACACGGATTGCCGAGTAGTAAACAAAGGCGAGCGAGAGAAAAAAATTCGCCCTCGTTGCACCGTCGGATTTTCGTGTCCGAAAGCTTGTTTTTCCACCGAGAGACACCGGGCGCTTCTCTCTCACTCGAACGTCATGCCTGAGGCGCCGCGCGGGATGAGCGTGAAAAAAAAAAGTGCGATTTTCGAGTCCCCGAAAGACGCGCGCGAAGCCGACCGAACGAAGCGAAGCGACGCGCGGCACTGGCGCAGACGGATCGCGAAACCGGGTAGCCGACCCACGCCGGCCAGACGAGGAAGCCTTCGACCCCCCCCCCCCCCCCTTTCCCTTCCCGTATTGGCTCGCCGGCGACGCGCCGAGGGGCGGCGGCGGGGAAATTCGGCTGGCAACTTTGCCCGGAGGGTGAAGCGCCTGCGTATAGATTTCCGAACTCGCGGGGCATCCTGACCGTAATTTAACCCGTTATTTTACACGTCGCGGCAGTGGGAGTATTTATAAAAAAAATGTTGTATTACTTTTTTCCCCACCGAAATTACCACATTTTTATCGATACCACTTTTTGTCAGTGCATCGAAAAGTTAGCTGCAAGATAATTTGCTTTTAGGCAAAATGTAATTAAGGTTTTTAGACTGGAGGATTTGGAAAGTGAGTAATTATTTTTTGCTTCGGCTGAAGATAAAAGAGATGGCACTTTTTTACTGTTTTATTCACTGTCGGTATTTATGGAACTTTTGTACCGAGGAAGTTGAGAAGGATCTGCTACTTCGCAGTCGGTATTGAAAATGGTAAAAAATGGTTATGTGTTTTTCCCGAAATTACCACCTTTTTGTCGGTATTGTTTTATTTATTGTCGGTATTTATGGAATTTTTGTGCCGACGGAGTTGTGAGAATCTACCGCATCGCGGTCGGTATTAAAAATGGCAACTCACCGGAAAATTTGTATACCGACTGCGCCGGTGGGTTGGAGCGATTCCTGTATTACCGCAAATTCGACGTTACCAGCTCGTCAGGCGCGCCCGAAAAATGCGCTCCGTTTCCGACTCAACGGCGGGCTAAAAACGAGGTGCATTAAAATGAATTATCCCTTTCGTACAACGTATATTTTCATATATATATAATATATATATATTGTTATCATTACTTCGTACACATTATGACATATTTTTTTTCACGGTCTCGTTGTATCGTTTTTTTGTTGTCGTATCATGATTATCAATGTTATAAGAGATTCATAATAACAATCTAAACAGTCATATACTTGCGTCCTTATCTGTATTATATTTATAATATATATATATATATTCATTTATTTATTCATTTATTTATATTTACTTATTTATATATTCATATATAACTTCTTTACTTTACATGCCTAGGTCTCTTATTTTCTTTTTTTCTTCTTAATTTCACAATTATTAATTATATAATACGCCGTGACGCGTGTCGTGATTTTCTCGCGTTCGACAAAAATTAATCCAATGACGCGCGTGCATACGCGAGCTAATTCTCGGAACTTTTATACATACGCACAGCCTGATGCTCTCTCAATGTACGGTTAATTACAAAAGAAACGGAAAAAGAGACGATCGAAAAATCAACGAACCGAGTAACAAGCCTTTGCCAATTTACTTTCACTTTGAATTCCTCTTATTTATATTATTTACACTATAATCAGAGCTCCCCTCGAGATCGATCGATGGACGTCGTTCGCGTTACACCGGACACGGATTTTCGTACTTTGCGTCGAACGAAAATATACAAAATTTACAAAATCTTCGTATCTCAATGATCCCAGGGTGACACGATTTTTTTCTTTCTTTTTTTTTCATTCTAGTTTAAAATTCATTTATTCGTTCGTTTCTCTTATTGTTTCGAAAATTGATTCATCTCCGCGTCTCGTCCAGCATGGATATGTCTTCTCAATTATTTCCTCAGCTACGATTCTTTGGCCACTAAACGCGGTACTTTGGCACAGCTTTCGTCATTACATAGGGCGAATGATCGAGCGATGATATGTTGCCTTCCGCTCTCGTTTCGATGATATGTTGCACCGGCGCGCCGCTCTCGAATTTATACGCATATGTATGGCGATTCTCGCGCAAAAGACACGCGCACAACACGCATTCACACAGCCATACACGCACGCGCAACGGACTCCGTTCACTTCCGCTCGCCCCAACCGGCACTGTTGTAGAACCACGAGGATGCACTCTCGTCTCTCGTTTTACTCCACGTGTTGTCGAGCCCGCTTCCACCGCCGTCCTAAAGATTAGAAAAAAAAAAAGTTCATCAATTGTGGAAAATAGTAAAAATCGGAAAAAAATTTCCTAGCGTTTAATTTTGTCATTCCTCGCTTTCGAAAATTACCAAAGTTACTACTTTGGTAATTCTTTTATTGCCGTCCTGAAGATTAGAAAAAAAAAGAGAAAAAAAAAAAATTGCCCTTACCACGACGTTCAGTTGATGCGGAGTCGGCGACAAGTAGTCCATGTTTGTGTAATACGAGGAATAATTCTGGTAGCACTGCTGCTGCGACGCGGTCGTCGTCCACGCTAGCCTCTGATGATCGCCCGGAAATCCTCCGCCGTTCTCCGTCACCGCCGGACTCCAGATACTGCTGCTGCTCCCGCCGCTACTGTAGACCGTACCACCCAACTGCGAATGAAAATATCGATTGTATCAACGAAGAAATGAAAACACGCTTTACAGTTTTCGTTACCGACCAAGGTTTCGTTACCAACTGAGTATATTTCGCCTCCCCATCAGGGTAAAACCTACTCAGTCGGTAATAAAAACTGTACACAATTAATAATCTTCTTCTTCTACTTCTTAAAAAAAAAGTCATGCCGTATTGAAAAACGGATGACGTAAGATTTTTCTTTTATGCAGAAACGTTCGGCATTGCCAAAATAATTGCTTTTAGCTTTTGTTACCGACAGAGCAGATTTTACCTCTTTTCCCTTAAGGGTATGTGAAATACCGACTGCGGTAATAAAAACTGTAATGAACGTTTTTTACGCATGTTTGTATTTACAGCTAAAAGAAAAATTCATTCCCTGCGGATTTCACCAGTGCAGAGAATGAATTTCTTTTTTAGCCTTTTAAAAACGTTACAGTTTTTTTATACCGACTGGGCTCGACGTGGATGTTTCACATCGCCTTAACCACGCGCAGTACAAAAGAGCGAGAAGCTGTGGATGAAAATATCTTAGGTCGGTAACTCACACTCGGGGGAGTCGTGCTCGCGGCGAGCAGCAAGCTGGTGGCGCTCCCGGCGGGCTTGTACTGGGGCGAATCCCTCAGGAGAGCCGGCGAACTGGCGGCCGAGCCACTGGTACCACCGCTTCTGAAACAGAGCGAAGACGAAAATTCGTGAGCACAAAAAAATGTTAGCCACGTAAAGACACGATCGACGTTTCGTTCGACGGTCCCTCGAGGGATGAAAATACTCACAAAGGTGTCGTGGCTGGCACCGCGGCGGTGGGGGTGGGCGTCGTCGCTATCGACGGACTCTTACCGGGTGGCGGATTGCTAACTGAATTTCCAGACGGCTTCTTCGACCTCGGTGTCTTGTCCTGTTGGTGCTGCTGCTGCTTCTGCTGCTGCCGGCACTTTGCTCTTCGATTTTTGAACCACACCTGGGCGAGGGAAAACATAGAAAATAATCGAGAATTTAGTTACGAAAAAAAGAAGAAAAGAAAAGAAGAAATACGTTTTCTTTTTTTTCTTCTCTGTTTTGTTTCTCTTTTTTTTCTCTGTTTTGTTTCTCTTTTTTTTTTTAAAGCTCTGATGAGCCGACTTAACGACCAAAAAATAGATCGAATTTTTGCATGGAAAACGGAATTTTTGGAAAATTACACGAAGCCAGAGACGACAGAGATTTTTATAAATAGACTGAAAAAAAAAAAGAAAATTGTGGGTAGAACGAAAACCCACGAAAGAATAAAAGGAAAAAATTTCGAGAGCTGGAAAATGTGAAGCGGGAATTCGATTGAAAAATCTGTATTATCGCTGCTGATCTGGTCCCAGAAATGGACCACGGATTTCCGCAATTGTTTCTGCAATTTATTTAGAAAACACCGAGGTAGGAGAAAAGTTTTGCCGCGATGAGTTGAGAACACGCGTGAGAAGGAGAGCCGCTGAGAAGCCCCGCGCGATCAATGTTAGGCGAGTGGCAAGCTAGCTTGGGTTTCTCCGGATTTTCTGGGGAACGAGCTGCCGCCGCGGCGCGCGACCCCGTGAGTTCTTCTCGGCGCGACTACTGCACCGGCTATACGTGCAACGGTGGCACTTGCACCCCTCGGTGCTCTCTCGCGAATCCCGTAATTACTCCCGGATCGCGACGGTACCCGGCGAAAATTCCTCCGCACGACGTGTTTTCTGCACACGAATATACGCATTGAACTCTTTAATCGTCTATTTTCAACCCCCGCTAGCTGCATATTTTTCAGTTTTTTTACCTGCGCGCGAAATAACGATCAATATTTTAAATGGAAATGAATCTTTAATTACAGAAAAATTCGATTCGATTCAAGAGCTCCAAGTTTGATTTTATTGTCTCGCAAAATATTTTCGCAAAGTACCGAGGATTTTGAAAATAATTCAGAGCCAAAAATACCTTCACACACAATTTTTTTTACAAATACGCGTTGAACTCTTTAATCGTCTATTTTCAACCCCCGCTAGCTGCATATTTTTCAGTTTTTTTTTCCTGCGCGTGAAATAACGATCAATATTTGAAATGGGAATAAATCTTTAATTGCAGAAAATTCAATTTCTGCAATGTTTGATTTTATTGTCTTGGAAAATATTTTCTCAACGTACCGAGTATCTTGAAAAATAATTCAGAGCGAAAAATAACTCCACACAGCATTTTTTGCGTTGAACTCTTTATCGTCTATTTTCAACCCCCGCTAGCTGCATATTTTTCAATTTTTTTCCTACTCATAAAATAACAATCCTTATTAAAAATAAAAATAAGTCTTGAACTACAGAAAATTCGATTCTATTCAAGAGCTCCAATTCGCTTTTCCTTCAAAATGCATTTTATTTCATTGCCGCGCGAGATATTTTTGCAACTGACCGAATATCTTGAATATAATTCATTTATATTCTTGAATAAAATTTACCGACGTTAGCGGATGAAAAGCTTCGTCGTCGAGGAAGTCAGACAGAAAGAGCGAAAGAACGATTCGATGTTTTCCTTTTTCCCTGCTGGCAGCGCGGAAAATATCAACGCGTGGACACGCGCGTGTCACGTCGGGTCTTTCGTTACGCGTCGCAAAAGTCAGTCTCGTACGGTGGAAAAACGCGGCGCCTGGGCGAGAACGTGGGCAAGACTAAGGGGACCTTAGAACGGCGCTCGATGACTCGGTTTCCAGCAGAGTCATTCATTTATTTCCTTCCCGGGCCACACGGGGCCAGGTGCGACGAGCCGCAATTGCGATGCGCCCTTTTTCGTGTCGCTGATGAGGGCGGAATATGCGAAAGCACGCGTCGCCGGCTCTCCGTCTGCGACCCGAAGCCGTCACGAGCGAAAAGTCACTGAATCTCGTTCTCGTTGCCTCGCCTAACTGTTTCTTCTATGATGTTGAAGTTTACATCGTTTGAGTACAACGTAATTCAGAAGAAAAAAAATTATAATTGACCCAAATGGTTGAACAACAATGTAATTACTAAATAATGTTATTTAATTATTAAATAACGATTTAATGAATAATTTCTTCATTTGGGTTAAACAGGTTAATTTTTTTCCCCGAGTTTGAGTGCAACGTAATTCAGAAGAAATAAAAATTATAATCGACCCAGATGGTTGAACAATAATTTAATTACTAAATAATGTTATTTAATTATTAAATAACGATTTAATGAATAATTTCTTCATTTGGGTTAAACAGAATTAATTTTTTCCCGAATTTCGTTGCATTCCAACGATGCAAACTTCAACATAATTCTTCTATGATGTTGAAATTTACATCGTTTGAGTACAACGTAATTCGGAAGAAAAAAAAATTATAATTGACCCAAATGGTTGAACAATAATGTAATTACTGAATAATGTTATTTAATTATTAAATAACGATTTAATGAATAATTTCTTCATTTGGGTTAAACAGAATTAATTTTTTCCCCGAATTTCGTTGCATTCCAACGATGCAAACTTCAACATAATCTGTTTCTCTCGCCTCGAGCCACCGGATCTTCGACTCGCGATTCTAAACCAAATTTATGGCGTCCGCGTATCTCTCAAAGGGTGTGTCAAGAATTTTTCGACAAGTCCCCCACAAATCTTCGTTACCGTAGAGCTAAAAAAAAGAAGCAAAAGAAAATGCGAGTGTAATTGAAGATAATTCAGCATCAACCCGGAGCCCCTGTCGGAACACTCGGAGTGCGGCGCCCTATTTCGTTCCCCGCGTCCGACAACCACGAGAAACCATATCGCATTCGCCACGTTCCCGGCTACTCCGATTACCTACCCCACGGCCAACGCTACGTGAAATCACGCGAGAGCGGAGCTCGTGGCGCAGACACGACGACGAGAGCGAGAAAATTTGAAAACAATTATTGATATTTGTTGGTGTTACGAAAGCCTGAAAGGCGACACCCAAATGTGCTAATTAGGGAGGCTAAAAAATAAAATATATATTTATTTTATGTACCAAATTCAAATGTCTTTGCGGAATCCTCTAAATAATTTTAGAGGAGTCCTCTAAATCGTCTAAATAATTTTAGAGAAATCCTGTAAATCCTCTAAATCGTCTAAATAATTTTAAACGATTCCACAAAGACTTTCGAATTTGGAACGTAAAATTCTATCTAAAATGACTATTGCAATGGACATTCCGGTCAATCAATGAGATCCTCGACAAAAATCTGTGCATCGATCCTCCAACAAGAAATCGGTAGACGACGAATCTCTATCAACCAGTCAAAAGCTGAAATCAATGAAAAAAAAAAAAAAAAAACGATAGGAAAAATGTGCACGAGGCGATTAGCCAGATTGATTCATGATCACACTGAAGGCAACTAAGTTCGTGATGAGCAACGATAAATAAAAATCCCGCTTAACGATCTGCCCCAAATTCTTCCACACATTTATGACTCACCTGTACTCTCGATTCGGGAAGATTAATTTTAACGGCGACTTCCTCGCGCATGAAGATGTCCGGATACCTGGTCTTCGAGAAAAGCCCTTCGAGCACGTCCAATTGGGCCCTGGTGAATGTCGTACGTTCTCGCCTTTGTTTCCTCGGATTACCTTTAAAACCAAGCGTAAATCGCACACATTGATGATCCACTGTATACAAGTATATCGCGAATACAACTTTCCAACTATACACAAGTCGCGCGTTTATATTACATGTATACACATATATTTATATATTTCCACGGCTATATATACGCGAGGTCGTAAACGTAATACCCGACTCCCAATCGTAAATCTTCTTAAATAAGTGCCTCTCGCACCTATACACACACATCACACGGTACAAAAGTGTGCCCGGTGGGTCTCCCGTAGATCCCGAAGCTGAGGGTAAACGCGCTACGGACTTTTCGCTTATATATCGGCGGGGATAAATAAATCTGGGTTATAGGCATAAATATATATATCGTGCAAACTTGTGTAGGGTGGAGCTGAGAATTTCTGTGTCTGCGAGTTTCTGGGGGCAGCCGCTTTTTTTTTAGAAGAAAAAGGAAAAAGAAAGTCGGACGAAAAGTTGAGCACGGTTTTGTTTCTGTGGGCCTCACAGAAACAAAACCGCGCTCAACTTTTATATATCGGTGGGGATAAATAAATCTGGGTTATAGTCATAAATATATATATCGTGCAAACTTGTGTAGGGTGGAGCTGAGAATTTCTGAGTCTGCGAGTTTCTGGGGGCAGCCGCCGTTTTATTTTTTTTTTTAGAAGAAAAAGGAAAATAAAATCGGACGAAAAGTTAAGCACGGTTTTGTTTCTGTGGGCCCCACAGAAACAAAACCGTGCTCAACTTTTATACATCGGCGGGGATAAATAAATCTGGGTTATAGGCATAAATATATATATCGTGCAAACTTGTGTAGGGTGGAGCCGAGAATTTCTGTGTCTGCGCGTTTCTGGGGGCAGCCAACTTTTTTTTATTTTTTAGAAAGAAGGAAAAAAAAGTCGGACGAAAAGTTGAGCACGGTTTTGTTTCTGTGGGGCAGCTCGCCAACGGAGCCAATTCACCCGCACCGTTCTCGTCACCGTGTGTGTGTGACGCCACGCGTCGTCGAAGGTTACACCGATCCTGAGAGGTTTCACCTGACCCTTGGCTAGAGCTGACTCGCGTACCGTTATAACCAACACGGAATTCCAAGAGACCAAGTTAAGTGTACAGTTTCTGCGGCTGCCCCCCGCGCCTCTCGTGTAACGCGGTGGTGTGGCTTTCAATTCGGAAAAGAGACGAAGGAAAAAAACGGTGTTTTCTGAGTTTCAGTGGTCGAAAAATTAGTGGGTGAAATGTCGAGCATTTTTTATATAAGTATTTTTGTCGGGTTATTCGGTCTCTGATTGGCTGGCGGGTTGCCTGCAACTCGTTGATAATCAACGAAGAGTTTCAGTCGCGTTATTGTATTTTTGTGAATATTTGCTTTTTATTTAAAAAATATTTTTTTAGATGATTTTTTATTAAAAAAAATTTATTTGATTTTTTATTAAAAAAAATTTATTTGATTTTTTATTTAAAAAATCATTTTTTATTAAATTTTTTATTTAAAAAATAATTTATATTTGATTTTTTATTTAAAAAATCATTTGTATTTGATTTTTTATTTAAAAAATCATTTTTCGCATTTTTCTCATCGAATTTTCGATTTTTCGGGCAAACATTTTTTCCTATTTCTATTTTTTTTCCCGCAAAAATCCAAGTCCATATAGTCTAGTCTCATTGTAAAAACTGTAACGAAAAAAAAATATTTCAAGCGCGTCTATCAAGATATCACAACCAAACTGCTTAAAAATTAATTTACAGCTACGTCGAAGTATTGTAAAAAAATGTTTGTATCACTCACAGTAGTAGGACTCACCGGCAGGGGAGCAACCGGGATATCCGATGGTGGAGTGCAGCGCCTCGATGGGCGGCATGCTCAGGGCGCTGACGTAGGGGTTGGACTTGAGGGCGCCGTAGGGTCCGGCGGCGGAGGCCCCGAAACCGGCGGGCCCGAAGAGCTCCGTCGCGGACGTCGTGGAGGCCGCGAGGCCCCCGAGATCCGTCGCTCCGGCACCCCCGCTGCAACCGGACGTTCCCCCGAGGCTGTTTGGCCACATCACCACAGACTCCACCACGGGACGACTTCGGCCTCGGCCTCCTCCCTAGACGAGAGTCGCCGACGTCGATAAAGACGTCCCGAGTCTGAATCCTGCGACAGAAAACGAAGAAAAACAAATTATCGCACTGGAATACGAAACATTTCAGGCAAATTAAACATCTGGTAGCGAAAAAAAAAGACAGGTGGACAAAAACAATCGGTTAATCTCCAGCGACTGAAGTGATCGACCCAACGAATAAGACGATGTTGAAGTTTGCATCGTTGGAATGCAACAAAATTCAGAAAAAAAATTAATTCTGATTAACCCAAATGATGAAATTAGGTATAAAAAGTAATTATATCAATTAATTCCTACGATGATTTTGAAAAAATAATAATTTTAAATAACCCAAATGATAATAATAATAATAATAATAATAATAATAAATCAAAAAATAAATAATGATAATAATCATTTTAATTAACCCAAATGATGAAATTAGGTATAAAAAGTCATCATATCAATTAGTTCTTATCATGATTTTGTATACCTAATTTCATCGTTTGGGTTAAACAGAATTATTATTATTTTTTTTACTTTCGTTGCATTCCAACGATGCAAACTTCAACATCATCAAATAAGATCGAGTTAGGCCATCAAATTAATTACACAAAGGCAAAACATTAAATCCAGTGCTCACAAAATGTGGCACCGCAAAAATAAAGAAATATTTTCAGCTCGTCATAAAATCGCCGAAGCCAAGAAGCCGGAAAGGGAGTCAAGAACTCCGCCGGCGATTCTCTCTCGCGCATCCAGAGACATCGGAGAATACGGAGCACATCGGGGCAGCTGTGCCTCGAGAGTGCTTAAACGATGGCGCGCGAGCGGATAATCCGTAGGTGCAACTCGACTCCTCGGGCGTCCTGGATGTAGTTCACGCGTTCTCCATACACGAGCAACGCGTGATCACCAACAGACATCGTGCGTTATTATGAGAAACGCACACACAGCTGGCGACGCGATGGGCGTCGGTCGTCTCGTCGCCTCGAAGGACTTTTTGGCGTTGCCCGGGGAATTAGCCTCCCCAAGGGCTAATTCCCGAAAAACTCGCAGGGGCCAAAGTGCAAGATGAGAAACCGCAGGAACAAAAAAGACATCCCGAAAAAAACCCTTCGGGGGAGAAAAACGGGCCGGAGTTCCAATGGCGACTTTCGTCTTCTCTTCCTCCTCTCCTTTCGTCTCTTCGGCTACCAAACACCCCTCTTTATCATGCCTCCTTCTTGTCTTCTGTCCTCCGAGTATTTCTTTCTTTTTTTTCTGTTTCTGATTTTTCTGTCTCCTTTCGTCTCTTCGCCTACCAAACACCCCTTTTTATCAAGCCTCCTTCTTGTCTTCTGTCCTCCGAGTATTTTTTTTCTTTTTCTGATTTTTCTGTCTCCTTTCGTCTCTTCGCCTACCAAACACCCCTTTTTATCATGCCTCCTTCTTGTCTTCTGTCCTCCGAGTATTTTTTTTTCTTTTTTTCTGTTTCTGATTTTTCTGTCTCCTTTCGTCTCTTCGCCTACCAAACACCCCTTTTTATCAAGCCTCCTTTTTGTCTTCTGTCCTCCGAGTATTTTATTTTTATTTTTATTTTTTTTCTGTTTCTGATTTTTCTGTCTCCTTTCGTCTCTTCGCCTACCAAACACCCCTCTTTATCATGCCTCCTTGTCTTCTGTCTTCCGAGTTAATTTTTTTTCTTTTTCCTTCTGTTTCTTTTTTTTTATTTTTTTTTTTAATATTATCTCCTGTGTATGGTTACCACGAGCGTCGTCCTCTCCTCTCCTCAGCACCCGCTGCATTTGCCGCTGGAGGAACGTTTCTCGCGTCTCTCGCCTCTTAAGCCGGCTGTATTATCCTCTCGGGTTACCGACGAGGACGACGAAGCCGCCGCTCGACGATGACGACGACAACGCCGAGCATCACCGGCGCAGTTGGCCTTCCCGTGCGATCCACTCCGGTCCCCCCGCATAAATTATTTTTCTTCTTCCTCTTCTTCACCGCCGCGCTCGGCGTATTCCGTCATTCCTCTTATAAATTTATTCCGTGTCATTAGTTTGTTATTTAGGCTCTCTGGAAGCCGCGCGACATCTGCGAGACTCTCGGGGACGACTTCGATGCGGCGCTGGTGTTTCCTATGTACAGATAAATATTTATATAGATATACGGACGATGGGTTGGATATCGATGAGGCGAAAGAAGAGAAGAGAAAAAATAAATGAATGCGGACGACTCACGGTCAGCTCGCGATCGCCATTGTTCTCCGGACTGGTCCCCACATGTTTCGGATTATCCCAAGTTGGTTTAATCGCTCGGGCGTTTAATTAGCATCTGCCAAACGGAGGTCGCTGGCGTCAGCGTCACAGTTTGCGTTCTACGGTCAACGCGGGACGCGAACTTTCTGAGACATTTCCATAACGATTGGACGCGTTAATACCGTCGTATTTTGCTCGCATTCCAACGACGTCGAGCGTTGTGAGTTACTG
Source organism: Pimpla rufipes (assembly GCA_963932165.1). NCBI lineage: Eukaryota > Metazoa > Arthropoda > Insecta > Hymenoptera > Ichneumonidae > Pimpla > Pimpla rufipes. The sequence goes on from OZ010638.1 coordinate 20,943,076, forward strand.
ACTCACGCGGCTGGTTAGTTGAAACTGCATCTGGCGCCTCGTCCGCGGGGCACGTGGAACGTTCGTCGAAAATCCTTTCAGCAATCATTCGCAAAATGAGTTATTAATTTTGTTGGACGTCAGAAGCGGTGAGAAATTTTCTCGTTCGCCTGGGTCCGACAATTTGTTGGCTTTTCTTGGGACGTTGAATTAAGTTTGTGGATTTTTTCCACATCTTTTAAGTTTCTGGATTTTTCCCACATTTTTTATGTTTGTGGATTTGTAATTTACTTCATTCAGTGGAAATATTTTGCTTTTTTCCTGTGCAGCTTTTGACGTCTCTTTTGTCTCTTTCGTCGAGACGTATTTGTCGAAAATCCTTCCTACAATTATTTGCAAAATTACTTATTAATTTTGTCGAACGTCAGTCGCGTTGAGAAATTTTCTCATCAGCCTGGATCCGATAATTTACCATATTTTCTTCGGCCTGGTGTCACTTTAAATTAAGATCGTGAATTTTTCCCATCTGTAATTTACTCCATCCAGTGTAAATATTTCGCTTCTTCCCTGTGCGACTTTTGCCGCCTCTTTCCTCATATATCCTTTTTCCCCAAAATCCCCAAATCCCAATACCCGAATCGCAAAAAAAAAAATCCTATCCCAAACCCTCAATCGCGACATATTCGCCGCGTGATTCATCTTCATGAAACCCGCCACAGCAACCGACAAGTGTACAATCCACAAATCACTTGTGCCGTCCACTTGAGAAACGGTTAAAAAAGAGAGCGGATCACGAGGAGGACTTTCTCGCCGTAAAATCCAGCTCCTCAACAATTTCCGCATGAACTCGCTTTTTAATAAAGTATTGTTTCACCCCCGCGACGAAAACCCTCCGTTCCTTCTCAACCCAAGATATTAAAAACCGACTCTTCCACCATTCATCCACCCCTCGGTTCCCCGCATACACAAGCAGCGAGTCTCTTAAAAAAAAAGAGGCACAAAGCGATCCGCTTGAAAATGGCAGTCCAGTTGGGCCAGCCTCCCGGTGGGTCTCTCGCTCTCTCGTCGGCCAAGCCAAGCGAAGTCAACCAACGCTTCCTTCTCTCTCCCTCCACAGAAACCTTCGGTCCCCTTGACCGGCTTTTTTTTTCTCGCCTTTATCTTTGTGCAACCGCGACACACGGGCCAGAAATCCAGCGACTCCACCCTCGGCGATATTCGCGCACAATGGACGAGCAAATTCTCTAGGAGTTTCGTGCGGTTTGGGGAACAACCGGCCGGTCCTCAGGGTGAAAAACCTAGAAAGAAATAAAGCACACTGTATATATATAGATATATAGATAGGGTAAGTGAGGGCAAAATGGGACACCTATTTTTTCAGTTCCAACTATTTGTGCGGGCAAAATGGGACGAACCCCCATTTCGTGAAAATCGCGTCTATACGACGCAATTCAACGCATGTAAGCGGAATATAAAGATTTTTCACAATTTTGAGTGTTTTAAGCAATCTGGTCTTTGGAAAGTCGCTTTGAAAAATAAAATATTTTTTTTACAAAAAAATGTTTTTCTTCAATATAACCATTAAGAAGTATCACCGAGTAAAAAAAAACACGAATTTATTTTGGGGGTCTGTCCCATTTTGCCCGCACTTTTTTTTTGCCGACGCCCGAAATTGATGGTTGGAATCGAATTTTTTGATGAAAAGCAATCGAAGTACACTTTTGTGTTCGTCATAAAACCATTTTTTGCTTGTGCGTCCCATTTTGCCCGCACCTCCCCTATAGATATATATGTATATATACATATAAATATATATGCGGAGGAATCGGTGCGGTGAGCACTCGATTGGCCCTCGAGGGGCCCTTCGACGATTCTATGACCCTAGAGCGAGCAGCGGGATAGAAATCTCGTGGTCCACCCCCTGCGCCTTCCATCGTGGCGCCCAATCGATTCCGTCGAAACGCCAAAACCCCCCCCGAGCGTGTCTCTCGAGTGAGGCAAACACGAGGCCACTGCAAACACTTTGTGTTGCCGATAGATGGATCTACGCCACCATCCCTAATGACTGCTAAATCCCCATTACTACGTTCCGCCTGTGTGTATCCTACGCGTATGGTGGCCGCGCAACTCGAACGTCGCGCCCCCCCAACGATGATGATGATATTCACGATTTGGATATATCGCGTCCCGAGGATTCTGTTTGTAGGAGAGAGAAAGAGGGAAAGAGCGAAGAGCTCGAGCGAAGAATTCGATTTGGGGGTCTGTCTCTTGGATTTCAGAGACCCCCCAGCTATGACAGATTAACACACACCCCCCACTAGGATCGGTGGACCGATCGCTAACGCGAAATTGAAAACGTATTATCAATCCGTCATTTGTTTTGATTTACTCGTTGACTCGCGATTCGAGGGCTCGTTTTGGTGGCGGTTGTATGGCGGTGATTTCGCAGGTTTTTGGAATTGCACGGGTGAAGATAAGCTGGATGAGATTTGAGGGAGACTCGGTGAAATTTGACCGAATGGAAATTAAATTTTGACCGCGTTTGGTTTGGCTTCGGTCGAAGCCAGCTGAAATTTTGTCGAACCTAGCGGACGTTTGACTCAATTATGGTGAAACTTAATTAGGTTAATTTATATTTGTCATACTAGAATTAAAGAAAATTTGGCTGGAATTTAATTGAAATCCTCCTCATCGATATTTTATCTTAAAACTCGAATTATGTTTTTCATATATTCCAAATTTACAGCGCTTGAAAAATATTGAATTTTTTGTCGCTGCACATGGATAAAAAATCTTCGTTGAAAATTCCTTTTTTTTATTCGTCCAGCACGTATTTGTTACGATAAATATTCTGTTTTATTGCTGGAACCTCGACCGCTTGGTTCGCTTTTTTTCCATGTATGTCAATCATATTTAATTGACAAATAAAATTAAGAATAAAATTAAGAATAAAATTAGGGGGGTAAATACATTTTCCTCCCAAATTTTATTCTTTTCCCTCAACTTAAGTCACATATTTCTTAGTTCTGCCACTGTTCCCATTTTCTTTACTCATACTCGCTATCGTATCACCTCATTTAATTTAACATCTTGTTCCGTACTCTCTTCTCGTCTCTGCTTTTTTCCTGTTGTTACATTTTCTATAATAATCCAGTCCTTAGGGAATTAAAGATCCCAAAGCCCAATAAAGAAATACAATAAAGTAACGTGAAACCCGATTGAAATTAAACTCGGTATCCGATTTAAAAAAAAATTGCCTCGTCCCCGTTTGTTTCACCCAATGACGAATATCGTTGACGATTTAACTCAGCGATGACGTCCCGAATCGCGTATAATAATCGTTTCGTATATACGATTCGACGGAGCGAAGCAGCGAGGGCTTTTCCCCGATGCGAGAGAAGCATCTGGTGCGGCCCAGCAGAGGTTTGCAACTCTCTCCTCCGCTCGCGTTTCGTGTTGACGAAAGCCGAGGCGCCTCGCGCGCGCGACCGAGAAAGACCGCGATAGCTGTCGTAGGAAGTTAAGTTCTACGACGAGCTCGTGGCCATTGTTTCCACGAGTGTTTGCACACAAGCGCATTGTTCGCGATAAGGGCTCTTCTGTGCTTCTGGTACTTGCGGGCCACCGCACAACCGAGCGAGTTCTCCGCACGATTCGCATTTCTATTCCCCGCATAGTCGAAAACACCCCCCTCGCGACGACTACGACTCCGACTCTACGTTTCCGACTTATTTCGAACGTAATTCCGCGCATATTCACGACGCAAAAAAAAATGCGACGTAATCGGATGTACCCTGCGTGCATTATTTATGCTTCGAACATTCGTTTGGCAAGACTGCGGGATTTATTCAGGAAGAAAAATAATTAGTGATGACGAATCGTGAAAATAAATTAGTGATTTGATGAAACGTAATTAGTGATTTGATGAAACGTAATTAGTGATTTGAGTGATGATAAATGTTTTGTTTCTACCGAAAAAAATTTCGGTAGAAGAATGCGGTGATTTGACGAACCTTGATTTGTAATTTGAGTGATGATAAATGTTTCGTTTCTACCGAAAAAATTTTTGTTGTGGCAAAATGTTTAGCTACCCCCAGGAAATTTTTAGGTGCCCTTAACTTTTGTTATCACTCCGTTAATTTTTTTCTCTGTGTCTCGTTTTAATCTTAATCAATTTTAATCAATTTTAGAAACTCGGATATAATTTGAACGGAGTTTTTTTTTTGTTAAAATTTCAATAAAGTTGCAAAGTACAAAAAGTTCCTCTATGAGGAAGCAAAAGTGAATAAATAAGCTTCTTCATAGAGGTGGCTTTGTGAAAAAGGGAAATTAATGAGGAAGCAATGTGCAAACTTTTTTTCAAGTTGCGTGGAATAATTTAGTGAGCTTTTGATACCGGCGCCAAAATTTATCGAATGCACGTTGGATGGACTTTTGCATTTTTTTTGCGTGGTCAACGAGATTTTGTCGCGGTAAAAATGCCGATAGTGTTTCGACGGTTTCGGGGCGCTTTGAGCTGGAATTTTTTTTCGAGTGTCTGGAGATTAATTAAAGAGAGATTAATTAAAAGGCCGGGAATTTATCGCCCGACGCGGACTGCAGCAGTTAGCGCACTATTTTATCGCCGTGTAAAATGTAAATTTTCCCGGTACACAGAGTAATTATCGTACCTTTGTAATGTTGGCACACGAGCGTAAATAACTGATGACGGCGCGGGGCAAAGATTACGGTTCACCCAGGAAAATGTACACAAGCGGCGCTCATTTAGCCGGAATAAACAGCAATTATCACCCGAACGTCATGAAATAATCAATTGGCTAGAAACGCGCGGTCCGATTTATACAACAAAACCAACTAACGAATTTACATTTTGTCGACGGTCTCTGTAACAATTGCCACAATATTTAATCATTTTCCCCTATATTTCTGCATCGTAAAAAAAACCTTTCGCTTCAAATATTACAAGCAAAAACAAACAAAAAATTCCCCAAATAAAAAACTCGACCGATTCCGCCGTTCGTCGCTTCCCGAATTAAATCCGCCGTTCGTCGCTTCCCGAATTAAATCCGCCTCTCAATTTTTCTCCCCAGCAAAATTCTCGCAGTCGCGCCGAACGATTAAAAAAAAATCTCACGACACAGCCGAGGAAACTTCTGGCAACGATTTTGTTCAACGATTTTCTCTCTCCGGCCGGTGAAAAGACGTCGGGCCCCAGGGGTGGCCGTCGACGTGCGCCTCGTGTTCTCGGCGATATTCCACGAATGCAGCTGAGTCGCGGTCGCTCTCTTAACCTGCGGCCCGTCGCCGATAATCATCCCCCCGGTGGCTGCGGGCATCGTCGCTGTTTTGTCGAGGGCTCATTGAGCGTAAAACTTAATTCCCGTGGAAACGGCAACCGCGACGGTAGGGCGACGTGCATTCACAGTCGAGTCTGTATTTTTCTCCGGTCCTACAGAACATAAAGAAAAACCTATAGCCAAAATATACACGTAACATTCATGTACACGAAATATATACATGATATACAGAATAGAAAAAAAAAATCCTGCCCGCTCGAAGGGTCGTTATTGGTTCGCAATATTTTTCTCCCATCTTTTCCTCCACTGTTAAAAATATTCGCGAATTTACTCTAATACTAAAAATTTGACTCATCAGCTGAATAAAAAAATAAAAATATCTAAAAAAAAATATACAAAAATGTAAATGTAAAATATGTAAAAATGTATATAAAATTTTACACACGTAAAATTCCAAATTTTTACACTAAATTTTCTAATCTTCGCATTAAATTTCCTTATTTTCATAGGATTCACTGGAAAATACTGCAATTTTTAATTTCACTCGCGGATCAAATTTACTACACCGGGTTACTTAAACCGGCTTCTTTTACCCGCGATGGAAGCTTCTGCGAATTATTTTATTTTACTTATATCATATATTAGTATTATTATATTATTTTATTCTCCTCCTCCACGTGAGAATTTTCCGCCGTGAATTTTCCTTCCCTCTCGCCGTTTTCTCGGCGCTTCACCCGGTTCGCCGTTTTTCTTTCTTCCTTCACTCTCTCTCCTCTCATCCCTTTTTTCTCCCGGCGTCCGCCAATCGTCGTCCCGCTTCCAGCCGCTCGAGTCGTCTCGTCTCCGTCTCTTTTTCTTCCCGCAGGCAATTTCCGAGAGGTTTCGTCGCGGCGATCGCGACGTCGGTCGTTTTGGGTGGCCGCGTCGCTCTCCTCACTTTTCCTCTCAGTCAATAGCTGCGCGCACAAAAGCAGTGGCTATATATATATGTATACAGATTTTTTTTTTTTATACGTAAGGTTATGTTATACCTGATAGACGCCCCGGGCGTCTCTCTGTCCATTCACACGCGATAAAGATCGCTGGTTGCCCGGATAAATCGTTTTTTTTTCCCCGAGTTGCGTCCACGCGGAAAAATCGCGGCGATCCCCGAGGCGTCCATCTTGTTTCTCCGTCGCTCGCACTCGTGTTTTTTTTTCTTCTTCTAACCTCCGCGCGTTCACGCGGAAAAAAGCGCCGCGACGCCCGCGACGCGTCCACCATTTTTGTTTTTCTCGACCGCCGCCGTCGGGATCGGCCGGGCGTTCGATCAACGGCACCGCACAAATATTGCGCCGCGGTCGACCGCAGCCTGCGACTATCGAATCTCGCGTCGATCACCGAGGGTCGCGGCCGACCGCACGGCGAAAATCCCGCGACCGCCGATGTCCGATCAAACTCGGGGGATAATTCGGCGGTCTCGCGTTGTTTACATACATTTTTTGGCATCGAGAGATAACGAAAGCGGACCACAGAAAAAAATAAGAGAACCTAAATTCGCTACACTCGGTCGCGTTATTAACATACATTTTTTATCATCGAGAATTAACGAAAGCAGAGCACAAAAAAAACCAGAGAACCTAAATTAAATACATTTTTTTCATCGAGAATTAACGAAAGCAGAACACAAAAAAAAATAAGAGAACCTAAATTCGCTATACTCGGTCGCGTTATTTTCATACATTTTTTGTCATCGAGAATTAACGAAAGCAGAGCACAAAAAAACCAGAGAACCTAAATTCACTATACTCGGTCGTGTTATTAACATACATTTTTTGTCATCGAGAATTAACGAAAGCAGAGCACAAAAAAAAACCAGAGAACCTAAATTCACTATACTCGGTCGTGTTATTAACATACATTTTTTGTCATCGAGAATTAATGAAAGCAGAACACAAAAAAAACCAGAGAACCAAAATTCGCTACACTCGGTCGTGTTATTTACATACATTTTTTGTCATCGAGAATTAACGAAAGCAGAGCACAACATAAAGAGAACTTAAATTCGCTATACTCGGTCGCGTTATTTACATACATTTTTTGTCATCGAGAATCAACGAAACCAGAGCACGAAAAAAATCCAAAGAACCTAAATTCGCTTAACATACATTTCTCATCGAGAATCAACGAAAGCCGAGCACACAAAAAAATCTAAATTCGCTATACTCACTCAGAAAGGGTCGTGATGTCCACCTCGGTTATCCGGCTCGAAGAAAAGTCGCAGCGAGGATGAAGACGAAAACAACCGCAAAAAAAAAATACCAAGAAACAAAAAAAGAAGAAAAAAAAACCAACTCTCACTGTTTCTCAGAGTCCCCCGTAAATCACTGTCGTAAATACGCTTCTTTTTTTTTTAATCCAGTCGTCTTTCGCACCGTCTTCGCATCCAACCTCCACTCGAAGGTCACGAAAAATCCGACGTCAAGAGCAAAACAAAAAGTAGCCGCACACACTTTATTTTATTTTTTATTTTTTTCGCTTCTTCTCGTTGCAATTTGTTTTTTTATATCGCACGTTACTCGGCACTCGAGAAATTCCCTCCGGTTTCGGTCGTCGCAGGCGGCGAAAAAAAAAACAAAGTCTCAGCAACGCGTCCCGAGCCTCAGCAGGGACAGCGACGACGATGCGGCCGAAGCTACTGTCATTCGGTCCGCAATAATCGCGGCACTGAGTGGGCCGAGTGAGACGCCCGATCGCCGCTACGAACGTCGACAGAGAGAGAGAGAGAGAGAACAGAACAATCCGGGGGCACCGGGAGAGCCGCGAGCGAAGCCCCTGCGCGCGTTGCTGCGTGCGTTAAAACAGTGAGAGAGACCCTCGCGGGACACGCGACAATGTGTACTCAATGGTCGTGGCGGACGGGCGGAAAGCGAGAGTCGCGCGCCGGGCGGCCGAGTCGACGACTACGCGACGACGTCTTGAGAGTCGCGAGGAGAAGACGAGACGAGACGAGACGAGACGATCGAATCACGGGGAGCGAAGCTATTATTTTATATTGCAGTTTATATTTCCTACTATTGACTAAGACTCGTTACGCAAAACACAAAACACAAGTTTAATATCAACATATATATATATATATACATATATATATTTATATGTATTTAATTTAGTTAATTTTAGTTTAATAGTTTTTTGTCTTTTAATAATTTTTTTTTGATAATTTTTGTCTTGATGTTACGTTCTGCCCATTAATAATTCGTTAATTCGTTGCATGATAATTTTTTTGTTGGCTTTTTATAATTTTTTGATCATTTTTTTTGTGTTTGATATTACGTTCTGCCCATTAATATTAATAATTTGTTAATTCGTTACATGATAATTTTTTGTTATAATTTCTTTTTGTCTTGGGACAATTTTCTTTAATTCTTCGACCGGAAAAAAACGAAATCGCGTCTCGGTGCACACGGCGTATTTATCGCGCTTATCGAGGCAACAAACAAACCTAACCAGGGCTAACAGTGTAAGTGAGCCTTGCCCGCGGTTTGCACGTTTTGGTGGGTTGCGCGAGGCGAAGAACGCGGAGCGAACGGAACCGAGTCGCGCGCGTACGGCTCTCGAGCCGTCTCAACTTTTCACGGGAACTTTAGTTGTTACGCGCAGCGCCGTCCGTTCGTATTCACGTACATATATACATATACATATACATATATATATAAATGTACACGTAGCGCGGGTGTCTCTTTCTATCTATGTATATAACTATGTATATAAAGTCTGTCTGTGTATCAGTGTTACGTATATATTTCTGTTTCAGTGACTGCGCGGGGTCGCTTCTCTCTCCATCCGCGCGACTCTATCGTTCCATCTGCGTCCCGGTCGGTCGGGGGATGCGCGTCGATCGCCGCCCCCTCTCACGGCGTCGCGACGCGGCGCGCGCCACCTCCGACTGGGGCTTCGCGCGCGCATCTCCCGCGCGTCTCGCGCTTCGCGCTGCTTCCGTAGCTACAGTGGAACCTCTCGTAGCGTGCATAATGCGGGGACGTGTAGGCTGATTGAAGAGCCAATCAGGCACGCGAAACGTTCGTGCCTCTCACTTTCTCTCGAGAAATCGTCCAATCACAGCGCTGATACGTTTCCCGACCCAAGTAAAACAATTATATGAGGTTTATATAAAGTGCTTTATATACAAGCTATATACGAAAATGGACATATAGAATTTTCATATATTTTATATAATCTATATGACATATATCGAAATTATATGGTTAAATGCTGCCTATAATTTTGCAGAATTTGTACGAAAATGGACTTATAGAATTTTCATATATTTTATATAATCTATGACATATATCGAAATTGTATGGTTAAATGCTGCCTATAATTTTGCAGAATTTGTACGAAAATGGACTTATAGAATTTTCATATATTTTATATAATCTGTATGACATATATCGAAATTATGTGGTTAAATGCTACCTATAAATTTGCAGAATTTGTTGAAAGTATTTACAAAGTATAGACAATATGTTTGTTTCTATAGTATAATTTCATATAGATTATACTAAATATATGAAAATTCTGTATGTCCACTTACACATTATATATAGCATTATATATAGCTTATATATAAAGCCTTTCATATAATTAAAAATAAATAAATAAAATAAACCTCATATAATTTTGTTTATTTTTTTTATGTACGCTACGAGAGGTTCCACTGTATATAGCGAGAGAGCGCAGCAGAGTCGCGCTCGGGGAACTCGCGGACTGCGCTGTAACGGCGCACGGCGCACGCGGCGCTGGCCCAGCCAACGTTGTTACATGCCTCGCGATGGGCGTGAGCCGAGCCAGGAGGGGAGTGGCCGACGCTCGAACGCGGGGATTCTGGTGGGGCGCCAATCGCCGATGGAGCTGAGCGGCCTGCGCAAGCGTTTTGTGTTATAGGTTGGTATTATGGGTTTGTGGATGTGTGTCGGTGAGGTTTCTGGGGGTTTGTGTGGGTACTTATATATGTGTGTTTTATGTACAGGGGAGGTATTCATCATCGGGCTGGTTGAGAGAGAGAGAAACGCACGACTGACGAGGCCGACGCCGATTTCATACCCTGGTCAACGCTGGATACTCCGGGGGGGAGGTTGAGACGGCGAAAATTAAACCACGACGACGGAGATGCGCGCGGTTATCAGGGAGGTTTTTTGTTCGGCGGAATTTCGGGATCTTGGGTTTCGCCTTTTTTTCAGGTATGACGAGGTTTTTTTTTTTTTTTTTTTTTTTTATTTAGGGAACTTGGGGTTGGTTTCGATATTTTTTTTAATTTTTTTTTTAATTATAGGAATGAAAGGAGAAAAGTAACTATTTTTGAGTGAACTCGTTATGTTGGTAATTTCCATTGGTACCCGGTGAATTTCCGGTTACGTCGTCGTAATATTTTATTCAGGGAATTTTTATGATCTTACGATTTTTTTTTTTTTTTTTCAGGTACGATAGGGATTTTTTATTTGGGTAACAGGGGGATGAAAGTTCTGATATCTTCGCCTAGACTTTTTTTAATGAAATTATTATTATTATTATTATTATTATTATTTTAATGCATCGAGAAGAATAATTATTTTTGAGTGAACTCGTTACGTTGGTAATTTCCAGTGGTACCCAATGAAATTCCGGTTAACGCCGTCTTAAAATTCCACGTGTTTTTCAGCATTAATGCCTAACAATAAATTAGAACCGTGCCAATTACTTTAATCCCGAGGAAAAAACGACTAAAGCGGCTAATTAGCATTTTTGCAAAAAAAAAAGGAGAAAAAAAGCCGCTGGCCATCGACGGAGCTTCATCCCTTCGTCGTTCGCCGAAGGCCGAAGCTGCACGTAGAGAGAGCAGTTACGGCGTCGTTGACGTCGACGTGTTCAGCTGACGCGATCGATGCTGCCTGCCGTTCGAAAGAGAGGGGCACAGCCGAGAGGGAAATGGAGGTTCCGCAGAAAGCGCCGAGGCAGGGAGGAGAGAGAGAGGCGGATGGATGGATGGATGGATGGATGCGGTGTACTACACGGCGCAGAGGCTGCAGGGCTTCCACATTGAGAACCCTTTCGGAGTACATGGAGCCATCGGGTATACCTGGTCATATACTAGACACGTATATTTATATATATATATCTGTACATAGATAAATAGCTCCATCTGCGATCTCAAAGTTCCCCACTGCCTTTGCTGTATCACGACTTCTGCTCGTTCCAGATACATCGCTACTCATCTAATTACATTCTTCAGCCATATTACTCACGTTTTTCTGCAGGGAAAATCATTTTTCATTATAGGTCTTTAAAAAAAAAAGAATCTAAAAAATGGATTCATTCTTAGTGGAAAAACCGATGATTGGCTGAAGATAAAAATGTCGAAGACGCGGTTGCCAATTATTCATTCTTTTTTCTTTGTCTCTTTTAAAAATCGAGTAAAAAACATTGATTAAAAACATAAATTTACTAATTTATTTTTTTAACATATATTTATAAAAAAACATTTTTGTTTAAAAAAAGAATCGAGAAAATAGATTCACTCTTACTGGAAATACCGATGATTTGTTGAAGAAAAAAATGTCGGAGACGCAGTTGCCAATTATTAATTATTTTTTTCCTTTTGTCTTTCAAAAACGTAATAAAAAATTAATTCATTCTTATTAGAAATACTAATGATTAGTTGGAGAAAAAAAATGTTCAAAACGCAGTTGCCAATTATTAAATCCTTTTTCTTTTTCTCTTTAAAAAAATCTTAAAAAAAAATGGGTTCACTCTTCCCGAAAATACCAATAATCGGCTACCAGTAAAAAATCTCCAAGATGCAGTACACAAATTATAATCTACTATGATAAATTACAATAAATTACAACAAACTATAACCAAAGAATTTTTTTTAAGACGCAGTTCCCAATTAATTTATTTTTTCTTTTTCTCTTCAGATGTGAAGCCAAATTGGCGAACAATTTTCGCAGATGTATCAATCGACTCTTCACCTAACATTCTTCATGGGACATTCCCGAACTCCCAGCGTTTGCCCACAACATCAAGAACCACGCGGTGCATATTCGAAAGTTTATCTTTTAAACTGGAGCTTCGGGCTCTACCGATGCGTCCTGCACATTGTGACACAAACACAGCCAGAGAGACAGAGAGAGAGAGAGAAGCAGGCGGCGTACAACGTCAGCCAGGTGATAGCTGTACACACAGCCGGGGCGGCGGTGGATTCCCGCCCAACGCCTATAGCCAGCACCAGGAGCAGCAGCAGCAGCAGCCACAACACAGCAATTTAACTTGCTCACGTGCGAGAGCGGTTAATGCTCTTACGGGATTTCGAAAAGATCAGCCCGCATTACTATACTATTAGAGTAGCTAAAACCGGCTTGCTTCCATTAACCTATAGCTATAGCCACGCTATACTATCACAGAGAGAGAGAGAGAGAGAGAGAGAGCGACGAGCGTGTGTGGAAAGCGGCGCGCGCGCGAAACCAACACGAGCTCCGCCAATAACCACTTTAGTGGCTGTGATGCGCGACGCGGCATTAACGCCTTTCATTCATACATTTTTACGGTCAATTTTTTTTTACCCTGTATACCTCACGGTGCACGAGACACCCGGGAAATATTCGAGCCACTTGACGCCGGGTTTGCACGGTGGATGGATGGATAAAAAGTAATTAGGTGGATCGAGAGACTTGGGTGGGTAATTAAACGAGCGGGGGACGGAGAGATTTTGGGGGCTGTGATTGTTTGACCTGTGCAATTTGTTGGGGGTGGCGATTGAGCTGTTTGATTTGGATGCTCGCTGGGGGTCAATTATTTTCGGTGCCGGGGGAAAGTTGGACGTTGGTTTTTGGGAGGTTTATAAATTTTCTTCAGAATTTCTAAATTTTCTAGAAAATTAAAAACAATTCTACAAAATGTCTAAATTTTCTAGAAAATTAAAAAAAATCTACATAATTTCTAAATTTTCTAGAAAATTAATAAAAATTCTACATAATTTCTAAATTTTCTACAAAATTAAAAAATGCTACAAAATTTCTAAATTTTCTAGAAAATTTACAAAAATTCTACAAAATTTCTAAACGTTCTACAAAATTATAAAAAATTCTACAAAATTTCTAAATTTTCTAGAAAACTTTTTTTTTTATGTATTCGAATTTATTTCGAATTTTCTTTTACTTCTGTTTTTTCTCGCTGTGGTACATAAAACAAAAAGAAAAAAAAAACGTCTCTGGCTGTGCTGCCTTACGAAAAAAAATCAGGAATACAAAACCACGAGATAAATTCTCCGATTCGCGAATTAAAGCTAAATAGACACAGCGTTAAGCTGTACGCAATATAAAATGCAGATCCAAATGCCCAAACTTTGTAGAACTCCTGCGTGTGAAAAAGCCTGAGCATCGAGAGGTCCCTTGAGAAAAAGCCTTTCAATTTTTTTTTGCCTGAAATACACAAACTTCTCTTCACAAGGGTGTGAAAAACTCGAAATCCAAAAACCCGAAAACCGCACGAAAAAAAATCCGCGAGTCACGATGACCGTCAGAAAAGTCAAGTGGCGAAAACGAGGTTCGAATGAGGTGGACAATCGTGTATTGTCATTGAGGGAGGACAGCCGATTGACTGTATCAAAGGGCTCCGTGATTCCCGTGCGACACCCCCGCCCTTCTCGATGCTCGATGCATGATCGATAATGCGTCGATCCGAGGCCGAGAAGCGTATAATGGAGATCTCGTGTTCCCGGTATACAAAACGTAAAAAAAAAAAAGAAATGCTATATGAAAGCGATCGAATCTCTATTCTGTGGCCGAATTTGCCGGTCACGTCCCACAATAATAATAATAATAATAATAATAATAATAACAACGTTTCGTGTGTCCTTTGGGGACGTCGGGATCGTCAGGATAGTCAAAACATTTGCTCTACAGGTGCGGGGTGTAATATATATCTGGCTGGAAGGACCGCGAGCGACATCGAGGGGTCTCTCCACAGTTTCTCGCAGACTCGAAGGCACCAAAAGCAGAAGCAGAAGCGACGGGACTCGGGGGGGCCTCGAGAGTCGGAGTGTCGGAGATCTCTTCGTGCCCTATGGATGTATATGGGGGAGACCGGGGTAAAATGGACCTCCGGGGGTAAAACGGGCCCTCCTTTTTTTTATCATCGAAAAAAAAAAACACAAAAAAATTGGGATAAAACGGGCCCCTTTTTTTTATTAACGAAAAAAAAAAAAACAAAAAAAAAATTGGGATAAAACGGGCCCCCCTTTCTTTTATTACAAAAAAAAATTGGGTTAAAATGGGCCCCCCTTTTTTTTATTTTCGAAAAAAAAAGAAAAAAAATGGGATAAAACGGGCCCCCCTTTTTATTATCGAAAAAAAATGGGATAAAACGGGCCCCCCTTTTTTATCATCGAAAAAAAAGGGGTAAAATGGACTCCCGTCTCCATCATAAGTTTGGAGGCTTCTTTCTTCGTCAACATTTTTTTTCCCGCCATCCTCCGTGATTTTTTTTTATTCGCGAGCTTCTTCGGCAAAAAACACTTTGGGTTTTGTCATAGAGCCATTTTTTGCTCAGGTGGCCCGTTTTACCCCGGTCTCCCCTATATATGTAGAACGCGTGACTCCGTTGAGTCTCCCGGCAGTCTAGCGTCACTCACGCGACGCGTACATAATTTCATTTGTCGCAGACAATGGCTCGGGGGTCTCCGACGCTCCTGAGCGTCGCGCGGCGCGCACGGTTGGCCGCCCGCGCGCTCGCCAGGGTGCCCAACCCAACGGCAGCACCGCCGCCGCTGCGGCCTCCGGGCCGCCATTCACGCGTTTCTGCAGCGTAATACTCGCGGGACGCGAGTCTGTGGGACACGACGGTTACGATTCACGATGTTGATTGTAACGCGAGTCGCTCGCGCGTCATTCCGCTACCACGAATCCGGCGTTATCGATCATGAGAGATCGACGATCGGGACGATCGGGCGAGGAGGAATTTTTTTTTTTTTTTTTCGATTGTGGGCGATGTTAGTTGGGAGTTAAAAACTGAGAGTTCGATGTAAGAGGAAATGTTGAAGGATTGATTTTTGGGTGCTTCTGGTCCCGAAGTTGTGTTTATTAATTTTGGCAAAAAACCGATTATTATTATTATTATTATTATTATTATTATTATTATTATCATTATTATTATCATTATTATTATCATTATTGTTATCATTATTGTTATTATTATTATTATTATTATTATTATTTTTTTTTTTTTTTTTTTTTTTTTTTTTTTCAAGTAAGAAATGTTTGAATTCTATATTTTCGGGGGTAGAAAATGCGACTTGAGAACGATAGCATAAATCATCAGACGATATTAAAAAAAAAAAAAAAAAAAATTCCTTGCTAAAAAAAAGATGATCAAATCCATAAATCTAAACCTGTCGTCCAAAAATGCCTGCCCCAACCTGCGTAAAATCGGTCGCCACAGTTCAGCCTCCGGTCATCCGTGTTCCCACATTTATTACCGAATTACGCTTCGGTGTTGGCCGGTGGCCGTCACGAGTTTTTCATCGTCCGTGTCGTCATCGGGTCGCAACCCCCGACGTTCCGGTCGCACGACTCGGCATTATAGTCGCGCGCACCTCGCTTTGCACAATAATAGCATAACTTGCAGGGCGGCATTCGTAGCCGGTGCCTCGACCGTCTCCTCCTACTACCTGCTGTTCCGCCTCGACTTCGTCCGACTATGCGGTTTGCATTGTCCACGTCGCCCCGAATATATATAAGAAAAAAAAAATCAGGATGTTCCGCCGGATGTGAGAGATTTCCGTTTTCGCTCGGAGATTTCCCCTCCCCCGCCCCCTCCACGCGCGTTTTACTCGACCGAAAAGTGTCGCGCGACGTCGACATTTCCCCTTCCCACTTTTTCCCCCCTCCCCCCTCCCCCGTCGATGCCCATAAAACGTCTATTCTCACTTTGACTCCCCTTCACGAAATATATATGAGTGGATATTTCCGCAACTTTCGTCCACTTTCGTGTGTGGCGTGAAAATTTATTCGGCCCCCCCGACGAGCGCGAAACACACTTCAGGTGTCTCATTCTTCTCTCTGGTGCCTTCGGAGTGCGTGGAAAAAGATAGATAGATAGATAATTTATTGCACTAGGACCAAAAGGTCCTCTCAGGCAATCCCACAAACAGGGAAAACCAAAAAGTGGGGAGGGAGAGAGGAAACGGATGTGAATATACTGGGAGTGTTAACAGGTGAACCATCGTCGTCGTCGATCGTCCCGTTGGCTTCGCGCTATTTAAGGTTATGTTCCGCTGGCCTCGAAGTCCGAAGTTTCGGGCATTCACGGAGATCCCACGAAGCTTTACGTCTCTGGCTTTCCTCACCCCGTGTTGGCCTTATGTAATATCAACTTGGAATACGAGAAGAGCGATTCACGATGCTTGGCTTTTGTTGGCAGGCATTTCGCGTGTTTTCATTGGTTGGCTGTGTCGTCGGGTAAAACAGACGAATCAATTCGCCTGCAGCTCGTTTTAGATCGACGGAAAACCTAACCTAAAATCATATCCCTAAAATTCTCTAATCCGCGAGAAATATTCTCGTTCGTAATTACGAAAAGACGTCGAGTCACTCGTCACTCGTCGTAATGTCGACAAAATTCCATATTCGAGGCAAAAAAATAAAAATAAAGAAAAATAAAAAAAAAAATAAAGAAAAAAAAATTGAAGTGCAGCCTAAGAAAAAAGGACGACAGCTAGATTTAAAAAAAATCGTCATAATAATCCAAATCCACGAGATACTCTCCTCCATAATTACGAAAAGACTTCTCGTCACTCGTCACTCGTGGTACCATCCATAAAATTCCATCTACGAGGCAGCAAAAATAGATACAAAAAAAAGAAGTCTCGTACATCCTTCAAGAAAAAAAGGACGACAGCGAGATGTACAAAAATCGTCATAATAACCCAAATCCGCAAGATATTCTCGTCCATAATTACGAAAAGACTTCTCGTCACTCGTCACTCGTCGTCCCATCCATAAAATTCCATCTACGAGGCAGCAAAAATAGATACAAAAAAAAAGAAGTCTCGTACATCCTTCAAGAAAAAAAGGACGATAGCGAGATATAAAAAAAAAAACGTCGTTTCACTGCTGCCTCGCTGCTCTCCGTTTGCGAAGCGCACAGCCCGAGAGATTTCCCAGGGGCTTTGGTCGATGAGGTCGCTGCTGTCGAGCGGGGGAAGCGAGGAGGGGGGAGGGGGTAGCGTTGCCGCTGCGGCTATTAGCGATCACAAATAGGCTATTACGTGCCCATTAATACCGGCGTCTCGTCTCGTTGGCCCGACGCACGAGGAGCCATACGAGCCGTTTGTATGTGGCGGGGAATACTTTTCGTGCAGGGGGGATCCAAAGAGAAAGAGAGAAAAGAGAATGAAGAGCATGTAGGCCGATGGGCCACCCGTCAAATCGAAACACGATTCCGTAGTAACACCATCAACCGGCAGTTCTAGCAGTGCGCGCGCGTTGCGTTGCGTTTCGTTTGTTCGGCGGCCGTACACACGTTACGTGCCAGTCTCTCTGTGTGATGGCGCGGTGTAAGGTTTCCGTTGCGTTAGCGGCGGCGGCGGCGCTCCCGAGAGACCGAGCGAGACCGCCGCCTCGCGGGGTAATCCGAGATTCACTTTGTACCCCCCGACGCTCTCCTCTTATTCTCGCTGCATACGCGACTGCGAGAGCCCTCTGTCTCTGCGTCTCCCGCCGCACTAGTTGCGGAGACCCTCCGAGCTTGATGGGCAGTCGACTGTACGACGAGATCTCCGGGCGCGCGCGCGTTCGACGGGCGTGTGGGCGCCGCAGTTGCGCGACTCTGTCGCGTGCCGAGAAACGAATTTTTCGCTGACGTTGATTCAACGAGAGTCGAGAATGCGTGACTTAAGGGAATGTGAAACATGTACCACGTGACACGTGAGTGCGAGAGAGATAGCTGCAATTTTAGAAACAACGCCATTCGATTGTTTTTTCGAAAATCAAAATTCTGACCAATTCATTCCCTCGGTGCACATTACTGGCGTCTGTGTTTCAATTTTCACGTCGATCCGTTCATAATTCGCGTCAGAATCTACTCCCGAAATTTTGAGGTGCGCGACCGAGTGTTTTATATGCCCTTAAGGATGTTATACAGTTGCACACTAGTCAAATCAGTGCTAAATTTTTAAAAGCGTTTTTACAATTCCTGATTGTTTAGAAAATTGTTTCGGGGTGTTAGTGACGTTACAGCATTAGTTCTTGATAGGCAAATACATTCGAAGCCATGATTCAAATAGAAGGACGACTAATATAAGCAAATTCCCAATATCATGTTTTTTTCGCGCAGTCTTTTAAAAGAATAAACCGTAATAATAGTTCAATTATGACGGGCAATGGCTCATTTTTATTACTGAAAAACCCTTTATCGATTGACCGCCCAGATTTTTGATAGGACCAGTAGTTCCAAAGATACAACCGTTTGATTATCTTATCCTAACCTAAAAGGCGACATACAAATAGCTGTATGTTTTGATGTACAAGAAACTTGGATCTGAATCTACTGACATCGGCCTGCGGCGCCACCTTTCGACGAGTGGGGGAGCCACGACATCGATATCCGTCATAATAACCCAAATATAAAATCCACCAGATTTACCGCAGTTATTCCCCCAATTCACGCCGGGATCGCCACAAAAGCCACGAATCAATTATTATCATCACGCTATACGCGAAATTTTCCCGCCATTGACACAGCCGTCGGACTTTCGTCGGAATCTCGCAGACGGCTCGTCGATAGTTCTCGAGTGCATCATACATATGTATAGCTTGAGTAAAAAAAAAATAGAAAGAAAAAAAAATGAGCGACTCCTCCGCGTTCGCGGAGAGGATCCATGTTGGTCGTCGTTGTCGTCGGGTCGCTCTCGCTATCGCGAAGCGAGAGAGTGCGCGAGGGGTGAGGGGAGGGGGGGTTGAGGCGGGGGCTCCATACGCGCGAGGGGGGCCGACGTATATATTCCGCGCGCGCGGTGCGCGCGGATCTCGGTCTGGAGAGAGCCGGAGAAAAAGCCCCGGTGAGTGCCGCGCTACAGAGCGAGAGAGAAAGCAGGGTCCTATAAATAATTAGCGAGGAGTCGCTCTCCGGTCGGCGGGCGTAAGCGGCTTACGACCTCCCCCCCCCCTCCCCCCGCCGCCCCTCTGCTCTCCCTCCCCGTCGGTCCCCAACGGCCCTCGCTTTCGCCACCGACGCCACCGACGCTACTCGGCGACCCCGTCGTCGTGACCTCACCCCGATCCCGCGCTCTTCTGTCTCTCCCTCGATTCGCTGCTTCTCTTTCTTTCTCTTTCCCTCTCTTTCTCTTTCTCTCTCTTTCTCTCGGTTTGCTGTTTCTCTTTTCCCTCCCGCAAGACTAGCAGTTGTTTCTCTTTTTCCCTCCTGCAAGAATCGTAGCTGTTTGTCTTTTTCCCTCTTGTAAGAATCGCAGCTGTTTGTCTTTTTCCCTCCTGCAAGACTCGTAGCTGTTTCTCTTTCTTTCCACCCAGCGCCCTCTACCGCCTCTCCGCGGTACCTCCGAGGAGCGCCTCGGTTGCGGGGCGCTCGACTACTGAAACGACTGAAACGAAAGAGAGAGAGAGAGACAGAGCGACGAGCGGAGTCTCGCTCGTACCGAGCAGTAGAGCTACTGGCATCAGCAGAAGCAACAGAAACAAGAAAGAAAGAAAGACAGAGCGACGAGCGGCGTCTCACTCGTATCGAGCAACAGCAGCAGAGCGACTGGCATCGGTAGAAGCAACAGAAGCGCAGAACTAGGGATGGGCGATGTTGAGAAAAAGAATCGATGTTAAAAGAATGGATTGTTAAATAAATCGATTATGAACAATCGATGTTTTCAAATATCATAAATAATCATATATAATCAAGTGTTCCATAAATAATCAAATGTTTCATAAATAATCAAATGTTTCATAAATAATCAAATGTTTCATAAGTAATCAAATGTTTCATAAATAATTAAATGTTTCATAAATATTCAAATGTTTCATAAATAAACATCGAACATCGCGTAATCGGTTTTGAAAAAAACCCGGGAAAAAACATCGATTTCTCGAAGAAAAAAAACCGGTGATCGATTAATCGACAAACATCGCCCCCTCTAGCGGCTGGCATCAGAAGCAACAGAAGCACAGAACGCGCGTCGCGTCCCGCTCGACACGGCGACGCGGATCGTCGCTCGTGGTAGTCGCGAACGGCTTCGCAGTTACGCGGGAGGCGAGAGAGAGAAGAGAGAAGAGAGGCGGAAGATATATGGCGGCGGCGGCGAGAGAGGCGGATGGAAGGAACGGCTTGAAATGAATAGAGAATGAGAGCCGCGAGAGAGCTCTTCGTTCTTCTTGTACACGGCGTGTTATGCGCGTAGCTTCTGTGCCGAGGAATATGGAGGTAGGTGGCGCGTCTGTAGAGGTTATGTGCGACTCTGTGTAAGGGAGGAGGAGGAGGTGGAGGACGGGGAAGTAGCGCAGCTACTCTCAGCTACCGTCAAAGTAGTGGCGAAAGACAAAGGACAAAAGAGAGGAGAATAGGTCGAGAAGAATTACGACCCCCCGACGACGGCGGCGAGTCGATGACGCCGGTTGCGCAATGTTTATCATTTTTACGCGAGGATTATATTGAGAAACGTCGCGCACGATTATGAGCAGCGTTCGCATCGAGCGCGTTAATATTACTTTATGTGTGTACGATTTAAAAAAAAATTCGCATTTGTAAATTTCTTTATTATTTTATGTGTACGATTTTATTTCTCTGCGGTTTTTTTTTCTCTTTTTTGCAGATCTTTGAAAAATCGGGAGGAAGGTAACAAAAATTAGAATTTTTTTTTTTTTTTTTTTTTTTTCAAATTTCTTTATTATTTTATGTGTGTACGATTTTATTTCTTTGCGATTTTTTTTTCTCTTTTTTGCGGATCTTTGTGAAAAATCGGGAGGAAGGTAACAAAAATTCACATTTGTTTGTTTCTTTGTTATTTTATGTGTGTACGATTTTATTTCTCTGCGGTTTTTTTTTCTCTTTTTTTTTAAGGTAACAAAAATTCGATTTTTTTTTTTTTTTTTTTCTTTCAAATTTAATTATTATTTTATGTGTGTACGATTTTATTTCTTTGCGATTTTTTTCCTCTTTTTGCGGATCTTTGTGAAAAATCGGGAGGAAGGTAACAAAAATTAGAATTTTTTTTTGTCCTCCTTCGGGAGGAAGGTAACAAAAATTTGCGTTTTTTGTTAACATATCGAATATGACGTCGAGCTTGAGTGTCTCGCGTGGGCGAAATTTCGAACGCCTCTGGTGTGAATAAACACGAAGTAAAATTTCCGCGAGTCACCGCGCGAGGTCGAGTCGATCGCGTCGCGCGTCTCGCCCGCCACAACTCACGATCGATCCATCATGTTTCGTTACAGGTAATCCAGTTGCATCGCGGGGACGCGGTAAATATACAGCGAGAGATGCGTATCAGTGGAAAAATCTCGAGACGACGAGACCGCCGAGCCGGTGGACCGAGGCGTTTTGTGCGCGCGCCCTCGAAATCCGGGGCGGATCGGTGAGAAGAGAGAGACCCGGAGCGGAACGCAACGCAGGGAGAGAGCGGAAACCGACGGTCCATTTTTTAGGATTACGCGTGGCTTCTAGCTGCCGTCGCTATACGTGCGGCCGGGAAACGCTGCTCTCTATATACCCTCCGACCTATCCTGTCCTATCCGCTTCCAGCCATCAGAGTCAGAGCCGCACGAAAAAAAAAAAAAAAAAATATATATATATATATATATATGTATGTATATATATATATTTTTTTATATATATATATATACGTAGCGCGCCTCGACTCGCAGACTCGATGGACCGACAATGCGCTCGCACCCCTTGACTTCCTGCTCTACGAATGAAACTGTACGGGCGGCCCTTCTGATCATCCTTCTCGCTTCGTCGCAAGAAAAACTCGCGGGGTGTTTTTTATGGCTCCGGGGGAATCTCGAAACTGAAGCATTTTTTTCTTTTTTTTTTTTTTTCAACATATTTTTCTTCTGGAGGTTTCTCAATTTTTACCGGATTTTATTCGCAGCCGAAATTTGTAAACATATGTTTAATCGTAAGAAAAACTCGCGGGGTGTTTTTTATGAACTGAAGCATTTTTTTTTTTTTTTTTTTTTTTTTTTTTTCAAAATATTTTTTCTTCCGGAGACCTCCAAATTTTTCCGGATTTTACCTGCAGTCGAAATTCATAAATATATATTTAATTCCGGGATGAGATTTTTTTTTAGACTCGGGGAATTTTGAGAACGCGTGGGTCAGCTAATTAGCGATGAAAACATTTTTGCAATATTTTTCCGCCGTTCACAAAGCTTTTACCGTGAGAAAGTACGTTCACCTCTGTTGGCGGCAGCGGAAGCTTTGCGCACGATGGAAAGGAATAAACAAGCATTTCCGCGAAATCCAACTTTGTTAACGTGACATTTTAGCCACACGAGAGTAAAAGCAAAAAATAAATGCACGCTACGATTTTTTTTCTTTTTTTTTTTCAACAAAAAAAAGATAGTCGAAAATGATGATCCTCGAACAAAAGTGATTTTATTGGCTGCTCGATTGCCCGGAATCGCGCGATCGGCTGCTCATCGATCCTTTCCCCCATTGATCCTTCAAAGATATTTAACGAAGCGTTTTCAAGGGCGCAAAGCTCGACCGAACCTTCGAGAGGATGTTGGCCAGTTTTTTTTTCTTTTCTTTTCTTACTTCATCGAGCTCTTAACTTCCTGATGTTCGAGGATCCTTTATTCCCTCTATACCTGCATCCAATATATATATCTTTTTTTTTTTTGTTACAGTATTCAACCCCGGAAACGAGCAAATCATCGAGGAATCAGAAACGTGCAAAGCGTTTAATGCATTTAATACTATCTATTCGATAGTTGTGAAGGGGATTTAGCGAGACGGAGATGAGCAGCGCCGATACAGACGAGATGTACACACGAGCGATATATACTCGAGTCGGGCCGAGAGATCAAAGGAAAATGCACGAAGCAGCCTTTGATGCCGTCCACCAGCAAGCAGCATCCGTGGATCTCTGACTGCGCAGATTTTTCAATTCAATTTCTCGTCATCGCTCCCGCGAATTCACTGATTCGATTTTCCACATATAACCGCGCCTTATAATCGGCCCTCTTATATGCCGTACGTATTACTACAGGAGGGGGGAGGGGGGGGGACCTCCCCCCTCTTCCCCCCTTCCAGTCGTCCTAGGCATTTAGAGCAATCGTAAAATTTCACGAGAGAAATCTGGTTATTCCGCGTTTTTCGCGGTGACTCCCGGGTCTCTCGGCTCTTTGATCCTCGCCCCGTTCCGCCCGGACCCCTTTTATCCCCCCCCCCCCCCCCCTCGGCGCGCTCGTTAGCCTCCTGGCTCCGATATTGCCAATCGCAAAAAAATCTCGTCTAATGTCGTGAAGAACCACTTTCTCCGAGTCATTCCGGCGATAGGCTACGTTGCTTACGAGATTATTCGCTGAAAAGCGATCTCGTGTCTCTGAACATATTTCATTCTTTCAAATGTATGTTGTGGCTTTGACGGATTTTATTTTTTTCACGTTGAATATATTAATATTCATTTTTTCAAGGATCTTGTAAAATTTGTCGGAAATTATATTTTGAAAATACTTGAAAGTATTTCAATAATAATAATAATAATAATAATAATAATAATAATAATAATGAACGTAGCGAAAGCGTTCACAGTCTATAAAAGATTCTCCCTACATTTTTTCAAAGATCTTGTAAAATTTGCCGGAAATTATATTTTGAAAATACATTCAAGTATTTTCAATAATAATAATAATAATAATCAATGATAATAATAATAATGTGCGTAGCGAAAGCGTTTACAGTCTATAAAAGATTCTCCCTACATTTTTAATACGATAAAAAAATAATAACAATCAAAATAAAAATAATAATAACAACAACAACAACAACAATAATAATAATAATAATAATAATAAAGAGATTTTACATAAAAACGTCAAAAGATGTTTCTTTCGCTGGGGAAGGAAAAGAGGGAAAAATTGACGGGCGATTGTCGATTGTTGTCGCGTTTTGAGTCTGGCAAGATTGAAGCTAAGGGTGGCTGCATAACTCGCGGAGAAGGAGGAGAAAGGAGTAGAGGCAGCGAGAGAGAGAGAGAGAGAGAGAGAGAGAAAGATAGATAGAGGTCGCGAAGAAGCGTGCAAGGATAGGTCTAGGTAAGTCCGGGCTTAGCCCGCTGACACAGTGAGCGTTAGGTCGTTGGTTCGCTCGCGCGCGCGCGCGCGCCAAGAGCGGAGAGAGCCCGCCGAGCTGTGAGCTTACGGCGGCTCCCGAGTTGTTATAATGGGATCCGGCTAAACGCAAGCCGATTTTAACTCTTCGCCGCTGCGCCCGGCGTTCCTATGCCGCCGCCGTCACTTCTGCTGGATCTGCCTCCTCTGCTCCAGCACACGGCCAAGTTCAAGGCCATTGTCAACCCGCGTGCCAATGCCCGGGTCGCCCGTACGCAGAATACACACGCTGCAGCAGCCTCGCGATATATATACGTAGCTAGGGATTCCTGTACTTCATGAAAAGGCGTCTTCGCCCCGTGGCGCCCCGGGGAAGAGGGAGGGGGGGGGGGGACAAAGCCTGATAAAGCGTAAAACTTGTTGTGCGGGGGGTTTGGACATTGAGCCTCGAAGTTCTGACGATGTCATCATTAGCGATGCGATGCGATGTGGTCAATTTTTGTATGGGTCTGTGGTGAGGTCGAGTTTATTTCTGGGCTGCTGCGTTGTGATTGGTCGCGAAATGGAAAACATAACCCTATTTTTTTTTTTAGTATAAGTATATTAATTATTGAAATTATTTTAAGTGGTTTAAATTTAGGTTAGTTTCGTCACGGTGCCGGATTTTTTACTGAGATTTTTTTACTGAGATGATTTTACTGAGATGATTTTGCTGAGATGATTTTGCTGAGATGATTTTACTGAGATTATTTTACTGAGATGATTTTATTGAGTTATTTTGCTGAGATTATTTTATTGAGATGATTTTACTGAGATTATTTTGTTGAGATGATTTTATTGAGATGATTTTACTGAGATTATTTTACTGAGATGATTTTATTGAGATTATTTTACTGAGTTGATTTTATTTCTGATTTGCTGTGTTACGATTGGTCGCGAAATGGCAAACATAACCCTACATATTTTTTTTCGTATAAGTATCTTAATTATTGACATCCTTTTTCATGGATTAAATTTAGATTACTTTCGTCACGGTGCCGGATTGACGAAACCCGAGGCGAACAAACGTAAAAAAAATGATTTTACCGAAACATCCAAGACCCGAAAACTCTCGTTTCGCAGCGCCCTCTTAATTAGGGTTCGACCGACTGGTTCTCTCCGGCTATCTCGCATCGGAATCGCGAGATTCGATCGGCGTGGCGCCCACGAGAAGAAAAAAAAATATATACATAAATAGGCCCGTCGGTCTATCCGAGCGCGGCGGCCGTTGTGTGTGCCATAATATCATCCCTCGTTATTTCGATGGGCATCGCGGACCGCGGGGGCCTAGAGGGTGGATTACGCCGTCAAAAAGTGCGCCACGTAAACGGGCGATCCGTCCAATTAGCGTGGCACACACGGTGCGCCGCGCGCTCGTCGCTCGCGTTGCGCGCAGCCGCAGCCAGCAGACAGCTTGGCTCTTGCCGGTGCCGATGGCCTCCTCCTTTGTTACAACGACGTTTAGGCCGCTTAGAAGCTAACGCTCGCTGGGTTCTACGGTATAATTCCATACAGGCAGCGCATACACACGTATCTATAGATATATACTGTAGATATACGTATAACCTGATATAACAGGGCTGGAAAGTCTAGTTGTACATATATATATAGTTCTCATGTAGGATTCTAGAAACGTATTTTGAGTTGGCAGGCCTGACTTTTATAGTTTTGAGGGAATGTTTCAGTGTCTCAGTGCGTGAATTAATCACTTTTCTCAGTTTTTGTCGAAAAACAGAAAAAAAAATCGATTTTTTCATTACAGATTTCTCTGCCGGTAATCGATCTGTAATTTTTTTTTCGAAAATCAAAATTCTGACCAATTCACGCGCGAAGTTCACATTACCGGCGTCTGTATTTCAATTTTCGCCTCGATCCGTTCATAATTCGCGAAAAGCGGCGCTTCCGAACTTTTGAGGTGGAGAGTCGGTATTTCACATTCCCTCAGTTTCATAACGAGCGCTTTTTGGGACATCGCGAGCCGAAAAATGGAAACAGAGGAATCTTTGGTGGTACCGAATATGCTGGCAAAGGGATCCGTGTTAACTGGGATATATATAGGCGATGCCATGGAAAACGCGACGTGCCCTCTGTGATGATTAGCGATCCTCGAAAGCCAAGCCTCCGCCCTCTATGTTCGTCGTACGTAAGCTCAGCAGGTATCGCCCACGTGGTTTACGTGCCTCGTATACGCGTATAGAGGCGCACTGAGGTTAAGCAGCGAGGCGGCGTGTATTCAGTTAATAACGCCCGGGGCTCGCAGAGACGGACGAGCCGGACTCAACCACCCCTTGATACACCTGCACGGGTTTAATGGGCCGTTCGGGACTTTGCAGATAAACTTATCCTACGCCGGGTGCCTGAGATGAAAGCGAGTTTCGACGGGCTCTCCGAGGGCTCCGGCATTGTGAGCCCTTAGCCTCGTTTGCGATGTACAACCTATTAGCGGGAGTCACTCGAATCAGCGTGTGCGTCATGAATGGCGACGCCGACGCAGGGTCTGAAGGGTCAAGGGACGGAGTTGGAAGGGTGGATGCGAGGAGATATCACGGGAATCGTTTGTTTTTAATTGGAAGCGAATCATTTTTTTTTTGTCTAAAATTATTTCTATTGGAGGGGAATCATTTTTTTTTCTAATTAATTATTCATATCAATTATTATTATTATCAATGAATTATTTTTTTCTAATTAATTATTCATATCAATTATTATTATTATCAGTGAATTACTTTTTTCTAATTAATTATTAATATCAATTATTACTATTATTAATGAATTTTTTTTCTAATTAATTATTAATATCAATTATTACTATTATTAATGATTTTTTTTTCTAATTCATTATTAATATCAATTATTACCATTATTAATGAATTATTTTTTTATGATATTATTGATATCGATTGTGTGTTTAATTGGAAGCGAATCATTTTTTTCTACGAAATTTGTTGGTTATGTTGGACTATTTCTTATCGAATGAATAAAATTGGTGGTAATGCAAATTAAGCGGATCGGCGGAGATATTATTGGAACTAATTATTTGTTTAATTGGAACCGAATAATTAATTTTTTTCTACGAAATTTGTTGGTTATGTTGAACTGTTTTTTTATCGAATGAATAAAATAATAGAATCGAATAAAATTAAATTGCTGATTCAAATTCAAGTGAAAATTGTCGATTTTTTTTGCGTAGTTAAAAAAAATCGAAACGGTCATGTGGGTCGCTTGTTTACTTGCGAGTGCACAGGTGACGCGTAACACGCGGAGCGAGACACTCAACGATGATCGTTAATTGATGAAACAAGGGCGCCGCGTTGCCGCGGGATAGTCCGGCTGCGCGAAAACATGAAACGACGATATATCCGCTCGCTGCACGGCTTGGATATCTCGCCGGGCGACTACATTAACGGAATTGACGCCCTGAGCGATGTGAGCCGCTGCCATCAGTTTAATTAACGGCGGGGATGAACCGCGTCCGCGGACGTAATTGTGCCCCCGCTGCCCCTCGTGTTTGCGCGTCTCTCGTCCGAACCTCCGACCATCTCGACGCTTCGCTCTCGCCGGCGGTAAAACGTTTTGTGGAAAATATCGTCGTTGTTTACGCCAAGTGGAGAGGATTCCCCGTTTCGCTTCCATTAGGCGGCCATCGAGAGAGTTCGTGAAAAATACAAATATTGCCTGTTTACGACAATTGAGTAAATCGTCGAATTATTTATTTGCAGTTGATTTAAAAAAAATGAAATAATTTTTTTTTAAATAAATAAAAAGAATTAAAAAAATGAAATAAAATGAAATGAAACAATGAAATAAAATTCGGGTTTTTTTTTGCCATTTGGCTAAATGGCCATTAGGCGGCCATTGAAAGTTTGTTAAAAATAAAATATTGCCTGTTTATGACAATTAATTAAATCGTCAAATTACTTATTTGCAGTTAATTTAAAAAAAAAACGAAATAATTTTTTTTAAAGAAATAAAAAGAAATAAGAAGAATTTAAAAAATTAAATAAAAAAATGAAATAAATTTTTTTTTTATTAAATTAAAAGAAATAAAAAATGAAATAATTTTTTTTTTAATTAAATAAAAAGAAATAAAAAATGGAATTAGTAGAAATAAAAAGAACTAAAAAATTAAATAAATTTTTTTTTAATTAAATAAAAAGAAATAAAAAATGGAATAAATAGAAATAAAAAGAACTAAAAAAATGAAATAAAATTCGGGTTACCACCAACGTAACCTAAGAATCGCCAGGTCTGCCAACTGTCACGAAATTATTCGGTGGGTTTCCCCCCGGCCAAATTCCCAAGATTAAGACTCCCGACGCGAGATGCCGCGTCGCATTATCGCGCACAGCCGTATTGCACATCCGCGCGTTCACGTAACGCAGCCGGGTACTTTTCTACTTATACGCGCGGAACGAGGAGGGTGGCTGCAAAAGTTCGCGCGACCACCTGCTCCGCGGTGCATACCGAACGATCGTGTGTAATTACAGATGAGCCGCTGTAACCGAATCGTCTGCTCGACCTTAGCCGTAAAATCGTTACCTACGCGTAGGCGTTTCGCACACGAGGAAAAAAAAATTTAGCTCGCGGTAGGAAATCGCGATAGACCTGACAACTCTTACAATGAATTGCAACTGTTTTTATGTGCAGATAAACTTAATCGTATTACAAAATATTTTTAAAAAATAAAAAAATAAAAATAAAAAAAATGATTGACCTAATTGATTTTT
This sequence comes from Pimpla rufipes, assembly GCA_963932165.1. Lineage (NCBI taxonomy): Eukaryota > Metazoa > Arthropoda > Insecta > Hymenoptera > Ichneumonidae > Pimpla > Pimpla rufipes. The sequence continues at coordinate 20,972,413 of OZ010638.1, forward strand.
ATTTGACTTTAATTCTGCATTAATAAAAAAAATTAAAACGATTAAAATTATTATTATTAATTATTAAAATTACTATTACTAAAAACAAAATTAAAAAGTATTTATTAATTTAATTATCTGCATTAAAATGAATAAAATAAATAACTCGAACTTTATGCAATTTTTCTCCATAATAATGACACGATTTAAAGCCACGAAAAATCGTGTCTAAAAAAAAATTCACTTTTTCCGGGGGGTGAAGGTAATTCTAAAAATAAAGAAACCACAGTACACCATAGTTTTAGTAATATGCGACGTTTTATTTTTGCGACGTAGGAATGTTATTTTTTTTTCTCTCCACTCGTTCTTTCACAGCGCGACGAAAGCAACGAGTGAAAAAAAAACAAATTTATGATCTCGTCACACTCGTTCCGTTGTTGTTGGTTGCATTAACTTACACACGTAACATTATTTGTTTGCTTCATTTTTTTTTTCGTCATTATGTACATTGGGCGTCGAATCGTTATAATATTACAAAGTAGTCTTAATGATCTAATATACGACGACGAGGTGCGGGTGGAGGGGGGGTGCGCACATATTCGCTCTGTGTTCCTCGACATTTTTTTTTTTTTTCGTATAGCTGCGTCGATATCGTTATATTCATATAATATTTATATATTTATAATTAATATACGCGTACACATTTCTTTTTTTTTTTTCAATTTCTCGAATATGTGTGCGTGTGTCGAAGGATTCGTGGATGCGTCCTGCCTCTGTTTACATGATTTTTTTTTTTTTTTTTTTTTCGCCCAGCACAATCGTAACGACATACATTAGGATTGTATACACGAAATATACACTTAATATGTATACAAAACGTAAATACACGAATTATGCTCGAATCTCGCGTGGTCTCCAAAGCATTACAGGATAATCTCTACATATATTCATATATAATCGTTACACGTGTTACGGTCGTCTCTTTTTCACGCAAAACTCTCGCACAAAAACTTTCACACACAGACACACATAAAGTCGGAATTATTTTTTTTTTACGAACGTCATTCAAATTTCACTCGAGTTCTCGCAGCTCGAAAGCCTGAAATTTTTTGTGGCAACGAAAAGTCTCAGTTTTGTGGGAACTTCGAGCACTCGATACACCGAATAGGCGTTCGCAATATATTTTTTTTTTCAATGGTCATTCTTTCCATCGACTCGTCGATGAACATTTTTAATTGTTACTTGAATTCTTTTACTATTGTTTTTTTTTTCTTTTTTTAATTTCGTAAAGCTCGGGCCTCGGGCCTTAATCGCCGTCACACACGCACAATTACCGCCCCCCTTGACCCCTGCCAGCATCTTCCAAACTTACACCGTCGTCGTTTTTTTTTTATTCCATCTACTCGAATATTCGTGCACTTCCTGTTTCTGTTTCTGCTTGATTTTTTTTTTCGTACATACATATATACTATTAACCATTAAATGTATATTTACAGTCGTGTTTTTTTTTTTCGCTTTATCTATCCGGCTAAGCGCGGTCGTTTTTTGATATGGATGATTATCAATGTAATATCGATGACATTAATCATAATAATAATAATAGGAATGATAATAATTAATAATTAATAATATAATAATATAATAATAGTTGATACGATATCGATGACTAATAGTAAATTGTCGTTTTTTAGTTTTTTCGTCTCGTTTGCTTCAATAAAATTGACAACGTCTGTCAAGAGTCGATAAAAGAGTCGCGATAAATTCGTGGATTGGGTGCGGAAACGAGGGAAGAAATAAAGGAAAATTTAATTATACTATATATAGTGTAAAAAGGCGACGAAACGAGATCTGCTTCCGCGATTGCCACGATTTGCTTTTTTTATAATAAATATACACACGTATACAGAGAGATAGAGAAGAATTGATGATTATCTACATACACACCGAGTGGGATTGATCGGTTTTTTTCGTCTTTTCTGTCTTTATTTTTTTTGTGTTTTTTTTTCTCCGTTTTTCTTGCTTCTTCGGTATTTCGTTAATCACCCCGGTGTCTCAACCTCGCGTGGGTCACAAATAGTATTTATAATTTTAGTTTTTCTCTCTCTCTGCGAATCGATTTGGTGGGTTTTTTCGGCGCTCCGAAGTCTCGCGGAAATTCGCCTGTCTCATTATTGTTTCTCATCGTCACAGATCGACGACATCGATTTATTATTTCTCGTCTGCGGCTTCGTCGATTTCGCGAAATTCGAGGATCACCGCGACTCGCGTGCAATTTTTTTATTTTTTTCGTTTTCTTTTTTTTGTTAATTTTTCCACGTCCGCGGAAAAAGTTTGCATCCCGTTCGCCGTCGATTTGCGCGCGCGCGACGCAACTGGGAGGATTTTCGTGACACGCGTGAAACGCGTTTGCGGACTCGCGAAAATAACGACGTTCGTGGTGGGAGGATTTTTTTTTCTTTTTTTTTTTTCGTTATGTCGGATGTGGAAAAACGCGTCACGGCGAAAAAATAGCGGGTTGGAAGTTTCGTCGCGCGCTGCACAGGCGATCGCCACATGAATTTCATGCTTCCCGAGCTCTATATACATGTATATATATATATATACACACAGAAATATATAAATACACACGTATATACGTAATCGCAGCGACACGGGAATGAAAAAGCGCAAGGGAATCCCCGTGGCGGCTGCGAAAGGGCGAGGAAGCAGCTCGGAGCATCGGCGTGAAGGGCTTTTTCCGTTTCCGGGATTGCAAAAATTCCGCGATTGGCCATTTTTTCACGGCGAGGCGGAAATAAATGTAAAAAAAAAACGAAAAAAAATTCACGGGAATCGCGGTGATCCTCGAATCGTTGTAAAAAAAATGGAACGCGTAGGGAGAACCGAGAGTCGAAATTGCGTAGCCTCCGATCCGAGCTGCAAAACCCGAGACACGAAAAAGCGAGTTTTTCGGCCGCGTTGGCTGCGATCCACGAATGATCTGTAGATGTTGACGGAAAAACGTCGCACTCTCCAGTACGCGTTTTATTTTCTCTCTCTCTTTTTTTTTACCATCTCCACGCCAACATTTACACACATTGTGATTGCCGGAAACGCTCCAAAAATTGTCTGCAAATCCGGCGCCTCGTTTGCAGCTCGAAATTCCTACAATCCGAAGGATTCTCAATTCTCCTCCGAACTTCCAACATCGTTTTTGTCTTCCGGTTCGTCTGCGGCTGACGAACGAAGGGCTTAATTTCACTAAGAAATTTCAAAGCCTTAGCCGAGATTTTATCCGCCATTTTCGGTCTAAACCATCGCCTGGTTACTTTTGATCATTCAGATCATAGAAATCCAACAATTCGACGAAGGATTCAATTAGTAACGTTCGAAACGCGACGTCAACGAAGTCAGCCTCCCATCACAACGATACCAAAGCCTCCAACGATGAAAAAACCCTCAGCTCTCAATTCTCATCGTCCTCATCATCCGCTTCGTCCACCACCGGCTGCCGAAATCCCCAACAATCTCGCCTCCTGTACTTGTAAAATTCCCTCGCGCTCGGGTTTCCATCGTTCCTATTCCCCTCATTCAACCCATCATCGTGACCCTCGCGCTAAACCATCGCCTGATACTTCTGATCAGGCAAAATGTAAGCGTCCGACGAATCTCCAGGCGAGGACGCGACCATCTCGTTCGCCGACGATGGATTCAGATGATGATGACCGAGATGCGACATCGACGACGTGAGGGTCATGTTGTGATGATACTGGGGATGATGATGATGATAGTTGCTCTGCGGGCTGTGATGCATGTGGCTTATCTGGCTCTGGTAATAATCGCCCGAGGCGTATGGATTCTGATAAGCGTTGTAGGCCGTCTGACCGGCGTAACATTGCGTGGCGTTCACCGCGCCCGGGGACGCCGAGCTCCACGGGAAGCCGTACTCGCCGTGATGAATCTGATTCATGGGAGGTGGATACGACGAGGGCGGCAGCTGAGACGAGCCCGGGGTCGCCGGTGGCGAGGGGGTCGTCAGGGCGCTGCTCGCGCCGCTCCCGCCCGTCGGCGTCGCGCCCAGCCGCGGGTACGACGAGTTCGCCGCGATCAGCGGGGAATTCGGGCCCGGCGCTTCCTTTCCGCGCGGCGGCGACGCCGGAGACGCTCGACGGTTGTTGCTGTTGGTTGATTGACTGGAGGACTGCATTTTTGAGGTGTTTCCGCCGCTCTGCGCCTGACTCGCGCGAGGAGAACCTTTTGGCGTTGAGGTTTGTTGCTGCTGTTGTTGCTGTTGCTGCTGTTGCTGCTGCTGTTGCTGTTGGAGTTGCTGTCGGCACTTCGCTCGACGATTCTTGAACCAGACCTGGAAGCAGAAAGATTGAGGGTCGTGAGGCTTTTTTTTTGTTTGTTTGTGGAATTTGTGGTTGGGGGTGATGTTGGGGAGTCAGATTAGATCGTAAAATGAGGTTTTGAGGGGGAATAAAAATTGATTAAAAAATGAGGTTTTGAGGGGGAATAAAAATTGATAAAAAAATTAGGTTTTGAGGGAGAATAAAAATTGATAAAAAAATTAAGTTTTGAGGGGGTATAAAAATTGATAAAAAAATTAGGTTTTGAAGGGGAATAAAAATTGATTAAAAAATTAGATTTTGAGGGGAAATAAAAATTGGAGTAATATTGAATCAAAAAATTGGAGTGAAATTTGAAAAAAAAAAAAAAAAAAAAAAAATTGGAGTGAAATTTGAACAAAAAAAAATTGGAGTGAAATTTGAACAAAAAATTAGAATAAAAGTTGAATAAAAAATTGAATAAAAATGGAATAAAGAAATATTGTTTCTTGAATTAGAATATAAACGATAGGAGGCGGTTTTACCCTACACATATTTATCAAAACTCCAAAATACATCAGATTCTGCTTGGTTAATTCTCTTCAAATTTCGCGATCCTGAAGTTTTTTCAAGCCCTTCGAAGAGTCCCTGAAGACGACAAAACCCCGGGACGTCCGCCGAGCGTAAAGAGACAAAAAGAAAAAAATCGTCCGTCGTTGCAACAGTGACGATCGGTTGATGTCGTCATAGACCCCAAAGAAAAGAGCTGAAGAGATGAAAGAGGCGCAGAACGCGGAAGGGCTCGACGAAGGGCTGCGAGCGCAGGGGAGTTAATCGGCGCAATGGGAAAGTAATCGCGGGCGGATGGGCGTAACGTTTCATTGAAACCCGACAATAACAGCATTCCCAGGGCGGCCGGGCGGCCGGCTCGAGCCCTTCCACGGCCCGGCACACCTTACGCACCCTATAAACGCAACACTGTACATTCATCGTGAACAACACGGCGAGAGCGACGCTTGGCACATACCGCAGATTTTACCCTACATATATTTATCTATATAAAGGTTGATAGTTACACGCCTATATACAACTTTATATACATGAATATATATAGCTGCTATATAGAACGATGCTGGGCAAAATACCTCAGATTTTATTTACCTACCCTACATATATTTATCCATACATCTTTTTTTACATATGTAAAAAATAAATGTATAAATAATAATAATAATAATTATTATTATTATTATTATTATTATATTACATATTATTATTATGTAAATAATATGTATAAATGTATATATTTTATCCCTACATATTTTATATTTTATATATTTTTTATTTTTGTATTTTAACCCTACATATTTTTTTAGATATATAAATGAATATATAGCTGCTACATAGAGCGCAGAGCTTTTCGTCCGTCCGCCCGACTGCGCTCGGGATCTTCGTCGTTCGTGCTATATGCGCAAGAAAAAAAAAAAAAAAAAAAAAATTCTACCACCGAGCGGCTGAAAGCCTCGTATTATATTTTACGAAGCGAGAGAGGAACCCGACGGGGTTGCGGAAACCGAGAGTGACGAGAGGCTCACGCACGTCTATATAAATGTATATTTGAAAAAAAAAAAAAAAAAAAAAAAAATATATATATATAGATACAAGTCGAAAGCACGAGCGGCGATTCAAGATCGAAGGGCTGCGATTTGGAGCGAGGGAGAAAAGACGACGAAGGGTCGTGGTCACCTATACCCACGCATTGGCGTCACTGTAACAACAAACATCCGCCTATACCGGTACGCGGTGTGTGTATATAGCTATACCGTGTTGTGTATATAAGGGTATAGAAAAAGCAAAATTGTCCCCCTTGGCCCTGGATGCACGCAGCGAATCAGAGAATTCGTGTTCGCGTGTGTGGATGCCGCAACCTCGCGCTCGGTCCCCCCCCTCCCCCCCTCCCCCCGTAATCCCGGAACAATGTGGCGAGGGGCGCGAGAGATCCTATGAATCTATGCCCGGCCTTTAAAAGCGTGCCCACCCTGCCCCCCCCCCCCCCCTCCCTACGACTCTTCATTATCATTGTTATTCGCAGTGTTGCTGTTATTATTGTTTGTGTTATTATTATTATTATCGACGACGTTGTCGATGGAAGTTTTGATGTAATGTTGGGACAAATAAATATTTCGGAAATTAATTGTTATTAGTGGATTTTTGTAGGGAGAAAAATGTGGGGTGAAATGGGCAACCCCCATTTTCGGTAATTCGTATTTTTTTTACTGATTAATTTAAATTATTATATTTAAAAAAAGGATTTTGTTTAAAAATGTAATAACTGTTGTTCGTGGATTTTTGTAAGGAGAAAAATGTGGGGCAAAATGGGCAACCCCCAATTTTGGTAATTCGTATTTTTTTTACTGATTAATTTAAATGATTATATTTAAAAATAAAATGATTTTGTTTAAAAATGTAATAATTGTTATTCGTGGATTTTTGTAAGGAGAAAAATGTGGGGCAAAATGGGTCAACCCCCAATTTCGGTATTTCGTATTTTTTTAAATTGATTAATTAAAATGATTATATTTAAAAAAAGGATTTTATAAAAAAATGAAATATTTTTTTTAAGTGAATTTTTTATTGGGTTGTCTGAAACACTGAAAATGATTGAGAAACTTTACATTCCTGTTCCATCTTGCCCCACGTTCCCCCCTACATTATTACACTTTTGGTGAAAAAAAAAGTTTACGTGTACCAAGATTTTTTTTTTTTTTTCAGTGGTGTGAGAAGCGAGTGAATGAAATGAGGGAGAAACGAAACGTCGAAAGCCTCGTGTCAAGCCTCGAGGAGTTCGGAATTCGCCGAGAACGGCGGGCGTTTCGGTTGCGCTCATATAAAGTAACAACCGCAAGAGAAATGATCCCGGAGGGATGAAAGCGAAGGGGAGTGAAACGAGAGAGTGAGAGAGAAAGATGGGCCATTACCACCCCGTGTTTACACAGGCGACACCCCTGGGTAGTCTCGAGCTGCTCACTCTCGTCGCGGTGCCAAACTCCGATATCCCCCCCTCCCCCCCGAAGGGGGGGGGGGGGATCGACGTGCGACAACCCCAAAAAGCAAACCAACCCCCAGTCGCCGATGCTGCTTCTGGTTCTCCTCGTGTCTCGTCGCCGATATGGGAAAGAGCAGCGACGTCATCCCCCCCTCCCCTCCCTTAGGCAAACTTTTCTCCCTCCCCCCGCGAGAACTCGAGCCGATCGCGCGCCGAGGTGCAAATTGCACCACCATCTGGTTTACATCGACGCGAATCCGCAGCAGCTGCGTTGACATTATTATGACAAATATATATTCGTCCATTATACGTTTTTCGGCGGCATACGAAGTGAGTGAGGAATACTGAGTGAGGGTCTCGGGGTGATGACGGGTGGAGAGACTGAGTGGACCACGAGGAGGACAAATTGTTGTTTGCTTTTGAGGCTTTTTTTTTTTTTTTTTTTTTTTTTTTTCGGGTTCAGTTCTCAATCGTCGCTTGTTGCAACCTTAAACCAATAATCGGGACTCTCTAAGTGTTTTCCAAATAAGGAAAATGAAAAAAAAGGTTAGTAATTAAAAAAATAATATAATAATAATATAACAATATCAATAATAATAATATTTTCGTTTCAATATTCTTCGAGAAAAATAATTGTGCGATACTTGAAGAGTCAATTTTTTTTTTTTTTTTTTTTTCTTTTTCGTGTTCAGTTCTGAATCGTCGCTTGTTGCAACCTTAAACCAATAATCGTGACTCTCTAAGTGTTTTCCAAATAAGCAAAATGAAAAAAAAAATGGTTAATAATTAAAAAAATAATATAATAATATCAATAATAATAATATTTTCGTTTCAATATTCTTCGAGAAAAATAATTGTGCGACACTTGAAGAGTCAAATTTTGCTTTCGTTGATTAAAAGCATTGAAAGAAATAAATAAATAAAAATAAACTATCCTGGGAGTTTGTTTTTTCGGAGCGCGTTTATCGAACGACGATCCGAGCGATCTTCGCGCGTGTCTGCAGCTGCGTGAGTCTCCGGTCCACGCGTATGTAACGAGCGTTGGAATAACGCGAAACGGCGAGGCGAGTGCGGCGAGCGCGGATCGCCCGGCGCAGGGGGCTATAATCCTCGAACAAATCAACTGGGTTGCGCTCTGCCGTGTCGCTCGCTTCCCGCACACATCGTATATATATCGTCGAGTGAAAATTTCGCCCCCCCCCCCTCAATCTCCCCCCATCCGATATTATATTCGTGTGTACCAAAAACGTCGGGCGTGCGGAGCAACCGAGAAATATAATCGCACACGTTTCCAATGTGCGTCTACATATATATATATACGTTTACTCTACATACATATGTATTGGGTGATTCAAAACAATTTCTCAATTTCATTCATCTTGAATTTATTAAATTAAATTACGTTATCTTTCATTTATGCATTTTAAAAAAATTTGTTTTATTTTTTATTTATGAAATTAAAAAGAAATTATTTTTTATTTATGAAATTAAAAAGAAATTATTTTTTATTTATGAAATTAAAAAAAGTATTTATTTTTATTTATGGAAAAGAAATTTTTACGAATTCTCAACAGTTCAATTCAACTTCATTCAATTTCCGTACTAGATAAAAATAAATAGATCAGAAAAATCTATTTTCATTATTTTATTTTATTTTATTTTATTCTAGTGCTTATAATTGAACACCTATTGCGGAATTAAGAAAACCGATAATTTCGCTACAGAAAAAAGAATTAAGAATCATTCTGAATCGTCCTGTATATCTAGGTATATTGTTTATAAATGTATATGTATTATTTTCACCCAATATACGTTTATATATATATATATTTATTATGTATATAGAGTGAATGTATATATATATATTTTGGGACATGTAGCGAGTACCCTCTGCCCTCGCAAACCCTGCGGATAGGTACATAGAATATACGTGCAACGGTGTACGTGCGGCTTTCTATACGCCGTTTGTATACCTATATTCACCCTTTCTAGTTGCCCACCATTCACAGGGGCTTAACTCCAGCCTGAAAACGCTTCCTCTCTCGCTCTAACGCGACCGGGCTGAATATCAGACGCTTTTGTCCTATCGCCGCGCGCGTTTCTCTCTCTCTCTCTCTCTCTCTATGCCTCTCGCCCCCTGTTTGTTCTTTACGACTCGCGCTGTCGACGAATGCATCTTCTCGGAAATTTTTCAGCCGCGATAAAAATGAGAAACACCTGGATCGTTCGGTGCACGAATCGCAGCGAATAGCAAAATATTTAACAAATTTTATTTTTTACTTTACAGAGACACTAGATTTTTTTAAATTTTTGCACAGAAACCAACATTGTTGTATTTTTATTTTACACGGGAAATAGAATTTTTTTTTTTTTTTTTTTTTTTTTTTTTCAGAAAATTTGACACGGGAACTAGAATTTTTTTTCAGAAAATTTTACACGGAAACTAAAATATTTTTCCAGACAATTTTACACAGATACTATATTTAAAAAAAAATGATTATTAATTATATTAAAAAAAAAATTATTATTAATTATATTTAAAAAATATTTTATCAGAAAATTTTACACAGAAACTAAAATCTTTTTTCAGACAATTTTCCACAGAAACTGAAATATTTTTACACGACTGACCAATTTATCAAAGTGCTCGATAAAAAAGCAAAAAAAAAAATTCAAAGTCCATCGCATTACCATCTCTGGTTCCCCCGCAAAAATACCAAAAACCCGCCCCCCAGCCGACACGTTTTTCCTCTTTTCGTGCATTCGTCGGACTCCTCGTGATCCTCCTCGTGGGTCGAGATGACGACAACGCCGAGGGTAATAAAAACGTCAGCGAGTCATTCGCGCGACGCATCTATCAAAGTTGTCGGCGAGAGAAAAGCTCGGGACGGTCATGAGGGAGGAGAATTCGAGGGTGACTCCTGGGGCTGTGTGTAGCGGTGACGGCGAACACGAGGCTGCGGTGCGGTGGCCGCGGTGGCCGCGGAGTTGTGTAAATACCTTAAATCTCGGTAGCGTTTGCGGAAGCACGAAGTTCCCGCACGGGGGACTCGTTATGCTGCAGCAGCGACGAGAGGAAGGGAGGCGAGCAGCCGATTGCACACGAAACGGAGTCACGTCGGTTGTTATGGCCCATCGACGGGGATGTATCGTATCTATTAACGACGATACGTGATCGTACTGCTTTATTAGCGAGAATTAAGTCGAGTGTCGCTGCGTGCCGGTCGGTCATTGAAGAAGGGCAGAGCCGAACATGCGATTTGCGGGACGTGAAAGTCGAAGGTCGATCGGTCTGACCCGCACGGCTTTTACTACTTGCTTCGCGGGGCTTTCGTGCGTCTTGAGTCGCTGCATAACGAACTCACTGTTGAAAATTAGAAGTACATTTTTTATGTGCAAAATGATATGAGATTTACGAATTTATTCATTACGTATTAATATAGTTTCTTTATATATTTAAGAATAGTATAATCATTTATAAGCGGAATATTAATTTTAATTCATTTTAATTTGAATTTTTATTCATTTTAATTTTAATTCTAATTCATTTTAATTTTAATTTTAATTCATTTTAATTTTATTTCTAATTCATTTTAATTTTATTTCTAATTAATTTTACTTTTAATTTTAATTCATTCTTCACTATAAAAATGGTTCTTTTTATAGTGAAGAGCTGGAAATTAAATTGAAATAAATAACACTGGCAAAGTGGCGGGTTTGGAGGGTAAAAATTGAATTTTTAATTTTTGGCTCGGGGAATTAAAAATTGGTTTTTTGAATCCAGAGAGACAGCGGTTCAAAAACAAGGTAAGAGGAGTGTAGAGAAAATACTTGCAGAAAAAAGACCGCCGAAAATTCTAGTGGCTCGAATTATTTACCTGCACTCTGGACTCCGGTAGGCTAATCTTCATGGCCACTTCCTCGCGCATGAAGATGTCCGGGTACCTTGTTTTCGAGAACAATCCCTCGAGCACGTCCAACTGGGCTCTCGTGAATGTCGTCCGTTCTCTGCGCTGCTTGCGCTGGTTCATTCCTGAATACAACAGAAGGAAAAGAATGCTCATCAGTATCAATAAAAATTCACAATCAATGGAACTTATTCCACTTATTCCTTTTCAATTACAGAATCCATCTTTAAAAAAAAATATTGGGTGAAATATCTCGCATTTTTTAATATAACGAAAAATATATATTTCAAGTATATTTTGTATATATTTTAGAATATAACGAAAAATATATATTTCAACTATATTTTGTATATATTTTTTAATATAACGGAAAATATATATTTCAAGTATATTTTATATCCATTTTTAAATATAACGAAAAACATATTTCAATTATATTCCGTATATATTTTTCAATACACCGAAAAACATATTTTTCACTCTTCTTTTTTCCATGGGATTTTCCAGAAACTATATCACCGAATTCATCGTCCCATGGAAATCCTCGATACTCGGACCATCGCATTGACCAGGGCGCCGCAAGCCCGGCGTAACGTTGGTCGGGTGCTCCGAGCGCGGCCAGGGAGAGAAATTTCCGCTCAGGGGTGAGAAGAGAGAGAGAGAGAGACAGAAGCGAGAAGGCCGCATTGTGAGGCGGCGATAGCGTAATTTTCGAGTAGCGCGGCCTCGAACACAGCGAGCTGTAGCGAGGCGGAGAGGCAGAGAGAGAGTTAGGCACAGCCGCGCCCTTTCCCTCCTCGCAAGCAGAGCGAACGATGAGCTGCCGCTGCCGCTGCTGCGAGAACGCGTTTCGTCCCGTGCCATCAGAGTCGCGACAAGCCCTCGCTCTCCGCTCGTTTCGGGACCCACGTAATCCGCTTATGCGCCGGGGTGATCGAGGGGGGGTGGCGGCGAGAGGAGAGGACACGGGGAGAGGGTCAACGTGCAAAGCACATATCCAGCGGCTGGCTGACGGAGCGAGAGGAAACCGCGCGCGATTCGCTTCTCCTGTCTCTTTCTGTCTCTCTCGCTCGCTCACGTCGATCGCTCTTCCCACAGCTGCACCCGTCACGATCGTGTGTATGTTCGGTCGCGTTTCGTTATTCTATGAGGCTAACTGCGCTTCCGTCAGTCGAGGGACACCAACCGGGCGCACGAGGAGAGTTTTGTTTCCGCGACGCTGGCGTGTGGGTAGGACGGTAAAAAAAAAAAAAAGAAAAATCGCAAACACAAGTTTGTGATTTTTATTTTTTTTATTTTTATTTTTTTTATTTTTTTTAAGGAGAATCGATTGTTGAGTCGGGAGAGACGAGGCTGGAGAGACAAGACACGTCTTGAGAGGGCGAAATGTGCAGGAAGGAAATGGCTGAAGGAGGCATGAATAGTGGAGAAATGTTTATTTTTTTATTTTAGACGGTTGAAGATTTTTGTGCTTAAACCGGCGTAATTTGTCTCAAAGCAGAGAAGCACCAAAGCTGATTTATTTTTGGCCTCTGCCGTCGCTGACTCTGCTCTTTGTCTTTCTGTTTTTCGTGTCACCAAGCTTAGAAGTTTGACGTAATTTGACCATATTTCTGACGCTCAGAAAAAAAAATTACCGTAAATGCACATCACAGAATTCGGAAACACGAAAATCACGGTCACGTGACGGTTATTTTTGACGTAACTTGACCATGTTTCTGACGCTCAGGAAAAAATGACCGTCGTTGCACATCACAGAATTCGGGAACACGAAAATGACCGGCACGTGACGGTCATTTTTGCAAATATATATCCGGCAATAATACGTAACGCACCAACGCGTCGCGTCCATCGCGTCGCGCATCGCGAGCGCTCGACGCGCCACCGTAACGAGCGGACACGCGCGGCACCTAACCCAACGTACCGATAGATAGAGCCATACGGCTCGCGCGCTCTCTGTGTTACGCAGTCCGCGGACGTGATACGCGAGGCCCCAGATTTAGCCTCGGAACGGGAGCGTCGGGGATCACCCGCTAACGAACTGGTCGAGTGGGCTCTAAGGGGATATAACAACGCCGCCTCTGTGTGTAAGTACAACAGCAGAAGCCGCAGCGGAATCATCGTCTCTGCGGTGTCCCGAGTGTAGATCTCGTTCGAGATAACGCGCGACGGGGACGCCGCCTTCGAGCGAGAGAGAGACGGACAGCCGGGAAGCAAACACATTCTTGAGACGTGCGGAGTGAGAAAGAGAGAGAGAGGGGGAAACGATGGGCGCGACCACCGGCAGCAACGAGCGCGCGTATAGCTTCTTCTCTTTGTCCCTAGTCATCGGATCTATGATCCGTATCTGTGCTACCGATGCTCACTGATATATCTTTTTTTTTTCTTTTTTTTTCGCCTCTCTTGAGTCTCGTGTGTCCCGCCTGATTGCCCGGTGGGCGTTCCGAGAGCCGCGAGAGACGCGCGGGTTACACACACACACGAGGGACGTGAAGTTGCAGCGAGTCATCGACACCCGCGAGGCTGCCGAGATAGGCCGGCTGCTGGGATGCGGAAGACAATGGCGGAGTGGGAAGAACCTTTTGTGACTCGCCTGGCCGACGAGTTTTGTTACGTTGGTGAGGATAATTTTTTTGACAATTTATTGTCGTGTTATTGTGTGGATTTTTTAAATATTTATTGAAGATCGATGTTTAAAAAAAATCGTTAGATTTTACCGACCAGGAAACATTGGAAATTTGTAAGTATGACGTATATGTATATTATTTTCCAATGATTTATATATATATTGTACTTTTTTTTTAATTTAAAGTCTTTACGCCCGGAAAACATTGGAAATTGGTAAGTATGATGTTTACATTATTTTCCAATGATTTGTATATAAATTGAATATCGAAAAAATCGTAATAAAAAAAATTGAAAAATTCTTATTTAAATAATTACAAATTAATGTCGGAACATAAATAAAATTGGTCAATTAGCATTTTTGCAGGATACGCCCATCGTAGGTGGTTCCGGAATTCGTGGTTCGGCGTCCCCCTCGGAATGCTTTCGCTAACAGCTTTTACCGAGGCGTGATAAATCGCGGAAATAATTGAGGGGGAGACGAGGCACGAAGGAATTCGGTAGCAGCGACTGTTGACTGTTGCGGGAGAAGAGCCGAGGCAGAAGTTGGGCCAGTGTCGTGTCGTGTGTACCGGAGGGGGAGAGAACGGGGCGATCGGACTCAACGCGCGTAACCCTAATGCCTGGGCAAACACCCGCTGGGTACCGGGAGTATGATTCGATTTATTATCGTCGAGGGCCGCGTGGAGAGAGAGACAAGGAAGCCAAAGAGAAAGTGAGAGAAGGAAATCAGAGAGAGAAATAGAGAGAGAAGGAAATTACAGAGAGAGAAAAAGAGAGAGAAGGAAACCAAAGAGAGAGAAAAAGAGAGAGAAGGAAACCAAAGAGAGAGAAAAAGAGAGAGAAGGAAACCAAAGAGAGAGAAAAAGAGAGAAGGAAACTAAAGAGAGAGAAAAAGAGAGAGAAGGAAACCAAAGAGAGAGAAAAAGAGAGAGAAAAATGGCGCGACAAGAGCGGAAGACTATGGAACCGGATGATCGTATAACCGAGTTGGGGGCGCTCGCGTCGCGCAGCTGAAAACTTCTCGTCTGGCTCATTGGCCCGCGACGAGATCAGACACGACCTCCCCCCGCGCTCTAATAGCAAATTCGTTTTTCTGTTTATTGGATTCTTTTTATCCGGGGGGAGCTGGCGAGCGTTATCCGAGTATCCCGTGCGCCCCGCGCGTGGATTTGCCTCGGTGGTGGTGGTGGTGGAGATTCTCCTCCATCGTGCGCCACGCGCGCTCGCTGTGTATTCGCATACAACGGGTGGCGCCGCGCGGCGAACGAGCGATTACGTTACGAGATCCGTGAAAGTCAATGGACTGCTAATTGTAAGTAGATTTCACGGCTGTTTCTCCCCGGCGCCGGATTCGCGGCGCCGAGCGCAGCTCAGAGCACGTTTATTATATTAACCGGGTGGATCTATACGGCGATTCCTGATCAATCGGCCGCGGTAATTGGGGTATCGGTTGATGCGAGAAGAAACACAAGCTCGACGCACGAGAGGCTCGGTGATTTGGATCGGCGAGTGTGGGAAAGTTGAACAAATTATTTCTTATTTTGGAAATTAAATATGGAAATTAGGACATAAAATTTTATAATCGTAAAAAAAATTGTAACGAGATTTTACTTCACTTCAGTTTTAGCGTTTTTTCATTTTGATAAAAAATAACAAAAAAAAGTTGTAAAAGGACAACAATTTTATATTTTATATTTTACATTATATAATTTATATTTTATATTTCAATTGTATATTTTATATTTCAATTTTATATTTTATATATCAATTTTATTTTATACTTTAATTTTACAGTCATTCGCGACTGTCGTATATATAGCCGCCTGTTACTTCAATTTCCTCGCCTATTTGATTTAGCATACCGAGACCCATTTAGCTCTCGTAACATCCATAAATAAGTCTCTCACGTGCTTGATTCTCTTTCGAGGAGCCTCTTCGAGGGATTTCGCGAAAGTCGACTGGCGCCGTCGGAAGAGCCTGAGGACGGGAGCAAGGAAGAAGAACGAGCGAGCGGGAGACGAGGACGAGGACGAGGACGTCGAATCCGCGCAGCATAAGACATAAAGCATCAGGGGGAGGCATCGTCTCGTCTGCTTAAATATTCATAGAATACGAGATGCGCGAGTGGCGCATTGGGTCGTGCGGCGGGTGCGGAACAGGAGACACGCCGGAAGTTGGTCTGGTCGAGGGTCGTCGGCTGGAGATCGGGGTAGGAAAAGAGCCCGAGAGACGCTCGGCGCGCTTTCGAGAAAATCGAAAATTAATTAAAAGCTGAAACGAGGACGAAGTGGGACTCGTTCGCCCTTCTATCTTTCCCTCTCGCTCTCTCGCCGAGTGCGACGTTGGATTACTCGAGGGGCCGTGGGATGAAGGCACGTGCGACGACAGCTAACCCAAGTGAGATGAGGGGTTTCGCAGCTCACGGCGCAAGAACGCGACGAGAGCGAGGAGACAGAGCCCACGGACTGGCAGCCCTGGTCTCGACTCTGTCGCTCGCACATTCGCCCGGACACTCTTCCACCTTCGTCTCCTAAAAGGCCATCAGCTACGAAAACATTTGGCCGCGACTTTGCGTTTATAGCGGGGAATATAGGACAGGGAGAGGACACACGTTGGAAGGCAACGCGACGTGGGAGCTACATGCAGAATGTGGTCAGGATGTGGTGGAGGAAAAACTGGAAACTCAACAGACGGCAATGAAGAATAGGAGAGAGAACAATGTGATCAGAAAGAATTCATTGAAATACTCAACATTTGGGTGTCAAGAAACAAAAAAAGTGTTTTAAAAAATGCTTCACTGATATATCGGTCAGAAAGAACCAGAAAGAAGAAAGAAGAAGAAGAATCAGAAAGAATTCATTGAAATTCTCGACATGTCCGCGTCAGGAAATAAATAAAAATGTGTAGTGAAAAATATTTCACTGATCTAGTGTCCCACGAAGCCATGATAAATAGAAGCCCCATGAAGCTTCTTTTTATCAACAGAAAAACTGAGAAGCTGAGTAGACAGCAATAAGGAACAGAAGAGAGAAAAATGCAATCAGAAAGATTTCATTGAAATACTCAATATTTTCCTTCAAAAAACAAAAAAATGGGTACTGAAAAATCCTTTACTGATATATCAGCCCATAAAGCTTCTATTTATCGACAGAAAAACTGAGAAACTCAATAGACAGCAATAAGGCAGAGAAGAGCGAAAAATGCAATCAGAAAGATTGCATTGAAATACTCATAATTTCTTCTTCAAGAAACAAAAAAATGAGTGAAAAATCCTTCACTGATATACCATCCACGAAGCTTCAATTTATCGGCACCAGAATAACAGATATTCGCCGCAACATTGTACAAAATTCTAAACAGCCGACAAAAGAAAAAAAAAACCGGGAGCCTAATAAACTCCCAGAGGAAATAAGCCCCGGATTTTTGGTCGCATTGAATCGTCTCGTTGGGCCGGGTCCGAGCCGCACGCGTCGCGCGACCGCATCGAGCGGGAGAAAAATTAATCGGGCGCGGCGCAACGGCATAGAGTGAATATATAAATTATGAACGCGGGTGGCCTTGGTACTTGGGTAAAACGCGAGAACCTTTGCGCGCTTCTTTATCGCCGTGTGTCCTTATATCCCGAGTGCTTCTGACGCGCGAGTAACCGAATACCAACACACATCCGGGACACCTCCTGGAGACGAAGTTGGGTGCGCGCATATATTTTCTTATGTGCATATGGATACATAAAGTAGATATATTGCTATGTGTACCGCGGTAAACTGTAGTCCGTGCCACATGTATACAGTAAAGTATGTATAATCGGATGAGTTTCGTGTTACGAGGCTAACCGACGCCTCGCTTCTCGCGATGCTTCTACACCGACGGACCGACGCCTGCTTGCTTTGCCTTGTTAACTCCGCAGCCTGCGCTTATATTCACAGCCGGGAGCACTACGCGCGGTATATTAGGCGTATTAGGCGCTTCGCCGACGGGGCTGGAGGAGTCAACAACGCCCATTGAGTTCGGATGCGTTCGGACGACGAATCATTCGAGTAAGTGGAGAAGTATTTTTATTCTCCTGCCGTCATTTTACATTTTTCTAAGACTCAAAAAGCCGTCCGATAATTGGTGCATTTGCTCTTTTTAGATATTTATATGGACAACTTTCAAAATATTGATAATAAAAAAATATATGCGTGTGTTTTGGAAACTAGACAAGACGAGCTTGACGTTGGCTGTGCTTATTTTTACAAAAAAAAAAAAAACTGTTCTTAACGACCACTCTTAAACTGCTAGTAATGAGTGCATTCACCTTATTCTATAAGATCGTGAGATACCCAATCGATGAATAAAAAAAATACCTATAATCACCACGATATTTCCCTATCAGAAGATAATTCGGCGAAGATAATTCAGCTTACGAAGTTCCTGATGTTAGAAATATTCCAGACCCAATAAAAAAATGAATCCCGCTATTCAACCGAAAACAAAAGTCGAAATAATAATAATAATAATAATAATAATAATAATAATAACAATGAAAAGAAAGAAGAAAATGTGTATCTCATACTAGCTCTATTTAAGTTTAAGTTATATAAAAAAGAGGAAATTGCATGTACAAATCGAGGGCTGAAGGACTACAGTCGATGGCCTCAGGTAATTATTGGCAATTATTATGGCCTTAGAGAATTATCGGCAATAGGCAACAAATATCTACGATGCAATTACAAACGTAAAGCTGTAACCTGTTTTGTATTGTCATACGACTACTACCAAAAGTCGATCTTACACGTTACAATTGCCGCAACGAGGGCACGAGAAGTCGGATAAACAGACGGAAGGAGGCGCAACACGAGGTGCAAAGTGTACTACAGACAAACAACCGGTGCTCGAAGCCATCGGCACCCTCTCAAACGGACATGGACGTGGATACAGCGTTACGAAGAGCAGCGAACGTGCCCAGCGGCGATGCTCGTCGACGCTACGTGACATTTCACTCAGTCTCGAGTGTTTACCCTGCAATTAGGCCTAGATTTGTATTTGGTTACCGACCCTGTTTCTCTTTCGCGCCTCCTCTCTATGTTTCTGTCTCACTTTGGGGCGCTCCGCGCGCCACCGCCGAGCGAAATCGGCAACCGACTAACCAATCCGCCCACTCTTCGATACACGCGACACGCGTCGCTCTTCGCGTTTAGGGTCTTCTCCGTCGCCCTTCGGACGTTTCCGTCTCGCTCTCGGGGCTCGGCCTGCACTGCTTACAGCGCGCATTCCGCGCGCTCTGCGGTCACTCGACGCCTCTCAACGCGCGGCGTCCTCGTCCGTTTCGTGTGTTTCTCGCTCGCGGCACGTGCAGCGCCACGCGTCACCCTCGCACAACCTCTCGACGGGTAATTGAGTGATTGGAGCTCTCTCGTTCCGACAGGTTTATTATGGCACTCGGCCGAGCGGGAAAACGATAAATAATGGACGAGGCCCCCGCGATGTTCTTTGCGACGACGCTTCACAATTGTTCGATCGGGGCTTTGAGATGCCGAAGCGGCGACTCGAAGCGGAGATGAGGATCCGTTTACGGAAATTAAATATTCGTGGCGATGTGACGAGTAAATAAACGGAGAATAATTGACGGTCAGATGATTTTTTTTCCTGCTCTAAGTAAATTAGTGGAAAATATTTAGAAATTCCAAATTTGTTTTCAGAAAAATTAATTTCTTAGAAACGAATAAAAATTATGTAAAATAAAAATAAAATGCTGGAGAATAAAACGATTTGTTTTCTAGCTGTAAATTATTTATTTTTGTTTTAATTTTTTTCTAGCTGCAAATTATTTATTTTTGTTTTAATTTTTTTCTAGCTGCAAATTATTTATTTTTGTTTTAATTTTTTTCTAGCTGTAAATTATTTATTTTTTATTTTATTTTTTTGTCTAGCTGTAAATTATTTCTTTTTATGTTTTCAGGAAATTTAACGTTTTCCAGAATCGAATAAAATGCTGGAGAATAATTGACGAACTGGTAAGACAATTTTTGTTTCTAGCTGTAAATTCGTGAAAAATATAAGAAATTCTAAATTTCTGTTTTCAGAAAAATTAGTTTCTCAGAACCGAATAAAATATTGTAAAATAATGTAATCAATGAAAACACAGTAATAAAGTCATTTCGACCTCCACTTCCCTTTTTTTTCGACACATTCTCGAGAGGTCAAAATCGCCCCTTGATTCTCGTCGCTCCACTCGCTGCCCCCCGTATAACCTTGACCCCACGTTCATCATCGAAGCCCGTCGCGACTCGCGTCTTACAAAACTTGGAAATAGCTTTAATCTTTGGCGCTTACAAAACGCCACTTTCCCCGAGTTCTCGGAACTCGGTGTATCGGGTATCGCCGATGGCGGCCGATGCGTGAAATCTACGAGAGAGAGACTCGCCGGGTGTGAAATCGATGGCAACGACGATGTCAAAGATAACAGATATATAGCGGGGGGGGAGGCGAGTGTGCGTCGAGGACGCGAAACAATCCCCCGGCAAGTGGAAGTTTTCCCACGCAGTGGGCCAGCAGCGACGTGTTTCGCTCTCGGCCGGGAAAATCGGGGCCGACACTACGAAAACCTCTTCGCTCTAAAAATCACCCCCAGGCTGCTGCCTTCCTCCTCCCCCCATCCCCTCACGGTGTATCAACCGCGGTGCGTGTCGACTCCTGACTAAGATAAACAACAACCGCTGCGTTCGTTCCAAGAGCGAAGAGCGAAGACCACTCGAGCCGGCTGGAAGACACGGAAAAAATGTCACGGCGCACGTGACGAATTCTCGGCGCGAATTTACGCGAGATACTAAATATTTTTAAAAATGTTGGACAATTGAAAAATAACTCAATTTTTTTGTAGACTTTTTTGTAATATTGTAAGAGAAATAATTGTAAAAAGAACCAAACCTGGAATTTTTTGGTGAGAATTGTAACGATTTTCTTATTTATTTGTAGTTGTTTCATTAAATTAAATCTTTTAAAATCCTTGTTTATTATTATAAATTAAATCCTTATTTATATTTGTTTCATTAAAAACTTGACGTGTCTCTGGCATGCCATGTTTTTTGTGCCGAATCGTCCACTGATGATCTACTCATGATAAATTTTACTTGGCTAATATATTGCATTTGTTATATTATTTTTTAAAGGAAATTTTTTATTGTGAATTTTTTCTCTAGGTATTTTTTTTTTTATTATCGCTGACAAAATTGAACTAACCAAATTTCGTCAGAACCTCTCAAAACCCTCCATAATTTATTCCAACCCGCCAAACATCCACCTCCAAAACTTCGACACACACCGAGCGTCATTTTCCTGATTCTCACCGAGTGTAGATATTTTTCTATTATCGCCGACGAAAATTAGCTCTCGGCGAGCCGAGGAAGTGAAGCGCGTGTCCTTGCGTTTCCAATGGCGTCGGTCGACCAGACCGGCAACACACAGGAGGTATATAAATATATACCGCATACCTTTTCCATACACCCAAACACACACACACAAACACATAATACATATCAATTCGTCGTATAGCCGAAGTCATAGCTACAGCTATAAAGTTGCAGCGCGAGCGTAATACACCTCGTACGTATGGCGAGGAGGAGCGGGTTCGCGAGGGAGAAGGAAGGAAGCAACGGATCCCCGTGTTTCCATGGAAACTCTCGGAGCGCGCGGGCTCGCGCGATCCAACGCTGGTTGGTCCTGCACGGCCTGCTGCCACCCTGATAAGCGGCTTACTATCGTGGCACTCTCCTCTTCACTTCTCTCAACATTCCTCCCCTCCTTCCCCATCCAACCGTCGTCCTTCTCTCTCTCTCTCTCTCTCCTTCCTCTCTCTCTCTCTCTCTCTCTTCTCTTCCCTTTCTCTGTCTTTCTCTCTCTCTCTCCTTCCTCTCTCTCTCTCTCTTCTCTTCCCTTTCTCTGTCTCTCTCTCTCTCCTTCCTCTCTCTTCTCTTCCCTTTCTCTGTCTCTCTCTCTCCTTCCTCTCTCTCCTACCTCTCTCTCTCTCTCTCTCTCTGTCTCTCTCTTCTCTTCCCTTTCTCTGTCTCTCTCTCTCGCTCTTCCCTTTCTCTCTTCCTCCTTCGCAGCCGTCCAACGTGGCTGTGAGGCTCCTCGGCTGCCTCGCCGCCCTCGCAAACCCAACCGACCCTCTTCTTGCCTCGGTTTTCCCTCCGCCCTACGCAACTCCCTCCCCCCCCTCAGATCCCTCCCTTCGCTCGCCTCGAAGACGAGGAGGGGGAATCTTTGTTTCTCTCTCTCTCTCTCTCTCTCTCTCTCTCTCTCTCGCGCTCTTTTCTCTCTCTCTCTCTGCAATGAAGCATCTATCTATCTGTCTCTCTCTTGCCTTCTATTCCTACGGCTACGGATACGACCCACCTATTTCTCGCTAGAGCGACGAAGCTACATATAGATGTATATAGATGTAGATGGTGGGCGATGTTTCTCCGCGTGGTGCACGAGAGTCACCACCCACTCTGCTGACTCCCCCCGGCGTGGCGGAAGATGCGAAAAGAGAAAAAAAAACGAGGGGAAAGAATGAGAAAACAGGGGAATGCGAGCGGAAAAACCTCGACGAACAAAGTATTATAACAACGTGGGGATTCGAGGTGCACGCGCTTTTTTTTCTTTTTTTTTTTTGCAAAAGAGGCGAGTGGCGAGCGGGAAGAGGAAGAAGAGTCGCGGTCGATTAGCGGAGAGCGAGGTGAATTTTCACTCGGGCGGGTTTGACGCGAGGTTAAAGATGAGGGAAAAACAAGATTTTTTTTTTATAGTGTTGGATTTTTTTTTTAGTTTTTTGACGAAGAGATTCTGGTTTTTTTTAGTCGGTATTAATAACTTGTGGTACTGAATGCCTGGCGAATTCTGAATTCTAAGATGTCTAGAGTGGGAGAAAGAGGGGCGGTTGATTTTTATAGTGGGAAGCCAATTTTCACTCCGTCGAGTTTGCGAGGATTTTAGTTGTGTTAGGAAAATATTTTACAGGGTGGGACGACACGTTTTTGGCGCTTTTTTTGTCAGAGCAACGAAAGCATTTTTCGTCGGTCGAGAAGAGCGAGGAAAATTTTCGCCCAACGAGTCGAGGGCGAAATAAAAACAAGGGTTTTTTTAATTTTAGATTATTTTTTTTTTTGTGGACGAGAATCCGGCGGCTTTTTGAGGGGACGTTAATGCGCGATGCAACGAAATGCCTTGATAGCGTGCAGACGAGAGGAGGGAAGCCCCGTGTGTACTTCGCACGCGTACGGCTTCGATCGATGCATCGATTTGCATGAGGATCGATGTGAGCCCGAAAGTCGGCCAACCGGCGGACTTTGTGTATCGGCTAAACGCTACCGACGCTCGCGTAAGTGGATGAAAACGAATATCGCAGTCGTTTTAAATAAATTAATGAGTGAATTAATTGCCCGCAGGTTTTTTTTTTTTCGTCACCTTGAGTCACTCTTTCCGATTTTCTTCACTCTGAATGTGACATCAGATGTTTCAGAAAGGCGACCAATTGTTGGCTTTACGAATGCCAAATATTTTTCACCGAAGGACTCATGATTTTTAGCCAAGCGAAGAAAAAATTCTGGTATCACTAACCGCAAACTTTTGAGCCACCACAGAAATTTGTCAGGTACCACAGACATTTTTCTGGTACCAGAGATATTTTTCTGGTACCACAGCAAAATTTTCAAGTACCACAGAAATTTGTCAGGTACCACAGAAATTTTTCAGGTGCCACAGAAATTTTTCAAGTACCACAGAAATTTTTCAGGTACCACAGAAATTTTTTAGCTACCACAGAAATTTTTCAGGGACCACAGACATTTTCCAGCTACCACAGAAATTTTTCAGTTACCACAGAAATTGTTCAGCTACCACAGAAATTTTTCAGCTACCATAGAAATTTTTCAGCTACCACAGAAATTTTTCAGCTACCACAGAAATTTTTCAGCTACCACAGAAATTTTTCTGCTACCACAGAAATTTTTCTGCTACCCCAACAATTTTTCTGCTACCACAGAAATTTGTCTGCTACCCCAAAAAATGTTCTGCTACCCCAACAATTTTTCTGCTACCACATCAAAAATATCGTTACCACTCCACCGATATTTTTCTCTCCGCGATAAAAGAATCAAAATAAAAAAGGCAAAAAAAAAGAAACGCACCTTGTGGAAACGCGGCGAGTCCGTGATCCAGGGGATGCGGATGTGGATGGCCGTGGGTGGCGAGAGCGAACGGCGACGGGAGGCCGGGATGATGGCTCCCGGGATGTGGATGCGAGTGCGGATGTGGATGCGTACCGACCCCCATGGCTGGATGACTATGGGAATGGTACTGGGGACTTCCGGTCGGGGCGCACGTTGCGCCCGCCGCCTTCAGATACCCCGCCATGTAGCCCGCGAGGCAAGCCAGCTCACCCGCCACCGCTGCACCCTTATCTCTCTCACTATCGTTGACACCACCGTAACCGCCCTCGTACCACCACTGCTGCTGTTGTTGCTGTTGTTGCTGCTGCTGCTGCTGCTCGTGTTGCTGCTGTTGCTGTTGTTGCTGCTGTTGCTGCTGCTGCTGGAGTTGACGCTGATGCTCCTGAAGCAGCTGCTGATCTCTTATTCCGAGTATCGAGCCGCTGTTGTTGTTGTTGTTGTTGTTGTTGTTGCTGCTGCTGCTGCCAGCGTTGCTGCCTAGCTGACCCGGCCGCGTGACCGATACCGACGCCGGCGTCGACGACGTTATTGCTGCCACCGATGACAACGGCGACGGCGACTCCTTCAGCCTGAACGACGTCCTCGTGCCGACGTAGTAATCCTCGTATTCCTCCACCTGGAACAGGAGGGAAGAGATTGGTTATTGTGGTTTTTGTGGTGGAGTGAGATTTTTTTTTTTTTTTTTTTAAGGGTTGGAGTTAACTTTTTATTCATTTTTTAATTAATTTGTAATTAGTTACGACTTTTTAATTAATTTTTATGAATTTTTGTGAAGGCCCACGGAAAATAAATATAGACGAAAATATATCTGACATATAGAACTTTTTGGGCGATAAGGCAATAAAAAATACACTTTGAATATATCCTTGGGTGTATCTCAGATATATTTTTCGCTCGGGTATATTTCTCGTGTATCCGAAAATGTATCCGAAATATAGAAGTTTTCGGACAAAATATATCTTGTGTGTATAGAATACATTGTGTGTATAGAATATTTCTTCTTAAGAAATAAATTAGTATAAATTCTATATTTATTTGCGTCTTAATTGGTGTATTAAATTTTCATAAATTGTAGAGGGCGAATTTTTTATGAAAGCGACTTAATGAGGTGGGATTGGATTCTTTTTTGGGTGTTGATTCGTAGATTCAATTTCACGTGTTATGTAAACATCGTGGGATGTCGATTTTTTTTTTTAAGCTTTTGAAATAAATAGCGCAAGCGAATATTCCACATATAAATAAATAAAATTGTTTTTGAAAATATATGAGAAACACAGAACTTTTTGTCAATATAAATAATAGTATAAAACTTGTGAATCTCGGATATATTTTATTTCCATAGGAAACAATAGAATTTGTGATGGGATTCAATGCCACAGGATCGACATTTTTTTTGTTCCTAAATTAGTATTTTAAATTTCGTGTTATGTAAACATTGCGAGACCTTGAAAACACCTGGTGCCATTAAAATTATTTAAAAAAAAATTCGTCGCTAATTGCCATAAAAAATGGTGTCTCGACTGCAGCCGAGCTAATTGAGTTTTGATAGGGAAGCGAAAACGAGCACCGGATGTCGTTTATGCGCCGGCAAAATTCGGGGATGCGTCGCGCGCGCGGCCCGACGGACGAGATAAAAGGCCGAGCGCAGCGAGCGGCCAAAGGGGGTCGAGCGCGCCTCGCATTATTCTCCGCTCGTCGTCGGAGCGACGGAGAAATACGTGAGCCGTCTGTAGTTACGCTCGTCGGGTCGGACGTGCCCGTGACAATGATAAAATTAGCATTCTCTTTCTGCCCCCCTCCCCCCTCCGGGCCCCCCGAAAAACAGACCGTCCAGCGGGGGCCAAACTTCAATGCCAACCGGAAGAGGCTGCGGCTTCGAAGTTGTAACAAAAAAAAAAAAGAAAAGAGAAAAAAAATAGATCGTCGAGAGAAAACCCGAAATTTCTGCTGTGAGGTAAAAAATAAAAATAAACACTTATCTTTAAAAAAAGAGGCTGCGGCTTCGACGTTGTAACAAAAAACAAAAAAAAATTAAAAATAGATCGTCGCGAGAAAACCCGAAATTTCTGCTGTCAGGTAAAAAATAAAAATAAACACTTATCTTAAAAAAAAGAGGCTGCGGCTTTGACGTTGTGACAAAAAATAAAAAAAGAGAAAAAAATAGATCATCGCGAGAAAACCCGAAATTTCTGCTGTCAGGCAAAAAAAAATAGATCGTCGCGAGAAAACCCGAAATTTCTGCTGTCAGGCAAAAAAAAATAGATCGTCGCGAGAAAACCCGAAATTTCCGCTGTCAGGCAAAAAAAAAAATAAACACTTATCAAACGCAATAAAAAATTCCCTCAACTCACCGATTTAATCGAGGAACTCCCGTAATATCCAGAATAATTCGTCATACACTGTTTTGTTTTTTTTTTCTACCAAACTTGCAAAATAACCAAAGTCACTCGTCGATCGCTCGAGCGATGAGGCTAATTTAATAAATAATAACAACGATAACGACTATAATAATAATAATAATACTAATGCACTGATAATAATAAACACGTCACTCTGACGACTCGTGAAAAGTCATATTGCACGCTACACATTTTTTTTCTTTTTTTTTCTTTCTATATTTCCCTCTCTCTACGACGACTGAGATCAGCACTGATTGCGGGACACTTTGGCGATTAAAACTAGCACTCGTTTTGTTTTCGGCGTTGCCTACGTCGCGCGTGATATATATTCCAGCGTGTTTCACGGAGAACAGCTCGCGATCCGCGGCGCGCGGGAGGAGATGACGAGCCGACGCACACTGCGCGCCGAGCAAACTGGCGGGATGGACTCGGTCAAACTGTGACCCGTACCCCCACCGAACGCGAGGCATATAAATAGTTTTCCGGGGACCCTTCGAGTCAGGCCCCCCGGGATCCTTCGGCCGAAAACCACACGGGGGTGGGGATTTCTCGCAGGCCGCCCGGCCGCGGTGGAGGGGAGGCAGAGACACGGCTCGGCGGAGGCCCCCGAGAGGCTCTCGTATGAATGGCCGGGACCTCAGCCACCACCTCTTGGAAGGAAAAAAAAAAAAAAAAAAAAAAAAAAAAAAAAATCTTTTCGAAAATTAAACAGGGGAGATCGAAAAATTTGAGAATGTAATTTTTTTATCAATATTTCAGTAATTTTTCGATTTTTCTTTTCTTTTTTTCTTGAAAAAAAAAAGAAAAAAAAATTATTCTCCTTTCGATAATTAAACAGGGCAGATCGAAACGTTCTAGACTGTAATTTTTTATCAATATTTCAGCAATTTTTCGATCGGGAATTCATGTGGAGGGACAGAGGATTTGAAGATTAAAGACGTTTTTTTTCTTTTTTTCTTGGAAAAAAAAAAAATGATTCTCCTTTCGATAATTAAACAGGGCAGATCGAAATGTTCTAGACTGTCATTTTTTATCACTATTTCAGCCATTTTTGACCAGGGATTTGCATGAAGGGACAGCGGATTTGAGATTAAAGACATTTTTTTCTTTTTTTCTAGAATTTTTTTTTTTTTTTTTTTATTTAAAAAAATTATTCTCCTTTCGATAATTAAACAGGGCAGATCGAAACGTTCGGGACTGTCGATCCGACTACACTTAATACCAGACGCAAGAACGATGCGAATTATTATCACTATTTACGCTCTTTTTTCGATCAGCAAGTCGCATGGATGAAGAAAGTATTTTTTTTTAAATATTTTTATTATTTTTATTATTTGTCACATACACGATAAGCAATTATTTTCATTAACTCAACAATGGCAACAATCACCCCGCGCGACGATCGTTTCCATAACCTCAATAACGACAAACGCTCGAACGACGAGAAAACGATCCCACCGACTCGCCGGCCAACCGCATGTAATACGACTGCCCACGACGGATAAGCCTGGGTCGCGTGCTAAACCGGAAGCGGGAGCGTGCTAAAAAGCCCGGGCTTAGCTCGAAAACTTCGCTTCCTCCGGTGGAGGAAGCCGAGAGAGCGCTCGACTAAATAAACTTAACTTATTAACACCTCGTGTGCCGCGTGCGTATAAAGGGCGCTTTAATATCCGACTAGCTGCGAGGAAGTCCGAAAGGGATGACTCTTTAGGCACCCGAAGAGTGAGAAAGGGCCGAGAAAAAAGCGAAAGAAAAAAAATATATATATATAGAAAAAAAAAACAAAAAAGGGTGCGAGAGATCGTTAGCGGGAAATCGTTGAGGATCATAGCGCACGCGGTAAACACGTAGAGACGCGAGGCGAGGTGTTTACACGGGGGCATTATGGCGGATAATGTTTGTTATAGGCTTCTGCGGGGTCTCCGCGCGCCAGAGAGAGAGAGAGACTATCCCACCGACATTAAAAGGCCAGCGCAGCAGTCGATCCGCTTACGGCGGATGAGGCTCAAATTGAGTAGCGCGAGATAGCAACGGACTCGGGCTCGTGCTGCAACAGGAACGGAAACGACAACACACGGAAAGCGCCCCCGACTGTTTTCGCCGCGCGTCCGAATATACCCGAGTTTTACTTTTTTTTCGCTTGGTTCTTTCTTCGCCGACAGATGTCGCGATTCTGGGATCCACCCAGAGAAATTGTCCTGATGGGATGTATTTGAAAGAAGTAACATTTGTTTGAATGAAAAAAAAAAATTATTTGAATGAAATTAACATTTATTTGAATGAAATTAAAATTTATTTGAATTAAATCAAAATTTATTTAAATGAAAGGAAAATTTATTTGAATTAAATAAACATTTATTTGAATGAAATACAAATTTATTTGAATGAAATAAACATTTATTTGAATGAAATAAATTTTATTTGATCCAAATAAATCCTGGTAGGCCGGCCATTAAATAAATTATTTACTGAATGGCCGGCCTAATAAAAAGAATTAATTTTTTATTTAAAAATAAAAATAAAATTTGTTTATTTTTATTTTTATTTTTTTATAATAGAGTTTATATCTCGTTATTCTTAATCGATAAGGAAGAAATTTGCCATATGTTCTCAATAAAAATAAATAAATAAATAAATTTAAAAAAAATCCTCTCCCCTCCCGACGCTTTCTCGAACGTTCCGATCGCAGTTCGCTGGTTCGCCGCGAGGTGTCGCGAAATCTGCGGTGACTACGCTGCGCGAGACTAGCGTGGCGACTTTTCCCGATCATCCGGATATACCCGGCGTCCATATCCCTCGCGTGTTGCGCGTATAAACGGCGACCCGGGGAATTATACCGTGGTATATGCGCTCGGATTGTAGTATAGACATTATTGGTTTAAGTAGATAACACGGGGAGCGTGGATTATCGCGACTCTACGATCGGCCCGGCCCGAGTGTTTCGTTTATATCGCCCGGATGAAACTGTGGATTATCGAGGACACTCGGTGTTACTGCAGCCGGGGCTGAATGTAACGGACCTGTTGAATTATTCTTCGTGTTTACCGTTGCGTCATTTTTGCGCGGTTCGTGCTTTTTGCGTCGCCCTTTTTTTCGCGTTTTATTATTTTTTTATTTTATTTTTATTTTTATTTTTTAAAATTTTTATGTTATTTCAATTTCTATGTTATTTTAATTTCTATGTTATTTCAATTTTTATGTTATTTTAATTTCTATGTTATTTCAATTTTTATGTTATTTCAATTTTTATGTTATTTTCATTTTTATGTTATTTCAATTTTTATGTTATTTCAATTTTTATTTAATTTTAATTTTTTTTAATTTTTTAGTTTTTTATTTCTTTTTTTTTTATTTTCAAAACTGTCCGCGTTTTTGCACGATGATGTCGACTTCGTTTAGCGACTGAAACGCTCGGTGTTTACCCCGCGAGTGTGTAATAATTAACGCGGGTCCGTTAATCACAATTTCGGGCGACGCGTCTCGACGCGATGAATCGCGATTTCCCGTAATTGAATCGAAAACGGTGAAAGCAACGGGAGGGGAAAGAGTTACCACCGCGGGCTCTCCCGTATTTACGATGGATTATGCAACTTGAAAGCGGAAACGAGAGCTTAGGCGATAATGAACGCGCGCGCGGCGGTCGGTCGGTCGGTCGGCCGGGTTCGATGCCGACGGGTAATCTCTTTACGTACCCCGGAGAATCAGGTCATGAGCATATCGCACCGACTGCGGTGCGCCGAGCGGGACTTGAATTTTGGTGAAATCTAGAGTGTAATCGTCGCGCCGGATTTTAATCGCTGTCTGGCCAGGAACGCTCGGTGTGTCTAAGGCATTCGATGCGCAGTGCGCAGTGCGCAGTCGTTCTTAATTTTCTCAGCGCGCTTTTGTTAACCTTGAACTCTCGATTTTATTTCATCTGTTTTGTTCGCGAGAAAATAAATAAATATTCGTGTGACTCATTAAAATGATTTTTTTTTCTATGATGTTGAAGTTTGCATCGTTGGAATGCAACGAAATTCAGCATTTTTTTTAAATTCTAATCAACCCAAACGATGAAATTACGTATAAAAAATCATCATAGGAACTAATTGATATCATGACTTTTTATACCTAATTTCATCATTTGGGTTAACTAGAATAATAATTCTAAAAAAATATAATAATAATAATAATAATAATAATAATAATAATAATAATAATAATATAAAAATATATAATAATTCAGAAAAAAAAAATTCTGAATTAATTCTGAATCTGATTCTTTTCTAAATAATTCAGAAAAAAAATATTCTGAATTTCGTTGCATTCCGACGATGCAAACCTCAACATCATTTTTTTTTTTCTTTCTTTCTGTGAATCTTGCGCTTTGTCCACCCTTTCCATGTGTTTTCCACGCAACCACCGGACAATCACGGAAGGCAAGTTGAAGGCGCGCGCGACAATAGCGTCATTCACTGTGCGGTGAGTGCGCCCGCCATTACGCTATAAACCACTCAACGGCATTTTTCGGACCTTCCGTGCGGCTACTCGAGAGTGAATTCGTGCCGCTCGTTACCGACGATAATCGACGTGGCCCACCTCCTAGTTCTACCCCCGTCGAGAGATCCTAAATTACGTCCTGCAGCGCTCGTCGTCGTCGTCGTCGCCTCCGACGAGCGCGCGCCGCAGTTTGCGCTCTTTCAGCGCGAGGCAATAAAATCTCTTTTGCCACGACGGAGGGACCGGCGAATATTATACCCAAACGCACGGGGCCGTCGCACCACGCCCGCGGCAGCCTCCGGCCGGGGTTTCGACGCGCAAGGTGCCAGAGGGCGCGCACGACTCTCCTATTTATACCGGCAAACCACATTTTTCGAGACGCCACACCGACCGCTATTTTCAAAAACACAATCTTTCTCCTTCAGTCAAATTGACGGAAAAAATTTACTGATCTCGGAAAAATATTTTCGACATTTAATCTCGTTAAGTGTCCGAAGAAACAAAGTTTCGATTTTATTTTTTCGATTTTTTCGACAATATTCGCAATAATTAAATTAATTATTTGTGCCGAAATAATAATAATAATAATATTCGAAACAATAATAATAATAATAATCATCGAAATAATAATAATAATAATCATCGAAATAATAATAATAATAATATTCGAAATAATAATATTACCGAAAAAATTATCGAAAAAAAAATAAAATCAAGACTTTGTTTCTTCGGACACTTAACGAGATCAAATATCGAAAATATTTTTCCGAAGATTCCAATGAGATATTTTTTCTCGCGTCTCTCTCGTCGCTGAATATCGCGTCAGGTACAAACACGGGGCTCGAGAAGCAGAGGCAGAGCGCGATTTCGTCCATTGTCGAGAGGCTCTTAGGACTTAAACTCGGTCGGTTTTTCGAGATAGCGTTTTCGGCTCAATGTGTAACGGTGTAGCCGGTGCGGGCGATCGTCGCGGGGGGCTAACCAGGAGCCGCTCGCGTCAAAGAGCCCCGAAAAACCCTCGACGGGAGCCGCCGCCGCCGACTGCGAGCAGCCAGCAGCAGCAGCCCGCAAAACGAGGCAAGCAGAGTGCGTAGCGGGATTGGGAAATCCCTGATCGCTCGCTGTCTCTTTTACCCCCACCCTCCTGCGGCTCCCGGCGAGCCGCATTGTCCCTCGACGCCCTTCTGAGTATTAACTAACCATCGGTAAACATTATTATGAGGGTGTCGCGCACACCGGAACCGGTCAAACCGACGCCGCACCGCGACGACCGACATTCAACCTCTTTCTGCTGCTATACTCTTCTTGAACCTGTCCCGACGTGTCGGAGATTTCGATAGCTTTGTAAATATACCCGAGAATTAGCCGGCGAGGGAAAAATACTTGGCGCGTTGTTCATCATCTCTGTCGTCTTTTCGCGGTATCTCTGAATACGAAGTTTTTTTGTGACGTACAATAAGTTTTTGTGATGTACATTAACATTTTTTGTGACGTACATTAACATTTTTTTGTGACGTACATTAACATTTTTTTGTGACGTACATTAAAATTTTTTTGTGACGTACATTAACATTTTTTTGTGACGTACATTAAAATTTTTTTGTGATGTACAAAAATATTTTTGTGATGTACATTAAAATTTTTTTGTGACGTACAATAATTTTTTGTAATGTACAGTAAACATTTTTTGTGATGTACAGTAAACATTTTTTGTGACGTACAATAATTTTTTTGTGATGTACATTCATTTTTTTGTGGTTTACATTAACTTTTTTTGTGATGTACATTAATTTTTTTGTGGTTTACATTAACTTTTTATGTGATGTACATTAATTTTTTTGTGGTTTACATTAACTTTTTTGTGATGTACATTAATTTTTTTGAGGTTTACATACATTTTTTGTGATGTACTTTAATTTTTTTTTTGTGATCTTCATTAATTTTTCGTGACGAACATTAATTTTTTTATTTACATTAATTTGACTTTGTCCCTGATAATTTTTTCTTCCCCTATCGAACACAACGAATGATCCAACAAAACAAATTCCTACCGGGAAATAAATAATGGCTAATTATTGCGCGATTGTATCGTTATAATTGTCGGAAATCCGGGCATTATTGCGAGAGATTAAGGCGAGAGAAAAGATGAAAGAAAGCAAAACATCTCGACAAGAGGGGTTTTGTGTTCCGCGGGCGCGGGCAATAAGAAGGGCGGAATAACCAGACGGGCCGACCGCGCCGGGAGACGGAGAGGAGGAAAAGAGAACAGAGCTATATATAGCGCATAAACGATTTTAGAGTTTGCGCGCGGCGAAAGTTCGTCCTCCCTGGCTTTGGTGGCCCCGCCCTTCGTCTGTTTTCTCCTCTTCCGTTTCGCTCTGCTTTGCAGCATCCCTACTGGTCCTCCCTCCCCCCTCCCTCCTCCCAACCCCCGGCGTGTCTTTCTCCGGATCCCCGTAACCGATAGTCGGAAGCTGCTGCTTGATTTTATACGTTACCTCCCTATTTTTTCGCGAGAGTCTCGAATTTCGTAGCGTTACTTACGGAGTTTCTCATAGAAAAAAAAGATATAACGAAAAATAGGTATACCTGATATATCCAATTTTTCAGTCGATAATAAAATAACAATATATATTGACTATATTTTCGATATATCTCAGATATATTTCTCCCTCGCCTATATTTCATACACAGTCTCAAATATATCCGACATATCAATTTTTCGTACAAAATATATTTGATATATTTGATATATTTGATATATTTGATATATTTGATATATTTGATATATTCGATATATTTGATATATTCGATATATTTGATATATTCGACACATTTGATATATTTGATATATATGAAATATATTGAATATATTTTTCCGTGTACCTGAAATGTACAAATTTTTCATGTTGATCGGCAGGCAAAAAACGGTTTATCGTAGTATAAGTTACGCGTAAAAACGAAAGTTGGTAAAGTCCCCCCCCCCCCCCCTCCCCCGGAATTTTATTATTCTCATAATACACCAGCCGCAGCGACAGCAGCCGTCGGTAAGTGTTTATGTGTTTACAGCGTGTTTAATCGAGCGTTCAACACCCCGAGATTTCGCTCGCCCGACGTTCCGTAACATTGTACGTAAAGTCCACGTAAAGTCGTTAACACGACACGTAAAGTCCAACCGTCACCGATTACAGCTGATAACAGTCTTGTCGGAATGCGCGACACCTTTCGTGTGACCCTTTCGTGTAAACAATTTTCCGCGCGCTGCCCGCCGGTCCGACGACCTTCGCGGCAATAAAAAACGACAGCGAGCGTCGTGGAATTCCCGTTAGAAACTAGTGGGATTTTTTTGAAATTTTTATTCCCGATATCGAAACAAAAAAGGCAAGTTAAGAGTCCAAAAAATAATAATATAAAAGCTAAAATAAAAAAAATCTAGATTAGTAAAGCCCTTCAACAGGGTAGGGATAAAAATGAACACACCTTGTATATTCAAAATGTAAGAAAAATATGAATAAAGAGCACTGTTAAACGTAAAACGTAAACGTGGAATTCCCGCGATTCCCGGCAATCAACAACCGCCATCTTCCGCGTTACGTTTAATAGTGCTCTTCTAATAGTGCCTTCTTCCCTCCTGGTTCTTTATTAGCTCGCGACGCGGCGCTAGTGGCGACCGCAGTGTCGCCGTTCGCGCGGCGCCAGCGCGATTATCAGTGTGGAAAAGGGGATTAAAATGCGTCGCGTCTGCCTCAGCCGACGGATCGTAACGAGGCGACTCGGGACTGACCCAATAAATTCCTCGGCGACCGCGGCCGATCTCGAAATGGTGGGAATAGCAGAAATCATAACCTCGTATCCGCCATGGTGACTCGCACGCCGTGGCCGATTATGCGGGAAACACACGGAAAAGCGGCGTAAAAGTGGCGGGAATTAATATCGCGCGCGCGGTTAATCCCCGCTTCGGTACAACATAATCGGCTAATTAGGGGAACTCGAGGAGCTGCCGAGAGCGCCGCGCGATCCTCGATATCGTCCAATTTGTTCGACGAGCCCGTTGCCCGACGCTCACGGTCGGTGGGCCTGTTTTTGCCTTTTTTCTCTTTTTCTCTCTCAAGTGGGAAATATCTTCGGGGTACGGAACGAGAAGCGACGAGAAATCCGCCGAGTCCCGCGCGGCAGAAATGCCGGTAAGATCAATTTTTATTTTTCGCACCATTCCGGCTTTCTTTTGTCGTTCGCGTTTTTCGTCTTTCTCATGTTTTTTTTTCTTTTTTTTTTTTCGTTCCCTTGTCTTCGCGAAGCCCGCGATTTTTTCTCCTCGTCTCTCTCTCTCTCTTTTTCTCTCTCTCTCCAAACCCCGAGGCAGCCACGAAACTCGCCGCTTGTTATAAATGATACGAATTCATATACATAAATATCAAATACAGTTGTATATTTACGAGGAGTCGGATATACCGACGGTCGGGAAGGGAGAGCGAGAGAGAGAGCGAAACGAACGCGGCGAAGGTTCGAGAGAGACGACGAGTCGTGAAGCCTCGAGATGCGCGCGCAAGGCCGTCGCGCGGGGAGCCGAAAGAAAGAGAGAAGAGGAGGGGAGGGGGGGGGAGAGAGGAGGAGGGGACGCGGACGAAGGAGAAAAAACACGGAGCGCGGAGAGAAACAGAAACGGGTGGCGCGGAACGAGAAGCAACGGCGGAGCAGAAGCACCAAAGCGCAGACGAATTTATAGAGGAGAAATTAGGAGCTTTATGGAAGGTGTGCGCGGTAGCCGAACCGTAGATCATCATTAGAGGCCCAACTGGGCTGGGGGCTTCTTCTCTGTCTTTCTTTCTCTCTCTCGCTCTCTCTGTGTGCACCCGAAGCCCACAGCGCCGCCTCGCGTTCACGCTTCTGCCTCTCCTCTTTCTCTCTCGGCTCACGAGAGTCGCACCACACAAACAACACGCGAGAAGCCTCGGGGGCCGCGCGCGAGTCCTTCGCGCACGAATATATACGCCGGCCGCGCGCATATAAGCGTCGAGGAACGCCGCCAAGTGGCTACCGAACGCGACTCGTTCCCGACGCGCAATCACCGACGATTCTGTGGAGCGTTCGCTCAAACTTCGCCCCGTGCGTGTTTATATATATTTATATATATAGATATGTAAATATATTGGCGCTATATATATAGATATGTATAGGGGAGGTGCGGGCAAAATGGGACGCATAAGCAAAAAATGGTTTTACGACGAAAACAAAAGTGTACTTCGATTGCTTTTGATCCAAGAATTCGATTCCAACCATCAATTTTGGGCGTCGGCAAAAAAAAAAAAGAAAGTGCGGGCAAAATGGGACAGACCCCCAAAATCGTAAATTCGTGTTTTTTTTTTTACTTGGTGATACTCCTTAAGGGGATGAAAGAGATGAAACCAAAGAATGTAAATATGCTGAGGGATCGAAGAGTGCTAATTTAACTTAAGAAAAAAGAAATATATGCCAAACTTATGTGGAACCTATGTAAAAAATTCTAAAGGGATGGCAAGAATGGCTAATAAATACTACTACTACTACTCCTTAACGGTTACATTGAAGAAACAAAAATTTGTGAAAACATTTTTTTTTTTTTTTTTTTTCAAAGTGACTTTTCAAAGGCCAGATTGCTTGAAACACTCAAAATTGTTAAAAATCTTCATATTCCGCTTACATGCGTTGAATTGTGTCGTATAGACGCGATTTTCACGAAATGGGGGTCCGTCCCATTTTGCCCGCACAAATAGTTGGAACTGAAAAAATAGGTGTCCCATTTTGCCCGCGCGTCCCATTTTGCCCGCACTTACCCTATATATAAAGATGTATATATATAGCGCCAGTTTAGCGTGGCACATTCGACGCGAATCCGGCTCCGCCGACACACCAATTCGCTAGGAGCATATTTTACGTCGAAGCCTATATGGGTAGGCCGTGAGAGTCGCGCGGCGAAACGCGCGGGAGGGAAAAATAACCCTGCGATGGACATATTTATGCCGTTGGGGGAGAATGGGGCGTGATGCGTCGGGCTTCACCAGGACGTGAGTTTGTCGCTGAGGAATTTTTTTCGAGATTTTGAAAACCGCGAAAACAGCCTTCGGTACAGAAAAAAGACTGTAAGAAAAAGAATGCCGGAAGGCGGAACGCGAAATCTTGATTTTTAAATTTTTTACGGAATTTTAGAGCGTAAAAAAAATGTCTCGAGATCGAAAAGTTTGAAAACCCTGGCTGATTGGTTGACTGACGTTGATCAATTTAAAAACCCCGTCCCTGTTACTGATTTTTATAAGAGGACAAAGTTTGGGATCGACTAAATTAAAAAATAAATAAAAATAAAATATTACTGATTTTTATAAGAGGACAAAGTTTGGGATTGAATAAATTAAAAAAAAATCGATGTGTTGAAATAAAAATGATCGATTAAAAATCAACATCCGCTCCGTCACCGGAAGCACCGGTTGACGATATTTCCAGTTGCGTCAGTGTCGAGTCCCGGGATGAGGAATGCCGACACTTTCGAGGGCGAGAAGGAACGAAGAATAGCAACAACGGACGAAAAAAAAAAACGCTGCTGTGGTGGAGCCAGGAGAGGCACCGCCCATCATTACTTCTCGAGGAAGAATACGGCGGCTTCCGCTCGGCATGAATGAGGAGGCATTGTGCGCCCAAATTACTGGGACGTTCCGGGTCAGAGGTAGCCGCACGCGGTGCGCCAAAGTCGCAAGGGTGGTCGCCCCAAGCGGTGGTGATGCCGATACCCCACGCCCATAAACCGCCCTTTTGCTCTTTCCGTATCACTTGCTGAGCTACTTTTCGCACTGAGAACACCCGATGACTCGATTGATCTATTAAAATCACGTCGAAATTTCACTGAGATCGACATTAAAGTACGTATAAATTATTTTCACCGTGTAAAATAAAATAAAAATCCATATTGACTATATTTTGGATATATCATAGATATATTTCTTCGTTGCCTATATTTCATATATATTCTCAAATATATCCAACATCAATTTTTTCTACAAAATATATTTGATTTATTCGATATATCGATATATTTGATATATTCGATATATCGATATATTTGATATATTCGATATATCGATATATTTGATATATTTGATATATTCGATATATCGATATATTTGATATATTGATATGTTGATATATGATATATGATGATATTGATATATTTGATATATTTGATATTGAGATCGACATTAAATTACGTTAAATTCTCAGTGTTTACTAATTTTCTTCAGCGAACCAAAATAAAAACGTCTGTCCGCTCGGATTCCATAGGCGAACAATAAATCATTCGCTACTGGAAATGGCCAATAAATTATCAAACCTCGAATCCATTCACCAACCTCCTTAATCCCGTCGTATATTATTTCCGCACTCCGCATTATATCAGTTAAATCTTCGAAATGCGAGATCTACAAAGTTTGGGATCGAATAAATTAATTTAGAAAAAAAAAGAAGAGATTTTGTCCCCGAGGATTTTCGCGACACTACTTAAAATCACGTTCCACGGGATTACGTCCTAAATTCGGGGGTTTTCCCGCTCGAGGGTGGATAATTCGGTTTCTCGCCGCGAAGTGATCCAAGAAGTCCGAGAAGGCGCCCCGAGCGATCGACCCTGGCGCCAGCGATAATTTCCGTAAATTTCGTCACTCGTGTCTCGTCACGTTTCCTCGGGGATTTTCTCGCCGCCGCCGCAAGGTGCGACGTGCAATTCGGTGCCAACAGCTCGTTCGGGGCCTGAAATACAACCCGTGCGCGGCCAAACAGCCACAGGTAGCCACTGAGAGTCTGCAGAGCGCCTTGAGAATAGATCCTCGTTTTGGGCTTATATTATACGTTGTCGCCTGCTGCCCGAGCGCCCCGCCCGAGCGTCACGAGAAACAGTTAGGGTGGAAGTACCGTTTTTGGCCACCTTTGGTCCAATTGTGGCCACCAAGTTTAAAAGGATTTAATTATTTATGTTGTTAAATAAAACAAAAAATGGGCTTGACAATCTTATGAATTTGTATGAATACTTTCGAGGTATCGGCATTCGAATATGAAAAAATAAATATTTCAAATTAATTACAGTGAAAATGGCCACAAACGGTACAGTGCCACCAAGTTTAAAAGGATTTAATTATTTATGTTGTTAAATAAAACAAAAATGGGCTTGACAATCTTATGAATTTGTATGAATACTTTCGAGGTATCGGCATTCGAATATGGAAATATAAATATTTCAAATTAATTATAGTGAAAATTGCCACAAACGGTACAGTGCCACCAAGTTTAAAAGGATTTAATTATTTATGTTGTTAAATAAAACAAAAATGGGCTTGACAATCTTATGAATTTCTATGAATACTTTCGAGGTATCAGCATTCGAATATGAAAAAATAAATATTTCAAATTAATTACAGTGAAAATGGCCACAAACGGTACTGTGGCCACAAATGGTACTTCTAGCCTAAATCTCGACGGTTCGACGGTTGCGTTATCATCCACCAGCGGCCAGTTTCAAGCGTCCCGTTTGGCCCCGGTGAGGGGGAAAAAAGGGGGGGAACAGGCAGCCCAAACAAATTGCAAGAAACAGAAATCTCACGGTTGGTAGCAAACACCATCACAGAGCCTTCGCGTTTGGCCCAGTGCGGAGAGTGCAGCTCTATAGCCGCAAATCCGGGTGGCTTAACCTCAACCGTCGAATGGCTTACGAACAACGCGGGAGAATCGGTTAAACCCCGCCGTGTTAAACGGGAAAAATCTTTGCGAGAATCGTGGAGACGACAAACTTGCGGACGAAGACGTTTCAGAAAGAGAAAACGAGAGACGCGGCGGCTCGGTTGTTGTGCCGACGATCGTGAGTCAATGGAGAGTCTAAGAAAAAGCTCGTCGCCTATTGGCTCGCCGGTCGCTCGCCCACTGTGTCGCGATCCGCTGCTGCTTTCGTCCACTTTTCCGCTTCCCCGGCCTCGTCTCTCCTTCTGCTGCTGCTGCACAAGGCCTAATTGGCAAAGCCAAAGAGTTTTCCACGATATCCCGGTATTATCCCCGCTCGTCGAAGCTGCAAACTCCGGGACAACGAGAGATGAGAGAGCCGCACGGATTCCACTTAGCGATGCGCAGGAAATTTGTGAGTGGTCATTTTTTGGTCTTGTGACGGTCCCGTGACCGTCAGATGACCAGCCAAAAAATGACAATTTTTGTGACCACCACGAATTTGAATTTGAATGAAACGTTTAGATGAAATTTCGTAGGTAAATTATCCTTGAAGTTTTCCCTTAAAAAAATGACAATATGTGTGACCATAAAAATCATGTCGGTCATTGTACAACTATATAGAAATTTTGACGTAATTTGACCATATTTCTGAGGCTCAGAAAAAAATGACCGTCATTGCACATCACAGAATTCGGAAACACGAAAACGACGGTCATGTGACGGTCATTTTTGTGTCAATTAACGATGTAACAAAAAGGCCGATCATTGCACATTTCTCAACGAAAAAAAAAAAAAAAAAAGAATCCTTCTATTCCCCCGAACGGCGACGTCGTCGCGTCTCCTACAATAATTCGTAACAAAAAGTCGCCTCTAAATTCCGGCGCTACGGGAACATCTGGAGAATTCATTGCTACATCAAACACTGCAAACACGCCCCGAAGTTTTCCAACCTATGTAACTAACTATCCGACGCCCGGCACCCCCGACTCTGGGAACGTGCCTCCTGTATCCACACAACAAGGAAGCCAAAAAAAAAAAACCATAGGAAAAAAGCGCAGAATCGCCTCGGAGAAGGTGCGGAACAGGGACGGACGTAATAAAAGGTGACGACGGGAGGGAACGCGGAGAGAGCCCCGAACTAAAAAAGAGGCACTTGGCGGCTCCCCCCGACGGCGACTCTCCTGACAATGCGCGTGGGGGGGCGGTTGGCAGTTTCGGCCCTAAACAAACGACGCGTTACTCGTCCATCACCGACGGCGGCGCTGTGTACGCTCGGCAGCCTGGGTAAACAGTGGGCTGCGCGTCGCGCCTCTCGCGCACCGGCCGCGCGTTTTGTTACCGACCCGAGCAGCGCGTGTGTTGTCCGTCCGTCTCCACGCCGCGCCACACGTTGAGCAAACTTCGTGCCGGCAAATTGTAGCAAACCGATATATAACTAAATTACACGCCCGGAGATCACCGGCTCTCCCGTGTCAGTCGGTCTGTCCGCGCGTCTAACGTGCGGATTCTGCGCTTGTTGGGACGAGAGAAAAACTTGTGCGTATATATATAGGATAGGTGCGGGCAAAATGGGACACCTAATTTTTTCAGTTCCAACTATTTGTGCGGGCAAAATGGGACGGACACCCCATTTCGTGAAAATCCCGTCTATACGACGCAACTCAACGCATGTAAGCGGAATATGAATATTTTTCACAATTTTCAGTGTTTCAAGCAATCTGGCCTGTGGAAAGTAACTTTGAAGAAAAAAAAATGTTTACAACATTTTTTTATTATTTATTATTTTATTATTATTTATTATTATTATTATTTATTATTATTTTTATTATTTTTTTAAGAAAAAAAAAAATGTTTACAACATTTTTTAATTTTTTCAATATAACCGTTAAGGAGTATCACCGAGTAAAAAAACGCGAATTTACGATTTTGGGGCTCTGTCCCATTTTGCCCGCACTTTTTTATTTTTGCGGACGCCCAAAATTGATGCTTGGAATCGAATTTTTGGATGAAAAGCAATCGAAGTACACTTTTGTTTTTGTCGTAAAACCATTTTTTGCTTGTGCGTCCCATTTTGCCCGCACCTACCCTATATAGTGAGTCGTGCGGCCGGGGAGCGCTCGGATCGCTATACAAACACGTCAGCGCGCCATTGTGAGGCCCGCGCGACGCGCATTGTCCGCGGAAAAACTGTGATGTGCACGCCGGGCGACCCACGGGAGACGCACGAGGTTTCTTCTTCGGGCCGCCTCGAGATATTTCGCTTCCGGGACGCGCGTTCAACACAGAGAGAACGACTGGTAAAAGGTGTAACTGGTACACGGGATAATAATAAGGCGAGTGTCGACGAACGTTTCGAACAGTCAGTCAGCTGATGTTCGTGTTATGATTTTCGTGCCCTTCGGGGGTGAGCGAAGATCTTTCTTTTCTTTCTTTCTTTTTTTTTGGCTTTTTCTTTCGTTTTTTTCCCCCGCTCACAACTATCTCCGCTTTTTTTTTGTCCTTCGTTCTTTTTACTTTTTAATGCCTGCAGCGCCCCCTCGTGACGTACGCGTTGCTTTACATCGAACACACGCTGCGATGATCTCAAGCTGAATCTGGATCGACAAGAGAGAGAGAGAAAACGGGTACGGAAGGCGGCTTTAATCGTCAGCGAATTTTCATTGTTGACCTCTAATCCGGTGAGGGGGGAAGTACGGGGGACGCGGGGGAAGCTTGACTAGTTTTTATCGTGACGGCGATCTTGCCAATATATCTGTCGACAAATCGAGGGATCCGCGGTCATTCATTACTTTTTCCCCGTGAGTAATGGGAACAAGGGGAGGGGAAAAAAAAAAAAATTCTGACCGATTGCTTCCTGTCACGCTGCGATATGACTTATTTTTCGAAGTTGCTGTATCGTTGTCGAATAATAATAATAATAATAATAATAATAATAATAATAATAATAATAATAATAATAATAATAACAGCAACAAGAAAATTGTTGTTACTATTATTACAAAAAAGGGGAAAAAATAATTTTTTGGAAGTTGCTGTTTTGTTATTCTCGAATAATAATAATAATAATAATAATAATAAAATGATTGATTAATTATTTTTCTCCATCACAATAATTCGCAATAAACACAAGTGTATTATTTCTCAAAGCCTCCGAAGTTACAGCGGAAATATACTTCTCGGTATATCGTAAAAAAAAAAA
This sequence comes from Pimpla rufipes, assembly GCA_963932165.1. Classification (NCBI taxonomy): domain Eukaryota; kingdom Metazoa; phylum Arthropoda; class Insecta; order Hymenoptera; family Ichneumonidae; genus Pimpla; species Pimpla rufipes. Next base: position 21,015,284 of record OZ010638.1, read on the forward strand.
AAATGAAAAAAAAATTGTTTATACAGATAGCAATGTTTTTTCTGCCCACAGGAGCGGAAGGAGGATATCGACTCGTCTCACCGGATCGTCTCGGTGTGCCTCTCGAGACTCTCCCGTCGCAATGATCAAACGCTTATGTACACATAAACGCGCGCGCGGGCCCCGCGGCCATATAGATTTTATATATGAATGCGGAATACCCGGTTGGAATAGGACGAGAAGGATAATCCGTTCCCGGGCAAGAGCTCCCGGGACAGCTCATTAGAGCGTCAAGGACCTGCGCGAATTCGCAACGAGCAACGTTTTCATCCCCCCCGCGCCCCCCGCTTCTTCGCCTCAAAGATTTCTATGGATCTGTCGGCGCTGCTCCTCGGACGACCGGGGTCACTCGTCGCATTGGTAAATATTTTCTCTGCTCTCGCACGAAAATGACCTAAAAAGAATGTTGTATCTACTGATGAAAAAAAAATTCTTCTTTCAGAAACTGGACGGCTTTAATCGCGTTTGGATTGAAATTAAAGCACCGACAGAAATGTATCTTAAGATAAATTCGAATTCGAGTTAAAATCTTGAAGAAACATTTCGAGTGAGAAATATCCACCTTACTCAATAATTCCCAAGACATCCCGCAGACTCAGAAGCCTTCAAATATTTCCTCTATTATCGCCCGGAAATTATCTACAAAATTTTGAATACAATGAAAAAAAAAAAAAAAAAAATCTTTTTTCAGAAACTGGACGGCTTTAATCGCGTTTGGACTGAAATTAAAGCACCGACAGCAGGACTCACGGGATTCGATGGAAATATATAAATTTATCTTCGAGTTAAAATCTTGAACCTTCAAATATTTCCTCTATTATCGCCCGGAAATGATCTACAAAATTTTGAACACGAGGAATAAAAAAAAAATTCTTTCAGAAACTATCATCATAATTAAAGATCATAATTAAAGAAACACGACTCACAGGATCCCATGGAAATATATGAATTTATCTTCAAGCCAAAATCCTTGGAAAAATCGAAAGACATCTCTGGAGTGAGAAATATCCAACTTGCTCAATAATTCCCGCGGCGTCCCGAAGGCCCAGAGAGCCGAAACAACAATAATAAGTATTTGCGGAGACGGCTTATTGCAGTAACTCGACGGTCGAGCGGATCAGGACTAGGAGTCGAGAGTCCGCATCGCGAGGATTCCTTGGGATTTCGAAACAGGTGAAAGAAAGCAGATCGGGAGTGTCCGATGTCCCCGGCGACGGCGGCGGTGACAGCGAGAGACTCTCGGATTGACAAGTCCAGGGAGAACGGCTAAATGCGGCTACGAGGGGGGCGGGGGGATGACAATTGTTCCCCGAGACATATCCACCTGTCAGGTGCAACTGCAACAGGTACACGAGGACCGCAGACCCCGCGGCTGCTTTTCGTATACAACGCTAATAACACAATTTCGTTCCTCTCGTTCCACGCTCGTCAAGTTTCGGTAGCTTCAACGTTAACGTTAGGGTCAACAGATTTTCTGACACCTGTGGTTAAAAATACGCTTTTGTATATTAAATGGGGAATTTTTTATTTTTTAAAAACGTGCGTATTTAAAAATTTAGATACGCCCGAATATTAAATTCGCTGCATGGATTGTAAGAAATTTGATATACCTAAATTAAATGTCATATGCCTTGGGATATTATTTTTGGGTGTCCCCAAAAATAATTCTCGAGTCGGAAAATATTTGAATAATAATGTTTAAAAATGTTCCATTAGTACACAAATCCTTAAAAATCTGTATTGATTTAATATACAAGTGTAGGAATTTTACAAATATACTTTTCTACATTTCCAACACGTTTTGGAAATGTAAAGAAGTTATTTGAAGGATATCGCTTATGCAATATAAAATTCATAAGGTACGTAAATTTGATTTACGATATTCAAAAATGTTTGGTGCATGTCCACTAAATTTCAAGTACAGAGCTGCCGATATTTCAACAACATTGAAATTATTTCCAGGTGTCGTCAATAAAAATTCCCAATACATCAGTGCTTGAAATTAAAGAGACGGTAATTGCAGAAAAACTTCCAGCTCAACCTTAATTTTTAAACTGATTTTTTTACAGGTGTTCGAAATCATCTTCGCATATTCGACCCAACGAAACGCGTCTCAGTCGCCCGAAACGCTGCGCAGCGGCGACGCGGACTCTTTTCTGTATTACATTTTTTTTTCTCTCCTTTCTCTTCGTAAGATGGAACCTCGAGGGGGAAAAAAAGAGAACGAGGAGAAGAAGCAGACGACTCGAGATGGCGAGGGCGAAGGCAATAGAAGAGAAGTCGGAGGATCGAAGACTCAACGGAAGTCGGTGCTCGCGGAGCTGTCACGTCTTTTAGGAGCCAAGAGAGAGAGGAAGAGAAAAAGAGAGAGGGAAGGTGGGCGACTTGTGCTGATGCTTTGAGGAGCATCTAGCTAGCCCCCTTTTACCATTTGACACCAGCGGGGCTCGGAGACGGCCACCCTGTGGCTGCGGCTCGACGCGCACACCGAGATTTCATCTCGAGGCCGGCGGGAGGACTTTTCGAGAGATACTTTTGACTCAGATATGGAGGAGGCGAGAGAGAGAGAGATGAGGAACCCTGGGCGAAGAGCTGTCTCCGGGTCTCTCGCGTTCCTATCTCGAAAAGACTCGTGGATCGACTAGTTTTCGTGGCCATAACCGCGTGGCCAACGACAGCCTGGAGACACTTTTCTGATTCATCGTCCGGAGACCCGGAGTCTCGTTTTCGAGACCTCGGGACGAAACTTCCGAGCCTCTCACGCAATCTAGAGGCGAGTGTCACCGAAACTGCTGGATGGACGATCGGAGATCCTGTAATCTGCTGATGTTTCGGATATTCCGGGCATGAGAAGAGATACTTTTTGGGGGTTTTTTGAAGGGTTTTTTTTATCGATCGATGCTTCGATTATTTGGGGTATTGGTTAGGTAAGGGAATCGTGTCGTTGCGAACGACTGGAGTATGATTCAAGAAATGTTTTGATTGGTGGAAAAGATTGGATGGGAAGCTGTAGAAATGGACCAAAAGCCACGTAGATTCTGGTGGGATTCTATTTGTTTTTTCGGTGTTTTTCAATTCAATCGTTTTCTTTAGGGTTTTTTTTATTCGTTGTTACTTGTGAATTCGATATTCATAATGTGATAGGATTCATCATTGTTTGTATTTAATGAGGGGGAAATTGTATTTCTCTCCAGGTTGTACGATGATTCAAGAAATGTTTGGCTTGCTGCAAAAAGTTGGATAGAAACCTATAGAAATAGACCAAAAGCCACGTAGATCCAAATGGGATTCTATTTGTTAGGAACTCACGTTTTGAAGAAACGCAGAAAAGTGCCTATTGAATTCGCGCTCCACCGACTAAATTACGTTTTTATAGGAAAATGTTAATATAATTTGAATTTATTCACTTTTTTTACAGCAGATTTCTTAAACATAGTAAAATACATAATCTTGTTTTTTTTTTCTTCAGTATTTTTCAATCGTTTTCATCAGGGTTATTATATTCGTTGTTACTTGTGAATTCGATATTCATAACATTTCATAACATTCATAAATTCGATATTCATAATTCATAAGAAAAATGTTAATATAATTTGAATTTATTTACTTTTTTTACAGCAGATTTCTTAAACATAGTAAAATACATCATCTTATTTTTTTCCTTCAGTATTTTTCAATCGTTTTCATCAGGGGTTATTATATTCGTTGTTACTTGTGAATTCGATATTCATAACGCGATACGACGCATCATTGTTCGTGTTTGACAAGGGGAAAATTCTATTTCTCTCGGTCATTCACGTAACGCAAACGCGTTTGCCTCGTGACGTTGCTCGCTCGGGCGCGAAACGCAGAGTCACGCTGATGCCTCCCCTGATCGCCTCGCGTTATCGTCCTCGTGCGTTTATTGGGGATCTTTTTGCGGCCAAGAGCGATACACGAGCGCGCGGTGTGTGCGAGAGCGAAGATTAGCGCGCATCCCTTGGCAGAGCATGGAATTAAGCTTGGCCCTTTTCACCCCCCCCGAATCCACCCTCGGCGCGCGCGTGTCCCTTATACGTCCCGCCACTCTCCGTCGCCTATATATCATCCCTGTATAAAGGCATATCATAACACTAGCTTATAAAATAAATGACGGTGACAGATTTATCTGGGATTCTATTAATGTTCGTCGGGAGAATAAAAATCTCATTGAATGAAATAGATTTAACGTTGAAAGGTTAGAACACTTTTGGCCTCGATTTGGTAGATTAATTGTTAATATTACGGGCTAAATTTTCACGTCAAATCCTCAAAAATTATAATTTTTTTTTAGACATACGTGATATCTTGATTTCTGAATTTTTTACGGAATTTTAAAGTCAAAAGTTGCCTTGCGATTTTCGCGAAATTTTTTTTTTTGAGTTTGGAAAGCTTCATGACCCTGTCCGATGGGAAATTTCGCGCTGATTCCGAAAAGCACCGTAGTTTGTCCGAAAAATGGAAAATTCGAATAAAAAAAGGCGAAAAACGATTTTGCACTTTTTCGAAATTTCATCGCTTCACTAAAATTGAGGTTACTTCTTTTTGGATCGATGGAATCTGGATTTTCTTTTTTGGTTCGAAAGAAAACACAATAACGGAGAGAATGCCGCAAGGCGGAACGCGATATCTCGATTTTTTAATTTTTCACTGAATTTTAAAGTCGAACCCTAAAAAATCGCAAATTTTCCAAAGGGTAAATACCTTGCATTTTTTTTCGATTTTTAGGGATCTAGTTTTAAAGTTCTGTCAAAAATTCGGAAATCAAATGAATTTTCCTGAAATAACCTTAACTTAACAACAAAAAAAAATCAAATCTCATGAAGCCCCTCAAATTATATTTTAAATAGTGAATTTTTTTCGATTTTTAGGGATCTGGTTTTAAAGTTCTGTAAAAAATGCAGAAATCAAATGAATTTTCCTGAAATAACCTTAACTTAACAAAATAAAAAAAATAAAATCTCACGAAGCCCCTCAAATTATATTTTAAATAGCTACGAAATCACCGCGCCTATAAAAAAAAAAAAATGGCTATAACAACAACAATAACCACCACGAGCGATGGGGGCTGCGCGGACACGATGGGGTTTCGCAGGAACGTCGGATGTACCCTCGAGGGAATCTCCGGCTCCCCGCCCGCACCCCATCCCCTGGCCTAATCACTGGCAAACGACTCGTTTATTGCGCCGGGCCTCCACCACGCAAAGATATACACCTAATTCCCGAAAGCCCTTCTGCGGTGGCGACGGCCGAGGCATCTCCAGGGCCCGCCCCAGGTCCCCCCGGACTTCTCCGCTAATAGAATCGACAGATTTCTATCTCTCCATTCGCTCTCGCCCGGCTGTCCCGGCTGCAGGACAAATTGTAACGACTCGACTGCACGTCGAGGATTCACAACCGGATTACGCGAATTTTTGTTTTTCCAACAAACCATCGAACTCGTTTATTCCGCCTATCAACAGTTTCCTAGCATTAGCATCAAAACCAGTATTTACGCTGCATCCGTTTAAGGTTGTCCTTGCGAACAATATTCATTTCGCATAAATTCGAGGAATATGAGAGAGAATTGCAAATAATTCTCGGTGGTATAAAAATCTAAAAAAATTCATGCACGTTAAAGGTACTGAAAATATTAATTTTGCATAATAATAATTCGAAAATGTTATAAACAAATTGATGAAAAAAAAAAATTGTGTAACAAATATTTCGATGACCCAAGATTTTTTTTCATGGAAATGATTCCTTCGTTTTTCCGAATACGTATGCATTTTTTCAGATATTAGAGTTCTCATTGAATTTTTACATATTTTCCCTATAAAAAAAACGCACAAAATTCAATATAAACTCTAAAATCTGAAAAAATTCATACGCATTCGGAAAAACAAAGGAATCATTTTCATGAACAAAAAAAACTTGTGTCATCGAAATATTTGTTAAACAATTTTTTTTTTCATCAATTTGTTAATAACATTTTCGAATTATTATTATGCAAAATTCATTTTTTCAGTATCTTTGATGCGCATGAATTTTTTCAGATTTTTATACCACCGAGAAGTGTTCGCAATTCTCACTCACATTCCTCTCACTTATGCGAAATGAATATTGCTCGCAAGGATCACCTTAACTGCGAGTCACTGTGTAACGCGTTCACGCATGCGCACTCGCGAAAGACGTCCCGCGGTTTTCGTGAATCTTTATTCCTCTCATTTTACGTATCACAATTTTTTTTTCTTTTTATCTCACTCTCACATAAATCAATTTACGAACGAAAGTGTAACAGTGTCGCTCGCTGATAAATGTACTATATTTCATATGTGTACACCTGGGGGATATTAATGGACGGGACGGGAAATTTACGGGATAAATTATTCCGTGGTATTTCTTTTTTACCCACTGCGCGCGGGTTTTTCTACCTCTCGCGGCGTCTTCGTCGCTTCTTTTTTTTTCTATCAATTTTTCCACCTTTTTCTATCTCTCCGTCCTCTCGCAACGTCTTCGTCGCTTCTATTTTTTTCTATCAATATTTCCACCTTTTTCTACATCTCCGCCCTCTCGCGGTGTCTTCGTCGTTCTTTTTTTTCTATCAATATTTCCACCTTTTTCTATCTCTCCGTCCTCTTCGTCCGTCTTCCTCGCTTTTTTTTTTTCTATCAAATTTTTCCACCTTTTTCCACCGTCCGGAGAGACAAACTCGACTAGTCGCCGTCGGTCGGTTCCCTGCCACAGGGATTAAATGTGTATTCGAATCAGTTTTCTCTGGTGGCCCTTGGCGCACGTCCGGTTCTCACGAAGACGGCCGAGAGAGAGAGGCGGAGGAGAGGTTAGGTCGCGCGCACCGACTGCTTCGGCGCTCCTGTCCGCCGGACAATGATGATTTTCGGGGAGGCGTTAGGATTTATAGACGCGAAGAGCGAGGTGCACGCGGACAGAAACACGATGAATGCGTCCCGCTGCTCTCTCTCTCTCTCTCCTGACCCTGAATGCCCTCTCTCGGCTCTTTATGCGACTGTGGATACCGGCCGGCAGTCGTGACTCTCGGTTCCAACCCTCCGTTCTCGCTGCTCTCTCTCCTCGCAAGCGGCCCGTGGTATATGGCACGGCTAATAGTATTATGGTACACCCACAAGACGTTCCGCCACAAACAGCCCCCCCCCCCCCCTCCCGTCACCGAATTAATTTATATTTCCTGTCCTATCGTTGACCCCCTCAACGTTCTTCTTCCCCCCCTGCACTCGATCCACTCCACGAGGCCCTTCGAGCAGCCCTTCTATATTTTGTGGACGTTAACCACGAAAATTTATCAGGCGTGTTATTACGCCTAAATCGTGCGAGGGTTCGAAGGGATTTTTTTTTGGGAGGGGGGAAAATGTGGGGAAAAATGATTCGGTGGGTCGGCTGATTAACTGGTTGGTAAAATGTTAACGCGGGGCTAATTATTTTTTTTCCCTTCCCCACAAAACTTAAATCTTGGATCGTTTTTGTGTAGTTTTGACACTGCGCAAGATTGGAAATATTGCGGAATTTATGCCTAAATCGTGAGGGTTCGAAGGGATTTTTTTTTTTTTTTTAAGGGGGAGAAATATAGGGAAAAATTATTCGCTGGGTCGACTGATTAACTGGTTGGTAAAATTATCTCGTCGGACTAATTATTTTTTCTCCCCTCCCCAACAAAACTTAAATCTTCGTTCGTTGTAGTGAAGCTTTGACATTGCGTAAGATTGGAAATATTGCGAAATTTATGCCTAAATCGTGAGGGTTCGAAGGGATTTTTTTTTTTTAAGGGGGAGAAATATAGGGAAAAATAATTCGCTGGTCGACTGATTAACTGGTTGGTACAATTTAGTCCTCTAATTATCCCCCCCACCACAAAACTGGAATTCTTTGTCACTGCGCAAGATCGGTAATATCGCGAAATTTTGAGGTTATGAATCCACCGCGAGAGCTTCAAGAGAGCGACACGACAAAAGCCTCGGCCAGAGGGAGTGACGTATGTTGTGTCGGGGTGGAAATCGGCGTGACCATTCCATTCGACTGGCACTTTTACGCTCTTTCCGAACTGCTGAATATTCGACGACGCGCGGAGTCGATGTACACTCGAGCAGATGTACAGCGTCCCTAACTGCTCTGTGGCCGCCCGACTAACCAGGCCTCGACAGGCTCGTCTGTCGCTCGTCACAAGCTTCGCTATAGTGAAACACACACGCACACACAAGTACACTAGATACACCAACCAGTGCACGAGATTCGTATAGCGATCACGAATGAGCGCCTCCATTGAGAGCGAGCGAGACGAGTCTTTTCATCGTGGGGCGCGCTTAAAGCTCTCTTGGGCCGCCCGAGAGGCCCTCGGCGTACTTCGACGCTCCTCGAGATTCGTAATATCGGAGAGATGCGCGATTCGAACGCGCAGTCTCGATTTTCCGATTTCTTCTTCTTCTGTTTGTGGTTGACGCGACCGTCACGTCACGTGACCGTCATTTTTGTGATTCCGAATTCTGTGATGTGCAATGACGGTCATTTTTTCCGAGCGTGAGAAGTATGGTCAAATTACGTAAAAACTTGTTGTTACGTACTGGCCATTTTTCCATAGATTTATTATTAATTTATGTTTTATATCGGAAAAATCCGCCCGAATGTCCGTGAATATTAATTCGTAGAACTCGTTGCGGGTCGATGGCGCATTTTTGTAATAAAGTCAGCACCTTCAGTGCATTGACCATTTGTGTACGTAACACTTGTATATAGTTGCACAATGACCGTCATGTTTTTTCATGGTCACCAATATCGTAATTTTTTGGCTGCTCGTCTGACGGTCACGGGACTTTTTTTTTTTTTTTAAAAGACCAAAAAATGACCAGTCACAAATTTCCTGCGCATCGCTACGACGTTCCTGAGATTTTCCGATTATACCACCAACGCGGAGATGCGCGCGCATCTTTTTTATCGCCGAAGATAAGGCAGAGCGTTCGCGAACGCGATTGCAGAGGGCGCGACGATCGTCCGGACTTTGTAGCGAAGCTGAGAGAGAGAGAGAAAGGAGACAGTAGTCGAGACCCAACCGAGTAAATTTACGATCGAATAATTGTAAGCGCGCGTGCTCCTTACACTCGGGCGTTTTTCCCGGTGGCCACGGCGTGTATTAAGCGGCTACCGAACGCGGGCTCGCCGTGGATATCTGATGAGCGGGTTATATTAAACCGGTTCTCGCGCACAGAGGGCGCGACGGAGAGGGAGAGACACCGGTCGGAATCGGCAATGGCAGCTAGAGCCATATTCCTCACGATCGCGTTAAAATAACTCGCGCGTGTATGTTAGACGCCGTTCGAGCCCCGAGCGGCGATATTGGAGATGATATATCTGTCGGTATGCCGCGCGCACACCGCGGGGACCCACGGATTTTACTGCCTTTCAGATGTTTTGATTACGCGCAGATTACCATAGCGAAATAGTGTAACAGGTGATAAATTATTTTTCTGTGGTTTTTTTTTTTTTACGGCGCTGTATCGATCCCCGTTTTTCAGGTTCTGGGCTTATCAATTTTGTGTGCTTATCGATGTTTTGCCCTCAACGATGTTACTGACTAAAAAAAAAAATTCAATGTATGGTACATTTATCCAAATTCCGAAAATAATTGTGTAGTCGAGGTCGACGTAGACATCGAAGCAAAATTTTGTTGCGAGTACGAAGGAAAAAATGCTATGTTTCGAGAAATTGAATTTTTCGTAATTTTAATTCGCAGGTTAATTTTGATTAACCTGCGAAATTCTGCGCCAAGAGGGAGAAAAATGTTGTCAAAATTAACCCGCAGGCGGATCGCGAAATTCTGCACCGAGAGGGAAAAAAATTACGAAAAATGCAATTTCTCGAAATATTAATTTTTTTCTTCGTACTCGTGATAAAACGTTGCCTCGATGTTTACGTTGATCTTCATTACTACTTCGATATTATTTATTTAAAAAAAAAGTTACGGAAAGCCGGTAAAAAATAAATAAAATCGAAGTAGTAATGAAGATCAACGTAAACATCGAGGCAACATTTTATCCCAAGTACGAAGAAAAAAATTAATATTTCAAGAAATTGCATTTTTCGTCATTTTTTTCCCTCTCGGCGCAGAATTTCGCGATCCGCCTGCAGGTTAATTTTGACAACAGCGAAAAAAAAAGTTCCGAAAAGCCGGTAAAAAAATAAATAAAATCGAAATACGCGACGTTTATGCGAATTTCATCGAGGCAACATTTTATCACAAGTACGAAGAAAAAAATTAATAATCCAAGAAATTGCATTTTTCGTCATTTCTTTTCCTCTCGGCGCAGAATTTCGCGATCCGCCTGCAGGTTAATTTTGACAACAAGCGAAAAAAAAAAAAGTTGCGGAAAGCCGGCTAACTCCGCGACCAAAGAGAGCCTCCATCGTCGTCGTTGTCGGCGGTACGAGAGCGCGGTTACATTGTGATCCCGTTGACCGCCGCTCGTCCGTCGGTCCCCGAGAGAGAGCAGATTACAGAGGTTTTTGCGGCTCTTTAGTGGGAAACGATGTAAACTCTCCGCCCGTCGTGTCCTCCGCGCGGCTGCTGCGGTCTGCTCGCTCCACGGAGAGACACGACGCCGATCCCATCTCTCTTTATGCTTCTCCGCTTCCGTCGAGTAGTTGCGACTCGCGCCGCTGTCGCCCCCTGTAGCCCCGTGGATTGCGCGTTTACGCTTCTCTGTGTCCCCGACGGCCCTTGACGCCCGACGCCTGCGGTGCGAGCTCGCTACTTAACCCACGGACTCACCCCCCCCCCCCCCCGCCCCCCTTCGCTCCTGATACCTTTTTGTACGTTTAAACGTCCTCGTCGTCGACGCGCCGCTCGCTCTCGTGCCTTAACGCTTCGACGAACTTATTCACGTGCCGGGTGAACGCCGAGGAGACCCTGGAAAGCTCGCGGCTTTCACGAGAACCAACGAGAGATCCGCGCCTCGCGTGTGTACAGCGAGCCGGAACTTTGGGGATGGACGATGTTGAGAAAAAAAAATCGATGTTCTAAGAATCGATTATTAAATAAATCGATGACAAAAAAAAATTACAAAGAACATTCGATTACGAAAAAAAATTACAAAAAACATTCGATTACAAAAAAAAATTACAAAAAACATTCGATTACGAAAAAAAATTACGAAAAACATTCGATTACAAAAAAAAATTACGAAAAACATTCGATTACGAAAAAAAATTACGAAAAACATTCGATTACGAAAAAAAATTACGAAAAACATTCGATTACGAAAAACACCGGAACATCGATTATTTTACATCGGTAAAGTAGAGAACGATGAAAAATCAAAAGAAAATCAGCGAAGTTATTTTATTCGAATAAATAAAGTAACACCGCGCAGACCATCTTCGATTTTTTTTTGTCGATGTTTCATAAATAAACATCGAACATCGATTAATCGGGTTTGAAAAAAATTGGAAAAAACATCGATTTCTCGGGAAAAAAAAAAAAAAAAAAAAAAAAAACATCGGTGATCGATTAATCGACAGCGCGACCTGCGCACTCGACGCTCCCGCCGCAACTTCACGTCCCACGCGTCGACGCGCCGGAAAATTGCTTCACTCGGCGCCCGCGTGTGTGTATTTTTTTTATTTTTATTTTCGTACCCCTTAGCTAGGAAAAATAATGGAATTTCTGGATCGGGGTTTTGCTTTTATTTTTATTTATATCGTGGTGTATGTGAGATATATATATATATATATATAAAATATATAAAAGAAAGAAAAAAAAATATATAGGTAATAGTGCAGGACGCTGTGAGCCGCGGAATGCTGAGGGGGGGGGGGGGGGGGGGGGAGACATCCAGCATCGAGGAAGCAAGCTTTTAGGCAGCATTAACCGTAGCCTCACGCTCCGTCGCTCGTCATCTCTTCTCGCGTTAACGCAAAGAGCCAAAGAGCCACGGGGAAGGCTTCTTTCTCCTCTTACTCGGCTGTCCGTGCGCGCGCCTTTCGCTCTCGGTAGTGAGAGCCGCTCGGGGAGATAGCCACGGAGGCCGATGGCCTGATAACAAAATTACACGTATTCTTCTCCTCTCTCGGATCATTTATTTTCATCAACTTCTATCGGTCGCGTGTCGCAAGTCGATGAGTTCCATTAAAAAAAAAAAACTTCATTTACAAATCGGGTGTTGCAAGTCGATGATTCAATTTTTAAAAAATCTTCATTTACAAATCGGGTGTTGAATCACAATTAATTTTTTTTTAAAGTTCTTTAATTTAATTTGTAAAAAAAATTAATTTTTAATTTTAATGTTCCATCAAAAAAATCTTCATTTACAAACCGGGTGTTAAACTAAAATACAGAAAAAAAAAATTCAGGAGTCGCGTGTCGCAAGTCGATAAGTTCCATAAAAAGAAAATCTTCATTTATAAATCTGGTGTTAAACTACAATACACGAAAAAAATTAACTTTTAATTTAAAAAATTCATTTTTAATTTTAATGTTCCATAAAAAAAAATTCTTCATTTACAAACCGAGTGTTAAACCAAAATACAGGGAAAAAAAATTCACGAGTCGCGTGTCGCAAGTCGATGAGTCCCATTAAAAAAAAAAAAAAATCATTTTCAAATCAGGTGTTGAACCAAAATACAGAGAAAAAAAATTCACGAGTCTATATTTACGGACGAAAAAAGCGATTTACCGAGAATTTTATTTTCCTCGCGAAAAGTCACGGGGTCAAGGTCACCGTAGGCTCGGGCGGTCTCGCGTCACCGCGTAAACGAGTTAATGGCAACGTGTTTACGGGTGAAAACGGAGGACGAAGAAGAGTCGGCGCGGAGGAAGCGAGAGACGAGGCGGCGAGGGAGGGGAGGGGAGGGGAGGAGGAGGAACCGAAGCGAGCGCGCGGTGGAGATGAGAGTCCCAGTGGCACAATCGTTAATTAAGGGGTGAGGACTCCCGAGAGGCAGGGGTCGCGGGCTACACTCATAAATATTTCGTGCAAACGTATACACGAGAGACGTGGCCAAAAAGTCAGCAACAACGAAAAAGGAAGCGACAACGACAAGCGCAAAAAAAAGGAAAAAAAAAAAAGAAAAGCCGAGAGACACCGTGGAGAACTCGGGGCAGAGGAAGAGGAGGGGAGGGGGGGGGGAGGCAGGCGAAAAGAAGCGAGAGTTTATATGTGTACGCGTCGGAGGGAGACGGAGCCGCCGCGACCGTAATATATATACGAGCGAATGAAAAGGAGATCGCCGGTCCGCCCGGCGGCGCGAAGAAGAAGAAGACGCGGTGAGGAGGAGAAGAAGGTGCGAGATTCGCCTCTCATCTGGCCGAGCCGCTGCCGCGCGCGACGAATATTCCGAACATGTACAGTCGCGATAGGAAATCCCTCGGCTTCTGATTAGAAGAAAAATCCCGCCGCCTCTTTTTTTTTCTCGCCTGCCTCGTTTCGACAGAAATGCGTCTATTCCAGCGTCGACGCGCATCACGAGTTGTATGAGACGCGTCTCATCCTAATTTCCCGAAAGCTTTGTGTTATCGTGGTTCGTCAATTTATTTACGTTCGCATTGTTTTTTTTTTCCTCAAGGTGACCCTGATTGCCGCCACTTCGACGCTTGTTGTTACCCCCACCCCTCCACTTACCTCTGTTTATATATAGATATCCATGTGATATCTATATATAAATATAAATATAAATCTATATATAAATGGCCCGCCCCTTCTTTTGTTATAAAAAAAAATGAGGGTAAAAAATGAGGGCTTCTTTCTTCGTAAAAACTTTTTTTTTAATATGCAATACATGCACTTTAAAAACGAAAAAAAAATTATAAACAAAACCAAAAAGCACGCCGCAAAAATAAACTTAAGGCTAAACTTAAGGCAACGCAAGTAAAGAAGCCCGGAAAGCCGTAGATCTATATACATAGATATGGCAGAAGGAGAAGCGACGCTCGATTTCCGCGGATAGCACGAGCGCACTAACTCGACTATACGCGGTATACGCAACCGCCGCGCATGCGCGCTCGGCGTACGTGGAACGCGGGGCTCGAGAGTCGCTGTTACACGGGGGGAGGGGGGGGGGGGGGCCCTCGGGGCCGTATCATGAAATGGGGACCCCGGCTGCTGGCACGGGAGATGACACATGGGTTGGCGAAGTATATATACATATATATATATACATATGCGCGGTGCGGTCCCGGCGAGTGTCCGAGCATGCCCGAAGGTGTATCTCTCGCCGCTGCGCGGTGACTCTTTCTCCGCGAGGCCCCGCAGCAGTGAACACAGCGAGCCACAGGCTCTCCGCCAGTTAACCGTCTCTCTCTCTCTTACTCCTCCTCCTCCCCCCTCCCCGCCTCCCTCGCGGTCCGCGCTCGAGCACAGTAGCGGCAAATACCCATAAATATAAAATATGTCCCGGCCTTTCACCCTTTCACACTAACACCCGACTCTCCGTATCGGGCAGCCGGTATACCTAGATACACCCGTGGATTTTCTGTTTCTCTCTCTCTCTCTCTCTCTTTCTGTGATATATATCAATAGTGCGCGCTGCGCGCGCACACTCGACGACTCCGGGCATTCACACAACCAACGCGAGAGTCTTGTGATTGTACGACACGAAGACGACGCGAACGCTTCCCGAGAAAATTGGACGGCGCGTTCGTACCTAACCTCAACACCTTTGTGTACGGCATTCCTTGCCTTCCTGCTCTCGTCGCGAGCGCGACTCGTCTTCGACATTCCCCCGCGAGGATTCCGGGACCGCGATATGGTTATTGCTATTCTAGTTATTCTAGGTGTTTGGTGACTGTGGCGCTGCTATCGTTTTCGCTGCGAGAGGGACGCGGGAATTTTGTTTACGAGATTTACAGTGCGAAGGCACCGACGTTTTCGATTATGAGCGTTTTATATTAAGGTAGTCCTTACGATATTCGTTTCGCATAAATTCGAGGAATGTGAGGGAGAATTGCGAAAATTATTCCCTCGTTTTTCCGAATACGTATGAATTTTTTTCAGATTTTAAAGTTCACAGAATTTCGTGCGTTTTTTTATAGGGAAAATATGTGAAAATTCAATGTGAACTCTAAAATCGGAAAAAATTCATACGTATTCGGAAAAATGAAGGAATCATTTTCACGAAAAAAAAATCTTGAGTCATCGAAATATTTGTTAAACCATTTTTTTCGTCAATTTGTTAATAACATTTTCGAATTATTATTATGCAAAATTAATCTTTTCAGTACCTTCAATGTGCATGAATTTTTTCCGATTTTTATACCACCGAGAAGCGTTTGCAATTCTCTCTCACATTCCTCGAATTTATGCGAAATGAATATTAGTCGTCTACCTTAATTCCTGGTCTTCTAGAACCCACAAGTTACATTCGCACTGCGCAGCGAGCGAAGCGGTTATCGGCTTGTGCAAAATATGTATAATTGATATAAACGAGAGCGTAAATAGTGACCCAACTTTTTACTCTTCGAGAGAGACGCTCGGATGCGCCTGGATCAGCTGTGTCGCGGATGCGAACGAGTGACGACGAAAGTCGTCGGCGACTCGCGCGACGCCCGGGAGTCGGGGATTTTCTCGCCTCACGGAGTAAATCAATCTCCGGTCTCTCTAACAGCGGCTATATCGTCGTCGATCGGACGCCGAGATATATCTCGCTATCTCCGGTAATTCGATCCGAGCCTTAATTACATTTCTATTGACGCGGGTATGCGAGAGAGAGAGAGAGAGAGAGAGATCCGTGATGGCATATAATATACATATGTATATAAAACGCCGACGGTTCGCGAGGTTCTCTAATCAAGAGGCCGAGAGAGCAGCACGCCCGACCGAACCCGACGTCTCCTAACCGCTCCCGGCGTGTGACATTGTGACACACGAGAGCCGCGGCCGCCGCTCGTATAATAAGCGACACAGGGAGGTGACTAAGAAAGACCACGAAATCATGTACGAGTCACTGTGTAACGCTGCGCGAACCGAGAGCTAGATCGAGTGTCGAAACTAGTTGGCCGCGCTGTATTATACATCATACGAGGATTAGTGTATCTCCTCCCGCCTCTCTGTCTCCGCGCTGCTTCTCTCTGTCTCTGTCTGTCTTGGTAGCTTTCAGGGAGATTTTGCGTGCGCTTCTAGGGCAGGCTGAGCTTGTACTGCGGATTTGTTTATTGCTGTTCGTATGTTTATTCGTTCTTCCTTTTTTTTCTCATGCTTGTTTACTATGTTTGCTTATATTTTTTATTATTGTATGATTTTGTTTTTAAGCGCTTTGTTAATTCTTAGGTTTTTAGTTTTAGTTTTGTTTTTAGTTTAGTTTTTAGTTTAATTTTTAGTTTTTAGTTTAGTTTTTTACTTTATAGTTTTTAGTTTTAGTTTTCAGTTTAGTTTTAGTTTTATTTTAGTTTTTAATTTTAGTGTAGTTTAGTTTTTACTTTTAGTGCAGTTTTTAGTTTTAATTTATTTTTTACTGTTAGTGCAGTTTTTAGTTTTAATTTATTTTTTACTGTTAGTGCAGTTTTTAGTTTTAGTTTAGTTTTTACTTTTAGTGCAGTCTTTAGTTTTCGTTTAGTTTTTAGTTTTATTTTCTTTTGTAATGCTTTGCTTTGTTTTTATTTCTTGAAAATGGCTGTAAGATTTTGCGCTTAGAGGACTCCGTCCTAGAGAACGGAATAAATGTATCTCTCTCTCTCTCCATGCTTCACTCTGTCTCCGCTCCGCGGCAGCAGCAGCAGCGAGAGACACGAGTCGTCAGAAAACCGCGAGAGCCCCAACCGAGCGCGCACGCTTCACCGGCTTCGCGCAGCTCGCTCCTACGGAGGACGACGGGAGTGCGCGAGGACGACATCGAGGACGAACACGACGACCGAAGAAAACCCGTTCTCATTATTATACTTTCGTATTTCGTATTCAAACGTGGCGAGTAGCGAGAAAGAGGGAGATCCTCGCGTGTATATCATATATACATATATGTGTGTTACGTCTGTCTCTCTCCTTCCTTCGAACATATATCCCTGCCTCGATTCCTCTCCACCTCAACGACGCGACTACCGAGCGCGATACTCTCGGCTCCGTCGCTGCTGCCGCTGCTTCTCTCGCCGCTGCCCTCGGTATAGATATAGCGGTATAAAAATCTCTATAAAAAGTTGAAAAGTGCCGCCGCCGGAGTTGAGGGGCGACAATGGATGAAATATGCCGCTACGCGCTTCTCGTCGACCCTACTGGAAGTTTTAACGTGTCTTCTCTCTCTCTCGATCTTTTTCCCTCTTTCACTCTTTCTCGTATCTCTCTCTCTCTCCCTCTCTCTCTCTCTTTCACTCTTTCTCGTATCTCTCTCTCTCTCTCTCTTTTTCACTCTTTCTCGTATCTCTCTCTCTCTCTTTTTCACTCTTTCTCGTATCTCCCTCTCTCTCTCTTTTTCACTCTTTCTCGTATCTCTCTCTCTCTCTCTTTTTCACTCTTTCTCGTCTCTCTCTTTCCCTCGCGCTGGTGGCTCCGCCACTCGGTGTCCCCGTCTCCGCCGTCCGAGCTTCTCGGTTTGCCTTTTACACCTGCAACGGTCACTCGCACCAACGGGCGAGAGAAGTGCCCGAAGTGTGACGGAGGAACACGGGGGAGGAGCACCAGGACCCAAATAAAGCGCGTTCGCGTCGCACACACAAACACACGACGCACACACACACACACACCGAGTTTCTTATAATTTTTGGACCCGAGCGTCGGTGGCGCGAGCTGCACTGAAGACGAGAGATGCGTGAGATACACACACGAGAGAGAGTGGAAAGAGTTGCCGGTCGCCACGCCGGGAGATGCCACGCAGTCTGCTCTATTCGGACGAGGCGACCGCAGGGCGACCCCGGCGAGATATCGTTTTGGGCTCTTTCCGGATGACTTACCAACGATACCCGAGGGACTCGGGGAGAGAGAGGCGAGAGAATACAAATGAAAATATTAGGAGGCCAATCGCGGCGAGCAGTCGCTCTGAAATAGATCCAACGAAATTCCTTCGAAGGTTACACGGGAATGCGGATGCGGTGGGTTTTATATGTGAAGAAGAAGAAAAAAAAGGGGGCGTGAGCACGCGATCAGCGAGAAATATGTCTTCAGGTGTCGCGGCGAAAATCGCCGACGGCGATATCGACGGCGCTGGAGAAATATGCGCGCGGTTCACGGAAGCCAAAATATGGCAAATTATTTTTTTTTTCTGGGTGCAAAGATAAAAATACAGTTTTTTCGTAACGAGAACGCGTGGCGTGGATAAAAGTCGATAAATGAGGTCTGTGTCTGCGGGATTAAATTAGCGAAATTAGTGAAAGTCGCGCGAAAGGAAATATTCATGGATCTACGAGTAGCGGAATCGAAAATTCCGCACGCAAACAACGAAGTACATTAATTACGACATTAAAATATAATTATTCTAATATTTTTAAATAATTGAATGAATTAAAATGTTAAAATTTAAGTATTCTAATATTTAATTTAATTTAATTATTATAATTATTATTTCTTAAACAAATAAATAAATAAATAAATAAATACTCGAAATAATCAGTCGCAGCCTTCGAATTCCGTTAATCGTAAAAAAAAAAAACAAAAAAAAAGTGCGTGCGCGGGAGAAACACGTCCAGGTGTCGCGAGTGAATCTCCGCCGTCGGCTGCGTGTTCGACTCGCGTGAGTCCCGCGCGATTTCGCCCGTGGAAAAAGGCCCCCCGGGACGTTTCACGAAACCGCTAATTGGCGCCCAGGTAAAACCAAGAGACGCGTACACACTGTCGTCGAAGGCAAAAGAGCGCGCACCGGTCATTCGTGTGCCTTTTTCCTCGTCTTATCCGCCTCTCGGCACCTTCGCACGCGCTGCGAGTCTCAGCGCCGCGTCGCTCGGTGCGTCGCGTGCAAAACGCTCGCTGTCGCGTCGGTATTTTCCACGAGATTCCACGACGGGGGCGAGAGAGACGGTAAGCCCCGCGCCGCCTTCCCTTTAGCCGCCCGTCGTGAGGCTCGAAGCTCTCCGCGAAGGCTGTGCGGCCGCTGTTTTCGGCCCACGACAATGAAACTGATTATTAGCCCGGCCGGGGGGTCCTCTCGCTGTGTCCCCGGGCAGAAGCTTCGCCCTCCGCACAGGCAGCACTGCTCTCACTGCGTATTATATGCCGTCGCTCGGACCGCCGGGCCAATGGGACACCGGCCGACGCGACCGTAACGCGCAGCGTGTCGCACGAGACCGCGTGGCGTTTTAGCGCACTGAGTGGTGCCAACTTTGCGGTCTGTGCGCAGAGCGCGGATCGCGTTTTTCTTGGCCTACACAGCAGACGCGCCGAGACAGGAATCGTCGGGTTATCGGTTACTTAATTTTTGCGACGCGATCCATTCGCGTTGATAAAGTATGTCTTACTGACTGCCTCACACATTTTTTTGTTCGATTCTCCCGAACAAACGGCTTTTAGAATCGAGGAACCAAAAGGTCAGCCCAATTCTGCCATTTTTCCGCACATTCTGTCAAAATCTGAGCTCTATCTGCCGAGTATTTCGGGAGAAAATCACTTCCAAAATTTCGAGGTGAGTATCACTGCCTCTTAATTCAAAAAAAGTACGTTACAATCTTACAATCTAGTCTAATCGCTCGGCCAATCGTGGGGCGCTGAGACAAAGGACGCTTATTGGCCGTCGCGCGAGCCTATCGCAGTGACGAAGTCGGTTCCGCGCTGCGATCGTCACGACGCGAGGAGAGAATAAGTGGATGAAAGAAAACAGAGGACCCTCCGTGCGATCGACGCCGAGTGGCGGAAAATTCGCCAGTCGATCGCGACTGATGGTTGGTGTCCGGGGCGACGAGGCGCGAAGGATGCTTTAGGGTTTCGCGACAAGCATCGAGTGTAAAAACGGCTGTTGAACCGGATGTTTTCTCGGCTTCCGAGTTTCGCAACTATTATCGCATAATCGCGAAACAAATGAGCGACGCGCGCGCCGTCGCGTCAAATACGAGAAATCCCGTGTCGTCGTCGTTGTCACGCGCCGCGCGCCCTCTCTTGACGCGCAGTCGTAAATCACCGCGGCAACAGACGCGCATCAGGGCCCGGCGGACTAATTTATGGCCGCATTGTAAAGCTCCGAGCGTAGCGTGCGGCCCACTGCGCGCAAAATCACCTGGCGCTACGAAGCGAAGAAGGCGCGCACCGCCCGAATCCGCCCGTCGCTGCTGCCGCTCTCGATGATTTCCTCGTAATTTATAACGCCCGCATTGTCGATAATTGCCGCGTGACAGTATCGACCACGGTAGCCATTCTCGGCAGACGTTTACGTGCGAAAATCTAAGCGTATTTACGTCCGTTGTTAACGACGAAGCGAAAACTGGTGTTCGACATTTTCACGTCCGTCGCGTGTCTATCGAATTTATTATTTACGGTCGGTAATCTCGAACTCAGGTTTCATTTAATTTGAGGTTAATTACGTTCGAACTCAAATCAATTCACAATTTTCGTTCTTCGTCACATAAATAATTCGTTTTCTTTTTTAAAATCACAACGAACGTTATTTCGCTTATGATTTTTTTTTTCAATCTTTTTTTCTACTGCGACGATTTTTTTTTAACGAATTATTAGTTTAGCCATAAGCTCGAACTCAAGTTTAATTTAATTTGAGGTTAATTACGTTCGAACTCAAATCCCAACTTTCATTCCTCACCACAGAAATAATTCGTTTTTTTTCTTCTCTCTTTTTTTAATCACAACAAACGTTATTTCGCTTCTTACGAATTTTTTTCTCTTTTTTTTCTACTACGACGAATCTTTTAATTCCGCGATGGGGAAAAAAGTGGCGTCTGTTGTGTGTCAATTGAACTCATGTTTAATTTAATTTGAGGTTAATTACGTTCGAACTCAAATCCCAACTTTCGTTCCTCACCACAGAAATAATCCGTTTTTTTTTCTTTTGCTTTTTTTAATCACAACAAACGTTATTTCGCTTCTTACGAATTTTTTTCTCTTTTTTTTCTACTACGACGAATCTTTTAATTCCGCGATGGGGAAAAAAGTGGCGTCTGTTGTGTGTCAATTGAACTCATGTTTAATTTAATTTGAGGTTAATTACGTTCGAACTCAAATCCCAACTTTCGTTCCTCACCACAGAAATAATTCGTTTTTTTTTCTTCTCTATTTTTTAAATCACAACAAACGTTATTTCGCTTCTTACGAATTTTTTTTTTTTTTTTCTTTTTTTTTCTACTACAACGAATCTTTTAATTCCGAGGCGGGGAAAAAAGTGGCCCGGGGAATGCGTCGATCTGGTGCACGGGGTGATATACAGCCGCGCTGACTCACCCGATCCGGGAACGCAGCTGGGTACACGTCGAGAGGGCCCCGCGCGAGGATATCTAGGTATTATATTCAGGTGTGGCGATCCTGAATTCTCTTCGCGCGCCGGGAGGACCGCAACGAGCGCGCGTCTCGCGCCGAACGCGACGGCACATCGGACGCGCTCGGTCAGGTTGACCTGACCCCGTCGCATCAGCAGGATGCACAACGCTTTTTTTCTCTCTCTCTCTTTTTCCTTCTGCCTCTATCTATCCGAATGACGTCTTCATGTCTGCCGCGCCGCGGGACATTCCTTGTCCTTTCATTGTCCCGGGGGAGGCGCGCTCGCCGCTGTCCAACGTTCGCTCTCGTATATATACCGAACCACGCACGCTCGGACGAACCGCGCGTCGACGAGCGCTCGACTATAAATACAACAGTCGCTGCGCGCTGCCCCCCCGCGGGATATCTCGAAATTCAGGCGGGGGGAGGCCGAGTTTGGAGATTCGCCAATTTTAATTCCGCGCCTCACTTTCCTTTTCATTCGAGAACGAAGTCGCGACGATGGGAAGTGAATTTTTGATGGTATTAAAATGGTTTTCTTCGATTTGTGGAGTTTGAGGAGAGAAAAATCAGGGAGTGATAAAGCGATTGTTGTATTAACAAATTTTTTTTCGCAAACAAATTTTCGACTAACGTAGCAATATTTTCGGCTAACGCAGCAAAATTGATTTTCAATTTTCGCTCTCACGACGACGGGAAGTGAATTTTCGCCGGAATTTTTTCTTCGATTCCTGCAGCATTGAAAATGTTTTTCTTCGATTCCTGCGGAATTCGAGGAGAGAAAAAAATCAGGGAGTAACAAAGAAATCGATTGTTGTACTAACGAATTTTTTTTTTTTTGCAGCTAAATTTTCGGCTAACGCAGCAAAATTTATTTTCATTCTTCGCAATCAAAATATTTTTCTTCAATTCCTCGAATTGAAGGAGAAAAAAAATCAGAGAGAAGTCGTTTTTATAATTTTCTCGGAAATAAAGCAAAATATCTTTTCACCCTCTGAAAATAAATTAATTCAAGCACTAATTTGACGACCTTTTTCACATATCCCGTGAAACAATTCGCTGATGAAGAAAAATGTGCGTTGAGGCCTCGAAATCGTGGCCATCGCGTCGAGATCGAAAACGAGCGATTAGCCGAGGTGACGGGGCACAAGCGGCGAGCGCCTCTGAAAACTTTTCAAACGTCGCTCGTTTGTGCGGCGGTATAACACTTGGAACTACCGTGCGGCGCTGGTAGCGCGAGGATGTCGCTCGCTAGACGAGCGAAGCGCCGCGCACACGAAACGATGAATAGAAGACGAGGGAATGATCGCGGCGAGCGAGCGTTACACGGGAAACGACGATTCTCACTCTCTCTCTCTCGCGGTGTGTTCGCGACGCTCTCGCGTCGCACGACGATACAAGTTAGCCGCCTCGTGTGCGGCAAATACGACTCGCGAGCAGCAGTTGTTAATTGGCTTCGGTAACAATTAATCTAACAAGCTCGCGTAAGTTGCGGCGTTCTGCTCTCGCTACTTGGCCGCCGCCGGCCGGAAGAGACGAGAAACCCGCCCGCCACCCCACATTCCACTTGCGCAACAATCGCCCGACGATTCCTAACCGAACCCCCTGACATATTTATATGCTCAATTGCCGCGCAGTCCTCGTGATTTAACCGTTGTGACGTTAATTACCGAGAAATCGCGAACGCGGGGAATCCACTCGTTAGCGTTGTTAGCGAGTCCTCGCTTATTGTTTCTGTTGCGAGGATTTATTAATGATTTTTTGGAAAATTTTGTGGTGATTTTAATTTGCTTTCGTTTAGTGGATTTTGTAAGGCATTATTGCATGCCTTACAAAGTTGCATTGAATTTATTTAAAAATTCAATTTATAATATTTATTAATAAATAGCATTATTTATTAATAATGCATTGAATTTATTATTTATAAATTCAATGTTTATTTTGCATTGAATTTTTGGAAAATTTGCGGTGATTTTTATTACTCGCGTTACGTGGATTCTGTAACGAGTTGTTGAGTTAATTTTGCATTGAATTTTTGCAAACCCAGCGGTGATTTTAATTACTCGCATTACGTGGATTTTGTAACGAGTCGTTGAATTAATTTTGCATTGAATTTTTGTAAATCTCGCCGTGATTTTAATTGAGTCGTGGAGTTAATTTTCCATTGAATTTTGAGAGCGAAACCGAAAATATTCTATTTCTAAATAATTTGAATTCGAAAATCGATGAATAATTTGCAACATTGTTTGATCAGTGAATTAAATTATTTTTATGTACTAAGGTTCTGCTGTTCGAATTGTAGACTTACGGTAATCCATTTTTCGACTATAATCAACGTTAAATTTAAGCCGCATTACGAATTTGTGTATCGTCGTTATACTCGTACTTTCGTTTTGTTTTCCTCCTTCACGCGATACTTGACTCTTGTAATCTATGCAATTTCACTGGGACCAGGAGGCAAAAACAAAATACATAACAAGCTCGGGGGTCTCACTTCATTCTGAATTCCGAGAATCCCGCATTGTGTATAATCGACGTGGAGTACTACGAGGCACAGCGTCGATTCGGTTCAATGGAATTGTGTGTACACTCTACGCGTTATATCGTAAATCGCGGTGAGCATAAACGCGTGTCAACTTACAACGAAAATTGTTGTAGCGAAGCCGGACAATTTCAAATTAGAATATTTTGTTAAATATCCCGAAGATAATTGAGAAATAAATATAACAAAAATTATCATAAAAAAAGCTAACTCAATGAATTTTGAGTTCACTTGAATTTTGTTTTTAATATAAATATTACACAGGACGAAAATTATTTTTCATATAACCCGAATATAATTGACAAATAAATATAACAAAAATTGCCATAAAAATTTTCCTCAATCATCACATGAATTAAAAAAAATATATAAATGTTACACAGTACGGAAATTATTTTTTAAGTAACCCGAAGATAATTGACAAATAAATATACCAAAAATTACCATAAAAAATGTTAACTCAATGTTCACTTGAATTTTTTTTCAAATACAAATGTTACACGATACAATTAATTTTTCAGTGTACAAAAAAAATCGACTCACCTTCACCACTCGCGTTCTCCTCGTCGGGAGTATCTTCCACAGGATTAACAAATATTCTCGAGCCCGTAGCCCCGTCGATATATTCCTCTAGCACGTGCGTCCGCTTCTCTCCTCTCCACAGTAGCTCCGAAAGGTCCTGGAGCTCTTCAAAAAAATACGCTCGCTAAAATATATTTCCCTCGCTCGATTCTCTTCTTACTCCTCCAGTATTTCCGCTGCCGCCGAACGTCCCAAGAAGTCTCGAAGATATCTCAAAGTTCCCGGCAAACTTGTATCTTCCTCACAACAAAATCTTCAAATCCCTTCAAGGATTTACCCGTTCGAACCAAACCAAAAATTTCACTCGTCAAAATACTTCGTGTGTGTCACCCGCGCGCGCGCGATTTTTTTTTATTTTTCTCCTTCTCTTCAGTCTCGGAAAAATTCTGGTTCAACCGAAAAAAAAAACAATCAACAACGACGACTCTGCGGCTGTGCGCGAGATTTGCGTCGATCGGTCCCGTGTGTGTGGAGAGAAAATCGAGAGCGAGACGTATACGATCCGTGCGAGCGAAAATCGTGGAACGGACAAGCCGAGTGTACGCGCTCGTCTCAATGGGATATCCCGGGCACACGGAATCGACTTCCCCTCTCTTTCTCTCTCTCGCTCTTTGTCTCCCTCACTCTCTCTCTTTCTCTTTCTCTCCGTCTCGCCCAGCGCGTCGATATCCTCGTTACTCAATGCCCGAGTCAAAGGACTCTCGATAGCGTAGCATCTACTATCTATATCTCATTTGCTTCTCTCTCTCTCTCTCGTCGTTTCTCTCTCTCTCTGTCTCTCTCTCGTTGTTTCTCTCTTTCGCTGTTTCTCCCTCTCTTCGTCTCTCTCACTCCTCCCCTCTCGTCGTCTCTCTCACTCCTCCCCTCTCGTCGTCTCTCTCACTCCTTCCCTCTCGTCGTCGTCTCTCTCTCTCTTTCTCTCTCGTCGTTGTTTCTCTTTTTCGCTGTTTCTCCCTCTCGTCGTCTCTCTCACTCCTCCCCTCTCGTCGTCTCTCTCACTCCTTCCCTCTCGTCGTCGTCGTCTCTCTCACTCTTTCCCTCTCGTCGTCTCTCTCTCTCTCTTTCCCTCTCGTCGTCTCTCTCACTCCTTCCCTCTCGTCGTTGTCTCTCACTCCTTTCCTCTCGTCGTCTCTCTCACTCTTTCCCTCTCGTCGTCTCTCTCTCTCTTTCTCTCTCGTCGTCTCTCTCACTCCTTCCCTCTCGTTGTCTCTCTCACCCCTTCCCTCTCGTCGTCTCTCTCTCCCTCCTTCCCTCTCCTCTACATCTACGATATCGTAGATATTCCTCGTCTCCCCCTCCTCCTCCTCGGCCCTTTCCGTTGTTCTCTCGCGTTCGTCACTTCTCCCCGTCCGTCCGTCCGTCCGTCCCACGCCGCTGATACGTCTCGCACGCGCGCGCGCACTAAATTCGCGTCCCTCTAACCGACACGCGCGCGCGAACCGATAAAACGTTGTGTGCGGTGGCGTATAAACGCGCTGCGCGAGTCGCCGGACTCCCGACGGTCAATCGCCGTTACGAAAACTCTCGACGAACTTGACGGTTTTACGTTCGCGTCTCTCTCTCTCTATATATATATATATATATATGTCTATATATATGTCGATATATACATATATATATATGTTATATATATTTATTTATATGCGCGCGACGCGTAGGATTCAGACGAGAGACGCGAGAGACGCGTTGGCAGCAGCAGCGAGAACGCCGAAATCTCTCGCGTTGCGTGTAGCCCGGCGCGCTTTCGCTCTCGAACGTATCGCGGCGGCTGCTGCTGATGCGCGCGATGCCTGCCGCTCTGCCTGCCCCCTCGGACGGCTGCGCTTCCTGGTACCGCCGCGTAAAGCGCTGCTGCTGCCGCTGCCGCCGCCACCGCCGCGCATCGCCAGGCGCGACGAGATCCTGCGGAGCGATCGGCTTCCCCCCCTCCTCCCCCTTCGTGCGCCAGCGCGGTGGGTCGACGCGAGCGGCTCGAATCCCCCCCTCCCTCCTCCCGCCCAGCCGCCTCCGCGCTGCTGGTATCGCGGGACACTCGGTCTCCCCCCTCTCTCCTCCTTCCTTCTCCCTCGCCGCTGCGCCACTCGCGCTCCCTACCTCGATCCTTCGATAGAGCGACGGGAGGGCGAAATCAAGGGACACGCGGACACGGAGATGTGGAGGCAATTCGAGTCAGTTGCGAATGTGGATCATCTTTGTCGCTGGGACATCGGCGACGAAGGGAATCGAGCTCGCAAACTTTCGCTAATTTTGCGGAAGGAATGTCAGTGTTGGGAAAATTGGATTTTACGACAACGATTCTATTGCATCTATTAATCTATTGCAAAAAGCTACTCAGCTTTTTGCAATAGATTAGAGTAGATTTCAATCGAAAGTGTCTAACTCGAATGATTAAATTGCAGTTTACAAACAAACAAAAAATATTATTGGTATGCGATTTTTATTTATGTAAAATTCAGATGATTTTGTCGATTTTAATTCATTAAATTTCCTCCAAAAAAAAAATCCTCTCATCTACCTGACAGTAAACAACTACATTTCTTCATTTCATAATGACTCACGATAACGTTAATTCATACGAGCAATGAGCGGCAGGGCTGCTGAATAATGTATCGTCCGACATGACGTCTGCAATTAGGATTAACATCCCAATGACTGTAAGTGCCACTCACCGACGAGTCAACACTCACCTCGCGTCGTGAATAATCGTTCAAATGATTCAGGCAAACGCAACGCGTGTGCCGCAACTACGATTTCACCGCCACAAACGTTGCAGCCCCGTGAATACGAAACTTATTAACGAGTTCCATATACGCCGAATGTGCAGCGCTGATTAATTCATCGATCTGTTTCAAGCGGTCTTCAGCTCCCCCTAAAGAAAAAAAAAAAAAAAAAAAAAAAAAATTCACCCAAATATTCCAAGTGACTTAGATGACCCGTTTTGCCCCAACCTTCCCCCACCGCTCCGCTCGAGAGCTCGGGGCGAGCGATCGAAACGCCGCCACTGGAGTCGGATGCTGCGCACTCTAGTCCCGCGATCTCCAATAAAGTGGAGGGAGAGAGAGGAGGGGATTTCATCCGACGCATCTCGGGCGCAGCCTCCACTTGGACCAAAATGGCCGTTCACCCGGAAGCCGATTGGCGGACCGGAAGCCATCTGGGCGTGGCTTGCGTCACCCTCTTGATAACCGCACGAAGCCGTCGATCACTCACCCCACTCTCAAGCTTCCCCCCTCCCTCTTCACCCCTCCTCACCCCTCGTCACCCGACGTGAATACATCTAATAGCAGCCGAGCGCGCTGTATACAAGTAACTCGTGCACTCGAGCGCGTTTTTTTATTTTTATTTTTTCGTTTCTTTCTCGAACGCCGCGCGCCGCGCTCGACTGGAAAAAACGGTGGGAGTGGCTCGCGCCACGAGTGGTTCTTAGCGTCGTTGGGCGCTGCGCGCGACGCTGGTGGGGGAAGCGCGAGAGTGGTGACGGGAGGGGGGTGGGGTGACGGTGACGCGAGGGGAAGTGGAGGGGGCAGGCAGAGCGCTGGTCCGGAAGTGGGAAAATACTTGACTGGTCGCGCAGCGCGAAGCGACGGAGAGAGAGAAAGAGGGTAAACAAAAAATTGAGATAGCCCGCAACCCGCGCTACGCGTGGTATATATATATATATATATATATAATGTATGTATGTTTGTGTGTGTGTGAGGAGGAGAGAAGCACAACACCGAGGCGAGGAGCGCGAGCGGCAGAACCCAGCGTCCTTTTTATTTATTATTTGCTGGGTTCGTTTTTTTTTTTTTTTTCGGCAGCCTCCTTACACCGTATATCGCGACTAATGCACTCTGCGAATGGACGAACGCTGTGCGTTGTATTCTGGGACGCTGCTGGGGCGTCGCGCAGTGCGTAATAATGTGACCGATATTAAACGCATGTATAAACATGTTCGGGGAGCGGGAGAATTTTTTTGTGGTTTGTCTCTCTCTCTCGAACTTTTGATCCTGTATTTTGTACTTGGTTACCTCTTTGTGTTTTATTACCTACTCGTTGTATTCCTCGTTTTGTTACCTCCCGCTTGCGTCCGAAGTCGCGTAGGACGGGAAAAAACAGGGAGTTAGAACTGAGTAGGTAACTGAATTATTTTCGAGACTGGGAGAAAAATCGGGGTTCTCTCGACGACTGAAAAAATTCACTCGCAGGCTTTTCCGACAAACTTTGCGAGCGTCGACTGAATGTCGACGAAAAAGCTGAAACTGAAACTGAAAATTAGGACTGAATGACCTAGAAAAAATATTTTTCGACCAGGCCTCCAGACAGCTCGACGTGAATTTCGTTCTTTTGTCTAAATATTGTCAAATAATATTTTTCGTCGTACCTAATGCTGACTTCGGGGTGTCGTTGGACTCGCCGACCGGCGCGGCCAATGAGCGACGAGGACGCCAAGTTACTCGATCAAATTACTCGGAACGCGTCTTTTTTTTTCCTCTTTTCGCCCCAAAGTGGCCCGAAATTAATGCTCTCGTGTAACTCGAGCGAGAGACGGGAAACCGAGTCGAACGAATCGCTCGTGGCATCTCTTTGTCCATCTCGAAACACACACGGGGCGAGACGCTCGGCAGCCGCGCGAGCGCCACCATTTGTTGGATTCACGAACGTGTTTTCGCCTGTTTCCATAGAGCGCCAGGTAGGGATCGGCGATGTTTGTCGATTAATCGAGGACCGATGTTTTTTTATTTATTTTATTTTTTTCCGAAAAATCGGTGTTTTGAATGCGCCTTGAGACCCTGGTAGACTTTATTTATTTTTTGTTTGATTTTGTTTTTATTTTTCATCGTTTTCTACTTTACCGATGTAAAATAATCGATGTTCCGATGGTTTTTAAGAAACATCAATTTTTCATAATCGATTTATTTAATAATCGATTACTTTTCACATCGACTTTTTTCTCAACATTGCCCATCCTTACAGCGGAGAAAAGATCGCTCGAGGGTCAGAACGCCGCTCGAGGTCGACCCTTGGGATGCGCGCGCGCGCGCGACGAACGAGCGATCCCTCTGCCTCTACCTTCGTGGCTGATGTGTTTGTTTGTGTCCGTGCAATAAGTCCGCTTGGGGCGCGCGGGGGCTCACCCGTTGCTCTATGGTTCACCTCTCGGCCATTATATATACAACATAATATGAGATACATTCGGGGAACGAATATAACACGAAACGACGACGACGACAAGAGTGGCTGTATACACGGGCGTTACATGGCTGTATCGCGTTCCCGAATCGTTTTCCGAATGAAAGGAGGACACCGACTGGCTTGGCGCGCCGAAATATTCAATGTCAGAGGATACAGACAGACACGTCAAAATATCGCGACGAGGACGGGCGGAAAACTCGAGACGCGCAGCTGACGAGCGAAACGGCCGGTATAACGACCTATAGAAATATGCGTAAATATTTTGCTCGTGTTTTCCGTGTTCGCACGCGTCGAACGATATAAAGACACTTGGCCAAATATTTTTTTAATTCCATTTGTTTTTTTTTATTCCATTTTTTTCGTTTTTTTTTAAATTTCATTTGTTTTATTTTTTTTTTATTTCATTTGTTTTATTTTTTTTAATTTCATTTGTTTTATTTTTTTATTGTATTTGTTTTATTTTTTTTTAATTTGTTTTTTTTTATTTCATTTTTTTGTTTTTTTTATTTCATTTGTTTTACCTCCACGTATCGCTTTATCCTCGTATCCGCATTTTTGTGTCTCATCAACACTT
Organism: Pimpla rufipes; assembly: GCA_963932165.1. Taxonomy (NCBI): domain Eukaryota; kingdom Metazoa; phylum Arthropoda; class Insecta; order Hymenoptera; family Ichneumonidae; genus Pimpla; species Pimpla rufipes. Next base: position 21,045,546 of record OZ010638.1, read on the forward strand.
CGCTGAAAAATGCTGAAAAATCGATCTCGGGTCGAATCGACCCAAAGTGACCACGGAGGGTTAATCGTAATGCATCGGCAACGGTTTGCAAACGTTCCAATAAAATACGCATAGTAATGCAGGCGCAATCATTGTGTACTGATTTATTATACGTAACATTACATTATTCATACAATTATGGCCGGCGATGATATTCCATTTGTCGAAGGCAGACACGCGTTACACGTTTGCCAAGGACCGCACGCGATATCCGGCGAACATATGAAAATCCAATTTACCGCCTGACCCCTCCCAATTATCGCCGCCAGTCGCCGCGCGGCGCCGTCTGACCGTCGCGGATTAACGAAAAAAAAAAGGAGCCGCGTAAACGCGAGGCTGAAAGCGAAATTGACAGTGCGATTAATCCGGTAGCCCGTATTGACTGATCCACATAAGTGTTTTTTTTCCTATCTACCGTAACACATTTTTCGCATTTAACATTAAATTAGCAACATGTTTTTTTTTATTGAGAAACGTACATGAATATATGCCTTTGGGAAATAAGAAACATTTTTTTTATTAACATTTTTTTTTATTTCAAAAAAGTTATATATTTTTTTTAATTATAATTTTTTTTTTATTTACATTCTAATTTTATCGACATTCTATTTTATTTTTATTTTTTTATCGAGAAACGTACATGAATATATGGCTTTGGGAAATAAGAAACATTTTTTTTATAAACATTTTTTTTAATTAAAAAAAATTATATATATTTTTCTGATCATAATTTTTTTTTATTTATAAAAAATTATATTTTTTAAAATTGAGAAACGTATAAGAATAGATTAGATTAGCAACATTTCCACGTTCATCTCCATCGCCATCTCCCGGTCCCAAAATCCAACTTCTCGATTCCTCGTCGTGCGCCGCACGTGAAAAACTGGACCAGTGCAACGCGCCGAACACGAGTTCGGCGCTGCGACAATTGCGACGCGACGCCGCACAGTCCGGTGGTATCCGGTGGTGCAGGAGCGACGCTGGCGGCCCGGAGAGAGAGCGGAGAGAGATGCCTGAATGGCCGTAGGACGAACGCGCGCGTCTCGTCGACAGCGGCGGGAGAGCTAATCCGACGCTCGAATGTTTGACAGAATAATTTTCACGTTAGCGGGGAGTATTATATGCTTTCGTGCGCGGGGCGCGCGCGTCGCTCTCTCTCTCTCCCTCTCTCCATCTCTCTCTCTCTCTCCCTCTTTCACTCACTTTCGCTCGGCATTGTCGCCAATAAGCCGTATCCCACACCGTTCGCGCTTTTGTCGTTGCCCGCAGTGCACGGCCAACCTACCCCTCCGTACCTTTTCCTTTCTGCGAGCTTCCAAACTATACGGGACACACAAACGCTTCGCTGTACACACGGCGAGACCGACGAGTCTCTAATACTGAGCGCAGTCCGCGCGCGGTCACAGCAGAGCGGACGACGTTGACGAGACGCGCGAACAGCCGGAGAAAGGCGATGTCGACGGGAGTGCGGAAGAGGACGGCAGCGCCTATTTTACTACTCACGCCGCCTCCGTGTTTGGTGCACTTTGTAGGCGTTCGGTTTTTCTTTTTTTTTTTTCTATGGAAATAGTGGCTGCACTCCTACCTAACCTAATAATGTGATGACCATTCTTACGCCTCTCTTTATACCATCGATGGGACATCCAATTATTTCGCGAAAATGTGTTTTCGAAAACCCTACCGGAAGATGCTGGATACAATTTTTTTTCATAAGTAAGTTTTTTTTTTTTCTATGGAAATAGTGGCTGCACTCCTACCTAACCCAATAATGTGATGACCATTCTTACGCCTCTCTTTATACCATCGATGGGACATCCAATTATTTCGCGTAAATTTGTTTTCGAAAAACCCTACCGGAAGATACTGGATACATCGTTTTTTTTTTTTTTTTCATAAGTAAACTTTTCGCTACTACTCGAGTCAAGTAGACTCGGAAAAATACAGCAAATTGAAGCAATTATTATTATTGTTTTTTTATTTTTTTTCGTTTTAAGAGAGAGGAGATGGGACACCCAATTATTTATCAAGAATTCATTTTCAAAAACCCTACAGAAAGCCACTGAATACATCGTTTTTTTTTTTTTTTTTTTTTTCATGCGTAAATTTTTCGCTACTGCTCGAGTCAAGTGGACTCGGAAAATACGATAAATTGAACTCATTATTATTATTATTATTATTATTTCTTTTTTTTCGTTTTAAACGGGAGGAGATTCTCGTTTACAAAAGAAATAATAGCTGCAAGGAAACTGCAACGTGACCGAAGTTTCCATATCGGGAAGCGAGAAAATATTCTTGAAAATCTCGAGAACTTCGCTTGACTTCGCTTCGCCTTATCCGAGCGTACCCAGTGACTCCCTCTCTCTCTCTCTCTCTCTCTCCCTGTTCGGGAATATAAATGCGAGGTTTATGTATCGCGTGACGTCAACCGCGAGAAACCCCGAGGAAGGTCGAGGTATGCGGAGGGAGGATAGGGATCATTGGAATATAGCGTCGTGACGGGTCGACCTCGCCTATCTCTCTCTCTCTCCCGCCTTTGTGTCACTCGACACCGAATCACGAGAGAATCTGTCAGAAATATGTCGAGCGCTGTACAATGCGAGGCGTTTTGCCTCTGGCGACGTTCAACAATTTTGTCGCGTTGCCCACGTCCCACGTCAGCGTGAAAGTGACAAAAGTGTCTCTCGGACACTTCTCGGCCCGGCTTTACGGCTGCATCTCCGCGCAGCCAGACACACCGAGATAAGTTCGAACGGCCGCCGTGTGGAATCAGAGCGCCGGAGTCGATGCGAAGGGATTAGCGGCAAACGCGGCCGAAGATACGACCTAATCGGGCGTTGCCTTATTGTGGCCTTTTTGCGCAATAAGCGAGTTTTTCGGAAAGATGATTTTTTTTTAATATTTCATATTTACGTGATTTTGAATTTTTTTAAAATATTTTTGAAATATTGTAAATATCATTTTTTGTGTATTAAAAAAATATACATTCTGTAAACTTCGCGAATAACGACATGAGATATACAAAAAATTGACGATCTTATTGGCCTTTTTGCGCAACAAGCGAGTTTTTCGGAAAGATGATTTTTTTCAATATTTCATGTTTACGTGATTTTGAATTTTTTAAAAATATTTGTGAAATATTGTAAATATCATTTTTTGTGTATTAAAAAAATATTCATTCTGTAAACTTCGCGAATAACGATAAGAGATATACAAAATTAACGGTATTATTGGTCTTTTTGCCTAATAAGCGAATTTTTTTAGAAAGGCGATATTTTCAATATTTCATATTTACATAATTTTTCATTTTTGTAATATTTATAAAATATTGTAAATATCATTTTTTGTGCATTAAAAATTTGGTACCCTTCGCGAACAACAATAAGACATAAAAAATGAACGATGGAATGCGGTTCCCGCGAGCTCGCGAGGGCTTCGCCCGCGGACCTCCAATTTTTGTCCCCGACGAATGCGACGCTTCGCTGCTTTTGCGAAGCTGCGTGGCGGGTCCTTCGACTTGTCGCCTCTCCTCGATTTTTCCTCGTCGAGAATTCGCGCTGATCCAATCTTCACATAGTTAACTGATAAAGTCTCGTTCGTTTCGCGCGAATGGCAATTCCGAGTCTCGCGTCGTTGAAAAAGCAACCGAAGGGAGAGGCGATATAAACAAAAGAAGCAAAGCAAAAATATGTTTGGCAGCGCCACGCAGGATTAGCGAGGATTTTTTTTTTTTTTTTTTTTTTTTTTTCAACACAATTTTTTAGCCCGCGTTTCGTTTGGGGGAAGCTCGGATTGCCGAGAGGCGACAGATAAGTGATCTCGTCTATTTGACACCTCGAGCGACCGCCCTAATGGACGGTTCTCTCGTTTCTTCCGGACGTCAGGTCTACCGCAATCTACGTTTTTTTTCCAGCTCTTTTTTAAGTGTACGAAGCGTAAGACCGAGGCGTCCGTCGACGCAGTTTCGAGATCTTCGGGCGTTGATAATTCTCGGGTCCCTCGAACATTTGGAATCTCACGTGTCCCAACAGTCGACGCGTTGGAACGGCTACGAGCAGAAAAACTGGTTCGACGTACAGTTTTTACGGTTTATTTATTTTCTGGCGATTCAGGTGCCAAGTATTAAGACAATAATTTTTTTTATCTAATTTTTTAAAAAGAAATTTTATTTTTTTATCTTTGAACATTTAATAAACATTTTTTTTATAAAAAAATCTTTTTAATAAACATTTTTTAAAATAAAACATGTATTCAACGATACATTTTTTTAATCCATTTTTTATCGTTCTTTTTAATATAATTAAAAAAAAATAAAGGACGACATTTTTTTTTTTTTTATTAAAAAGCCTACGACGATTTCGAAAAATTATAGTATTTATTCTCTCAACGTTGGATGATATATACAAGTTTATGTTTTAGCGATTTTTTCGATACACTGGCAAAAATACCTTAAGTGTGTGTGTGTTTTTTTTTAAATTTTATTACGTGTGCGACCCATAGAGCAGCCACTCGGTGAGTTGTCGCATCTTTTCGTCCCTCTCGGTTTCGCTGTCCGAGGCGATCATCTCCTCGACTATTTTTCGCTCCTCGGGTTCGAGTCCTTCGAGTGGATTGAGGGGGGTGATCACCATGCTCGGCAGCACGACATCGTGATAAAGAAAGATCTGCGGCAATTAAAAACATTAAGCCGCCGCGATAGACTCGCGAATTTATCTGACAGTTATATTGGAATAGAATGAAAAGCGAGGCGTGAAAATTTTACCTTGTTACTGAAAGTATTGTAAACGAGACAGGGAGTCGAGGTTCCGGGCATGACGCTGTACTTTCCCGTGCAAAAGGCTCTCACGGGCTCCTCGAACTGAAATCGAACGCTCCGTCTCTGCTGGTCGAGGATGTAGGTCTGCCCGTCCCAGGTACAGGCGACGATTTCGTCCGCGCCGTCGCCGGTCACGTCCAGTCGACAGAGCGCGAATACCTGGTGATCGACTTGCATCGCCCTGAAATATAAAAGACACATAATTCAATTAATAATGATACAAATATTTACATAATTAAACATCATGTCCATAATTAACAAATTATTTGCATAATTAAGAATCATTTTCATAATTAACAAATTATTTGCATAATTAAAAATCATTTTCATAATTAACAAATTATTTGCATAATTAAATTAGCTCATGGAATGACTTAAAAAAAAAATTGTTTTTCAGAAAAAAGTCATTCCATGAGCTAAAAATCCGGCCCCGGGGAATTTTAGCTCATGGAATGACTTTAAAAAAAAAAAAAAATTATTTTTCGGAAAAAAGTCATTCCATGAGCTAAAATTCCCCGAGGCCGGAATTTTAGCTCATGGAATGACTTAAAAAAAAAAAAAAAAAATTATTTTTCGGAAAAAAGTCATTCCATGAGCTAAAAATCTTGCCCCGGGGAATTTTAGCTCATGGAATGACTTTTTTCCGAAAAATAATTTTTTTTTTTTTTTAAGTCATTCCATGAGCTAAAATTCCCCGGGGCCGGATTTTTAGCTCATGGAATGACTTTAAAAAAAAAAAAAATTATTTTTCGGAAAAAAGTCATTCCATGAGCTAAAATTCCCCGGGGCCGGATTTTTAGCTCATGGAATGACTTTAAAAAAAAAAACAAATTATTTTTCGGAAAAAAGTCATTCCATGAGCTAAAAATCTTGCCCCGGGGAATTTTAGCTCATGGAATGACTTTTTTCCAAAAAATAATTTTTTTTTTTTTTAAAGTCATTCCATGAGCTAAAATTCCCCGGGGCCGGATTTTTAGCTCATGGAATGACTTTAAAAAAAAAAAAAAATTATTTTTCGGAAAAAAGTCATTCCATGAGCTAAAAATCTTGCCCCGGGGAATTTTAGCTCATGGAATGACTTTTTTCCAAAAAATATTTTTTTTTTTTCTTTTAAAGTCATTCCATGAGCTAAAATTCCCCGGGGCCGGATTTTTAGCTCATGGAATGACTTAAAAAAAAAAAAAAAATTATTTTTCGGAAAAAAGTCATTCCATGAGCTAAAATTCCGGCCCCGGGGAATTTTAGCTCATGGAATGACTTTAAAAAAAAAAAATTATTTTTCGGAAAAAAGTCATTCCATGAGCTAAAATTCCGGCCTCGGGGAATTTTAGCTCATGGAATGACTTTAAAAAAAAAAAAAATATTTTTTGGAAAAAAGTCATTCCATGAGCTAAAATTCCCCGGGGCAAGATTTTTAGCTCATGGAATGACTTTTTTCCGAAAAATAATTTTTTTTTTTTTTTAAAGTCATTCCATGAGCTAAAAATCCGGCCCCGGGGAATTTTAGCTCATGGAATGACTTTTTTCCGAAAAATAATTTTTTTTTTTTTTTAAAGTCATTCCATGAGCTAAAAATCCGGCCCCGGGGAATTTTAGCTCATGGAATGACTTAAAAAAAAAAAAAATTATTTTTTGGAAAAAAGTCATTCCATGAGCTAAAATTCCCCGGGGCAAGATTTTTAGCTCATGGAATGACTTTAAAAAAAAAAAAAAATTATTTTTCGGAAAAAAGTCATTCCATGAGCTAAAAATCCGGCCCCGGGGAATTTTAGCTCATGGAATGACTTTTTTCCGAAAAATAATTTTTTTTTTTTTTTAAAGTCATTCCATGAGCTAAAATTCCCCGGGGCAAGATTTTTAGCTCATGGAATGACTTTAAAAAAAAAAAAAAATTATTTTTCGGAAAAAAGTCATTCCATGAGCTAAAAATCCGGCCCCGGGGAATTTTAGCTCATGGAATGACTTTTTTCCGAAAAATAATTTTTTTTTTTTTTTAAAGTCATTCCATGAGCTAAAATTCCCCGGGGCCGGATTTTTAGCTCATGGAATGACTTTTTTCCGAAAAATAATTTTTTTTTTTTTAAGTCATTCCATGAGCTAAAATTCCCCGGGGCCGGATTTTTAGCTCATGGAATGACTTTTTTCCGAAAAATAATTTTTTTCGGAAAATTCGGAAAAAAATCATTTACATTATTTAAAAAATATTTACATAAATAAATTATTTACATAATTGTTTGCATAATTATTTACTTAATTATTTGTATATAATCGTTTACGTAATTATTTGCTCAATTATTTGTATATAATCGTTTACTTAATTATTTGATTAATTATTCTTACATAATTATTTACATAATTATTCATAATTACCACAAAATAATTTCGTCTTTAACGAGCATAATCGTTCCATCCAACGTGGCGAGAGCGTAGGGTTTCCCCTCGCCGCTGGATTTCTCCCCTTCGCGTTCCTCGACTTCCGTCCTGTCCCCCGTTTTCTCCTCACTCTCCGCGTCCATCTCCTCCTGCTCCTGCTCCTCCTCCTCCTCCTCCAATTTTTTATTGTTTCTCGAGAAATCCTCGTACGACGGAAAATACGATTTTTTCTCAACGTCCGTCTCGAAATCCCCGAGTATCGCGTTGCCCCCGAGAATATTTCCGTCCACCTGATCGATTTCCGGCGAGTTAACCCTGCTGTAAAATCGCCCGGTCGTTCGGTCTCTGCCGTGCGTTTCGCTTCGTCGCTGATCGTAGAGCGAGCCGTCGAGGCTGGATTTTCGCATATCCGGCTGCGAGTAATTTCGACGAAATTCGAGCGAGCCGGGCTTGAAGCTTTTCGAGGCCAACTGACTGTCGTCGTGAAAACCCTGACCACCCACCGTCGACACGTCTTTCGGCACGAACTTCGGGTGTCTCTCGCTCGCCGACAGACCCAGGCTGCACTCGCCCGGCTCCAAGTCGCCGATTATCTCCGTGGAGATGTTGGGATTTCGCATTCGCGAGATTCCCAACGTTTGATAGTCCACGCAGCTCGCCGCCGCCTCGCTGCTCTTGTCGCTGCCGTCCTCGTCGCGACAGTCGTCGGGGTTGCACTTTATTCGCATGAAAGTCCCGCCCGGTTGAGCGACCAACAAAGTCGGCGAACCGTCGCGCGTGTGCTGCACATTAATAATTTATTTATTATAAATAATAATAAAATAAATAAATAAAAGAAATGAATTTTTTTTAATAAAAAAATAAATTGATAAAGAAATGATTTTTTTTAAATAAAAAAATAAATAGAAAAATAAATATTTTATTATTATTATCATTATTATTATTTTCATTATAAATATAATATAATAATAATAAATATTGATAATACATAAATCATTTTTTTAGCCTCAAATATGTCCACCTTTTTTGGCGACATCGTATTTTTTAACTTTGTTTATATATTGATCTTTTTTTTTCTTCTTTAATCATAATATTTAAGTTGTAATGAAATCGGGAATTTTCATATTGTCACTTCATGCCATAAATTGATAATTGTTGTAAAAGGAAAAATACATTAATACATTAAATTCATATTTTTTTTTACAACAATCACGTACTTGCAAAGTAACCGTTCCGATCTGATTGGCGCATTCCCATTTGTTGAGCCCCACGAGTTTTCCCGTGCCGAGGTCGGTGTTCGTCGACCATCTGTACGATCTCACCACGCGATCCGTCAAACCGATGACCATTTCGTTGAAGCCGTCCTGATCGACGTCCGCGACGAGGACGACTTTGGTGTTCGTCGGGATTCTCTGGAAATGCACGCACTCCATTTTTCCCGACAATTCGTTAACGTTCTCGTTGACGTTGCTATTGTTTTCCGTAGCTGGACTGGAGATGCCTAAATATATGGAAAATTTACGATACTTCAGGTTTTTATTGTGTATTTTGGCAAATCGACGGCGATTTCGAACCAACCGAACTTCGTCGCATCTCCTGCCGCGATGTCCTTTTTGACGGCCGGCAAATTAATCGGAGGAAGCGAACTGTTGCCGGGATTAACGGACCGCGGACTGTAGAAAATGTGAGCCCAGCCGTCCCCGCAAATGACCACCAGGGCGTTGCATCCGTAGTTGAAAATATCGCCCACGGCGACGCAAGTTATCAGCCCCAGTCCCGTGATCTTTTGCCAAATCTCGAGGCCCTGTTGGAGCGAGAGAAACTCGTGTAACGTGCGAATTAACGATCGACAAAAAATCGATAAAAATTCATGTCCATTAGAAAATCGATAAATATTAATATCGATTAAAAAATCGATAAAAATTAATATCGATTGAAAAATCGATAAAAATTAATATCGATTAAAAAATCGATAAAAATTAATATCGATTAAAAAATCGATAAAAGTCAACATCGATTGAAAAATCGATAAAAAACAATATCGATTAAAAAATCGATTAAAATCGATACATCTTTAATGATTTTTTCCCGACAATTATTGAGGACAGCCCGACGAAAATTACTTTGAAAATGTAGAGGTCGCCCTCGGCGGTGCCGACGACGAGCTCGTTGTCGCCGTCGTTGTCGACGTCGCCGATGGTCAACCCGTGTCTGAAAACGGTCCCGGGCAACTCCCACTGCAGACGCTTCACGAATCTCACAGCTCGCATTTTTTTTCTCTTTTTTTTATTGCAATTTAAATAATACTACGTCGCAGCGATTTTCGACGTGTGCAGAGGTATTCGGTGTTCAGGAACAGCGGGTTTCAAATATTGCCAGCGGCTGGGCGGCCACACGATGCAGGTCGCCTTGGCGGTTACGAGGCCTAGGGAAACCGGGCCGAAGGAGTTGGAGTCCATAGAGTGACCAGTGTGGTCTCCTTCCACCCAACAGTGGCCGTCCGGGACCTGAAAACACAAAATACTTGAATAATTTTCTTCGCAAAAAAAAAAAAAACAATTAAATAAATTTGACATTGATAGGAAAAATTGAAAAATTGACTGAAAAAAAAAACAAAAAAATGGAAAGAATTGAAAATGGATAGGAAAAATGGAAAAAATTGAAAATGAATAGGAAAAATTGAAAAATGGATGGAAAAAAAAATGGACCAGTTCCATTTGACCTAAATACCCTGAAAAAAGCTAAGATTAATTTTTCTATACCTCGACGACTGGCGTTCTGTATCCTATCGTCCCCACGATATCGCCGGACAGGCCGACGACTCGCTTGATCAGCTTCTGGCTGGGAAATTTGGGTGAAACGAAAATGACGATATCGCCGTGCTGAATATTGTAACTCCTGACGGCCCAGCGATTGAGAAAAACGTAGTCGGTCCTCTTGACGTCCGGATTCAGCGCCGGTTGCATCGAGACCCCCTCGACCCTGGCGACGTAACCCACAGTGTCGAGAAAAGTTATTCCTATCGGAACACCTATGAGGATGTTACGAAATAGCGGCGGAAGTCCCATGAATTCGTTTCCGCCTCTAGCGCGAGCCAAACGAACATTATCAGCGCTTCGCACTCGCCTCAAACCTGCGAATTCAGATAAAAAATAAAATAAAACAATAAAACGTTTTACGAAACGTTTACGTTTCGTTTTGTTTATCGTTGTTTAAAATTTTATTTTTTTCAGATCAACGGATTTGTAGGTTAGGATCGCTCGTTTTGAGGTTATCGACGTTTTGGGTCACTTTTCGCGAGATTTCGACGGCGATTCTTGTTTTCAACTACTGCGAATATTTTTGTTGGACGTTTTTTGAATCATTGGTTGACTTGGAAATTAATTGTTTTGTGGTTATCGAGAATTTGAGCATTTTTTTGGGGAGAGCAATTTCGTCGTTATCTCACCGCTGTGTTCGCGCAGTTATCACTGGGCGATAAGGATAAAAACGCAGTCAGCGTGTGCGTCACTCGCAGTGCGTTCGATGTTCGATGTATCGATGTTTTGTATTCGAAAATATTTATTCCGCGTGTCTCGTCGTCATCTGTTGCATTTCGAGAGTGTGAAAAAGTTCAATCTGAGGATGACGCAAAAAGGGTGTTTTGAATATTTTATTTTTCGCCTCCCACCTAAATATGTTATTTTTATATCTCCCACCTCGAATTGAGTTGCTTCAAGAGTACAAAAAATGTTTTAGCCCGACAAAAAATATCTAAACCAGTTTTGGCAAAAGTAATTTTTTTTAACATAATAATTAAATTATGTTCTAAATATGTTATTTTCATCTCCCATCTCGAATTGAGTTACCTCAAAAGTAAAAAAAAAAAACGCTTTAGTCGGACAAAAAATAGTTGGAGAACACCAAAACTCGTTTTGGCAAAAGGATTTTTTTTTCAACATTCCTATTTTTCGTTTACGTAGTTTGGCTTCGTTGGAGATCTCGGGCCCGACGAATCTGTAAAGGATTAGAGTTTTATTTCGTTACTGTGCGGGTGTCGCCGGGTCCGGAGTGGAAGATGCAGGGGAGGGAGATGAAAAGCGAGGGAGTAGGAAGGATGTTGAGCAGCGACAACACCGGCGCCGCCCGAGAGCTCTAATGATGATCTACGGTTCGGCTACCGCGCACAGCTTCCATAAAGTTTCTAATTTCTCCTTCACAGTTGATATATATTTATGCTCGGACCCCACCCCGTTCACGTTTCACACGTATTTCCTTTTTTCCCTTCTCGACGCCTGCCTACATTTTTTCGGCCCTGCTGACATTTTTTTTTAATGACGTTGAAGTTTGCATAGTTTCAATGCAAAGAAATAAAAAAAAAACAACAAAATATTAAGGAACCCAAATTATTGCACTGGCTGTCAAAAGTTATTGTAACGACTAAGAGCACGAAAAAAAAAAAATTATTTCATCCCCTAATGAGGGTTGAATTATTTGTATTTTTAATTATTATTATTGAATAATTATGGAATAATTATTCTATTATTATTATTGAATTTTTAAATGAAATTATTATGAAATTATTATTATTATTATTATTTTATTATTATTGAATAATTATGGAATAATTATTCAATATTGGAATAATACCATTTATTATTTTACCATTTTAATTATTTCCATTTAATATTGGAATAATTATGGAATAATTATTCAATATTAATAATTAATTATTAATTGGGAATTATTATTTTAATGTTTAATTTCGGTTCATTGCAACGATGCAAAATTCAACGTCATTTTTTTTTACAGCATCCGTCTTCCTCCCTGCTTGATTCTCCCAATCTCGAGATACGACGTCCTTTTTTCCACAGACGTCGCCATCTACCGGCGCTCGTGTCTATTTTTTTTTCGCGCCCCATTTTTCCTGAATATACCGAAGCTACCTACGCTCCACATTTTCGAATCGTCTTCCTCCACCCCCCATTCCAGCCACCGCGACCCTCCGGTCGTCAGCCGCAGGTACCAAACGGTCAAGCAGCTCGTTTCTTCACCTTCGATATTTTTCCCATGCTGTAATCTGTACTCGGGAAAGGCGCAGACACGCCAAATCCTCGCTCATAAAGCGATAATCGTTCTGGCGCCACGAAATTACCGGACATTTGTGGGAGACAAGTCCGAGCTGGTTAGGAAAAAAAAAATACGAGACGTTTCGCACTCTCGATGGTGGGAAAAATCCTACGACTCGGAAGTCGGTGGGATAGGTCAAAAGCGTGCTGAAAAAGTGGTTGCGACCCTCGACGGGTTCGGCACGTAGACCGAACCTTACAAAATTCTCACGTTGGTGTAATCATCGTGATGCATAGTCCTCGCGGTTTTACTGAAGAGGACTTTCCCAATGCGAGCCGCACTCGGTTAAGGAGGTCCTGTCGTATAGTCTTCATTTCGCATAAATTCGAGAATATTGAGAGAGAATTGCAAACACTTCTCGGTGGTATAAAAATCTGAAAAAATTCATACACATTAAAGGTACTGAAAAGATTAATTTTGCATGATAATAATTCGAAAATGTTACTAACAAATTGATGAAAAAAAATTGTTTAACAAATATTTCGATGACCCAAGATTTTTTGTTTCATGTAAATGATTCCTTCGTTTTTCCGAATACGTATGAATTTTTTCCGATTTTAGAGTTCACATTGAATTTTGTACGTTTTTTTCATGAAAATGATTCCTTCGTTTTTCCGAATACGTATGAATTTTTTCCGATTTTAGAGTTCACATTGAATTTTGTGCGTTTTTTTTAAATTGTTTAACAAATATTTCGATGACCCAAGATTTTTTTTTTCATATAAATGATTCCTTCGTTTTTCCGAATATGTATGAATTTTTTCCGATATTAGAGTTCACATTGAATTTTGTGCGTTTTTTTATAGGGAAAATATGTGAAAATTCAATGTTTTTTTTTGCTAACAATCGTGCGTCAGTAGCGAACTGATTGACAGCTCGTCAATTGACGATGCGAGAAAAATCCTCGCACTACGTCACTCGTCGAGGAGAGCTAATCACTCGTGGTACTTAAAAAGAATACCAGGAGCGACACGTCGTTACAGGTACAGCGGAGACAAAACGAGCCTTCCTCGAACGTCGATCGCGGCGACGCCGGGCGGCCGGTGATATCTGTCACCGGCCTCTCTCGACACCCTCATAACGATGTTGCCCGATGGTTAGTTAATACCCAGAAGGGTGTCGAGCGACGAACAATGGCCGAGCCGACTGCCCAACGGGACAGAGAGAGACAGCGCGGAATTACTGGCGACGACGGGCTTTCACCCTTCTTCGGGATTTCCCAATCCTCGTCTGACTAGCTCTCGTAGCCAGTAGTCGCGCCGGTAATCGTTTTACCTACGGAGCAGCTGGAAAATTTTCGCCACATCGAATTAATAAAAAAAATGTGACGCGAATTTCCGTCCCGCGAGTCGAATTAGTCGCGAATCTTGTGTTAACAACGAAAAAAAAAAACATCCGACGTTATTATTATTATTATTATTATTGTATCGATATTTTGAGGTTATGCGAAAATCTGCAGTCAGCTGTTTCCCGTTGGTTCTGACCAATCAGAGCGAGGCAAAAATTGCTAGGCTTATTATTCGCGCTGAGTGGAAATAATAATTTTCATAATAATAATAATAATTAATAATAATAATTTCAATAATAATCATAATAATGAATAATAATCATAATAATTAATAATAATTTTGATAATAATCATAATAATTAATAATAATGTTAATAATAATCATAATAATTAATAATAATTTTAATAAAATAATCATAATTTTCCGAAAAATCTGGCCTATGGAAGTGAAAGACACAATTTTCCTGCGAGTGAGGAAAGGCAAATCTTTTCTCGAAAGGGATGCGTGACGCACAGACAATTTCAGTGACTACGCTACTCGGAAAGTCTCCGCGTTTATATACCTGACTTTATATCTCACAGACATTAAAGTCCCCGGCAGTATAACCAAAGTGTCCATCGATTTGGAGATGTCGAAGATTTTTTTTTTTTTTTTTTTTTCGACACTTTTTTTTTTCGATCGTCGATCTTTTCTTCGCGGTCGAAAAATATTTTATACGGGAGGGTTGTTACGGATGGGGTTTTCCACTCGTAAGATCCACTCGTGAGGAGATCCTTCCGACACCTTGCGCGCTGCGACAGGAGGCTCGCCGAAAGGCGGTTTTATTGCTGTGGCGATGGTGGTGGCCAGTGTCGCTCGTGCGCTTAGGCGCACTCTCGCAGCGAGAGACTTTATTGCCTGTCGTTCAAATACGGTGCCGCTTTACGGGCGTCGAATAGCGTCTAATTCAGAAACCCTGAAAGGGGTTGAACAAAGAGGAGGGCATATCGATTATCGGCGGTAACGAGCGGGACGTATTTTCGAGGATCGTCAAAATATTTCGAAGAATGCGAACACCGTGTATATAGTTGTACGTCGAGGTCGTGCAAAATCAGTAGAAAATTATTATTATTATTATTTTTCTGGTTATTATTATTTTTTTCTGGTTATTATTATTTTTTTTCTGGTTATTATTATTATTATTTGTCTGGTTATTTTTTTTCTGGTTATTATTATTATTATTATTATCCTGGTTATTTTAATTAATATTCTGGTTACTGTTGTTGTTGTTGTTATCATTATTATTATGAAAATAAAAAATACGATGTTCATATCGATTTAGCTACAATTTAATTGATAATGGTTGCAAAATGAATTAGCGAAAGAACAAAATAAATAAATTTTCTTCAGCGTTGGCGATCGAATGTAAAAAAGTATCTTCAAAGAATAAAAAAAAGTGTCTTCGGCCATTCATACGAGTATTTTGTCGGGTGGGTCTGGATCCCCCCACCACGCGGCCCGGGTCGGGCCTCTCCGGCGTGTCCCGCGACAAATCCCCACCGCGCCGATCCTCGGGAAGGGATCGTAGCGCGCCCCCCGTGCGCGCCCGTGGGGTTTCGAAAAGCTATTTAAGAATCGGGCGTCGGGGCCTCGGGTCACAGTTTGTACCGCGTTCATCCAGCGGAGGCAGAGAAATCGGTGCGATCGCACCATCGAATCGTCGGAGTGAAAAACGAAAAAAAAGAGAGAATTTTTCGAGTTACGTCGCGCTGTGAACTTTTGAAATTACGTGTTGGTTTTCACTTTTTTTTTAGTGAGTCCTTCGAAGTGTCGTTTTTTTCGTACAGAAATTTTTGCCAATTTGAAATAATTTTTTTTCTATTTTTTTTTATTAAAAAAAATCGCGTATTTTTGTCTGCGGTGAATTGAGAAAAAAAAGTGCGTGCCACGAATTATTCTGGATATTTGCGAGTTTTCCTCAAATAAATCGGTAAGTTCTGACCTTATTTTTTTTGTGTCTATATTTTTGGTTCTGACGATGGTGCAACCTGTTAGATTTTTTTCCCCACAATGGGATGCCCGAATGGGTCACTTCCGGTGCGCCGCGATTATTCTCGTGAAGATGGCCGATCGACCTGTCCAGCTCCCGCTGGACTCTGCGGGAGATGGGGAGAAAAAAAATGCTAATTCGATCATTGTCACGGCCACGACCGCCTCGAAATCCGTCACTAGCCACAACTCACGTATTTTTCACGTCTTTGCCACACAGAAAGTATCGGCACTTTCTCGACAAAAGCGTCCGGAACGACAATAGAATATTTTGAATCCTAAACTCAGATTTTTCCAAGGCCCCAATTTATTTTTACCTAAAAATAAAAAAAAAAAATAATACTCCAGTGTATTTTTTATTTGCTTAATGCTTTTTTTTTAATAATATAATATTTCGAATCCTAAACTCAAATTACTTTGAAAGACCCGACTTTTTTTTTACAAAAAAAAAAGCATTAAGCAAAAAAAATGTATACGAAATTATTTTTTTAACAATAATACAATATTTCGAATCCTAAACTCAAATTATTTTTAGAGGCCCGAATTTTTTTTTACTAAAAAAAAATCATTAAGCAAA
Source organism: Pimpla rufipes (assembly GCA_963932165.1). Classification (NCBI taxonomy): domain Eukaryota; kingdom Metazoa; phylum Arthropoda; class Insecta; order Hymenoptera; family Ichneumonidae; genus Pimpla; species Pimpla rufipes. Next base: position 21,061,774 of record OZ010638.1, read on the forward strand.
AAAAAATGTGTACGAAATTATTTTTTTAACAATAATATAATACTTCGAATCCTAAACTCAAATTATTTTCAAAGGCCCGATTTTTTTTTTTACTAAAAAAAAATCATTAAGCAATAAAAATGTATACGAAATTATTTATTTTACTTGATTAAATAATCGATCATAAAAATACTCAAGTCGCGTCTGTCGTTGTTGCTCGCAGAGGGGAGGAAAAACATCGTCCAGGGCATCGCGATTTGGGCTCTGAGGGTCGACGCTGGGCGTCGTTGGTTTCAATATTAACGATGGGTCTGGTTAACAACATCGACACGAACAACAACGTGGCGGTCGGCAACGGCGCGAGGAGTCAGTACGAGGAGCATCAGCGGCAGCTCCATCATCAACATCAGCAGCAGCAACAGCAGCAACAACAACAGCAGCATCAGTGGTGGTACGAGGGAAGCCACGGCGGAATCACCGAGTCCGAGAGGGAAAAAGGCGCCGGTGAGCTGGCTTGCCTCGCGGGTTATATGGCGGGATATCTGAAGGCCGCCTGTCCGCCGACCGGAAGTCCTCAGTATCACGCCCAGGGTCATCCGTCCATGGGGGTCGCTGGAGCGCATCACCATCCCCAGGCTCATCCGCATCTCGGCGATCATCATCCTGGGATGCCGTCCCCGTTCGCCCTCGCGACTCACGGGCATCCACACTCGCATCCCCTCGACCACGGACTCGCTGCATTTCCTGAAGGTAACATATTATTAATTGTGATGATTACGATTTTTTTTCCCGAATTTTTGCGTAGAATGCTAATTCGATAAATTTGTAAATAGTAAACATTATTTAAATAGTAGAAATGATTTAAAAGATAAAAATTATGAAAATTATGAAAAAGATGAAAATTATTTAAAAGATACAAATTATGAAAAAGATGAAAATTATTTAAAAGATACAAATTATGAAAAAGATGAAAATTATTTAAAAGATACAAATTATGAAAAAGATGAAAATTATTTAAAAGATACAAATTATGAAAATGATGAAAATTATTTAAAAAATACAAATTATGAAAAAGATGAAAGTTATTTAAAAGATAAAAATAATTTAAAAGAAAATTATTATCACGATTTTTTTTCCGCATTTTTAAATAAAATGCTAATTCTGATTAATTTTTTTGGGTAATTTGTAAATAGTAAAAATTATTTGAAATATTCGTAATTAATTAACGACGTATCTTTCTAATAGTCAGAATGTTAATTGCTTCTGTCGTGCGAATTAGGAATAAACCAGCGCAAGCAACGCAGAGAACGAACGACGTTCACACGAGCCCAGCTGGACGTGCTCGAGGATTTGTTCTCGAAGACGAGATACCCGGATATCTTCATGCGCGAGGAGGTCGCCTTGAAGATAAGCCTGCCGGAGTCCAGAGTGCAGGTAATAATTCGCAGTTTATAAAAATCTATTTCCAAAAATTCTTCTAAAAATCTACGTTCTAAATTCTTCTAAAAGCTGTGAAGAAACGTAGTTTTTTCCTACGCACTTTTTTCCTACGTACTTTTTTTCTACCTACTAAAAACGTTTTTAAACCGTCTTCAAAAAATCCTCATCTCCGTATCCTCAACTCGTAGGTCTGGTTCAAAAACCGTCGAGCAAAGTGCCGACAACAAGTTCACCAGCAACAGGAACAGCAGCAGCAGCAGCAACAACATCAAACCCATCCTGACTCCTCATCATCGTTGAAAGAATCGGAAGCAAATCATCCCCAAATGAGCTCGGGTTGCAAAGTTCAGTCAATGGAGTCGAATCCATCGTCGCCGGTGTCGCCGTCGCGCGGCAAAGAAGCCCCGAATTCTCCGGTGCAGCCGATGAATCCTTCGTACTCGCGGCTCGGGGCGAATTCGACGGGCGCGAGCAGCGCAATTACGACGCCTTCGCCACCGGTGACTCCGGGATCCTCGCAACTTCCGCCCGCGTCGTGTTACTCGCCTCTCGTGAATCATCAGATTCCGCACGGCGAATACGGATTTCCGTGGGGCCCGGCGGCTCCGGGCCCGGTCAGCGGTGGCCAATGTTACGCCGGTCAGGCCGCCTACAACGGCTACCAAAATCCCTACGCAACCGGCGATTATTACATGCATCACGGCTCGCCGAGCAACTTTCATCGTCATCCCCAGTATCATCACAACATGACGCTGGCATCGTCGATGTCGCATCTCGGTCATCATCCGCACTTCAATCAGATGAACGAAATGGGAAATTCGTCAGAGGTTTATGGCCTTCAAGAGCAGAAGTATCAGGCGATGGTTTAACGTCGATGGTTCTGTAAAAAAAAATAAGATGAGAGCTGTGAGATGAGAGAAAAAAATTGGAATTTGGTTTTGAGAACGATTTGGCGGCTGATGATTAGCGATAAATGATGATTAGTGATAATTAGGCAATATTAAATATACGAAGCTCGAGGCGATTTATGATTTTAGGGATAATATTGTGATTTACTTTATGTCTTTGATAAGGAAATATATGAATTTGCTACGCAATTTTTTGTGCGATTTTAGTTTTTTCGGATTATTCTCTTGTTTATCCGAAATCTTGTTTACCCGAAGTCGGTTGATTTTTGTATCTCTACATTACCGACTGCTTTTGGTACCGATATCGATTATTGGTTTGCAGGTAACTGGATTATCCTCTGAGAAATTATAATTGATACATAAAACTTACCCTAGGGTATTAAGTTACCATCAGTCGGTAACTTAATCCATGCACAAAAAATATCGGAACTGACTTTAGAAATACCGACTGAGTAGCCGCAAATGCGGGAGAAGTAGCCGCGAATTTTAAATATTCGCACCAAGGATGCAAGCGGTTATTGAATTACAACAACTACGGGAGGATTAATAATCGACTCTTGTCCTCGAATAGATTTAAAAAAAATAAAAAATAAAAACGTTGAGGAATGAATTAACATGAGACAGGATTTTTCCAATTTGCAAAACTATTTATTGATGAACCCTATCGCATTCTATACGCAGTGACATATTAAACACATTGTTATTGCGACTAACATTAATGTAATAATAATAATAATATATATTTGTTTAAACAACCGTATAATTCGTTACGACAGCATTAAAAATCAGTAACCACATGCCATAACAGAAAAAAATTAAATCCACCATTGTTTTTTTTTGTTTAAAAAATATATGGATAGTGATAAATTCGAATGGCCGCGTCGCGTCGACGCGGCGAAACAGAAAATATATATATATATCATATAATATAATTATATCCACTGAACATACGCGCAACTTCCTAGATAACTGTTTGTGTTGACCAGCAGAATAGTATGTAAAATTCGTTTACATTATTATAAGAATGATTTTTCTTCAGTACATTTGACTCCTTAGGAGATTTTTGCTCTTTCCTTCTTTCAATCCTTTTGTCGTTAACGGTTTTACAGTAGTATAATTACTTTCGTCACTTTTTTTGTTTTAAATAATCCTTTACAACGCTTCTTTTAAAAATTTCTACGTGAAATTTCGTATTAAACTGTACACGCACGCGTGGGGCGAAAACACGCGCGAACGAAAAATGAGCTGGATTGCGACAATCGATCCCCCGCGCTCCGTTTGATTGGTTTCTTTTTTTTTTTGCTTGCTTTCGTTTTCCTTGTAATGACTAATTGTTCAACGGGTTTACAACGTAAAAACATCCTTAAATTAACGGCTTATATATTTAGTATAATTTACAACAAACAAAAAGTAATAATAATAGTCGATAAAACGAGTGAATTGCGACGTCACGACATCGGTGCTCGTGAACAGTGACGCGGGTAACGTGTAATAAAAAAAAAAAAATTCAACCGCGTATCGAACAGTTTGTTGTTTATATTTATTTTATTTGTCAGTACTATCAAATGCAGAGGTCGTGGTAATTTCAGAATGTGTCTCGTTCGACCGCGATAGACGATAAAGCAAAAAAGGGGGATGTGATAAAACCCAACAACGAATAAAAATCATAACTTTTGTAATATATATATATATATGTGTTTGTGTGTATATATATATAATATATATATATTTAATATTTAATAACATATCCGAATGCAACCTTGCTTTGTCCTTATTATCTACAATGAGTTTTATACCCTCGTCATCATCTTTGTCTACGTAATATTGCAATAATAAAATTAATTCTCCTATTGTACGTTGAGAACCCAAAGTCTCGCGTTGAGCTGTGTGTGTGTCGCGCATAATTTGCGATTTGAAGACGATCGACGCGCGACATTGCGTTCCGCCGGTACCCCAGTTGATTGATATTTCTTCTTTCATTTTTGGTAACACGATATAAACGGCCTCGTTTTCGTTAATACGAGACCTTAAATAATTCTTTTGGAATAATCAGCGTAGTACCGTTTTTTTTTCTTTCGGTTCAATTGTGTGTTTTTTTTCTTCTTCTTCTTTGTTACTTCCCAATCGACGACGATCGCGAATATTTTTAATATATATATATATTTCGTTATAAAATCTTGATAAGCTATTGACGCAGTTCGTGGTTTCCCGAAAACTGTCCCACGTGTTGGCCAGTGATTATTAACTGGTGGTGTAGATCGCAACGATTCACAATATTGTGGAGTAGTCTGTGTTACCTTTGACGACGTTGAATTTTGCGTCGTTGCGACGCGACGAAATTAAAAACGACAAAATATTAATTTCGTAAAAATACAAGTAATACAAATTATTAATAATTTAATTAAAATCTTTAATAATTTTATTAATTTTGAAATAATATCTTTTTGACACGCTCTCAGTCGTTATAATAATTTTTTATAGACGGTACAATCGTTTGGGTTTTCATTAATATTTTGTTTTTAATTTCATCGCATCGCAACGACGCAAAATTCAACGTTATTACCTTTGGCGCTCTCTCAGCCATTTAACATATTTACACATTATATATATATGCATATACGTATACATTGATACATACACATATATATATACATACATATCTCGACGATATTCGGGTTAATGAATAAATAAATATTTTATCGATTTTTCGTGTTTTTTTTTCGTTTTCGTCGAAAAAAATTCGTGACGCTCGCAAAACAGTCAGTCGAGCAAATTAAATTCGCGATTTATCGTTTCACATGATACGTCGGCGCGTCAACGAGAAAACAAAAAGAAAAACAACAATTACGACGGGCTATAAGCGAAAACTAAGAGATGCGTGAACATGAAAACCCGTTTACTTCTCATTGTAATACGTGACTTCAATTCTTAGTTAGAGTTTAGTCGTCGAGGCAGACTTTTTAAGTTTCATTTCCCTTTTCTTTTTTTTTTGTATTTTCAGCCACTGTAATAATCGGCAGATTCGATAAAATGTCGTTTAAAGCATATTTCACATTCACCGTTTGTTAAACGTAAAACACTCTATCGATACATATATATTCATTTTTCCGAGCCTATTAAAAAATCAACAAACCAACTTTAATTGTCTAACGTTTAAGCTCTGCAGGACAGTAAATACGCATATCACACGAATCGTTTTGTTTCCGTTGCTTCCTCGCATTTTTTCTTTCTCTTCGTCTCAGTGCATGTCAATTAAATAACTATATTTTCATTTCTGCCGTATTTTTTTTTTTTCTAGTCTACTTAATGTGCCCTGTAATTTGCGTCTACGCGAGCCCAGTTTCCGTGGCTCGGCCGCGGTTGGCTAATTCCCTCCGCAAGCAATTTTGCATTCGGAGATAAACTCAATCTATCGTCTTTGTGGTTTTTTTTTCTCTCCATTTTTCTCCTCATCCTCTCGAACCATTTATATATAACATATATAATAATGCAACATGTATTAGCAATATAAAAATCGTTATCCTTCGTCGGCGTTTCGCAACAAGGTCCGTTTTATACAGAAAATTGATCCCAAATTCTGCTCCTAATTTCGACGCGAAATATTTTACCGAAATATCGTGGGGGGTGATCTTCGTGAAGGAGGCACGTGCAAAAAAATGCCTCCCGTGTTTGTCTCTGGCAATCGGTGGTGCGATAAACTCGTGTTACATCTTTGTTTCTCTCTTTTTTTTTTACTCTATTTTCCTTTTCCCTCTTTTCTCTCTCATTGTCTCTCGTTTTTTATACGTAAAAATCGCGTGTACATCGTATTAATTCGTACTATATGTCGTCGTGTTCGAAATTTGCAAATAGTGCAAAAAAACACGTGTGTGTGTGTGTCGAACGTGCGTCACACGGGTGACAAAATATTCTCGAAAGTTTTAATATATCGTAGGAACCGGATTAATCTAATTAGGAACAGATTCGTTTAGGCTCAAAACGTGATATATGAGACGCGCCTTTTTTGTTTTGTTTGTTTTGTTTTGTTTTTTATACTTTGAGGGTAGCTTTTGGGGACCAGTGGTGAAAACGGGTGAATCCTGCGGGATAGGAGGAGGGATGCACCCATTTGCTGCCCCGGTGGCCCATGAAGGGCGGCGAGGAGGGACCACCGAGGAAATGGGGAGGCATTACGCTGTACCACGGCTGACTCATTGGATGGGGACCAAAACCCATGCTGAAGGAGTGGTTGAACCATGAACGATTTCGCGTCAGATGAGGCCGCGGGCTGTTTAAATTGCGTCGCCTACCTGTACCGTTATTAGTGTGCTGCTGCTGTTGTTGTTGTTGTTGTTGCTGTTGCTGTGGCTGTTGCTGCTGCTGCTGTTGTTGATGATTTTGAGTCGACGAGCCCAGTGGCTTTGGCTTGTGTGGTTGATCCATGGTAATAGTCGTTGGGTTCTTCTGCAATTTTTATTTTTTATTTCATTTCGTAAATCGTCGAATAATCTCGGATTCGTGAGAAAAATCACGTGCCATAAAAAATAACAGGCTCAATAAAAATAACAGGCTAATAACAGGCTATGTTATTGTTCATTTATACACTTAAATTTAGTTAATTATTTGTGTCTATTGACGGGAAAAAATCCTTTTACGTTATATAATATTCAGCGAATTTTCGCATATAAATTAAATGAACGAAGGTCGTAAATAATTCAATTAAAAAAAAAACTACTTTTGCTGTTGTATTTCGTTTGTAGTCTGGATTTTTCGAGCTGTTGCTCCATATCAAAACTACTGTTTATTATTATTATTATTATTATTATTATTATTATTAGATAATAAATAATTTAATTTTAATAAATAATAAAAAATACTTTTGCTGTTGTATTTCGTTTGTAATCTGGATTTTTCGAGCCGTTGCTCCATATGAAAACTATTTGTTTATAAAGCAGTGATCCGTTATTAAATTCAATAAAATAAAATCAAATTAAACAAAAATTAAATAACCACGTGGAACCAAGAAAAAAAATGTCCACGAACCTGTATTTTGCTAGAGCCCTCGTCAGGCCTGTTCTCCTTGTTGCAGTTGTCCTTGTTGCGATGAACGGACGCGTTTTCCTTGTCGAACGAAGCCAGTGTGCAGTACGAGCCTTTGCTCTCGCCGAAGCGACAGCAGACTTCGTGTGGATCGACCCAGAGGGTGAGTTCGACGGGCAGCGAGAGATCCTCGTACTTGACGCCCGCGGCGATCGCGGCGCTCTCGAGGGTCGAGTCCCTCCGGCTGTGGCCGTTGACGCGTATACATCGGTAGCCCTGTCCCTTGAACGGTTTGTCCGGAAACCAGTGATTCTTGAAGCGTTCCGTCAGTAATTCCACCAGGCGTCGTCTGAAGCATTCCAACTGATCGGGACTAAATTTTTCGTTTTTTTCTATCAGCCGTACTAAGAACAGCACAGCTGCCGCGATTTCGTTGCGCATCGCGCTGCTGCTGCCTTCGTCCACACTGCCCGCCGATCACCGCGACCGAACCGACGACGTCGCCGCGCTCGTCGTCGTCGTCGTCCTCTTCGCAGCTGCAGCGACCGCCGAAAATCTTGGAAACTAAAGATCTGCTCGATGGGACCCAAGTGGCGGACATAGAGCTCCCCTGCGACGCTTTCCGCACTGCCTTTACGATTGTTGCCTCCCTTGGCTATCCTTCTCAGAGTTTCCTACCCGCGTCGACTGATGTTTCGCCGTTTCGCAGCCTCTTTTCGATTTTCCAGGGGATGACCGGCCGACGAGAAACCACCAGGCTTTAATCTACGGCTGTTCTAATCTGTGGAAGAGATTTAAGAAAATGTTAGGAACGGAATTGCATCGTTGACCAGCGGAAGACGGCGGATTTCAATGATGAAGTTTGCGTCATTGGAATGCAACAAAAATCAGAAAAAAAAAAAAATTCTAATTAACCCATATGACGAAATTATGTATAAAGAGTCATCATATCAGTTAGTTCTTATGATGATTTTTTGTAGTTAATACCATCAATTGGGTTAATTAGAATTAATTTTTTTTTTCTGATTTTTGTTGCATTCTAATGACGCAAACTTCAACATCGTGGATTTCATTGACCGGCCGACGCAAACCACCAGGATTTAATCTAAGGCTGTCCTAATCTGTGGAAAGGGACGTAACAAAATCTTAGGAACCAAATGGCATCGTAAACCAGCGGAACACGACGGATTTCATAGACCGACCGACGCAAACTACCAGGATTTAATGTACAGCTGTTCTAATCTGCGGAAAGCAACGTAACAAAATCTCAGAACCGAATCGCATCTCGCCAACCAACATCAGACGGCAGATTTCATTGTAGGTCACAGTCGATCCGTCGCATCGACCCACCACAAAACCTGCATCCCCAAAACCGTAAAATCGATGCGACGGAGCAAGCAAAAAAAATTGGCGTCGCCAACAAACACGGAGCGAGACGACAATATGTTATTTTTTACCCCGGCCAAGGTTATGAAACCCCAGGTTCTATATACAGATTTCTCTCTCTCTCGCGTGTCTGCGCTCAGGTTATGAATATCGCTACAAGCTGTTCGCCAAACATCGAGGGCGACAAACAACGGACAACGACAACGCACGCCAATGCGCTGGATTTCAATGATGTCGAAGTTTGCATCGTCGGAATGCAACAAAAATCAGAAAAAAAAAAAAAATTCTAATTAACCCAAATGATGAAATTACATATAAAAAGTCATCATATCAATTACTTCCTACGACGATTTTTTCTAGATAAAATACCATCATTTGGGTTAATTAGAATTAATGTTTTTTTTTTTTTTTTTCTGAATTCCCTTGCATTCCAACGACGCAAACTTCAACGAGCGAGACAACAATATGTTATTTTTTACCCCAGCCGAGGTTATGAAACCCCAGGTTCTATATACAGATTTCTCTCTCTCTCTCGCGTGTCTGCGCGCTCAGGTTATGAATATCGCTACGAGACGTTCGCGAAACATCGAGGGGTGACAACGACAACGCCGACAATGCGCTGGATATACTCGCGGAAAAACAATGGATGGTAAGCTGGTGGCGAGATTTTGCCAGCTCATTCTTGTCGGGCTACCAGCGACAACGGCGATTGTTAACGGGTGTTGTAAATGCGCACATCTGTGTCTCTCTCTCTCTCTCTCTCTCACACACTCGGGAAAATTCTCGCCGCGAGTTTTTTTTTCCTCACAACACATATTGTTCGCTTTTTTTTTTTTTACGGCAATATACAAACTTATCAGCGTTCGCGAGTTGCGGCCTTACGTGTTTGCTCGAGGAGGTTTTTCTTTTTTTTTTTTTTTCGATGTGACGAGACCACTGGGTGAATTTCTTCTCTCTGTGTGCCTCTTTAAAAATGAGGGACAACGATATACTATACACGATATACGCGGAGAGCCAACACGTGTTACGTTCGACGGGCACCCACCGAGGAGTCACGGACTGCGTGCCGCTCTCGTTTGGAATAAAGAGATCGAACCTACTTACTGCTGGATATCTCCGCCTTTAACCACCGCGTCATCCCCGCGCGCAACACACGACGGGACTGTTGGAGCGCCGCGCGCCGCGAGCGGCGCGCGGCGCGCTCGCGCGTGTTCCTGCTTTATCGTGCCGAGGCACACGACTTATCGACTATAGCTATTTGTGTGTTTTGTCCGTCCGTCTCCTGGCTATAGGTATATAGGGGCTACACTATGGTATTTTCATTCAGGACTCCGGGAGAAAATGCGACAAGGTGCGCGCGCCGAGAGCTACGACGAGCGAGCGACACACGCGTGTTTGTCGATTAATCGAGCAGCGTTTTTTTTTCTTCGAGATATCGATTTTTTTGCGATTTTTTGAAAACCGATTAATCGATGTTTTTTTGCGATTTTTTTTTTTTTTTTTTCAAAACCGATTAATCGATGTTTTTTTCCGATTTTTTTTTCAAAACCGATTAATCGATGTTCGATGTTTGTTTATGAAACAAACATCGAACGTTACGAGTATATTTTAACAGTTTTAGAGAAATATCGACTCTTGACGATTTTGCACACCAGAGTGCGCGCGCAGAGTGCGACGCGCAACCTGTGCGAACACGCGAGTCGCGCGTTGTGTTTGCCGCTCGAACGTGTCGCGACGGGCAGAGAAAAATATTTTTTGTTTCTGAGTATTAGGTGGATACTAAGTGTAGTGTGTAGTTTTGCGAGAATGACGAGAAGACTCCTGTTCGTCGATTTATTCGTCGCCGTCGTCGCGTTCAATGGCAACGCCGCGTTGAGGGATTTGGGAGAAACGGAGTATCAAATAATTCGAGGTAAACAAACGTCGATGTTTTGTTTGAGCCGAAATTTATGGATTTGTGACTTAGTGATTGGGTCACATTTTGTGATCAATAGATTAGATTTTTAGATTTTTGAAGTTTTTAGATTTTTTTAGATTTTTTTTAGATTTTTGGAGTTTTTAGGTTCTTTTTTAGATTTTTGGAGTTTTTAGATTTTTTTTTAGTTTTAGATTTTTTTAATTTTTAGATTTTTAAAAAATTTTAGATTTCTTTTAATTTTTAGATTTTTTAAATTATTGCTTTGGATTTTTTTCAGCTAAGTCAAATTTACCTGCGCACGGAGCTTGCTGGCACAACGCTCTGAGGACCTTGAAGAGCGGATGCGACCAATTGAACGACCAGGAACATTCGTTGCTGGCTCTGAAGCTGGCCAACTGCTTTCTGGAAGACTCTGGACACCCGACATACGACTGCGATTTCAGTGGATCCGAGCACAGCAGGAGGCAAGTTTTATCCATGAGAAAAATGTATTTATCAAGGGCAAAGATGTAATCGATAACAATATTTATTTAATTCTGCAGGGAATGCATAAACTCCATGTCCGACAGAGCTTTTGGTGTGTACAACGAATTCTACACGCACACCACCTATATGTGTTTCTTTTTGAAGCACGAAGTGTGGCAGGCGGAGACTGAAAACACCATAAAACAGTTAGTATCATTATTTATTTATTTGTTCATTTATATTCATTATTAGATTATTATTTTATTATGTTATTATTTTGTTATTTCATTATTTGATTATTTTGTTATTGTATTATTTTATAATAAATTCGTTCGCCGAATTAATTCAGTTTGTACGAGGCCTCAACGAGAATGAAGGAACAGTTGGTGGAAGCTTCGGAAATGCAGGGAGTCGTCCTTGAGAGTCAGAGGGAAGGATTGAGAATACAGAACGAACTTCTGGATCACGGAAAAGAGCTCGGAAGCGTGATAAGATCCTCCGCTGAGACTGTGAGCAGCATGGTCGTGGATTTCAAGTAAATACCGAGATCTTCTTATTCTTAATATTCGTCGCTTTTTTATCGAGAAAATGAATTTTTTTTCGTCTCCAGAGAAACGGCCAAGGATCAAAAGGAACTTCTTTACGAAATATTTTCGTACATGCGAACGTTTCAAAACTGGATACTCGGCGAGGTGTCCTGGTTTCAGTCGATCGGTTATTACATGGCTTCGTGCATACTCTGCGCTTTATTCAGCTCGACCAAACGCACCGCCGAAGCTCGAGTCAGCTTATTTACCATTTTGAGCCTGAACGTTATTGTGGAGAGAATGCTGGTTCAGTATCACAATAATACAACGGAAAGCTCGCCAGAGGATAAGGTAATTTTTTTAGCTAAAAGTTAATGACAATCTATAATTCAATTATTAAATTATTTATCTATAAATAATTTCTGTAAATTATCAAATTATTTATCTATAAATAATTTCTATAAATTATCAAATTATTTATCTATAAATAATTTCTATAAATTATCAAATTATTTTTCTATAATCAAATTAAAGATCGAATATAGATTTTGTAAAAAAAAAACGTTGGTACCGAAAAATTGAGAAACGTTATTCTGTATCCTTTTTAAATTATCTACAGCTGGAATTGGTTCATCTCAGTTGGCAGTTTCGAAAAGTCGGTCTTCTGATGTGCTTCGTCACACTTTTGTACACGTATTACTCGTATAACGACGGCAATTACGAGAATTACAAGGTTTTGCGAAGAATCGAGAATCAATTGAGTCACCTGCAAACGGAGCCGCAACCGCTGCGTAAGTCATCGTCATCTTCACGCAAATCTCTCGTCATCGCATCTCCTGAATCTTTCCGTATTATTAAATTAATTCTTTCTCTTCATTATCGCCAGGATATTCGAAGAGGCTGGCGTTAAAAAGACTGAAAGATGTTCACGCGGACGAGACCATCGAATCCGTGAAACACCTGAATTCGTTGTGATCCGAGGAAATCGCCGAGAAATAATTCTCACAACATTCCTCGCGTTAATTTAGCGTTAATCAATGATTAAATTAACGCGTTTTAAAAATTAATTTGATGCGTTTTTTAAATTAATTTTACGCGTTAATTTAGCGAACAGATTTCCGAGGATTCATACCAAATTGTACATAAATATTTATATATTTTTTTTTATCGCTAATGTAATTGTAAATAATGCGTGTAATTCGATATTTTATTACATTACTTTTTATCTATCGCGTATGACATTATTTATAAACACAAAAAAATGCAGCTCTACACGGGAGGATATTGCTTGAGCAGCAAATTGGCCTGAGTATGCGTGAGCGTCTTTGCGTTTGGCGTTAAGACTCCCTTTCGCGATTGTTCCTTCTCCGCTCTCCTCCTGTCCATGTGACCCTTGTAGCACTGCTGAAAGCTGTCAACCTCCTTGGTGCAGAATTTGTTCTCGTAATTGTTTTGCACCAGGCAGTTCAGCACGAGGGAAAGTTCGTGAACGCATCCGCGTTCTGCGAAAAACGAAAAATAACACAAATTATTTTTGCGTTATTTATTTATCTAAAATTCCATTGTGTTATTTATTTATCTAAACACCCGGACCATCTTTGATCGTATATTGCGACCAAACTACCGGCTTGAAAAATATAAAAAAATTACAGACTTTAGTTTACTTTAAACTTTGTAGATAACTTACAAAGAAAGACATTTCCTGATATTAAATTGCAACATATTTAAAAAAAATAATGAAGGTGAAAGATAAAAAAAAAAGTGTTTTCACTCAATAAATCATAACCCTGTAAATAAAACATTGATTTAACTCAATTTTTTTACCTCATACGCTCTAAATATAATACTTTTGATAAATTAATAAAAATTGAGTATTATATTGTATTAAAAGTTAATGATTTCTCACTCAGCGGACGTCCCAACGAAAACATTGCGATTGTTGTTAGCGTCAACGAATTGCGTTACCTCTGGTGTTGACTGTGTTGGCGACTCTCTTTTTCAGCTCGAGCGGCATTTGCACCTTGAACGGGACGTTATTCTCGTTCTGCGGCGCCCGGTGGGCTCTCTTCATCAAAAAGCTCGTGAGCCGCATCTGCGAATTTGTAAAAATATTAAAGACGAGAAAAGTGAGGTTAGGTAATTGTGTAGAGTCGCCGAATTAACGGTGAAAATTCTTCGGACGTCTGACAACAAATCGTCGTCATCTCAGTGTAAATCAGATTCGTCGATTTAATTAACGCTAATTGAGAAACTGTGGAAAAATCTTTCGTTACCTTGAGAATCCGGTAAATATCAAATCGATCTTCGGATCTCCGGTTTGTTGGTTATGTTCGCCGCATCTGCACTACCCACGAAAAAGTGAAATTATCGTAAATAGTTTGAAATTCGTCCGCAAGGCGGCGCTGTCGGCGTCTTCAACGAGACAAGATAAAAATTCTCGAAGCTGCAAACTCCAGATGATTTTGAGATGAAGATAAAAAAAAATACGCGGCATTCAAAATGCAAACAGGAAACGCAACAATGAGAATTTGGTAATTATATTTATTTTTAGCATTACTAGAAAAAGAATTCAATGGTAAATATTCTCTCCACCACTAATTTCAGATGATTTTTAGATGAAGAATAAAAAAAATACGCGGCATTCAAAATGCAAACAGGAAACGCAACAATGAGAATTCGGTAATTATAATATTTATTTTTAGCATTACTAGAAAAAGAATTCAACGATAAAAATTCTCTCCACCACTAATTTCAGATGATTTTCGGATGAAGAATAAAAAAAAATACGCGGCATTAAAAATGCAATCTGGAAACGCAACAATAAGATCAACGTAGGACGAAAATTCTTGCAGTTGCGAGGAGGAAAATGACAAGATCGACGAATTTGGTAATTATAATATTTTATTTTTAGCATTACTAGCTCCACTTCTTTGGCTTGTGGATATTTGACTGACCGTGTGTGATATAAATTATCGATATACGTATAAATCTGTGCATATAGAATCCCATTACACGCAGCGCTCGACGACTTGGACACTCCAGACGCGTCGGGGCTCGTGACACTTTTTTTTTTCTTTTCACGAATAAAATAAATAATAGTTTACTTTACAGGGTTCTTTCTCTCTCTCTATCTCTCTTTCTCGCTTTTACATACATTTTTTTTCTCACACACTCGCACACGTTACCAATTAGGAATAATAAATATTTGTTGTTGTTGTTGTTTTTTTTACGGACGAGTAAGCGGGTGACAGCACACAAATCGTAAATACACGTAAGTACCACTATTTTTGCTCTCGGTGCGGCGTTCGCGACGAAACGTAACCGTTAGTTTTTTTTTTTTCGAGGACAATCGTCGCTCATCGCAGCGACACATTTTTTTTTTTTTTCAGCGACGCCGCTAATATCTTCGTAATTACACTCGACTGTCAAGAACCAGCGTACGGTGGCGGTATTTTTGTGTGTGTGTCGTGTGTGCCAGACTACGAGTGGTAGCTGTGTTTATACAAATCGTAAAGACACATCTTGCGATCGCGGAAACACTAATAGTACAACTAGTGATAGTTAACTTACTCGTAATGATTATCTTTAGGGCGCCACGAATTAAGTCCAATTTTAATTCTACAGTGATTTTTGTTTTGCTTCCTCCTCTCGTTTTAGTTCTCCCTCAATTTTTACCCAGCGCTTTGGATATTCCCACACTGAGAGAAAAATCTTGTATTCGCGACTATAAAGTGACAATTTTATTTATAGAAGCTTTTTAATTTTTCAATTTTTTAATAGCAGTTTTAAAATTTTTTTTTATAGCAGCTTTTTATTTTTTTTATTTTTTATAGCAGCTTTTTAGACAATTATTTTTTGCAGCAATTATTTTTCTAGTTACGACAACTTTGATAGCAGTTATCATAACCATTCATTAATTACCGTGAACTAAAAAAATAATCGCATGAACGAAAATATAATATTTGTCACTTTATAGTTACCAGAAATTACGACGATTTCTCTGAGTGCTGAGGCACAAGGCAATGGACGCTTGAAAAAGATGGATTGACTGTTATCCTCACATTACTGGACTGCGTCGAAGACTGTTTTGTGTAAGGCTTGAAATAATTTTCTTTTTTTTCTTTCTTCAATTTCGTATTTGAACACGTTCAACGTGCCTCAAAGATTTAAGCGATCTTTCCGCTCGGTCGAAGAAATCGCTCGATTTCTTCGAGCCGCTTCGCCGCTTATTACTCTCTAATTGTACTGTATGCGTCTTAGCCATCGGTTGTTTTGCGGTGTCAACTATTTCTTTTTTCTTTCTCTTCTTCTCTTTGTAACTATATATTTACATCACGATACGCGACGTCGCGCTGTAGTGTAGGACGACTATTCCGTGGCTACTAATTGACTAGCATCGTTCATCACTCTCATTTACTCTTCTCTCTCTCATTCTCGCTCTCGACACTCTAAATCTCTCAATAGTTGAACTGTCTTTCTGTATACGATAAAATATTCCCCATTCTCTCGTCACTCTCGTCACTCTCGCATCGTAACTTCGTCTCGGTCGACCGCGAAAATTCTGCCGCGAAATTTTGTCGTGAAACGGCGAAAAATCAGCGGACGAGAAATGCAATCCGGAATACAACGAAAACGAGTGAAATACGTAATTAGGGCAAGAGGAGAATAAATCGTGCAGCGTCGCGTTTATGTTACAAGTTAGAAAAAAAAAGAAAAATTCGCTACTCGCCGATCGTCTCGAATTGCATTTCCTCCGATTCCGGAAACTCGTTTTTTTTTTTTTTTTTCTTCGAACCGCAAATCTCGCTGAAAAACTATTTACAACGTTATCGAGATTCGCGTTTCGCGACGAAGAAAAGGCAAAATTGCGGGAATTTCTCAATTTTCCTCCAGCATTCGTGGAAATTTTGTATTCGCTGGTCGCCCGAGTGACACAAAAAAAAAAAAAAAAAAAAAACACACACACAACGTTTTTAGTTCGCGAAGGAAACACGAAACGCGAGTCGCGAGCCTCTGACTGAAATGACGGCGGCCGTGTTTCATCTTCTTTCTTACCTACGATACATATATATATATATAATTTAAATATATATATATATATTTATATATATCTATGTATATTTACAGAAATTTCAAATTATCAGTCTTTCAATATATCGAGAGCGTCGACGGGGGGAAAAAAGGTTTTGTACCGCCGTGTTCAACGCCGCCTAGTCTTGGACACATCTTATAGAAAAATAAGGCGAGCAAAGCTAATTGCCGGTTTTACAGCGAATAGGAAAGCAATTGGTTCCTGCCATTAGTAGAAAAACTGTCTTCTGTCGCTCGCGCGCGTTTTTTCGCCCTCGTTGCGATTTCGACAACCTGGAGGCCGACGCGATAACGATTCGGACTAACCGGTAGTCCCGCGATTATCTTCCGCGTCGACTGTCTTCTCTTTTTTTCTTCTTCTCTTTTTCAGCCGGTGTCCTCGGGAAGATTCCGTTTGTTATCGGACGCATCTTCTCTTTTTTTAACGATACTGAATTTTGCGTCGTTGGAATGCAACAAAATTCAGAAAAAAAAAAATTCTCATTTTTTTAATTAAAATTAACTGTAATTAATTTGGGTCAATACCCAAATGATGAAATTAGGTATAAAAAACCACCGTTTAAATAATCGCTATGATACCTTTTTATACCTAATTTCGTAATTTGGGTTTATTAGAATTAATATTTTTTTTCCTGAATTTCGTTGTGTTCCAACGTTGCAAACTTTAACATCATTTTTTTCTCTCTCTCTCTCTTTTCTATCTCTTTGGTACGGATATCGACTATCGAGACTCGTGTGACGATCTTTTTCGCTCGATCGATCGGTTGGACTCTCGAGGATTGCATCGAGAATCGCTCGCAGCTTGCAGCTCGATCACGCGAAACGCGTCGCCGCGGCCGACAGCTTCGCGTTATGTACTTTGTGGGATGCCATAAGCGAAGCTGATCTCGCGTCATGGATAGTCCGGATGCATGAGATTGTACATTATCGCGAATATCGTGCAGGCCGCGTAGACCCCGAGGGCCACCCACCACAGCAGTTGCTCGTGCAGTCGCTGCTCGAAATTCTTCAGCACCAGCAGGCCTATCGTCAGCCCGGCGAGGGCGCCGGTCAGGTGGGCCACGTACGAGACAGGCGGGCCCATCTGCTCAGCCGCGTATCTGTCGTAGATCGCGAATCCGACGTCCGCGCTGGCTGCAACAATCGTAACGATGTTTTTGTTAGTAACGAACATTTTTTTGTTTATTTGATTTATTATTAAACGGATTTCTAATTAACACATTTTTTTGTCTTACATTTACGCTATTTTTTTTTTTTTATACAGGACCTGATCCGACAGAATATTTAACTTATTTTTTTCCCGACTGCGCTGAAATGGCGTGTTTTCTCCCCTGAAAAGCGGGAGGAAAATAGTCGATTTCTGACTTCGAGCAGTGCGCATGCGCAGCGGGCAGAAATAGCGGCCAAAGCTCCCTAGGGCATCTTGCCCACTTTTTTTGACCCGCTCACAGTTCTCAGCGTGACCACCGCAGCGCTCGCAACGACTAAGAGAGACGCCATTAGGCAACGGGCGGGAAACGCTTAGACGTGTATGATTGAGCGACTGGAGGTTAAGTGTCATTAAAAAAATTGTTGTGTCTTCAGTGGGGGGGCTTCGCCCCCCCAACCCCCCACCGGGGCTTCGCCCCGGACCCCACCAGGGGCTCCGCCCCTGGACCCCACCAGGGGCTTCGCCCCTGGACCCCACCAGGGGCTTCGCCCCTGGACCCCCCCCCCCCGACCGCCCTCCGCCACCGGTTCCCGCATTTCAGCTTAGTCGGAAAAAAAGTATCGTATGCTACGCGGGAGGGAGCGCCATTTTCACCTCGTGCTCGTGCTGCCCTCGCTCCGCTCGGGCAGCAAACCTCGCACTCGGTGAAAATAGCGCTCTTCCCTCCCTTGTAGCATAATGTACTATACTACATGTTCAATTATTTTTTTAATGAGAATTCATTTATTTATCTGTTTGCACTGTTAAATATATTTTTTATGAGCTTTCATTGCAGGTAAAGGAATTTTTTTTTGTACAGAAACCGGTGTCTGAAATTTGATACATAAGTGAAACATAAAATTGAAATAATAGAAATTCTAACAAAATTAGAAAGTTCAATATAAACATTTGTAATTTTACTACACCCTGACGAATGAAATTTTCGGCAATGCAAATTCGCAAACATTTTTAACAGTGCATCAGATTTCGTTAACAAGACATACAAAAATATTTCAACGATTTAAATGACGATTTTAATTACCGACTTTCGACTCGACAATATAATAAGCAATTAGCGCAAAAGTTTCTTCGTGAAACTCACCGATTATGAAGATTCCTATGAGCCGAACGATCCCAAACTCCATGTTGTTGTAGTTTAGAAGAACGTTGGCGAGATGCGCGGCGAGCAGAGCGTAAACGCCACCGCTGGCGCCGACGAGGCAGACGTCGGTGTCGAACACGGACGTTCCCAGAGAGCCTGAAACAAGGAGAGCAAAAGAGTGTCGTTAGACATTTTCCAGCCGACCCAGTGTTTCGTTGTGCGAGCGAGCGTAACAACGACAACGAATTTTCCCGGCCGCCCGACGAAAGCTCCGCTTTCACTGAAGTTTAACGAGAATCGCGTGGCCGACCGAAGAAAAAAAAAAAAGAAAAAAAAATCAGCTCTGCATGACGCGCGCCGTTCGCGCCAAAACCGTTCGTCACCGATATCGCTATCGTCCCGCATGCGAGCCCCGAGAACGTCGCGAGCTGTGTAACAGTTTTCACGCGACTTACAACGGTTTTTAAGCACGTAACGCGAGAAGAGAATATAAGTGGCCGCCGCACGAACGTTCCACATAGACGAATTACCATTCGAGCGTAGCATAAATACGTCAAGAATTATCTGAACGCGTATAGCATACGATTATCGCTTAATTTACTAATTTCTACGATTTATCGCGACTCTGGATCGCTTTGTATACATTCATAACGGCATCGTTTTGCCTTTTTATGCATTCTCAACTATCCTAGTTTTTGTTTCTCAGGGAATTTATGCCACCCAATGAAGCTTCTCCATCCATTTATCTTTCTATACGTTGCAATCGAAATATATCGAAATATATGAAATCGAAATTTATGCGAAATGAATTATTTTTATTTTATTTATTTATTTTTAATAAATAAATAAATAAATAAAAATCAATAATAATAATAATAATAATAATAATAATTTTCTGCTAATGTTTCACTTTTTCTAGTTTTTTTTTTGTTTTTCTATATTTGGTATATTCAATAATCTTTTGTTTTTCGCTATTCAGCCTATTTTTTAAAATCGTTTTCAAGGGCTTTTCGCGTTTATTATAAATAAATAAATAAATAAATAACGGCATCGTTTTGCCTTTTTATGCACTCTGAACTATCCTAGTTTCCGTTTCTCAGGGAATTCGCGGCACCCAACGAAGCTTCCGCACATCCATCGATCTATCGCTCTATACACGTTGAAATGTGAAATATATTCAGCTAAGCTAAATTCCGCGATAATAACGGCTAATAAGACACGGGAGTTATGGATGTGGAGCGTTGATGGATGAGAGGAGAGTAAGGCCAGGCCACGCGCGGCTGCCCAATCCGGCCTCCCGCGCTCGAAGCCCCTCGGCGTATCCGGCGAACCGGCACGAGTTGGACGGCCTCGTTCGCGCGATTTTCAATTCCTTCGCGGCTCCCCCCGCGGTACAACGACAGGTGCGCGGGACACATTTTCCTCTCGATCGAGTCGCGAAAGTCGAGCTTCGGAGCTTGTGGCACGCGTGGAAAGTAGGGGGACGCGAGGCGGAGCCATCTGTGCCTCGTAGCAGGATCCGCGGACCCTCCCGCTGTTTTGTTCGCTGTTTCTCATGCGCCTCGCGCGCGGGGAGTAAGTAGGAAACAGACGGCGATGATTATACGCTTGCTCGGTGCGTGAGGAACCCGAGAGGGTGGATATCGAGTTGCCCACTTTTGCAACAAAATAAAACGCGAGCGCGCGGAAAGGCTGAGAATCTATCGAGCGATCGGGCTGCACACGCAGTTTTATCGGAAAACTGGCATTTATTTATTTTACGTATTTATTTATTTTTTTTCTCGGAAATTCGATTATTTTTGTAGAAAATATTCAGCAATTAAAATATAGATATTCGATTTTACATTTTGATTTTATGTACCAAACGCTGTTGTCAAAAGCTAACGTGGAAATAATTATCCAATGAAAACGATTTTTTTTCGCCAGCAGCAACAATATTTTAAGTCCTCTTTGGATATTTTAAATATTCTAAAAATATTCTGGACTTAGAATATTTTTGCTGCCGGCGAAAAAAAATCTCGGAAGAAAAAAAAAACAATCGAATCGCGTCGAGTTTTCCGAGCGGATTACGTGAGGAATCGTCGCGAACTGCTATATGTAAATGTCCCAAAACTGATTTTTATTAAGCGTTCCCCGTTAATTAAATTCAGAGAATCTATTATTATTATTATTATTATTTTTTTTTTTTTTTTTTTTTTTCAATGTAGAATTTAAAAAGTAACCACGGCTCGACGAAAATCAAATAATTCCGCTCAGTGGGTCAGCGACTGGGACTTCCAACCGAGGCGCCCACATCGGAGTTTACACTTATGTGTGTAGCAGGTACAGTTAGTCCGCGACACGAAGCGCGGAGGGAGACCAGAGACGGAAAGTAGAGACAGAGACTCGAGTCACGTGTAGAGAGCCGCGCGCGGCGGTTGAGCCGCGAATAGAGCCGACGACGCGTAGCATTCACGAGAGAATTCCGCCGACATCCTCCAGGTTCTTCTCTCCTCTCCTCTCCCCTCCTCATCCTTCGTCGCGTTTTTCCCATAATCTCGTGCAACAAATGTCATTATTATTCGCACAGGCGGGCTGCGTGCTTCTGGCTCGCGGATCGCGTGGATCGTACGCGGGGGTTACGCGGGCCGCGGAAAAATGCGCGAAGCGTGGAGAGACGGCGGCGGGCCGCGGAAATGCGATAGTTACCAGCTAGAACGCCGGCCATGTAGACAGCCGCGATCCTCAGGCTCCCGTGTACCATTTCCAAGGGAAGTCCCACGACGAGCTGCACTCCAAGATTGAAGAGCAGGTGCAGCCATCTGAAGCAAAAACGACACACATTGTCATTTCTACGGTTGCCGAGGAGCGAACGTGTATTGTGACGTTGAAGTTTGCATCGTTGGAATGCAACGGAATTCAGAAAAAAATTAATTTTAATTTTTTGTTTTTAATTAAATTTTTTATTTTGAATTTCATTTAATTTATTTACGGATTTCTCCTTTTCAAGTATTTTACAATATGTGATTCGAAAACACGAGATCATATATTCTTAATAAATATTCATACAGTCTTTCTTTTATAATTATTACATTACCCCAATTGGGTTAATTACATTAACCCAAATGATGATAAAAAAAAAAGAAAAATTCGATAAAAATTCAGTTAATTTTTTTCTGCATTTCGTTGCATTCCAATGATGCTAACTTCAACATCGTCGTATATTTTCTCTCTGCTTTTTTTCGTAGTAAAACTTCATCGTTTTCCTATACGATTTTACTGTGTCGAGGTGAACGACGATTGAAGAGTCAAGACATAAACGCGTCGCTCGTCAACCGAGCGAATGGAACAGCAGTTTAGATGCGGGTGTAATATCGCAATTTTTATTTTTATTTTTGTTTCTCTTTCTCTCTCGCTGGAGTGTAAAAGAAAAATAACTACGTACTTACCCTGCGTGAAGAAACATGTAGAAAGCGAATCTCCACAGCTCGAGTCGCTTGTCCGGGCGATAAATAAACACGCTGTCGGTCGGCACCGGACCCGAAGGATTCACCTCGCCCTTCGCCACCGTGTAATACGCGAAGAAGCCCAGCTGGAAGTAAAAGGAAAAATTGCTGTAAATTCAATGGCGAGAGGAGTGTCGTGAATTTTCGCGATAATTCGCCGATAAAAGAAGGAACGATGGTTATCTTTACGTCTTTGTGGACCTTTTTTCCCCCAATTTAACATCACTTATTACCCATTTTTAGACGTCTACAGGGAGCAAACAAAATTACAAAAAATATATTTTCGATGTTTGTTCGCACAATGAAGAAGGCGATGAATTATTCAAGACCGCAAATTTACTAAATTCCAAATTTTTTGAATTTTTAGACACATTTTTAGACGTCTACAGTGAGCAAAAAAAAAAAATAAAAAATATATATTTGCAAAATAAAAATTCATTTTCGATGTTTATTTGCAAAATAAAGAAGGCGATGAATTATTCAAGACTGCGAATGTACTGAATTCCTCATTTTTAGACGTCTACGAATTTTTCGAATTTTTAGACAAATTTTTAGACGTCTACAGTGAGCAAAAAATTTTTTTTTAAATATATTTGCAAAATAAAGAGTGCAATGAATTATTCAAGACTACAAATTACGTAAAATTTCCAATTTCTCTCTAGAATATTTGCAAATCGACCGCGTCGTCGAGGCGCCGAGTTAGCAAAGCGTAAAAACGATACCTTTCGCGACCCTATAAGCGACATTCGAACGATATTTATTCAAGTGTGCACCGCGGTTATATATAATGGCGCTCGGAGCGAGGACGAGCGATTTGCAAGCGCCAGTTCCAGGTACCGAGCGTATGTGGTAGGTATTACGGGTATTAGCCCGTGGGTAGTGCACGCATTACCGAGCACCGAGCACAACGTTTAATCTATGTGAACAGCGCCGCTCTCCCTGCCACTTAACGATTTACCGAGGAGCTCTCGAGGAGTTCGGCTCTCGGTGACCCCCCCCGGCCGACGACTCACCTCAACGAGAGTAATGAGGATGATGAAGAGCGGGGGCGGACAACACGTGTAGTGATCCGCGTAGAACTTTCTGTCGCGCTCCTCCGTAAGGAACTCGTCGCCTATCATCCGAACCATCCTGAAACACAGAGACGAAAATTCGTTTAAAATATATTCGTAAAATATAATTCATTAAAAAATACATTCCTAAAATGTAATTCGTTAAAAAATATATTCTTAAAATGTAATTCGTTAAAAAATATATTCGTAAAATATGATTCGTTAAAAAATATATTCGTAAAATATAATTCGTTAAAAAATATATTCGTAAAATATAATTCGTTAAAAAATATATTCTTTTATATTCCTTTTTTCCCCTCCCACAAATTACGTTTTAATCACCAATTTTCCTTCTGTGTTTACTTTATTTTCTCTCAAAATCTTAAAAAAAAATGCAATCAGCCTTTGAAAGCAACATACAACATTTTTGACTCCGAGATTCGTCCAAAACTTCGCGTCGCAAGTGGGACGCGACATGATTTTTATTTTTAATCCCCGCCAAGAGGGTCAACAGCCCGGAAATCGTGCACCAAGTCTCTTCATCTCGAGCAAACATTATGCTGAATTTTGCATCGTTGGAATGCAACGAAATTCAGGAAAGAAAATTAATTCTAATTAATCCAAATGACGAAATTAGGTATAAAAAATCATCTTGGAAACTATAATCTATAAAAATCTATAAAAATTCTATAAAATTCTATAAAAAAATCTATAAATCTATAAGAAACTATAAAAATTCTATAAAAAATCTATAAATCTATAAGAAACTATAAAAATTCTATAAAATTCTATAAAAAATCTGTAAATCTATAAGAAACTATAAAAATCACTATAATGACTTTTTATACATAATTTCATAATTTCTTTTAAAAAGAATTATCATTATTATTTTTTTTTTCGGAAATTCGTTGCATTCCAACGATGCAAACTTTAGCATCACGAGCAAACAAAGTTCTTGACTCGAGCAATTTTTTTTTCCATCTGGCCGAAGCGGCCGACAGCGTTGCGGTAAATTCGAGCGTTGCATCGATACGTTAATCGATCGGGGCGCGCAAGTGAAACGAGGGAAGAAAGGGGGGGAGGGGAGAAGCGCATGTGGGATGCGTCGAGCGTGCCGGCCGAGAGGCGAGCAGAAGGCTCGCGATACAAAGGGCAGAGAGCACAAACACTCGGGGCGAAATCGGCCCTCCAATAAAGAAACTGTATGCGCGGCCCGTGCGCCGCTCACCCCCCCAAACGGCGGCGGCGGTAGCACCGCACGCTTCTTATAGAATCCTGAAATAAACCTCGTGTGGTCGCCCGAGTTTCTCCGTCGACGCCGCCACCGAAACCGTCTTTTCCCCGACGTTCCCGAGGCAAATTCGACGACTATGTTAAAACGCGTGTATTCCGTGTATCTCAATCTCCCTCCGGCCCCGAGTCGAACCGGCGGGGCGAACGCGTAAATATAGATTTTTTTTTCCCTCTTTTTCCTTCGACTTCCACTCGGGATTCACGATTTTTTTAAGTCATGTTTCACGGGTTTCGACTTGGCGGCGCTTTTCGCGGTCGGGGAAAAAT
The DNA here is from genome assembly GCA_963932165.1 of Pimpla rufipes. Lineage (NCBI taxonomy): Eukaryota > Metazoa > Arthropoda > Insecta > Hymenoptera > Ichneumonidae > Pimpla > Pimpla rufipes. The sequence continues at coordinate 21,086,895 of OZ010638.1, forward strand.
TATTCGACACACTTTTTTTCTTCGCGTGGTTGAGTTTTGAGTTTGTGAAGGAAAAGGAAGTTTTTGGGATGGGATTTTGTCTTTTGCGATGAGAGTCAGTGATTAAGGGTTTTTGATGAAAAAGATTTTTTGCATTGGATGACGAAATATTTTGAAATTGAAAAAAATGATGTTTTATGATAATTGAATGACAAGTGAAAATTTTTTGAATGATAATTGAAATATTTTTTCGATCTCGTAAAACTCATGTCGACATAATTTTCACACCAATTTGCATCACAAACCGCAATAAACAAAAACAAAATTTCTCTCATTTACATATTTATCGCCTCCCAATTTCCAATCAAAATCACCAAAAACGTCCCCCACAAATTTCGTCCCCAACATTGCGAATGACGTCTAAACCAAATTCGATCACACAATTCGCGTGATGAAAATTCACGACACGAATTTACAATCCCTCAATATTAGTCACGTCTTACGGTTCTTCGCGCTCGTTTCCGTCGTTCAGCCGTGAAAACGCGGATAACGAAAAAAAAAAAAAAACAATAATAATAATAATAATAACAATAATAATCCAACAAAACCCGCGGATTTATGATGTTGATGTTTGCATCGTTGGAATGCAACGAAAATCAGGAAAAAAAAACATTAATTCTAGTTAACCCAAATGATGAAATTATGATATCAACCATGATATCAATTAGTTCCTATGCTGATTTTCTCCACATACTTTCATCATTTGGGTTGACAAGAACACATTTTTTTCTGAATTTCGTTGCATTCCAACAATGCAAACTTCAACATATGTTTTGTCGGATTTTCTACTTTTTTTTTTACAAGTCCGATCGCGACAATCGAAGCCTCAGAAACCGCTGGCTGTCGTTCGAAAAAAAAAAACTCTAACAAACGATATTTACATGATCGATTCCAACAATGCAAACTTCAACATGATAGGTTTTGTCGGATTTTCTTCTTTTTTTTTACAACTTCGATCGCGACAATCGAAGCCTCAGAAACCGCTGGCTGTCGTAAAAAAAAAAACTCTAACAAACGATATTTACATGATGCTGATTTTCTCCACATAATTTCATCATTTGGGTTGACAAGAACACATTTTTTTCTGAATTTCGTTGCATTCCAACAATGCAAACTTCAACATGATAGGTTTTGTCGGATTTTCTTCCTTTTTTTTCCAACTTCGATCGCGACAATCGAAGCCTCAGAAACCGCTGGCTGTCGTAAAAAAAAAAAACCTCTAAAAAACGATATTTACATGATCGAGGTGTGTTGAGGCCGGTTGGCCGCCTCGCCGGTCGGATTCCCAGCTGCAGGCGCAACAGCTGGGACCGGCGGCGGCTGCAGCGGCGGCGTCGTGAGGCTCGCTGCACTTGTCGCGACACGCGCGACGCTTCCATCCTTCTTGAGTATTTTCGCGCTGCTCAGATGCGTGCTGACGCACATTGTTCACGAGTGAGAGAGTCCTGCGCGCCCTCTGCCCGCGGGGTGTGTAAACAAGAAAAATCGTCGTCGCGTCGGCGCGACGAATGAGAAACTCAACTTCGCGCGCTTCCTTCGTGTCACTGCAACACGCTCGTCTCGTCTTCTCTGCGCACGCGCGCTATTCCAATATAAACTCGCGCGTGTCGCTCTCCCCTCACACACACAAACACACAACTCTCTCAATATTTCACAACACAGGCGAGGAGGAACACTCGGCGGAAATCACTTTTGTACTTCGAGTTCGATACGAGATCCTCGCGTCGCACATCACTCGACAACCGGCGAATTGTGATTGGGAATCGCGAGCACTGCGCGCTCGTTGTGTGCGACGAACACGAGAAACACACGAGAGGAGAAGACAAGAGAAAAGCTGCTGCTGCTGCTGCTGCTACGTCTTCGATGTATACTAAGTATATAAGTATATATCGCTCGCGATTGTTTTTTTTTTTTTTTTTTTCTCGGCCGTTAGTTTGTATTGTTGTTACTATATATCGTTATATATAGTATCGGGGTAACTAGGGTGACGTCGCGGCGTTGAAAACACGACTGTATGTTGTAAGTGTATATAACAACGTTGTAACTGTGTAAGAACGTTGAAACTGTGTAATAACAACGTTGTAACTGTGTAATAACGTTGTAACTGTGTAATAACAACGTCGTAACTGTGTAATAACGTTGTAACTGTATAACAACGTTGTAACTGTATAACAACGTCGTAACTGTATAACAACGTTTGTAACTATATAAAAACGTTGTATTAATAATAATAATAACTGTCAGTGTCGATCGATGTGATATAATGTTTGACAGTTAGTTAGTTAGTTTTTTGGATCGCGGACGAAGCCTCGTTGAGCGAGGACCGCGATGCTCTGACTGACTGTGACTGACTGAACTGACTCGCGTTTCGCGCCGGGAGCGCCGGGTGACTCGGGTCGGGGTCTCTCTCACGGCACGTATAGCGAGGCGCACGGGACGTCCCTTCTCGCAGGGCGCCACGGGCTCCACTGAGCGATGAACCTGACTGTGAGTGAGTAACTCGAGCGGCTCTCTCTCGAGCCGCCGCCGCCGCCGCACGCCGACATCGACGACACCACCGAACGCGACAACGACGGTCGACGATGCTGCTGCTGCCGGCGAGCGTGGGTGTACACGCGGCGCTAGGAAATGCGAGGGGTGGGGAGGGAGCGAGGGCGGGGATTGGCGGAGGCGAGAGGGCGACGGGGAGTGGGGGCGCCGGGCCTGCCAATCGACTATAGCGTACCGAGCAACTCTATCTGTGTCTGGCTAGTGTAGCGGCGGTGCTCCTGCGGCACGCACAACTCTCGCGACTCGCGTCTCGTGGCCCTCGCGCAACCTTGATGGCTTAGGTAACCGCAGGCCGAGCGGTTGGCTGAGCGTTGGATGAGCGAGCGTGGCACGTAGAGGACAAGGGACGAGGGACGAGGAGAGCGCGATGTAGTTTATTATTTAAGACGGTAGTAGGGGTGGTCGATGTTTGTCGATTAATCGATTATCTGGGTTTTTTTTTCTCGAGAAATCGATGTTTTTTTCCGATTTTTTTCAAAACCGATTACTCGATGTTTTTTGCAGATTTTTTTTCGAAACCGATTAATCGATGTTTTATTCCGATTTTTTTTCGAAACCGATTAATCGATGTTTTTTTTTCGATTTTTTTAAAAACCGATTAATCGATGTTTTTTTCGATTTTTTTCAAAACCGATTAATCGATGTTCCGATGTTTTTTTGAGAAACGTCGATTGTTCATAATCGATTTATTTAATAATCGATTCTTTTAACATCGATTTTTTTTCTCAACATCGTCTATCTTTAGGTACACTTGGCGATCGTAGGGGGGTCGAAAAGTGGCTGAGGGCATTTTTTTATATCAGGGTCGATTAGAGCCTGTTGAACATCGCTCGACGTCCTAATTTCATCGAGGAATATTTTTCGTTACACCTGAGTACTTAATTATATATTTTTATTGAGACATCAGATTACTCGAATATTACGTACGAAAAACTGTGCGCTTTGCCTTTTAGATTGGATTGAGCTGAAGGGGGGAACAAAGATCTTTACCATCCGACGGATTAAATCGCGGATTTCGCGTGCCCACCGGGTTTAGTGGACGTTGTCACGAAGGACCGAGATTAATTGCATAGTTTCGCCGCCGCCGGAGGCCCCGAAACTGTGTCGGACAAAGCAGAGACATTTTTACCTTCGAAAGAGTGGAGGCTCGTGGATAAGAATATGGAAGTCGTTTTCCGAGCAGACCTCGCGATCCCGATGATGCACTGCACATTTGAAGCTCCGTGTTCGCTTGCCGCTCATCTGGAAAAAAAACAAGATGGCCGCCTATCAGTACGAATAGTCAGCAATTTTTAACCTGCGAAAAAAAGTATATTTAAGCACAGTTAAAGATTGGCGAGAAAATCGTCGTCTTATCCGCACCCAACTTAATCTCGCACGGGAAAACAAAACAAAATGGCCGCCTATGAGTAGGAATAAGCAGCAATTTTTATCCTGCGAAAAAAGTATATTTTAGCACAGTTAAAGATTGGCGACAAAACCGTCGTCTCATCTGCACCCAACCTAATATCGCACGGGAAAAAAAAACAAAATGGCTGCCTATGAGTACGAATAGGCAGCAATTTTTATTCTGCGAAAAAAAGTCTATTTTAGCACAGTTAAGGATTTTCGACAAAATCGTCGTATTATCCGCACCCAACCTAATATCGCACGGGGGGAAAAAACAAAATGGCCGTCTATTTTAATGGCCGCCTAATTGCTGCCTATTCGAGTACGAATAGGCAGCAATTTTTATCCCGCGAAAAAAAGTCTATATTAGCACAGTTAAGGATTGGCGACAAAACCGTCGTACTATCCGCACCCAACCTAATCTCGCACCAACGACGGCCGCTGCATACACAGAGGACTTAATAGCGCAAACGTAAAGCTCGGCACATATTCCGATTGAGCAAGTGAAAATAAGGAGCTCACAGACGGCATAGCCAACGACGATCCGGCCGAGTGATACTAAGGAACTTCCACCCCGAGGATCAAAGCGAAGCCAAGCATTACATATGCATTCAGACACGTAGCTCGGTATCTCCGGGAACACGTACGTCCCTCTGTGCTTAATTCACCCACTTTCGCACAGTAGGGACTCATTAAGCGCGCGCGAGTCGCGACGCGTCTGGTCTTTAATGCAACACAAACAACATAACCTCAAACGGCTTTTCGCGCCCAATTAAATTTCCACACACACGATTGCCAACCGGCGTTTCCGTACAAACGAATTTTTTTCGCTTTCATCGTTCGAATAATCCCAACAAAGGTAACATAAATAAAAAATAAAAAACAAATAAAATAAATAAAAAATAAAAATTAGTAGAAGGCAACAACATAAAATTGTCGAAGCGAATGATGAATGTAATAATTATAAAAGAAAGACTGTATGAATATTTATTAAGAATTTATGATCTCGTGTTTTGGAATCACATATTGTAAAATACTTGAAAAGGAGAAATCTGTAAATAAATTAAATTTAAATTAAAAATTAAATTAAATAAAAAATAAAAAAATAAAAATAAAATAAATAAAAAAAACAAGATGGAGGGGATGGGAAGTCAACAACAATCGCCAGCAAACGAAAAGCCGCGTAAACGAAAAGGGGAAGGGGAGAGAAACGTAAACAGCAAAAGTGAGGGAAAGGCTGACACGATCTTTTTTTTTTCTTTTTTTTTTCTTTCTCGTCTCGTTGTCTCTCGGGTCGAGCGGCGTTTTAGGCCAACTACGGGCCTGTAGTACACGGTGTGTGCGGAGAGTATACAGTGTGTAATAGAGGGCCACGGGGTAGCTGCTGCTACGTGGGCTAATTAGGATCGGCGGTGCCGTTCCGCTCTGCGCCACGTCCGCACGCACCGAGCGGCAGCAGCAGCAGCAGCACGAATCGACGGTTTTCGCTGCCAGAGGGCAGCGGGGGTGCAGAGAGAAAGAGAGAAAGAGCGATAGAGACTTCGGTGGCTGAGGAGGAAAGAGAGGGAGGGGGGAGGGGGTAACGGACAGTCAAGTAGGCAGCCGGGCGAGCAGAACGCAGCCGGAAAAGATTGCGAGGGGCGAAGAGGAGAGGGAAGAGGGGGGGGGGGGATAGAGTTCGTTTACGCCTCACGAACCATCGGGAGATTCTATCTCGAAACGACGCCTTCTTAATGCGTGACCGGGGTCAAGATGACACCGTTATACCTTTACGGAAGAGTACCTCCCGTGGAAACGTACAGAGTGAAAATTAGCTTATACCTGGCGCGCGCGCGCGGGTCTGACTAACCGACGGCGGCGGCTCGGGGGGACCCCGGTGAGATGCAAGAAACTATAATGTACTGGCGCCTGGCGCACGGCTGTAGGAGACTCTGGACGGTAGGGGGATGGGAGAGGATACACAGGTGCGCTCGTGCATCCACGATTTTTCGTGCGGGAACGACGTCAAGTGGACGGGATCGGGGATGTATGGGGGAAAAATGTGATCGGTAGGGTTTGTGATTGAAAAAAAAAAAAAATGTGATTGGGAAAAATGTGATCGGTAGGGCATTCGAGAAGAAAAAATTGGGGAATTAAGATAAAGAAGATATGGACTTTGGTTGATTTTTTTTTAAGGTAGTCCTTTCGAATGATATTTTTTTGCGTAAATTCGAGGAATATGAGAGAGAATTGTGAACAATTCTCAATGGTCCGAAAAAAAAAAAAATGTGATTGGGAAAAATGTGATCGGTAGGCCATTCGAGAAGAAAAAATTGGGGAATTAAGATAAAGAAGATATGGACTTTGGTTGATTTTTTTTTAAGGTAGTCCTTTCGAACGATATTTTTTTTGCGTAAACTGGAGGAATATGAGAGAGAATTGTGAACAATTCTCAATGGTATAAAAGTTTGAAAAAAATCATGCATATTAAAGGTACTGAAAAGATTGATTTTGCATAATAATAATTCGGAAATGTTGTTAACAAATTGATGAAAAAAAAATTTGTTTAACGAATATTTCGAGGACCCAAGTTTTTTTTTCACGAAAATGATTCCTTTGTTTTTCCGAATATGCGTGAATTTTTTCAGATTTTAGAGTTCACTTAAAATTTTGTGCGTTTTTTTATAGGGAAAATGTGTGACGCGGCGAGCGGGAGAATCGGCACAGGCTCAGCCACTGGGACCTTCACCTCACGTATAATTATCCTCCGGCGGTTACACTCGCATCCGTTTTCGCCCGAGTCGAGTGACTATAAATAGTCGGTGTCTTGTCTGACGATGCGTCTGCTATGCCGCGAGAAATTCGCTAAACACGGGGGGCTCCTACGTGCTTTTCTTCTTCCGGGCGAAGAAGCTTCCAGCGCGCCCGTTCGATGTCCCTCGCGCGCGCGCGCGCGCGACGCGATTATTGTTTGAGGTTATGGCGCGAGACGCGCGCAGTCCGGACATCGTTACAGCCGCGCTCGCTGGGCTCGCTAGTTCATACAGCTGTTGTGATAAAGGAACATTTTTGGGAAGAATATCTCATTTTTGAAAACGTTGAGGAAACCTACAGCTATGCAATCGGAATGCACGTATCATGTGTGATTTTTAATTATCTAGTGCGTGAATTAGTCGCTTTTCTCAGTTTTTGTCGAAAAATAGGGAAAAAAATCGAATTTTTCATTACGGATTTCTCTGCCGGTAATTGATCTGTAATTTTTTTTCGAAAATCAAAATTCTGACTAATTCACGCACGAAGTTCACATTACTGGCGTCTGAATTCCAATTTTCGCTTCGATCTGTTCATAATTCGCGAAAAACGGCACTTCCGAACTTTTGAGGTGCAAAGTCGGTATTTCATATTCCCTTAAAAAAAATGACGATATGTATTTGTGACCATAAAAAAATGACGGTCATTGTACAACTATATAGAGGTTTTGACGTAATTTGACGATATTTCGGACGCTCAGAAAAAATGAACGTCGTTGCACATCGCAGAATTCGGAAACACGAAAATAACGGTCAAGTGATGGTCGTTTTTGTGTCAATTGACGATATCGCAAAATTGCGGTTATTGCACTCGCCGATAGAGGGCGCAACGCGTTGTTGTTTTCTCGTCGACGCGGGAAATATCGATTCGCGATCGGCGGTTCACGGGCGAAGCGACAGACAGACAGACGGGGCGGATAAAGAGTGCTCGGTGGAGAGACGTCGGCGTCCAGGAATAGCGAGAGCGGCTTGAGCCTCCGCCGCCGTGTAGTGGGCAGGTCGTATAGCTGTCTCGTCGCCGAGTTTGGATCGCGCGCGAGCGCCGCGAGTGAGTCAGACGACTAACCAGACCGAGAGGGCGACGCCGAGGCATCGAGCTCTTTGTCGATTCCCGGCGCCCCCGGCTTCAACCCGCTCGAGGCGCGCGACACTTCGTTTTTTCTTTATCCGCGAATCGCTGCTTCCTCCGTTCTCGCTAATCGTTATCGTTACCGCTGTGACGAAAACGCGGGAATTTTTGGACTGTTGGAAATCGTCGAGACGGTGATGAAATAAATGCTGGAAGAAATGTAATTAATTCCAGGGAAGCCGGAAAGTAAAATTTACGGCCTCGTTATTTTTTTTTATGCTTCACGAAACTTCCTTAATTATTGTGTAATTAAGGAAATTCGTATAGAAATATTTTACATCAATATTTTATTTTTGATACGCGTCGATATTTTATTTATCGATGTATAAATAAAATATTATTGTTTTACTGTCATTCGTATAGAAATATTTTGTTTTAAATACGCGTCAATATTTTATTTATAGATGTGTAAATAATACACGGGGAATTCAGGTATTTTCCCTGTGATTCACATAATGAAGTTTCCTCTTCATTACTTCCCTCGTCCATCGCGGAAATAAAACTGAGGAAACCTCTCAGTGACGCAAAATATTATTTCACTGTTATCCCTGTAAAAATATATTTAAAAAAAATAAAATAAATTATAGCATTCACTAATTTTTATCCAAGGTCCATTCCGACGAAAAGAGACACGTACAACATATATATATATATATATATATATATATATATATATATATATATATACACACACACACTGTCCGTCCGTACACGGTGTACGGTGCGTCACTTACGTAATCCGGTGTCGTGGAGAAACCCCTCAATCAAGCTCTTGTGCGGCTCCCCGGCGCAGCCCCGGGGTATACATATACCGCATTGTATATAAGATTGCGCGAGGCATTTCCATAGATCGTATATGCCGATAGATTAGGCCGCATCACTGCGCGTCTAGACGGGTCGGTCAGGTAGCGATCGTCGCGCCACGCCCGTAACTCGGATATATCTGCATGGGCGATCGACTCCTCTTCCTCTTATTCTCGCTTTTTCGTTATTTCCCTCTCCTCCCTCCCCCCACTCGTGTCGTCGTCGTCGTCAGACGGCCGTTCTCGTTTCTTCCTTCCGTTCGAAAACCTTTTTTTTATAATTTTTTTATTGTTTAATTTTTTTAGTTTTTCTATTTATTTATTTATTTTTTTAGTTTTTCTATTTATTTATTTTTATATTTTTTTTATTTTTTCTATTTATTTGTTTTTTTTTTATTTTTTTTAGTTTTTCTATTTATTTTTTTATTTTATTTTTTTATATATCTCAGATATATCACGTTAAAATATATCGGGTGGATATACAAAATACACACAGCAAATATAGAACTTTTGGCTGAAATTGTATATAACTTATATATCTCGAATAAACCCTCATGGAAATGCGAATATAATTTTTTTATTTTGTAAACTTTCTTTTAAAATGTTTGGCCGAAATTGTGTATAACTTATATATCCCTCTCCTTATATTCCCTCCCCTCCCTCCACTCGCGTCGTCGTCACTGTACGGCCGTTCTCGTTTCTTCCTTCCGTTCGCTCGCTTCCTCGTCTTCCTGTCGTGTCGTCCGCTGGCCGAGCGCGCGCGTCACCTTTCGTCGAATACACTTCGGGTGACTCCGTCCCGCGCGCTGAATGACAATTCGGCGCCTCGCGCGCGTTGCGTACGTTACGAGGAAATTCGGATTTCCCGTCACGTGCCGGGCAACGAGCTTTCTCCGCGCGACGCGGGAAGGATACACGAGGTGGAGGAGGATGACGATGTCGGGGCCACGTCGAGAGGCGTCCGGAGGACACGAGACGCCTCTCGGCTTCCCCCGGATGCTCGCCGACCTGGGATAAGATGTATCAGACGCTGACACATTAACAAGGGTTTTCTCGGCCCCCCCGAGACCGACGCGCGTCTTTACGTGGTAAAAATATATTTCCCGCCCGAGTCGACCGAGCCGGCAATTAGCATTCTTTAACGCGCGGCCGACAACACCAGCGGGAATTGTAATTGGGTAACAGAAAATGTGTAATCCCGTTCCTGCGGAAGTCGGAAGATATTTCGGAGAAAATTCTATGTATGAATATTCGCACGTAGGGATGTTGAAATAATTGATGTTTTAAAACATCGATGTTTTTAAAAAAACATTGGAACATCGATTATTTTTACTTTTCTAGAATATGCAATTATAGGTTAAAAAAACACAGTTTGTTCATTATGCTCATAATTTCTGTATAATTGCATACTATAATTTTTTATAGTATGAAATTATATAATATGATTCATACTATATAATTGCAATATATAATGAAATTATAATTATATTTATAATTTCATCATATATTGCTATTATGAAATGAAATTATATAAAATAAAAATAGCAATATATAATGAAATTATATTTATATATATAATGAAATTATAATCATAATTATAATTTCCTGTCATAGCAGTTAATAATAAATAATTAAAAAATCTTGGGATGGAAAAAAGTTGGGATATAAATGTTTACGTCGGGACCCACAGATTCATCATGAAGTCACACATTTTTTTTTTCTAGGTTAGAAACTCGTTCGCAGGGCCGACGCTGAATAAAAGTGTATGCTAAACTTTAATGTCAAGCTCAGCGAGGCGAAAGCCGTCTTTATCATCCGCCCTTTTAATACCCCGGCGTTTATCCCTCGCCCGGGCGCATTATTACAGTCCCCGACTCTCTCACACAGCGAACGACGAGCGAGAGGCTCAGAAGCCCAGAAGCCGCGGGCTGAAAACGCCATTAGTATTGCGCGGTGCGCGCTCGTCACGTCCGCATTCATTCACACAATGCGGTGGTGGCTATCGCGCTGCGCGCGCATAACCTATGCACGTACCGCGCGGTACACGCGAATTACACGAGCGTTTAGCATAGCTTGGAGCATATAGAGCTGACACGATCGAGCGAGAGACTCCCACGAGGCTCGTCACGCGGCGCTGATCTCGGTTCAGTTTCAGTTTATTTTTATTATCTTTATTATCTTTATTTTTATTATTTTTATTATCTTTATTTTATATATCTTTATTTTTATTTGCATACAGTTCGCACAGCTTACAACTATCTATTACAAACTTTGTTTATGTTTTCCTTTGCTATAAGCCGTTCTATAAGAACTTCACCAGCCTTCATTTTTGATTTTGCAATTGCCGTTGTTATTTTCGCTTTTGTTAATTTAAGGTATTTTTTCCGAATTTTCTTTGATTTTTAATTTTAACATAATAAAAAAAACGTAATTTTCAAACGTCACACTAAATTCGGAAAAAATTCATACGTATGTGGATAAATAAGAAGATCACTTTAATAACAAAAAAGAGTTAGGTTGCCGGATATTTAGTTGAACAATTATTTATTTAAGTAATTTGTGACATTTTTAAAATTATTATTGTCTAAATTAATCTCTTTACCGCCTTTCATATGCTTGATTTTTTGCAGATTTTTATCTCATCGAGAACTCTTCGTAATTCTCTCTCAAACTTCCTCGAATTTACGCGACGTTCATCTGTACGCTCATACTACCTTAATTTAATTTTGTGTGAATTTTGATAAGAAAATTTGAAAAAAAAAAAAAAGAAAAATACTCATTAGAGTCTGGCGCTGATCTCTCACTGCGCGAGCCGGCCGGCTATACGCGACGTTCGACAGCGCCAAACGTGGCGACGACGCGCGGAGCAATATCAGCCGCATATCTCCACGAGCGAGTCACCCTTTCCCCCCCTCCCTCCTTCTCTCTCTGCATTCGTCGTCGTCGTCGCTGACGTCGTTGTCGTCGTCGCACGCGTGGACGGCAGTCATTCATGCCAGCATAGACTGGTGTGGTAGGCGTATATGCTAATGTTGGTACACGAATGGTGAGTACCATTCCAGTCAACGCGCCTCCACCTTTCTACGAACGCATGACAACCACGCGGCGTGGACGTATGCGGGATAGGTGTGAGCCGGCCGTACTACTGTGCTGAGAATCCAGGCGATAGAGCGCTGCGATTGTATATATATATATATGTATGACTGCCATTGATACATCGTTACGCCAAGCTTAATTATAGAACTCGTTCGTTTCTCACGTCCGCGGATTTAACGATATTTCACTCGGATATACTCCGGCCTCTGACGGCTGTAATTGCGCGAGATTCTCGGGACTTCGTGATTGTGAATAAAAAATGGCATTGAGCGTTTTTATTCAGTTTATTCGTTTTTAGTCATTTTCACTTTTTATTCGCACCCAAAAAAAAAGTTTTTTTTTGCAGTAGCAAAAAATCGTTTTTTTTCAGTAGCAAAAAATAGTTTTTTTCAGTAGCAAAAAAATAGTTTTTTTCAGTAGCAAAAAAATAGTTTTTTTTCAGTAGCAAAAAAATAGTTTTTTTCAGTAGCAAAAAAATAGTTTTTTTCATTAGCAAAAAAATAGGTTTTTTCACTAGCAAAAAAATAGTTTTTTCTTTCAGTAGAAAAAAAATAGTTTTTTTTTCAGTAGAAAAAAAATAGTTTTTTTTCGCATAAAAAAAATAGTTCTTTTTTTTGGGTGCGAATAAAAAGTGTTGCGAGTTTTTCTTTACAATTGGTATAATTTTTTGGCTTTTAGATTGAGCTAAATTTTATGCTTTTTAATTTTTTTTTTTTAATTAGTAATATAACAAAATTGTACTGGTACTAATTTGTATTCCTTGATTTCGTGGATTAGATGCGAAAGAATAAAATTCATTGTATCGATTACCAATGTTAATGTGTTAAGTAGTTGAAAATTTAATTGCGGGAGTGATAAGGAATCGAGTGAAATCCGTCGAAATTAGTCGGAATGCGTTGGAGCGCTCGAGAGACCAAAGGAAATTGGCTAGCGAGACGGCTCGCCGTACACACCGTGTGTGTTACGCACGCGTGCTGCGGATGCAGAGATGCGGATATGCGATCTCGCGGGAGAGAGGGATATTGTGTGGGAAAGGAAAGAAAGAGAGAGAGAGAAAGAGCGGCGGAGTCGCGAGGTTAACGTCCCCCCACACGCGGTTGTGTGGGTGCGCGAGTGTTGAAACTAAGTACATAGGTATCTAAGGCCCGGGCGTGGAAAGAAAAATAAAAAAAAAATATCAAGTACATCCAACAGCACCGGTAGACGGGAGAGATTCTCCTTGGCGACCGGGGAATGACGTACAACGCGCCGCGAGAGTTTCACGAGAATCGAAATAGCGGAACGTTTCGCGTCCTTGACGATATAGGTGGATATTAAACAATGCCCACCTGTACCGCAATTGTTACGCGGAGTTTTCTCTACGCGCTACTGAAATGGCTTTTTAACTCGACGGAGGAAATAAATTACCCGTGACCGAGGATTAAAAAAAATATGCTTTTCAAGGCTTCTGATTTTTTAATCTCTAGTTTCGACTTTCGGTCGAAAAGTTTTTTTATTTTATTTTTTATTTTTTTTAAGAATTCGACTTCTGGCTGGTACCACAAATGCCAAGTCTACTTCTTAGTGAAAAATACTTTTCGAGGCTTCTGATTTTTTAATTTCTGGATTCTACTTCCGGTCGAAAAGTTGAAAGCCATTTTTTTTTTTTTTTTTTTTTTCAAAACATCAACTTTAGGCCAGTACCACAAATTCCAAGTCCACTTCCTAGTGACCAAAGGAAACCCCTCATGGAAATGAGGTATTTTGGAAATATTATTATGGAAATATACAAGAAATATAGATTTTTAGTGGCCGAAAATATATTTAAAAATTATTTTTTAATTTTTTAATACATATTAAAAAATATATATATCTCAAATATGTCTCGTTAACATATATCCGGTGGATATACAAAAAATATATAACGAATGTACAACATTGGGCTGATATATATATAAAAAATTGTATATAACTTGTATATCTCGAATATATTTTATTTCCCTAAGGGAAGTTGCGAAGCGAGCGAAAAAACTGGACAATGGCCAATGTTTTGGATTGATTCGTAGATAGAGTAGATTAGCGGGCAGTCCGGAGAGCGACGGGCGGATCGCGCGGTTGGCGCAACAGTCGTCAGAAACACACGCGCGCGGTGTGTGTGGGGCAGGCCCCGCGAGTTTTCTACGGGCGCATCGTCCGGGAACGAGAAACCAGAACGCGTAACATTTTAATAAACGCAATTACCTCGTCTCTACAGCCGGCTGCGTCGGTAGTAAGTAACTTCTGGCCGCGATGCAACGGGGTGTCTGTGTGTGTGTGTGCGGTGCACGAATACGCGGCGATATGTAAGCCCGGGTAAGGGAGCGAGAAAGCGCGAGAGCCAAGCGGGACGGAAAAGTACGGCAGGTGCAGCGTCGTCGTCGTCGTGCGGCGAGCGCGCGTTTCACGAGCTTTTAGCACGCTTTACAAGCGGCTCCTTCGCTGTAAAGTTACAATCAGACAGAGTTGTAAATACCTCGTTTTTATAGAATTAAAATTGATGGTACAATTGGCTTTGTAATTATTTTTTTGTAAATAATTACAAAAAAAATAATTTTGTAAACGCGCGCGTTTCACGAGCTTTTAGCACGCTTTACAAGCGGCTCCTTCGCTGTAAAGTTACAATCAGACAGAGTTGTAAATCCCTAATTTTTATAGAAATAAAATTGATGGTACAATTGGCTTTGTAATTATTTTTTTGTAATAATAACTCGTCATGATTACAATATGATGTATTAACTTTTTGATAGAGTCAAGAAATATTAATTTCCCATAAAACTTGATGGTAATCGTTATTGAAAAATGGAGAAATCGTGTTAATGCATTAAAAAAATAATAATGGAGGATTAATTGATAATAATTAATTAATTAAATTAATAATAATAAACTGATAATGTAAATAAAAATTCGGTTTTTTTGCGGCTACTCAAAAGTTGACATATAATTATATAATCGCTACGGGTCATCGTTACAAAATCGTAATTAGAAAATAATTAGTAAATCCCTAATTTTTATAGAAATAAAATTGATGGCACAATTGGCTTTGTAATTATTTTTTTTTGTAATAATAACTCGTCATGATTATAATATGATGTATGAACTTTTAAATAGAGTCAAGAAATATTAATTTCCCATAAAACTTGATCGGAATCGTTATTGAAAAAATGGAGAAATGCTGTTAATGCATTGCAAAAAAAATAATGGAGGACTGATTGATAATAATTAGTTCATTAAATTAATAATAATAAACTGATAATGTAAATAAAATTTCGGTTTTTTTGCGGCTACTCAAAAGTTGACGTTTAATTCTATAATCGCTACGGGTAATCGTTATAAAATCGTAATTGGAAAACAATTACACCGTTTGTACCATCCAGTTTTTTTTTAAGTTTTAGGAATTTACAACTCTGGTTGGCATAACAACCGGTGGGTCAAATAGATCTATCATCGTCGTTTTTGTTTTTTGCACGGGATCGACGCTTCGATGATGTTTCCACGAGGCTTCTTCTTCTTCTTCGTTTTTTTTCTTCGACTTTTCGTGTTTTTTCTTTCTTCATTTTTGTATCTCTTCTCTCGTCGTTTTTTTTTTTCTGTTGAATCACGCTCTGCCGGTGGACTGCAGTGAACGTCTCCTCTCTTCTCGGTCTCTCTCGTTCCCTCGGCCGAGCTCTCGGTTAATCGAGAGTGGAAGCAAGCGAAGCGTGGGAAGGCCAAGTGGAGCGTGACCCACGGAAAGAGAGGACAGGAGACCGGGCGCAGCACGGGAGGACCCTGAACGATCTTGAGGCGATCGACTATCCGGCTGAATTCCCGCCGAGAGCTTCTTGCCCGCGACAATGTTGCTGTAAACGGGATTAATACGGCGTTATTGAATAGTCGGGGCGATTCTGCGAGGCCGAGAGTTCGCCAATCGTTGGCTGTCGGCACGGAGCGATTTTTATTCGTAGTCAATGTGTGGCAAAATAATCGCATTGATTTCTAGTCACGAAACGAATTTCGATTGGATAACAAAAAAGTGAGCAAAAAAAAATACATAAAATAATCGATGAACCAAATTTCTATCACAATATTTTGTACAATTGGAATTTATCGATCATAAAAATATTTTTTTTATTAAAATTGTGAATTATCTGTAGGTTTATTAAAATTCATGCAAAAAAATTGTTGATGAATTAAATTGCTATCGCAATATTTTGTACAATTGAAAATTATCGATGATCATAAAAATAATTTTATAATTCAAATTCTGAATTGCCTGTAGGTATATTAAAAAGAATGCAAAAAAAAAAACAAAAAAAATAGTCGATGAACCAAATTGCCATCCCAATATTTTGTAAATTACAATTTATCGATGATCACAGAAAAAAAAGAAATTTAACCCAAATTTTGAATTACCTTGTAGGTACATTAAAAATAATGCATCAATCCTTCCTGCAAAAACGTCCAACCTTTTCTGTCCATCTTTTTTCCCATAATTTGTGTACCGAAAAAAAAAAAACAAATTCCCTCGTACGGCGTTGAAAAAAAATGCTTTCACCGAGAGCACTTGAATAATTGACTGAAAAATAAATTGAATACGAACAAGCCCTCGTGTATTCATTAACTCCGTGACTTCTCCTGTTTCTTCTCCCCGGGCCAGCCGCGCCACGATTTGTTAAATCAGAGTGGTTTACCGAGGATTGTCGGGTGTAGGGCAGCCGGGTTAATCCAATCAGGGTCCTTGAGGGAGGCTAGGAGAGGAGGTGGCGAGTGCCGTGGCAAAAGCGAACAGAGGATTCTCGTCTCTCTCGGTTCTCGGGTAACGCGTCGAGGGTAGAACGACGAGGGGGCAAAATGGAAAGAATCGACCGCGGGCGGATCTTCAAAGGAGCAATTTCGTAATTACGAGAGTGGAACGCTCGCCCGGGGGGTGAGAGAGAAACGAGGAGGAAGCGGAGGGGGAGGAGAGGAAAAGAAGAAGCCGATGCCGCGCGCGGTTCTTCGGCTTCTGGGCCCCCGGAAAGATGTGTAGCTGCAGAAACAGACCGCGGGTTTTAACTCGTCCCGCGCGCTTCCTGCCCCGAGCCCGAAAGTGCACACGCTCCATATATGAAAACGCGTTATAAGCCGCGTTCTCTGGGAATCACCCGGGCGTAACGATATAGCTCTCGTTACTCGTTACATCAAAACCCTCACACCGTATATATATACTCTCGAGCGCGCCGCGTATACAACCCAGCGCCGAGTCTTATGTACCGACGGATACACCTCGCCACGTTTCGACGCTACGCGGTGTTTATTTTGCCCTCGCGAGAAACGCGATGGAGTCAATTAGAACGTTTGCGTTTACGCTAAATTCGTCTAGCAATTTTTGTCAATAATTTATTGAGCCCTCTGTCTAAACTAACGGATGAAAAAATATCACAAAATTGCGATAGATTCTTATTATTATTATTATTATTATTATTATTATTATTATTATTATTATTATCATTGTTTTAGTATTATTATTATTATTATTATTGTTTTATTATTATTATTATTATTGTTTTATTGTTATTTGTATAATAATAATAATAAAATGTGTTTAACCTTAGATGATGTAGGACAAAAAATTGATGCTGGATCACATGGCAAAATATCTTTAAAAATTCATAAATAAGAAAAAGCGTAAAAAAAAAAAATTTCGTAAAAAAAAATCGTAACTTCGTGAGTTTTAAATATTTTTGAGTAAAATTTTAACCTGATACTCCTCGGATGTGGCACTTTTGAGAAAAAAAATAGCAACCTGGTGCGCGTTCCAGAAACGCAATTTATTCCGGAGTTTGAAAAGTGGCGATTTTAGAGTAGAAAAAAAAATGTTTAAATAATTTTAAAAAATTGTTTTTAGCCTTAGAAAAAAATGTTTTCAATGGCAAATTGGTTACGGTGACTAATACGATTATACATTCGGTATGGAGAAGCCAAAGAAAAAAAAATTCGTTTTCATCATTCCCTCCACCCTCCAGTGAGATTCAAATTGAAACATAACTTGGCCACCGACCAAAACACGGTTTGTTTTTTTTTATATCTGCCCCGCCAGAATTTCACGTGTTGTTGTTTATTATGTCATATCGGGTGAAATGATTTATCATTCGTATTTTCTTTGGGCGCCCCGCGCGCGACTCGAGAAAATCTCTCTCTCTCTCTCTCTCTCGACGAAACTCAGCTTGATAATAGAAATGATTGATCGAGAAAGGTGCGAGGCGCGCGCGAGCGGAGAGGCGTAAAAGCGTAGAAAGCGTGGCTGTGGTGCCCGGAGGACGGGGGGGACGGGGGGACGGGGGAAAGGGTTATGGGAAGCGAGGCGAGGTATGCGAGGTGAGGGTGGGCGTAGGCGTACTGGGCGTGGGCCTATACAGGGTAGGTATGCAGACTGGGCGCGTGTCGTTTGTCGAAGAGGCGCGAGCCCACTGTCCAGGTGGTCCGGGAACCGAGGAGCCGCCGCACGATCCGTCGATTGTATTTTCGTTGATGCTGCGCGCGCTCCGCCGGCCCGAGGCAGCCGCCTGACTCAACCCGCGACCGTCGGTTTTGTCGACCAAATCCTTCGCGAACTCGTCGTCGTCGACGAAATTCGTATCGTCGGATCACCTGAAAAGGGATAATTGAAATAAAACAAATCGGCAAATAAAAAACGAAATACGCAAAAATAGAAATAAAATGAAATATAGAAATTCAAATAATTTTGCTTTTTCATTGATTTTTTTTTTTTTTCTTTTTTCAAACAAATTTGTTTTTTTCTTTTTTTTTTCAAACAAATTTGTTTTTTTTACATAAAAAATTGTTATGAAATGAATCATCGAACGCTAGAAAATAAATAAATACGAGTTCAATTTTCGAAAGTCAAATTTCGAAATTTGACTTTCGAATTCCGAGTCAAATTTCGAAAAGCTAAAAATAATGACCCTCAAAAGATTGAAAAAACAATTTTGGAAATCAAATTTTAAAAAAGCTTGAAAAATTAGTGTAGTAAAATACGGATATCTGAAAAATAATAATAATAATAATAATAATAATAATAATAATAACAATAATAATAATAATGATAATAATAATAATATTGGTATAAAATGAATCAGCGAACGGTAGAAAAAAATTCAAAAGATCGACGAGCCAAATTATGAAAAACCAAAGAAATTATCCTCAAAAGATTGAAAAAAATAATTTTGGATTCCAGATTAAAAAAAAAATGCAGCACGTACGAACATGACATTGAAAACTAATAGCCGAGCAATTACTAAAGTACCACCTGGTATAAGATCGCGGATACTGCGCAGCGCCGATGATAGCGCAGCGACGTTACTGGGAGTGGAGGAGAACCCGCGGAGCGTCGCTGTTTACGCGGTCAATGCTAAGTCCGCGGCGGCGCGCGGTATATAATCGTATCGCTGTGTATGCGGAGCATCATCGGCCATCGTTGCGACGGGGCTGGGACGATCTCGTCGGGCTGAAATAATTGCGCGCGCGTCTATATCCTATGTAGGTCGCGACGGGCATCCCGGCGTCACCGCTCCTATTACGTGTGCCTCGGTGCTGCGGGCTGTGCGAGACGACGAGCGAAAGAATTGCCCGCACTCGTTGCTTCGTGATTAGGGGTGGGCGATGTTTGTCTATTAATCAATCACCGATGTTTTTTTTTTTTTTTTTTTTTTTTTTTTTTTTTTGAGAAGTCGATGTTTTTTCCGATTTTTTTCAAAACCGATTAATCGATTTTCGATGTTTTTTTCCGATTTTTTTCAAAACCGATTAATCGATTTTCGATGTTTTTGTCCGATTTTTTTTCAAAACCGGTTAATCGATTTTCGATCTTTTTTCCCGATTTTTTTCAAAACCGATTAATCGATTTTCGATATTTATTTACGAAACATCGAAAAAAAAATCGAAGACGGTTTTGATTTTTCATCGTTTTCTACTTTACCGATGTAAAATAATCGATGTTCCGATGTTTTTTTTTTAAACATCGATTATTCATAATCGATTTTTTTTTCTCAACATCGCCCATCCCTATTCATGATTCAACGTACAAAATCCCGAGGCCTGTCTCGACTCGCTTAGTTCCCCCCACGGCCGCCGCACTGTACAAACATTTTCATATACCTACAAGAGCGCCTCACAGCCGCAGCTCGCGCGGGACGCTCGACGGAAATGTGACGAAAAAACCCCGAGAATTAGGCACATCCGCCTGATTTCCTACGCGCATTAGTTTTAATTGTCACCTCGTTGTCGTTTAATTGTCGCGCATCCGACCGTTCGTCCCACGCGCGAACGTAGGTATTTTTTATAGAATCGCAAAAATGTTATAAACATAACCTAAAAGTGGCGAAAACAAACGATAGTCGCTTCATTGCCATAGAAAAAAAAAGAAAAAGACACAACAGAATTACCTCCGAATTAGATTCTAATCGCGATCACAGCCGTAGGTAATTCTATAAAAAAAACGTAGGTATTTTTTTTTATAGAATCGCGAAAATGATAAAACTAACCTAAAAGTGGCGAAAACAAACGACAATCGTTTCATTGTCAGAGAAAAAAAAAGAAGAAGACGGAACAGAATTACCTCCGAATTAGATTCTAATCGCGATCACAGTCCATAACTGTATCATCGTCCGTTACACCGAAGCCCCGTTGTTCCCATATCGCGACAGCCGAAAACCCCGCGAAAATCCATTGTTAACTTGCTCGAGAGACGCGTCGAGACGCGTCGAGGGCGCAGGCGTTCGAGGTTATGCAACGATCGCGGCTGCGGCCGGGTTCACGAGATATGATATGATAATGAATCTCGCGTTGGCCAGGGAGGATTAGATTGGATCGTACGTAGGAGTTAGACCGGAAACGATCGGTTAAACGCGCAATGAGCCGTGTGCGCCGGCGCACGGCGATGTTTCATTAAATGGAAGGCGCGCGCGCGTTTTCGCTCTTTCTCTCTCTGTCTCTCTGTCTCTCTCTCTCTCTCTCTCTTTGTTTCTGTCTCTCTGTCTCTCTCTCTCTTTGTTTCTGTCTCTCTGTCTCTCTCTCTCTTTGTTTCTGTCTCTCTGTCTCTCTCTCTCTCTTTGTTTCTGTCTCTCTGTCTCTCTCTCTTTGTTTCTGTCTCTCCTTCTCGCTGTCTCGCGGAGAGGAAACTACGAACACAGAGATAGCTGCAGTAGGCAGTAAATAGATAGTACGTGAGAGCCGCAAGGAGGCGAGAGAGCTGCGCGAGCCGCCGCGAGAAGGACGAGCGCGCCAACGGGTTTTGTTTTCTACCCACGCCCCATTGTCTCTCTCCGCGCGCGCACGAACGAGCTTGTATATAGGTATATACCGCGCATGCGAGCCGCGTGTATGCGCCCCTCGTGCATGTGGGACAGCGGCCGGCGGGAGATCGAAAGCATAACCTCCGCGCAACGCCGCGCGCCGCTCGAGGGACGAGAGCGTCGTGTATATTCATGTGTACGTGGACACGCGAAGAGAAAGAGAAAGATAGAGAGAAAGAGAGATACGCGTGAAGTACAGCGAAACGTTTGTACCGAATTTTCCGGGGCGGTGATAAATCGTTACGATTCAATGGAACGAATCTCAACGATGCGCAACGACCGTCATTTTGCGATATCGTCAAGTGACACAAAAATGACCGTCACGTGACCGTGATTCTCGTACTTCCGAATTCTGTGATGTGGAATGACGTTTATTTATTTCTGAGCATCGGAAATATGGTCAAATTGCGTGAAAACTTTTGTATAGTTGTACAATGACCCCTCGTGCGCATGCGCGATCTCAGCGCTCGCAGCGCGCCAAATTCAAATTCGTGGGCGTCGCGAAAAATTGTCAATTTTTTTGGCTGGTCATCTGACGGTTCACGGGACCGTCATGACCGGTCACTTGATTTTTATATCAAGACCAAAAAATGACCGGTCACAAATTTCATGCACATCACTATAGCTGCGATCGCAGCGCCGCCGCGGGCGTCTCGCGCACTCGCGATTGGTGGCATAATCGGCGGTACACACACGAAAAAACCCGTACGAAAACACGCTTTACCTCGTCGTCGTCGTCGTCGTCTCTCCATACGTTTATGTATATACGGCTGGCTGACTCGACGCGCGAGGAGCGTGCACGCCGGTGAATCATACCGCGGTTCCGGTCCTACCCACGCGAGAAGTCTACGCGGCCCACAGGGATCCGCCGACGCCGCCGCCGTCGTGGATACCCGTAGCCGGCCCGCGCGGGTCTCCCGGTGTCTTATGTGCTGTGTGTGTCGCCCGGCCATCTCCGAGCCCCACCCGCCCCCCTCCCTCCCTTCCTCCTTCGCTCTCTCGCAACACTCGGCGTCGTCGTCGTCGTCGCAGCTACTCAAAAACAGTTACACAGACGGCTCGACCGACACACGCATGACGATGCGCTCTACGCCCGCGAGAGCGGAGCGCCTGTCGTCGCTACGCCGGCGTCGCCCGTATTTAGTCCTTAGGTTTTTTGTTACTGTTTCTCGGATGACTGTAGATGGAGGAATGGATTGAGGCTTCGGGGATTTTTGGGTGTCGCTGATTGACCGGCTGGTGAATTGCCTAGATGGGTTTTGACAATGACGTTTAAGTTTGCATCGTAGGAATACAACAAAATACAGAAAAAAAACTAGTTGTAAGGGAACGAAAAGAAAAAAAAAAAAAAAAAAAAAAAAAAATTCAGCCCATCATCATTTGCGTTAATTACAATTAATTTTTTTTCTGAATTTCTTTGCATTCCAATGATGCAAACTTTAACATCGTTGTTGACACGTGTATCGGCGAATTGGATTTATGTATTTTTTTTCAGGTTAGCGGAATAGATTCCGGCCTCCGGGATTTTTGGCTGTCGCTGATTGGCCGGCTAGCGAGTTGCCCAGCTAGGATTTCTACACGTGTATTGGCGAATCGGATTTATGTATTTTTGTAGGTTATTTTTTTTTTTTTTTTTGCTGTGTATGCGAGTTGATGGGGATTGACGAACGCTGTGAAATACGGAGGGTCGTCTCACACACCGCAAGCGGCGCACGTATGACGACACAACGACACAAACGACACAACTGACCGCGCAAACGCGGTGACGCGTGTGGCCGGTTGCGAAAAGCAGCGAGAGAGGCGGGGAGAGGCGTCGGACGAGGAGGCATGAAAAAAGCGGAAACGGAAGCGGAAGTGGGAACGGAAAGTCGATGGGTGGCGTTAATCGAGACGAATTTTCGCGCGGAAACTTCGGTGTTGTGATGCGCGAGGGGATTTCGAATGGCAAATTGACGCGCGGTTACGTTGTAAATATGACAAACGAGAGACCCGCGCGAAGGCGCCGAGCCGGACGGTGGGAAAAAAAACGAGAGGAAAACAATGGAACGCGGACTGCGACAATGGAACGCGGACTGCTCTCGCTATTGAATATCGGGAGGCGTCACTTGCGCAATGCCGCACTATAAAATAATCGACGGTGGCGGCGAGGGTAGCGCGGCGGCAGGCGAGGCTCGCTCGCACTGTGCGGAGAGTCGGAAGCGAGCTGCGTGCCACGCTGGATGGAAAGCGCGGCGGCGATGTGCGGCCGAGCGAGACTCCGCGACCGATGTTGCGCCGCCGCCGCGCTCGACAATAGCGCGA
Organism: Pimpla rufipes; assembly: GCA_963932165.1. Taxonomy (NCBI): domain Eukaryota; kingdom Metazoa; phylum Arthropoda; class Insecta; order Hymenoptera; family Ichneumonidae; genus Pimpla; species Pimpla rufipes. The sequence continues at coordinate 21,110,320 of OZ010638.1, forward strand.
GGCGATTGCCTCGCGACGCGTGGCTGTTTGTTGCCGCGGTGTACCTGACGTCCGACAATCTCGACAATGTACATGCTCAGTGAGATTACAAAATTCACCTGTGTAACAGAATTTAATCGTGTAACAAGTAGGTATTCTTTTTTTGAAAATACTAGGCGGTGAAAATAAATAAATAAATAAATTGGTATTACAAAAATAGGTATCATCGTAATTTATAATGATAATAATGTAGAAAATAATAATAATAATAATAATAATAATAATAATAATAATATACGTAGAAAAAAATGTATGTAATAAGATGCAAGTAGCTATTTTTCTTCAAATACGACGTGGTGAAAAAAAACAAAAAAAATTGCTATTAAAAAAATAGGTCTCATTCTAATTTATAATAATAATAATAATAATGATTATACGTAGAAAAAAATGTATGTAATAAGATGGTCAAGTAGCTATTTTTCTTCAAATACTACGCGGTGAAAAAAAAAATTGTTATTAGAAAAATAGGTCTCATCGTAATTTATAATAATAATGATTATACGTAGAAAAAAAATGTATGTAATAAGATGGGCAAGTAGCTATTTTTCTTCAAATATTACGCCGTGAAAAAAAATTGCTATTAAAAAATAGGTCTCATCGTAATTTATAATAATAATAATGATTATACGTAGAACAAAAATGCATGTAATAAGATGGGCAAGTAGCTATTTTTCTTCAAATACTACGCGATGAAAAAATAAAGAAATAAATTGCTATTAAAAAAATAGATCTCATCGTAATTTATAATAATAATAATGATTGTACGCAGAAAAAAAATGTATGTAATAAGATGATGAATAAAATCGGTATTAATGCACGAGGTTAACCATATCGGGTACACGAGAAATGCAGCGTCGGTCGGGCTCGGTGCGGCAGATTGGTGAAAGGAGGAGAGACCACGGGGGATATATAGGAGTGAGAAATTATGATTCGAGTAACGCGCTTGCCGGATGTCCGGCGCCGGGACCGCGGCGGAGTGTAAATAGGCAGTGGGGGGCAGAGCATTCGCTCTGGGCTCGCGCATTGAGCACCGGCATTTATGCTGTTACTCGAAATCAACTCAGGACTCGATTGAAATTGAATGATAACTGCTGGCGCCATCGCAATTGCCTTGAATGTTGTTACGAGCGCTGCGCATAACTATGTATATGGGCCGTTCCGAGACAAATCGTGACACTAATTTTCTCTTGCATTTTTCTTCATCAATTTGTAATACAATTTTGAAACAATTTGCCGGAATTTTTTAAAGAAAAAGAAAGTTTTTTGAAAGCTACTGAAAAAATATTTGACAGCAAAAAATTCGAAGACTTTGATTGAAAATCACGACTAAATTGTTACTAGAATAAAATTCGTGTTTCATGATTTCGGTACTAAAAGGAAGAATTTTTTTTTAATTCAAGGAAAATCTTCGCGTCGTGACACAAATTTTCTCTTGCATTTTTTTTTATCAATTTGTAATACAATTTTTAAACTGTACAATTTTAAAAAATTTGAAATAATTTTTTACAGGAATCTTTTAACGAGAAAAAATATTTTTTTTTGCAATAATTTTTTACAGGAATCTTTTAACGAAAAAAAACATTTTTTTTTTTCGTTTAAAGATTCCTGTAAAAAATTACTGCAAGTTTTCTATTTAAAAAATACTAATAAAATAAATACTATAAAAATAAAATAGAACAAAAATTTCTATTTCATCATTTTGGTACCAAAATAATTTTTTTTATTTTTTATTCAAGGATCAAGAGTCTCATTTTGCCTGGAATTCGCCGTACATCGGTGTGTGTACGTCGTGTGGGATAAAAGGATGAGGTGGGCAGAGTGCAGAGGGATGCGACTAGAGCCTCGGAGTGCGGAGGAGGCGAGCGGGGAACGTCGGGGGGCTCAAGTGGTGGCCATGACGCGGCCAACGTCGGCTTCCACGGCGATACATCAAAGTGTTGCGAGGTGTCCTGCGGTCACGGCTACAAATTGCCAATTAATGTTTGGCAAACACAAAGCCGTCCGCGTATAGTCGAGAGTCTCTAGCCTTCGGTAGTCCTCGCTCGCCGTTGACTTTGTAGTGCACTCCACGCGGCGCGCGAAGCATCGACACCGCGACGCGATCGTGGAATCCCTCGCCGCAACAAGATGCGCAAATTGTCCGCACCTGGCGCTGTATACTTAGGTGCAAATTGGACCACGAGATACGAATCGTCGAGCCTCGGAAATATCTCCATAAGCGTGAATTACTAAAATGTATTTTTTCTTTTTATTGCGGTGACTAAATTTTTTTTTAATTATTTTTATTATTTTTCGCTCTCATAAATAAACGTTTTATTGTATTTCTATGTTGAGAAAAAAATGGTGTAGCTCAACTATTACAAAATAAATAATAAATAAAAATTAATAATAATAATAATAATAATAATAATAGTGATGATGACAATAACTATAATAATTTGTGTTTCAAATGTATTAAACCAAAGTTTGTAAAAGGGATTTTCCCGTTGATATAAATAAATAAATAAATAAATAAATAATAATAATAATAATGATAATCGGGCGTAGCGAAGGCGTTTACAGTCTATAAAAGATTCTCCCTACATTTTTACCACGATACAAAAAAATAATAATGATAATAATAAATAATATAAATATATTATTATATATAAATATATTATATAAATTAGTTCGGTGTGAAAAATGAAATAACTGAAAAAAAAAAGATTTAATTGTACACATTGGAATATCCGATGTCTCTTCGGAAGGACAAGATGATTCGTATCTTTTGACAAGATAAGACACGAGAAACATTTAAACGTCGTTTCTCAATTAAAACTGGGCGAACGAGTTTGATGGCGTTTACGAGTTAGAACAAAGTATAAGCGTTGATGAGAAATGATATGCCCGGAAACGAAGTAGGCGGAGAGGATCGGGATGAGTGGCTCAATTACGCGAGCCGGAGAGTCCTTGTTTAATATGAGAACTGGTACGCGCCGCCGCCGCCAGCAGCAGCGGCAGCAGCCGCAGAAGCAGCTCTTGAACCAGGCAATGTCGAGGTTCGATGGAGCGAGAACCGGCGCGATTGTCGAGCTGAAAGGAAAAAAGAAACACGTTTAAACGAGTCCCGGGCAGCTCGTGGGAACGCGATTCGATATAGGCTCTGCTGAACCCCGGAGAACTGCGCGATGTCTGACCACAAATAAATATCAAAACTGTGGAGGAGTGATTATCGATCCAATTTTTTTTTGTCTTTCCCCCCTCGTGGCCGTTCGTTCGTCCTTACGGGAAACTTTGCACTTTGCGCCGACTCTCCGACTAACGCCCACGTTTGACATTTATTTTTAGAAAAAACTTTTTATTATTGTATTAATTTTTTGAGCGTTTTTTGCGAAAATTTTTTTTTTCGATTTCAAAAAGTTTGAGAACTCTATCCGATGGGAAATTTCCCGCTGATTCCAAAAAGCACCGTTGTTTGCCCGAGAAACCGAAAATTCGACGAGAAAAATGCGAAAAATGATTTTCCACTTTTTTCGAAATTTCGTCACTTCACTAAAGTCGAGGTTACTTTTTTTTGGATGGATCGATGCTGGATTTTCTTTTTTCGTTTGAGAGAAAACTCAATAACGAAGAGAATGCCGCAAGGCAGAACGCGATATCTTGATTTTTTAATTTTTCACAGAATTTTAAAGTTGAACCCTCAAAAATCGCTATTTTTCCCAAGGGGTACCCCTTCAATTTTTCGCGAAAAAAAAATTTTCGATTTCAAAAAGTTTGAGAACCCTATCCGATGGGAAATTTCCCGCTGATTCCGAAAAGCACAGTTGTTTGCCCGAAAAATAAAATATTCCAACAGAAAAACGTGAAAAACGATTTTTGTCTTCAATTTCTCCTTCAATTTTTTGCGAAAAAAAAAATTTTCGATTTCGTAAAATCTGAAGACCCTATCCGATGGGAAATTTCCTGCTGATTCCGAAAAGCATCGTAGTTTGCCCGAAAAATCGAAAATTCATTGAGAAAAATCCGAAAAATGATTTTTTACTTTTTTCGGAATTTTGGCACTTCACTAAAATCGAGGTTCCTTTTTTTTGGATCGACCGAATCTCGATTTTCTTTTTTCGTTCGAGAGAAAACTCAATAACGAAGAGAATGCCGCAAGGCGGAACGCGATATCTTGATTTTTGAATTTTTCACAGAATTTTAAAGTTAAACCCTCAAAAATCGCAATTTTTTCAAAGGGGTACCCCTTCAATTTTTCGCGAAAAAAAAATTTTCGATTTCAAAAAGTTTGAGAACCCTATCCGATGGGAAATTTCCCGCTGATTCCAAAAAGTACCATGGTTCGCCCACAAATCCGAAAATTCCCTGAGAAAAATGCGAAAAACATTTTTCTCTTCTTTTTTTCGGGTGCCGTGCGACGCGATTCTCGTCCGGCGATACTCGCCGCACTTCACGTCACTCGCGAGGTCCCGAATGTCCGTTCGGCGAGCCGATAGGTCCAACCGAGCGAGCAGCGCGCACGCGTTGTACGCATCATCCACGACACACCGAGGGGAGATATCGTTACGAACGCGCGGAATTACGTTCGGCGTTCGAGTGACGAGACAGACGGGCGCATAAAGGGACGTTACAAAGGCTCGTCGTCCTCGTCGCGGCGAGCGTGGCGCATTGGCCACCTGCTGCAGTGCAACACACACGCAGCACGTGCCTCGCAGCTCGCTTCTCGTCTTCGCCGCCGCCGCCGAGTTTCTCGCGCGCACCACCTGCAGTTGAATATCTCGCCACGCTGAGCGCGAGCATCACGCACAGTGCTGCCATGTGCGCGGCAGAAAATTGCTATTAGGAAAGGCGGCGCGCTCGCCAACCAATTATATCAATCCGCCATCCATCCTATACACGCACACTATACACATAGGGGAGGTGCGGGCAAAACGGGACAGCGATTTTTTTTCAGTTCCAACTACTTTTTGCGGGCAAAATGGGACACCCCCATTTCGTGAAAATCGCGTCTATACGACATAATTCAAGCGGAATATCAATATTTTTAACAATTTTAAGTGTTTTAAGCAATCTGGCTTTTGAAAAGTCACTCTCAAAAATAATTTTTTTTTCCATTTTTTTTTGCGAAATAACCATTAGGCGGGATATAAAGATTTTTAACCATTTTGAGTGTTTTAAGCAATGTGACTTTTGTAATGTCACTTTGAAAAAAAAACAAAAAAAAAAATGTTTCACGATTTTTTTTGCGAAATAACCATTAAGGAATATCACCAAGTAAAAAGAAACGAATTTCTGAATTTGGGGGTCTGTCCCATTTTACCCGCTCTTTTTCATTTTTTTTTTTTTTGCCGACGCTCCAAAATGATTGGAATCGAATTTTTGGATCAAAAGCAACGAAAATACACTTTCATTATCATCACAAAACCATTTTTCGCTTACGCGTCCCATTTTGCCCCGCGCCTCCCTTACACACGTCGAGCGCGTGAAAGAAAACAACGTTGTTTTTGCTTATTCGACCGAGGGACGTAGAGAAAAAAAGAAGAAGCAGAAGAATAATAACAAGAAGCAGCGTCTTTCAATGTGATAAATATCATCTTTTTCTCATAATCGCCGATCGTTGCCCGAGCTATAGGAAAAAAGTGTCTGTAACGGTTGAGTGAGCTGCTGCTGTTGTTGCCGCGGCGGCCGCCGAGGCCGCTGCTGCCGCTGGGTGTGTAGAGCCGAGAGTCTACCGCGCGCAACGATCCCCGAGTGTTATAAATGACGCCGGCGGATCCTGGGAAGGCAACGTGAGATTTGGAGGAGAGTCCGAGGGGGTGAGAGAAGAGCCGTCGTAGTGGGCCGTATAAAGGATATATATAAGAAAGAAAGTGGTTCTCGCGAGCGCGTTCGAGGGTGGTCTGCCCGTCGTGACCACACCTAGGCTGCCGCTGCCGCGGGAACGAGGCCCCTGACCGACCGAGGTCCAAACTAGCTTGTACACGATTCTCCCGACCACCTACTCGGAGACGCGCGTATATATCGCTCGCGTTCTCCTTCTCTCGCTCTCTCTCATGCGCGCGGAGGGGATTCTAAAATGAAAATAATCTACAGCTTTGAAAATACATAGCGAGACCCACGAGCGTCGGGAATTACCATAGGTATGTAGGATGTGAATGCGCGAGAGGGGAACCCGGGGCCAATTGACGCGGTAGCCATTCGACGCGTTGTCGTGTATATAAAGATATCTGCTGATTTTTTTAAACACACACTGAGATTATTTGCTACACTGGAAAACCTGAACTGTAATTTTTGTGTATTTATAAATTAATGTAAATAAATAAATAAATGAATGACAATTTTTTTTTTTGCCATTTTTATTTTTCGACAAAGGAATGTCTTTAAACTTCGAACTTAAAAATGCGATAATTTCCTATACAGGAAAACCTGAACTGTAATTTTTGTGTATTTATAAATAAAAATAAATAAATAAATAAATGAATGACAATTTTTTTTTGCCAGTTTTATTTTTCGACAAAGGAATGTCTTTAAACTTCGAACTTAAAAATGCGATAATTTCGTACACAGGAAAATCTGAACTGTAATTTTTGTGTATTTATAAATTGAAATAAATAAATAAATAAATAAATGACAAATTTTTTTTTGCAATTTTTATTTTTCGACAAAGAAATATCTTCAGACTTCGAACTTAAAAATGCGATAATGTCCTATACAGGAAAACCTGAACTGTAATTTTTGTGTATTTATAAATTTAAATAAATAAATAAATAAAGAGATGACCAATTTTTTTTTTTTTTTTTTTTTTTTTTCATTTTTATTTTTCGACAAAGAAATATCTTCAAACTTCGAGCTTAAAAATGCGATTGTGCGGAGCGACACGAGTGACCCCGGCGTCCCGCACGGCACGAATCGTATTGCACGAACAGTGCGAGGAACCGGGGCAAATAATCGCTCGCTAACTATCGGGCCATCGGTGTTTGGAGGCCGCGAAACGAGTCCTCGCAACACACACATATATATATATATGTATCTGTATATATGTTTTGTATTTATACGAACGAGCCCGTGGAGTCGGCTGCAGAATGCAGGTAGTCTCGTTATAACCGAAACCGTATGGACCTAACGCTGAATCAATGTTATAAAATAAAAGTGACGGCGCCGGCCTAGCCGAGTCGGACCGTGTGGTCTGTCTGACGCACCGCGGGCTCGTCGCTCCTCGCGAGAGTGTCGGCCTCGTAATTGCCCGGCCCGAGTCATCATGTGTTCGCGTCAAAGACATCGGGCGTAATTGACCGGCACACCGAGTCCTGGCGCGTCATGAAAATGGAGATTTTTTTTTTTATAGTCTTCAAGTTTTATTTCAAGTTGTGTGATAAATGAACAACTTGTTCAAGTTTATGTTTTGTTTTCAAACGTGTTCATGTTTTAATGAATGATAAATGTTGAGTCATTCTATGTCGTAATAATAATAATAACAATAATAATAATAATAATAATATGCAGTATACAAATAACATCAACATCCCCGTCTCTTTTCTCATCATACAGAATTTAGTTAGCACAAATAATTAAATAAAAATAAAATAACCTAGCGAAGCGCCCGATCGCTAGTAATAATAATAATAATAATAATAATAATAATAATGATGATGATGGTGATGGCAATAATGATAATGTTGATGATGATAATAATGATAATGATGATGATAATAATAATGACAATGATAATAGAATTTTTGTAACGTTATTCGCAAGGCCGAGCCGAGTGCTCGAGTTACGATGTTTTTTTTGCCCAGTAGCAAATAGCCCAGTCAAGTGTAGCAAGGAACGCGCGATGGGCATTCTCGTGTTGCCCCCTCGACATAGCGGCGAGCACAACTGACCGTCTGGCCAGCCTCCCACCTGCTACCAGCATTTAAAACTCCCTCCCTTCGTCTTTCCTCTCTCTCTCCATCACATTCTCTGTCTCCCTCCGCCTGACGCGTCTGGACGCGTCTGGACTCGTCCGTGCGAGAGACGCGGGGCGGACTTTCGACTACAGATAGCGCATTGTCGAGCGTGCGCGGTTTCACCGCGTGCAAAGCGTGCGCGGCGGCGGCTACTTATCCCCCTCGACCCTATCATACAACAGCAGGAGCAGCCAGACAAGTAGGTATAGGTATCGCGATCCACGTATGTACATAATGTCGAGTCTCCGGCGACCGCAGTCCGCCTTATACGTGTTGTATATATATGTGTGTGTATATATATATATATATATATATGTGGTGTATATACCGTACAGCCGTGCTACGGGCCACACGGACCGACGTACGTACGTTCGTCCAAGCACGTGCCGAGCACACGACCGCTCACGTCCTCCTCTCCTCGGAGTTCACGGCTCTCTCGGAGAGCAACGAAGCTCGCACCACGCCGCGCGCGCGCGCGGCTGCTGCGCGCGGCGTGTGCCCCGCGTGCGACTGGCGCCTCCCGCCAACTCTCCTATCACCTTTCCTCGCTCTCTCTCTCTCTCTCGCTCGAGCGGCGGCAGCAACACTGCGGCTCTCACGAGCAGCGCGCGCCGACACCCCTGCTCGCTGCACTTAGGTGCCGCGGCTCTCGCGCTCTGCTTTAATCGACGTCTAGTACTGCCCTAGGGCGATGTTTGTCGATTAATCGATTGTCGATTTTTTTTGTCGAGAAATCGTTTTTTTCCGATTTTTGTTGTCGAGAAATCGTTTTTTTAAGATTTTTTTTTGTCGAGAAATCGTTTTTTTCCGATTTTTTTTTGTCGAGAAATCGTTTTTTACCGATTTTCTTTTGTCGAGAAATCGTTTTTTTCCGATTTTTTTCAAAACCGATTAATCGATGTTCGATGTTTGTTTATGAAACATCGACAACAAAATCGAGGTCTGTGCGGTGTTACAAGTATATTTTAACAGTTTTAAACAAATATCGACTCTCGATAATTTTGTATCACTAAAGTTCCTGATATATTTAATTCCTGTGTAAACGTGTGTCATATGATGTAAAATATGACGTTCCATAGAAGAAAGGTTATCCGATCTATTTTTTTCTATTTACAATTCCGCGTGAATCACAACCCTTATCCTTATGCAATCAGTATCTGTCATTTATATAGTACCTATATTGAATTTTTAGGATTACAAGCAAATTTCCCAAACAAAAAAATATATATATATATTTATTACGCCACATTATTTTCTCAGCGCGAGCCATAATTCTTTTGGACATAACCAAAAATGTTGACCGACGTATGCGAAGTATCGGAAGCTTCGATTGATCCCGACATGCACTCGACTATAACGAGCAGGCGAGCCGACAGCTCGGCGCACGCAGACGGCTCGTGGGGATCCTCGGTAAATAAGGAGGAAGCCAGACTGGCGGAGGTGACGAGGGAGCAACTGGAGAGCGCGAGCCGAGGCAGCAGCAGCAGCAGCTTTACGGGGCTGCACCTGGAGGATGTCGAACGGCAGAGGGCACGTGCCGCTCTCGCCGTGTGGCGTCGTCGTCGTCCTCCCCCTCACGGAAATCTAAATAAAGCGCGTACTGTGGTGGCCTCTCTATAGCTCAGCGCGGGGGCGTGTTATCCTTCGAACGAGCCGTTGTGCCGCTCGCAGCGCCACTCAAGACGCTACGCGGCGCGCGCGCGCGTCAGCCTCTCTTATACACTTGGCCGTAACGAATAGTGGAGAGAATGAACACACGGAGATCGGGGGAGCGAGAGGGGGAAAGTGAAGGGGCAGCGGCGCTGCTCGGCTTCGACTGCCACGCGCCGCGACCGACACGAGCTCATCAGCTGCTTCCTGCCTCCCCCAATATCAGCGGAACTCGCCGTGCGCGTTCGAGCCTGTACCGCCACCGCCGCCCCCTCTACACGACCTCGCGACGCTCTATTGCATCGCGCTTCCGTGATTCGAGATTCGTGCCCCGGGGAACAACGGAACGTCTGCGATTCGTTTTTACACGTGAAGAGTGTGGGGGTGAGGGATGGTGAGGAAGAAAATCGATATTGAAAGAAGAGGTTGTTAAGGAAATCGATTATGGACAATCGATGTTTTTTAAAATATCGGAACATCGATTATTATCGAACATCGATTAATTGGTTTTGAAAAAAAAAAAAAAAAAATCGGAAAAAAACGTCGATTTCTCGAGAAAAAAATAAAATAATAATAATAATAACAATCGGTGATCGATTAAATAAATCGATTGTGGGCAATCGATGTTTCTAAAAAAAAACATCGGAACATCGATTAACCGGTTTTGAAAGAAAAAAAAATCGGAATTAAAATCGATTACTCGGAAGAAAAAAAAAAAAAAAAAAAAAAACCGGCGATCGATTAATCGACAAACATCGCCCACCCATATCTACGATCTACAAAAAGAGATCTTTTTTTTCAAAAATAAGAAAAAAAAGTTGCACATTGTAAAAAAAAAAAAGAAGTTGGTTATCGGTAAGCGAAGCGAGTAACGACGAAGCCCTCCACATCATCTAATATTACGCTAAAACGCACTCCGCCTATCATCACGATATTCCTGTTCCAAAATGTCGACACACTTTTTTTTCGCGGTAACTCTATAGCACACACACACACTACACAGGATTCGTTTCAATTTCACGGCCTTCCAAAACTTCTGAAGTCCTGTGTGACTAATGCCCGGAAAGTATGCTCGACGTCCATTGGAGAACGTCCTTGAGGCTTCAGTCACGCGACTTTAAAAAAAAAAAAAAAAAACGCGAACCTTGATAATAATCAATATTACGACAATAAAAAGTTATTAAAAGCGGGTGGAACGTCGATATTACATATAGACATGAGAAGAGAAAAAGGTTGAACAGGCAAAAAAAAAAAGAAAAAAAAACGAAGGGTGGTATCTGATCGCTTTTCGATGAGTAGGTGGTTACGGCTCGTGGATGCGAGGGCGAAGAAAGGGGGGGAGGGGGGAGGGGAGGCGCGCACGCGTCTGGCCCGAGCGGCTCGGTAGTATCGTTGAAACAGGAAACCGGAAGCATCTGGGGAAGCCAGGGGCATTGTTTGTACGGCGCAAGAGCGGTGAGGAGGTTAGGGAGGGGGAGGGGAGGGGGGGGGGGGGCTATATTCAGTCCGCGCCGGTCGTTGCACGTCTCGACTTGCAATCTACGCCGCGAGCGCCATAGAAATTCAGTTGGAACACCTTCCCCCCCCCCCCTCCCCCCTCGCCCGAACGATCGGACGTGAATTTTCGTTCGCTCGGATCGGCCGAAGCGTTCGCGGCATAAAAATCTAATTGCGCCCCCCATTCTTTGTGCCCGAATTTCGCAGTCAACGTTCGATATATACGTGGTCAATGATCCGGACCGGCACCTTGTGTGCGGGCCACGCGAGCACTTTGAGGGCAAAAAAAAAGCGGTGAAAAAGGGGAAAAAAAATAACATCTGGCGTTTGGTGAAAGCTATCGGTTCGCCTCTCGTTGTTCGGCAGCGAGCCGTTCCGGCTTCTCCCCCGAGTTTCGGAGGTCGATCTGTGGGCTTCAAAGAGGTGACACGCACGCACCCGGCGAGGCCCCGCTGCGAGAACTCGATCGAGCGACGTTTTTCCACGTCGCCGGCTGACTTCCCTAGATTTTACAGCTATTTTCCGTGTGCTGGTCTCGCAACGTGTACGGATTTTGAGACACGAGAGTTGCACGCAGTGGCGCATAAATTTAACGGAATGATACATGGTTTTGATTCACCGCACTGACTGAAACACGTTTTTTCGACTATGAAACCGGGTGAAAAAAATAATAATAATAATTTAAGGTACACATATTTTCCATATTTTCCATATTTTCCATATTTCACATATTTTCCCTATAAAAAACGCACGAAATTCAATGTGAACTCTAAAATCTGAAAAAAATGTATACGTATTCGGAAAAACGAAGGAATCATTTTCATAAAAAAATTTGGATCATCGAAATATTTGTTGAACAATTTTTTTTCATCAATCTGTTAGTAATATTTTCGAATTATTATTATGCAAAATTAATCTTTTCAGTATCTTTAATATGCATACATTTTTCCGATTTTTATACCACCGAGAATTGTTTGCAATTCTCTCTCATATTCCTCAAATTTATACGAAATTAATATTAGTCGCAACGACTACATTAATCAATTTTTTCAATTTCTTATTTCCGTTCTTCCCACGTGTTTCCATCACGTGGCTTCCCAGAGTTTACAGTCCCCGCAATCCAGTAGTTCAAACCCAACGACAAATATTTTCGTGAATATATTTTCCCGGCTCACCGGCCGCGAAATAAAGGCGCATAAAAGGCTGCGTGACCGCGCGCACCTGGTTTCTCGGGGGTTTCCCCGCGGTGGGTTCGCAGAAAGCCTCCCCGAGCGAGCGAGCGAGCGAGGCGGGCCGACAGCGTCGAGGAAAACAAAAAAGATATTAGGCAAGTCGAGTGGCTCGTGTGTTTCGTGCGGCGATCGGCCCGCGGCTATGGTGTTTGCATTATACACACTAGGTTAGGTCCGATAGGTGTAGAGAGCCGGGTTTCGAGTGATTGGCTCTCGGGGGCCGATTATCGAGACCAGAGGGCGCCTCGCGTTGTTCCATCTCGTCGGTATTATAGTAAGAGAGACGTCGCGACGTGAAGGCGGCCAGAATTCGAATCGATTCACGCTACGTTACGTTTTGTAATGGTTATTCGCGAACGCGGGAGCGTCAGAAGCGGCGGCGGCAGCAGCTGTGTACCGTTTTCGCTCCTCACTGCGCGGCATGCAGGCTGACATAGAGGGCAGCAGCAGTGAGCGAGAGAGATGGCGCGACGAGCGAGAGAAAGAGAGACAGAGACAGAGACAGAGAGAGACAAAGACAGAGACAGAGAGAGAGACAGAGACAGAGAGAGACAAAGACAGAGAGAGACAGAGACAGAGAGAGACAGAGAGACGGAGACAGAGAGAGACAGAGAGACAGAGACAGAGAGAGACAAAGACAGAGTGAGACAGAGACAGAGAGAGACAGAGACAGAGAGAGAGACAGAGTTAGAGACAGAGAGAGAGAGACAGAGACAGAGACAGAGACAGAGATAGAAACAGAGAGAGACAGAGACAGAGAGAGAGAGAGGAAAGTGGAAGAGGAAGAGGAAGAGAAACGTAGACGCGCGGTTAGCCGGGCTGGGCATGCACAAAGGATTCGTCGGAGAGCCCAGTAATTTCGGGTGGAAGGAGCTGCCGCTCTCCGCGCCTCCGACACAACATACCGCGGCGCTCGCCGCTCGCTGCACGAACGAGTTGTGATTATATTTCCTCGCTAGATACCTGCTGTTTTGCAAGAATGCGCGAGCGAGACGGACGCGCGGCGGTTAGCATGTCGATATGCGCGAAGCGTGAGCGCGCCGCGCGGCAGATGTCCGAAATACACCCGAGAGACGCGCCTGCATGCATCGACTCTCGTTTGTGATTGATGCTCTTTATTGCGAAATTAACGTGCTCGGCTCGGAGGGGAAAAAAGGATGGCACAGAAGATTTTACGGGGATTGTTGGGGGGGGGGGGGGGGGGAAGAAAAATGGCGGTGGGGATCCGAGTATTCGCGACATGCGGGCTCGGATTGTCGATAACAGGACTATCGTCTCTTTTAGTAGTTTAGTAGTTGTATTTGTTGGCAATGTATTTTTTTTTTTTTTTTTTCATATGGTTTCAGTGGTTGGTAACATAAGATAATTGCCAACAGGCCATCGATCGAGATCCTTCAGCCTGAGTTTTTACGTATTGTTTAGGCGGCGCAATTTATTGTCTGCATATAAAAAAAATATGATTCCGCTCTTCGGAGGCTCGATATTATGTTTGAAAAATAGAAACATAATATCGTGAGGTTGTTTTACCTCACTAAACTTACTTTAAATTTATTTAAAAGCCTACAACGAAATTCCGAAAAAATGATTCGGTGATTTTTTATACATAATTTAATCATTTGGGTTAATAAGAATCAATTTTTATTTTTAATTTCGTTGCATTCCAACGATGCAAACTTCATCATGATTTTAGTTTCTGCTGCCCGCGCGATAGTTCCCAGATTCGCCACGACGTCTCCAGCTCCCGATGAACATTCAAAAATAATTCGAAATTTCTCTCTCTCTCTCTCTCAACACGTCCAAGTCAGCGAGGAAAACCATGACCTAGGCGACGCTCGTCCGTGGCTCTCGGGCCGTGAAACCGACTAGCGAGTATATCGTGGAACGTGTCGTGAAGCGCGATCGTGACCGTGACCGCGATCCGGCGGCTCGCTGTGCTTCCCGAGAGAGCCTCGGAGCTCTCTCGGGCGAGGACAGCCGAGTGACAACGAGAGACAGGCGGGCGGGAGGGAGGGAGGGAGGTGAGCCGTACGCTCGGGGCGTTTCCGTGGCTGACAATAAGTAGATTTAGGGTAGGCTGCTGCTGCAGCGGCCGTAACATCGACAACAGTCGAGGTACCAGCTAGCTCCCCGAGCTTAGCATTGTCCGCGGAAAATGTGCCATTGTAAACCGTGGAATTGTATACAGTGCACAAACGTGCGGCCATAGTCGGTGTTGCCGGTGGCGGCGAGATTCTCTCAGTTAGGAAGAGACGAGACGACGACGTTCCCGGTCCCTCCGGCCCCAAATTATCGTGTACCCTACGCCTCCGTTGTACACGTAGAGGTTGTAAAAGTACCAGTCGCTCGGGCGCGCGGGCAAATCAGTTTAACTTATTCCAAATCACGAATTAGCCATTATGAGGATTTTTCCCCGGAGGAGGGGGGGGGGGGGGCGGCGGCTGTATACGCGATGGGTTCCCATAGAAATCCGACCGAGGACAATCCGTATTTGCTCGCGGGGGTTAGTTTGTAAATTCGTGTTTTAATGGCCCGGCGGAATAGGCGATCTTCGTCCCTACTTTTTCTTTCTCTTTTTTCTCTCCTCTCTCTCACTCTCCCGGTGTCTGTGGTTTTTTTTATTTATTTTCTATTTTCTTAGTTTGTATTTTATTTTTATTTTTGGTGACCGTGATTTGTTTATTTATTTGACGTTAATTTTCTAGTTTGTATTTTTATGTTTATTGACCACGATTTATTTATTTATTTGACGTGCGATTTTTCTATTTCCTATTTCCTTAGTTTGTAATTTATTTTTATCTTTATTGACCGTGATTCATTTATTTATTTCATGTGCGATTTTTCTATTTCCTATTTTCTTAGTTCGTATTTTATTTTTATCTTTATCGATCGCGATTTAGTTATTTATTTCACCTGCGATTGTTCTATTGTCTATTTTCTTAGTTTTTATTTTATTTTTGTTTTTATTTCATAGTATTGTGCGACGGATTGTGTATGGAGTGATATGGATTGTATTTAATGTGAGGAATATTTAGTTTGTTTGTAAAGATTGAAGGCGATATTCTTTTTTATTTTGTATTTTTTCTGTATTGCCATTGCACGGTACTCTTAGGGGGCTCTGCAGGGTACGTAATAAACGTCTCTCTCTCTCTTTCTCGCCGTTCGGTGCGTTCGGCACTACCGGTACTTTTGGGACGCGGCGTTATATACCGAAAACAGCGTGTACGACGAGCGGGCTGTGCTTCGGCCAAACAGCCAAACAGTCTGGACGCGACACACCTGATCCCCGGAGAGACGGAATCGTGCGGGAATGAGGAGAATGCCGGAGAGCCGTGAGGCGAGCGTGCCCACCTTTCACGTTTGGGGATTACCTCGCGCGCTCTCGCCTCACGGCTGCCGCGGTAGTGCCGGCTAAGTACAGCTCTTCGAGCTCGAGCCCGCGGCGGCTCCTCTCTCTCTCTCTCTCTATCGTCGCGAGCGTCGCGCCACCCCCTCGCTCGCCGCGTTACGCCGAAGCTCGCGCGCCGCGCCATTTATCTCCTCCACTTGCGGCCTCCGCGGAAAGTGAAGACGAATAACATTAGCGGCCCCGCGCGAGAAACGTATATTTTAATCTACCCGTAATGAGGGAGGGAGAGAGACGTCGCGGTAAAAATATTTGCATAAAAGTGTCGCCGGGGTCGCTGAGGAAAATAATCAGCCTTGTTTTTCATAACCCGAGTTAGCCCTGGTAATTGAGATGCCTACCTCGATATAAAAAAAAATTTAGTTGGTCGCTTGGATCGTAATTAACAATTATTTAGATAAATATACAAAACACACATATTTGCTGCCTGACAGAATTCAGTTGCCTACCTCGACATACAAAAATTTGGCGGGTCGCTTGGATCGAAATTGATAATTATTTAGATAAATAAATAAAATCTCGACATAAAAAAATTTAGTGTGTCGCTTGGATCGAAATTAATAATTATTTAGATAAACAAACAAAACACAAATATTTGCCGCCTGACTGAATAAAAAAAGCTTCGTTTACCGACGATAAAGACCTGTCGTCTCTTCGTCAACACCTTCCTCCCCCCGCCCCTCCCCCCCTCTCTGCCCATCCCAGCGCCACATGTTTCACTTTAAAATCCCAGCATTTAGCGCTCGGCACATACGCGTTTTCACACTCCGCGGCGATTCCCGTAGCCGTGAGAGAGCAATAAACCAGCGGCGGGCGTGCCAAGTGCGCGGGGGTAGGGAGGGGGGGGGGGGGAGCTCTAAATGGAAAACAGGAGCCGTACCTGTTTGGCCGCGGCGACTCCTTATTCGACATTCCAGAAGATGCGCACGTCGTTGCAGATGGCGCTGATGCGCCGGCTACGTGCTCGAGCATATTCCCCGCGGGGATTGCAACGTCTGGCGCGGAGAAAAAGAGAAGGCAATATTTTTTTTGCGCTCCGGGACGTTCCCTTAAGCGCCAAACATAAAAAAATATTTTACATTTTGTCGGTTTCATTATTGCAAATTGTGTGATTGTGTAATTCAAATTTCGGATTTCATCGGGTAGTGTTTGTTTTATGGAGTAAGAGTAGTATAGAGTAGAAAAAGAGAAGAAAATTTCTAATATAATGAGAGAAAGAATAAACGAGTAAATAAATAATTAAATAAATTAATTAATTAATAAATCAGTATACGTATATAAGAATGAAATAAAATAGATTGAGATTAAATAAATAAATAAATAAATCAGTACATACATATAAAAATAAAATAAAATAGATAGATTCATATATAACAATATTAATAAAAATGCGTCAGATAATTCGTTTCAATTGCATTGTCGGTTCGATTTATACAACGTCCCTCACCCTTCGACGAGTTACTCGGTCCACCCGTCTCAAGACCCAAGACTATTGTCTTCAACTAGATCTGGCTTAATAGATAATTGTAGAGCAGCTTCTCGAAGATTTCGTCGCTTTGTGCTGAGAGAGAGAGAGAGAGAGACACGACGACGTACACAATGTGTTAGCAGTTACACTCGGTTGTCCTCAGGAGTCAAAGACAGCCAAGGTCGTCGCAAAGCGTCCCAGGTATACAAACGTGTAGTGCAGTGGTTTGGTTTGTGCACCGAGAGAGAGAGAAAGAGATACACAGAGCGACGGAGGTGGAAAATAAATCGGCGGGCGGCCCGCAGTAGAATCCGGAGAACGAACGAAGCACGGTGGTCCAAATAATGGGGACCCTCGTCGGATCGAGCGAGTGTGCTGCGACGCGCCGCGAGAGCCGCGCGACGCTCTCGTGAATCACCCGACGCGAGGAGGAGGGAAGAGCCGGTATAATTGGCGAGCTCGAAGCTGTTTGTTTTGTCGCGGTGAGCGGGCGTCGCGCGCAACAGATGCTCGGCGCGAGGCGTCGCTGGTCGTCGTCGTCTCTCGGTTCGCGGACAGAGAGCGCGACGAGTGTGTTGCGAGTTCGCGCGCCGCCCGCCTCGGGGCGCTCCTCTCTCTCATTGTCCCCGGCCGCGCTTCTTTTGCCGCCCGGCCGTTTGGGTGGCCCCGAACAGCCACCCCGAGGATCGTCGCTCGCTAAATAATTATCCACTCTAGGACCCCCGGACTAATCGTCTAATCTGCCGCCGCGGCGTGGCGGCCGGAAAGTAGTAGGCGGCGGACGCCGCAAGCGGCGCTCTCGTTTTCCTTTACCTGTTACCGCCGCTCGAGACGTTTCCGACCGGGGTTGACGGACAACTCCTTGTTACTTTTAAAGAACCCGGCTCGTTGAGGTGGCCTTAATGGGTCTTTATTTCGCGACGTTGGGGGAGTCACTGGAGCTTGTTACTTTGTGGCTGTTTCGGGTTTTAGGTTATGGTTTTTTTTTTTAGGACAATCGTTAGGAATTTTTGCGATATGAAATATTATTTGAATTATAATGTGGGAAAAATGGCCAGTAGGCAACAGTGGGTATTTATTTATTTATTTATTTATTTATTTATTTATTTATTTATTTATTTATTTATTTATTTATATCAACGGGAAAATCCCTTTTACATGATTTCGAGTCAGTTTTTTTGTGATTATGCAAATTAAATATGAGTTTGAAAAGATTTTTATTCGCGTATCGTTGTTATTTCTGCCTAACCCTGAAAACTGAAGTTGCCTCTGTGATGTGACGTTTCTCGATAATTATAAACATAAATGTTGGGGAATGACGAAAATCAGCGGTAAGTAACCCGTGAGCCCCGCATCTGTTTGTGCGTACACAAATGTCGCGCGTCCATAGAGCCGACGTAACGAGACGTTTGTTGGCATTTCGAGCGTCGCCCCTCATCTCTTTATTTCTTTTACTTTTGTCGGATAAATTTTTACCTGCTGCCGCTGCTGCTGCTGCTGGCGGTGAGTCTGGACCGGCGATCACCTCTCGCTGGTCCAGGTTAGCCGATTATAATGGAGGCTGTTATTAGCCGGTCCTTTTTTCACAAAAACGCGGCTGGAGGGTGGTCGCCGCTCGGGCGGCCGGTGCCCTTTTCCTCTCGGCTCTCTCACGCTAGCCGCGCGCCTCTCTCGCTCTCGCTCTCTGCCTCCCCGTGCTGAACCGCTCGAGAGAGTCACCGGTGGGCGATGGGTGGCCCCGTGGATCGAGCCTCCGAAACCTCGAGGGTGGTCGACGTCAACACCGGAGAGAGAGAGAGACTCAACGAATGCCGGATTCTACGGGCCCCGAGTGCGCAGGAATCGCGACGACGACGAGATGGCTCAATCGAGTCGCACGCGGGGCGACCTTGACGAGGCGAGAAATAGCGAACAGCTGGGAATTGTCTCGTTTCCAATCGATGAAAAACGAGGCAGTATTAAAAATATATATATTTTTTCAATCAAAATGTTTTTACAATTTTTTTTTATTTTTGCAAAAATATTTTTTGACGAAACTTTTTTTTTTCTTCAAAATATTTCAAGTCAATTTCTTTCTCTTTTCTTAAATCTTTTTAGCCATTTTTTGTTTCTATATCTTAGTCATTAATCTTTAGTCTTTTTTTTTTTTTTTTTTTTTTTTTTTTCAAAATGTTTTTAGTCAATTTTTTTGCAATTGTTATTATTATTATTTTTTTTTTTTTTCCCAAAATGTTTTAGTAAATTTTTTTGCAATTATTATTATTATTATTATTTTTTTCAAAATGTTTTTAGTCAATTTTTTGCTATTATTATTATTATTATTTTTTTTTTCAAATGTTTTTAGTTCAAATGTATTGTTTTCGTGACAAAATATTTTCGCAAAAATAATTCAGTCTTATGAAAAAAATTGACGAATGATTTTAGCGAATATTTCACGAAACAGACGAAGCGCATTTCTCGTTACTTTTCCGCCCGACAGATATCGTTTTGTCAGCGAGCTAATATTCGAGCCCACTCGAGTTTACACCGCACACGAGAATCGCACGGCTGACTCTTCAGGCTCGACAGCCCTTCTCGAGTACCTTCGCGTCCTCAGAGATGGCACTGCCGGGCTCAAAGCCTTCACGGCCTCCGGGGGGTCGTTTTAAAAATCGTTATGCACACATTGCAGGTACACCACATGCACCATCGAGGCTGTGCAAACCCCACGCTCTCTTTGCCCGTAGAACGAATCTATTATTAAGCCCGAGCGAGGTGTACGCAAGGGAACCGACGCTTTTCCTCACTCACGGTTTTATTATCTGCCGTGAACCACACGCCAAGGAATTCTCGGTTTCCGTGAAGAACCTTCCGATCATTCGCATCGCACGGTGAATTATTTTTCCCGGCGTTTTAAAATCCCTCGCAGGGCGTAAAATCACGTTTTGGCCCTTTGGGACGTAAATCTTCAACCAACGTCTCGTTCACAGTTATAATTTAATCGGTGTTTCAAAACTTTTTATCCGAATCACCAAAAGTAACTTTTTTAAACTCCTTAGGAGGCAACTGAGATTCCAAAAGATAAGAGAAAAAAAATTATAAATTTTTCGGATTAAAAAAAGTAAAAAAAAAATTCCTACACTGCAATCCTAAAAGAATAGAAATTTTCCAAATTTTTCCATCGGTGAGGAAAAATGTAACCCTTGTATAAAAAAAATCATTACGCATACTGTGGTCAACGAAAGTAGCATTTTTTAAATTCCTGAGGTTCCAAACATAGAAGAAAAAAAAATGAAAAACGCGGATTAAAAAAAATGGCCTCTCGAATCACAGTTGAATTAATTTTCCACCCTTCAACAAATCGCCATCCCCAGAAAATTCCCCACAGCCCAAAAACTCCTCTTTCCACCCTCAACACCGACGATCCCTCAGATCAAAATTCCCCAGCGCCATAAATTTCTCGGCCCATAAATCTGCACTGAATCTGCACTGCGGAAGAATTGAACATCGTTACAGAGCGTCGCCCGACTCAAAGATCGTGGTGAGAAGAAAAAAAGAAAACAAAAAAAAAGAAGAAGAAGAACAACGAAGAAAAAAAAAGTAAAAGGAACGAAGGGAGGGTTTGCGGCGGGTTCTCGGGCGACACGGTCTGCCTATTAGTGCGTCGCACGCAGGAGTAACATTAGAGTCGCTGTGGATCCTGTTAAAAGCTTTCTTAAATAGCTGCGGCCCGGCTTATCTCGTAGGTGGATCGATAGTCGCTCGGAACGATATCTCCTCGTCCCGTGTCCTCGTCGTCGTCGTCGTCGTGGTCGTCGTCGTCGTCTCGCATACCTTGGGAAACAGTCGACGGACATGAAACACCGGACGGTCGTCGTTGCGGCAGCCGGAGTCAAAAAGTCGACGAAACCGCGTGTCGAAGTCTCAGTCTGAGTCTCTCTTTTCTCTTTTTCTTTTTTCCTCGTCGTCCATAGAGAACGAGACGACTACTCGGAGTTTCCAGACATTTTTCGCTCTCTCCGACTCGGCTCTACTTTATCTTATCTCCTGGAGTCTCTCGTTGTGTGCGGAATACGATGATATAGATGGCCCGCGATGCCTATAATTGTTGTATAAGTGGCACAAGTGGCTCGGGAAGGATAAATAAGAGAACGAGGAGGAAGAAGAATTGTAGGACTCGCTGCCGGCAGTCAGCTTATCTTTGTCCTGCCTTTATCGATCGCCTAACCAGCCTTGTGGAGCTGGATATATGTATAGAGCCTTTCCTAACTCGCCTGATGGTCGACTCTCGTTCCACGCACAATAAACACACTCTCTCTTAATTAGACTTATCGCGAGGGGACTTTAAAGCTCGGCTAGGAGAGTTATTGTTGCCCTTTGTACCTGACCTCGCGGTGAAATGACCTGGTCACTTCGTTTCTGGACGGAAGATAAGGGAACAAAAAGTGACAAAAAAGACACTGATAAAATATAATTTGGGCCGCAAAATCTCGTAATTTGTAAGCTTTGCAATTTTTTGTTGGTTTCAAGTTTCTTGCAAAATAAAAATTTGTGGATTAAAAGGAATTATTTTGCTCGGTGGAAAGCCTGAAAAACTCGACTTTTATCAGATAAAATAATTTGCGCAGACTAATCTCGTAATTTGTAAGCTTTACAATTTTTTTTAGATTTCAAGTTTTTTGTAAAAAAAAAATTGTTAGTTAAAAAGCATTTTTAACTCACAAATTTATAAAATTTATAAGCATTCGGATGCTTCAAATTTGACCCACAGATAAAATAATTTGCGCCGAAAAATCTCAAAATCCGTAAGCTTTAAAATTATCTTTAGTTTTCAACTTTTCTGCCGAATAAAAGTTTATGAATTAAAAAGCCTTATTTTGCTCTGTGCAAAGTCTGAAAAAAATCTGAAACCTCATAACTTTTATCGCGAATTTCAAGCACCCTAATGCTTCAGGTTCTCCTGTATAAAATTCGTCCAATTTTTCCGCCAAAAGTGCCAATATCGAGGAAACCATTCACCGAGTGTTTCCTCCTTTCGCCCGCCTAGTGTATCCCTCGAATATTACGATTCTCAGTCTCGACAAGTTTCATAAAAAAAAAATATATGGATCCGATCGATCCTCCCAAATCTCCCAGAGGATTTTTTCTTCGCTATACGCGAACGACAGGCGCTCGTTAATTTTCGAGTGGCCGGACTCCGAAGCTTCCAGCCAGCCACTTGGAAATCCGAGCCGCATTGGCTTTCGCCCGATCGATTCAACGATTGCTGTACACGGGCTGCACTATTCATTCCTGCAGTTTCGCGTCCGGAGCTGCATCGGCCGCTGCTTTTGCTCCCGTTTTCTCCCGTTCGATCTGTCCGCCTCCCCCGCGCTCGGTAATTTCGCAGACGTTGTGAGAGCCTCGCGTGGCCGCGTCGAGGTTCGTCGAATCCGACAATATTTTCCGCCACTCCACGTCAAACCCGCTTAAACGCCGGATAGTCGGACAGTCGCGCGGCGCGCCCGACAGGCGGGCGACGACCGAGAAGATCGAGAGCGATGGGAAAAGCGGAAAATAGCTCGCAGCCTTTAAGGTGGTCCTTGCGACCGATATTCATTTCGCATAAATTCGAGGAATATGAGAAAGAATTGCAGTCACTTCTCGGTGGTATAAAAATCTGAAAAAATTTATGCATACCAAAGGCACTGAAAAGATTCATTTTGCATCATAATAACTCGAAAATGTTATTAACAAATTGATGAAAATAAAATTGTTTATCAAATATTTCGATGACCCATGATTTTTTTTCATGAAAATGATTCCTTCGTTTTTCCGAATACGCATGAATTTTTTCAGATTTTAGAGTTCACATTGAATTTTCACATATTTTATTTTACCTATAAAAAACGCACAAAATTCAATGTGAACTCTGAAATATGAAAAAATTCACTGAATCATTTTCATGAAAAAAAATCTTGGGTCATCGAAATATTTGTTGAACCATTTTTTTTCATCAATTTGTTAATAACATTTTCGAATTACTATTATGCAAAATAAATCTTTTCAGTACCTTCAATGTGCACGAATTTTTTCAGATTTTTGTACCACCGAGAAGTGTTTGCATTTCTCTCTCATATTCCTCGAATTTATGCGAAACGAATATCGGTCGCAAGGACTACCTTAAGCTCGCATCCAGCGCGTCCAGGAAACAAGTAGGACAAACGGCGAATACACAGCGCGTAGTTTGCGGCGCTCTAAGCTCGGATGCCCCGCGCATCTCTCGTACCTGTCGTCGTGAATACCGCGCGTTTTTCTCTTTCTCCTCTCATTCACCCATTCTCGACGACGACGACGACGACGACCCCTTCGGATTATTATTGTCCACCGATATTTATCTCCGAGTCCTTCGCTTCGCCATTGTCCGAGGCCACATTCTTCGTCTTCGGCACTCGGATTTTTCGGATTTCTTCTTTTTTTCTCTCCTCCTCTTCATCTTCTTCCGGTAAATAGCTTAAACGCCCGATACACCCCGAGGAGTTTGTGGGCAAAACGTGGAGAGCGACCGAATCGGCACGCACAATTTGCGATAATCGTGTCGCTCACAATTGGCTCCCGGTTTAGTGTCACTGGGAAAGGAGTTTTTCCCTTCTCGTGTCCGTCGGCATGGGGTCCAAAAAAATAACGCGGACGGTTCGACAAATTAGGGTTTCACCGTCGAATTCCCGTCGAATTTTTCTGTCAACTTTTCCTTCGATTTGAGAAAATATTTTTTCATTATCGTTTGAGCGACAATTTTTTCACTCTGTGTAGCCTATTGTGATAAGAAAAATATCGTTTCACTTTTTTTCTAGCAATATTTCTTCAATTCCTGCAAACATTTTTTAATTTGGCGCACGATATAATTATTATTGGTACGATTATAAAAATTTAAAAAATGCTATAAATAACGCTTATAACCAACATTAAAAAAAAAAAAAAATCTCTTAAGCTTCTATCACTCACCACATTGACGAAGTCTTGAAAGGTAACCGCGTGCATGCGTGACTCTTTGACCCGCACGAGAAGAATGTCCCGCTTATTCGCCGGTATCTCCGCCCTCCATTCGGCGCTCTTCAGGGCCTCGAGAAAGTCCTCCAGCGGAATCTCGCCAAAGCCTTCGGGATCGAACTGCAGCGGGAAATTGTTTCCGTCGTATCAGAATTTCACCCTCGTTCGCTCGATCCACACCGCGGTGGCTCATAGTTCGGTACGAAGTTTCGTTATTGGACTCACCTTATCGAAAATCACTCTCCATCTCTAAAGGAAAAAAAACAAACGATCATTATTATTAATATTATATTATTATGTAAAAATAATAATGAGAAATTTGAGAAAATTGAGAAACTGATAATAATAAAAATAATGTTTGTTATTATTATTATTATTATATTACGTAAAAATAATAATGAGAAATTTAAGAAAATATAGAAAAAAATGGAGAAACTATTAATAATAATAAAAATAATTGTTGTTGCTATTATTATCATTATTATTATTATTGTTATTATTATTATTGTTAATATTACTAACATAAGTTTAGTGCAATGGGTCTTTTATTTCGTATCCTATTGCACAGACTTTTTTTTTGTGAAACAAGTGGATTTTTTTTTTTTTTTTTTTTTTTTTTTTTTTTTTTTTTTTTTCAACTCAAACGGAAACCGTAGATTTCGTGTCTCGTGTGTGGAAAGCGTGACTCACGTCGTTGAGAAGTTCCCGTCGATACTCGGACTCGTCAATGTCGATCTCCGAGCCGAGATCCGTGTGATCGGTTACGTAGCCGTCGTAGTAATTGAGCTGCTCGCTGCTGTTGGCCTCGCTGTTGGCCGCCGCGTATTCCTCTTCCTCGATCGCCCCAGCGATCGTCGCTATCGAGATCCCGCTGGCCAGAAGCATTACGCCCGCTGCTGCATCGTCTGCAGCCCCGTCGACAGCGCGGCAGGACGAACCGTCACCGTTCCGCGACTCTGTCCGATTTTCTCGCTCCCCACGTTCGCCTGCGAAAAAAACACATTTTCAGTCATTTCTCGGCATCAACTTTTTTTTTTTTTTTTTTTTTTTTTTTTTTTTTTTTTTTTTTTTCGAAAAATGTTTTCTCTTGTTCCTATTTCGCGCGTAAAATATTCTGAAATAATGCTTACGATCATCTTCTCAAGATTTTATTCACGCGTTAATTTTCGTCCGGCCGTTAGCCCCTCGTAAATTATTGTTTATGCATCAAGAGAGATCAACGAAACCCGGCGAGTTGAACGAACGAAACAAAACAGTCGCCTCGTTTCGCCGGCCCCTCGCACATGGCGATCGGCGCTCTATAAGTAACCGCTGCATTGACTAATACTGGTGGATGCGATGAAAAAAAAAAAAAACCGGCGGCCGCCGGCGCCTCGAATATGTCGTATGAGGGAGGTGCGGGTAAAACGGGACAGCGATTTTTTCAGTTCGAACTATTTTTGCGGGCAAAATGGAACAGACCACCATTTCGTGAAGATCAGATTTTTTTAACAATTTTTAGCGTTTTAAGCAATCAAACTGACTTTGAAAAAAATAAAATAATAATAATAATTTTTTTTAATTTTTTTTTTTTTAATATTACCGAGTAAAAAAACACCAAGTTCCGAATTTGGGCGTCTGTCCCATTTTACCCGCACTTTTTTCTTTTTCCGACGCTCAAAATTGATGGTTGGCTGGAATCGAATTTTTGGATCAAAAGCAATCAAACTACACTTTTGTTTTCGTCATAAAACCATTTTTCGCTCATGTGTCCCATTTTACCCGCATCTCCCTTATATACAGTAGCAGTAGTAGGCAGTAGTATCAAAGCCGCGAAAGAAGCCAAGACGAGTAGCGCGAGAGCATCGACGAAGGAGGACGCCGCGCGTCGTATCGTCGGCTGCGGCGTGGCTGGTTGGTTGTGTTACCATGGCAATGGCGGCCTGGGGTGGCGAAGGGAGGGGGAGGGAGGGAGAGAGCGTCGCGCGAGCGTCGAGGGCGAGGGTGCGGAGATTCAGCGGGCAGAGCGCGAGCCGAGCGTCGAGGGGGGCGCCGAGGAAGCGGCGGCTCGTATCGTGTGTGCGTGGTTCACCTCCGCGTCCTCAATTTTCTCTCTCTCTCTCTCTCGTATATACAACACAACACAAACGCCGCACCCGGCGAGTCACGAGCAACGTCCGTCAGCGCGAACCCCTCGACGTGCACGGACGCGTCCATAACGCCGACTTCCCGTGCCGCGCTCTCTTGGGTTACAACGAAAAACTGGCGCCGAGGCTTCGCCGGGGAGAGGAACCCTTCGAAAAACCGCCGAAACCGTACATGTTGTACACTGTAGGGTGGAAATTACGTTTTTGGCCACCTTTGGTACAATTGTGGCCACCGAGTTTAAAAGGATTTAATTGTGTATTTTTTTATATTTTATATAAAATAAAAATGGGCTTGACAATTTCATTAATTTGTAACAATGTTGAAGTTTCGTTGGAATGCAACGAAATTCAGAAAAAAAAATCATTCTAATTAACCCAAATGATGAAATTAGGTATAGAAATTAATCATATCAATTTGTTCATATGATGATTTTTTTATATTTATACCATTTTTTATGATGATTTTTTTATATATTTTGATTATAATTTCATCATTTCGGTTAATTAGAATTAATTTATTTTTCTGAATTTCGTTGCGTTTCAACGATGCAAATTGCAGCATCATAATTTGTACGAATATTTTCGAGGTATCAGCATTTGAATATGGAAAAACAAATATTCAAATTAATTTACAGTGGAAATGGCCACAAATGGTACTTCTACCCTAATACCCTGTCGGCCGGTCTAACGTTGCGGCTCGTCTCGAGCAGCCCGCACGACTCGGCTAATGCCAAAAATCTAACAAAGCTAATTCACGCACACTCGACGTATTTTATTCTCGACTATTCTCGCTTTGCTATACACAAAACAAGCGCTGCGAGCTGCGCGGGGAAAATCGTGGCTCGAGCTTCAAGAAAATCCAGGCTTTGTAAGGTCTACCGGTGTATCTTACATATTTATACGTAAGACACACGTATATTACGTATTTATCGTAGTAGGCAATAAGTACACATCTTACCCAAAATTCGTAACAATCCGACGCAGCCGCGAATCCCAAAGCCGTAACATATTATCTGGCGACTTGTCTCATTCGCTCGCGAAATTCACATCGGCTCACTGCTGCACAGCACCCGGCACTCGCGAGATTCCTCGGCCGCGCACTGTTTTTACTCGCGTCGATAGTCAGCTGACCGGTCGACCGCGCGCCGCGCGATCTAACCAACAACGCGATATAAACGCGGGCTGCGCGAACGGCGGCGGAGCCGCCGCAGTGCAGCAGCGACGGGCGCACTGATAACCGGTGTGTGAGTCGCGGGGACTAAATACATCAATTCGATGCGGTTTTTTAAATCGCGCGCGCTAAAAATCCTCACTACGAACAACAATGAACAACGATAACAACAGAGAAAAGAGTCGCGACGTTTTCGCGAGACAAATTCGGGACGTTCGCTACGTAATACGCGTTCGGTGTTATTCGACTGACGAGAACCGAGGGGTTCATCGCCACCCTCGTTCTATGACAACGTCGCCCCCTCCCCCCTCCCCCCTTCCCGTACACCGACTCCGTGCCACCCCCGCCGAGCTCCCCTCTGGAAGGCGACAGCCGCCACCCCCCCAGTCCCACCGCCACCCCACCGCAGACTCTTAAGAGGCAGTGATACACCGGTGGGAACTTCGACGACGTCGGTAATGTAGGGTTCTGTAATCCTAGTTAAAATGAAAATTTTTTTTGAATTTCGAAACGCCAAAAGCTTATGCCCTTTTTGCCATCATTGTCTATTTGTGTTTCAAATTTCATCGCGATCCGACGCACCGTTTCGGAGAAAACACGTTTCAAAATTCTGAAGCGATGAGGGGGGCGAGGGCGCGGGGGTCGCGGGGAGGGGGGGAGTATCACTGCCTCTTAAGGGAATGCGAAACACCGACTTTCCACCTCGAAAGTTCGGAAGCGCCGCGTTTCGCGAATTACGAACGGATCGAAGCGAAAATTGAAATACAGACGCCGGTGATGTGAACTTCGCGCGTGGATTAGTCGGAATTTTGATTTTCGAAAAGAAAAATTACAGATCGATTACCGGCAGAGAAATCTGTAATGAAAAATTCGATTTATTTGTCAATTTTTCGACAGAAACTGAGAAAAGTGACTAATTCACGCGCTAGATAATAAAAAATCACACATGATACGTGCATTCCGATTACGATTTGGGAGTAATAAGTAAGCGAAACGCACTTCCGAAAGAATTGTCGGTAACTACGAGAAATTTTCACGTCTCGCGGCGACTGTCTCTCTCGCACTCACGCGTCACGTGGTACGTGTTTCACATGCCCTTAACCTCCCTCGCCGGCGCTCGAGACTCCCGGCTCGCCCGCACGATGTATCTAGTTGTATCATGTATGCGTGCATCGCGATGCAAGCCTTCCCCTATGCCTTCTATTCGCGCGGAAACCTAGTAGACGTCGCGCCGTACTAGTGTGTAGTACGGTGGTTATATTTCAGCGGCGGATCAATGAGGGAAGCGCGTGCCGGGCGCGCCGCCGCCGCAGCCGCGTGGCGGCTTCCCCCACCCGGCACCTGTCGGCTCATAACTGGACTACGGGGAAACCCGCGATTTCGAGTGATAAGCCCCCGGCGCCCGAGCGGCTGAAATCAGCTGACGCGCGTTCGAGATTCTTCGGCAGCGTCCTCGGGCGTCCTCGGGCGCAACGCGCGTGAAATTTCGGAGACACGCGTTTTACTCATCTCTCTCTTTTTTTATTTTTACTTTACTTTATTATTTTTTTCTTTTGTCTTTTTTTGTTATTTCCTTTATTGTTATGTGCTTATTTTGTTTTAGTTTTAAGTTTGTTTTTAGTTTATTTCTGTATTCTTTTCTTTCTTTGATGTCTATTGATGTTGTTTTAGTGTAAAGTTTTTTTTTGTTACGGTGAAGGTGCCGGTTGTACAATGTTGTCAATGACCGTCATTCTTTTTATGGTCCCAAATATCGTCATTTTTTAAGAGAAAACTTTGAGAATTATTTACCTACAAATTTTTATCTAAACGTTTCATTCGCTTAGAATTGTAAAAAAAAGAAGTCTACGCGCTACGTCCTCTCGTACGCATGCGCGATCTCAGCGCTCGCAGTGCGCCAAATTCAAATTCCTGGTGGTCACAAAAATTCTCATTTTTTACCTGGTCATCTGACGCTCACTGGACCATCACAAGACCGACAAAATGACCGGTCACAAATTTCCTGCACATCACTAATAAAGCTGGAAGGATAGAAGAAGAAAATCTTTCTCTGTCTCGCGTCAGATAAAAACTCAGGCCAGATGACAAACGCCCGAAGTTATCTTTTACGAAAATGCCCGCGGCGTGCCAACGTGTAACACACGACAGCCACGCGGAGCGTGGGTGGGAAACGAGTCACGCGGGTGTCTCACGAGGAGATCGGAAATCCACGGGCTGCGCGTCAGCTGTCTGAAATTTCAGCTGCGATTTTGAGGTTAGGTGGCCTTTTTTTTTTTAATTTGAGGTTAGGTCGCGATCTTCCCGATCGTCGTGGCACCCGTGTCGGTGTTGTTGACATTTCCTCCCGCGGAGCGTGGATGGGAAACGAGTCACGCGGGTGTCTCACGAGGAGATCGGAAATCCACGGGCTGCGCGTCGGCTGTCTAAAATTTCAGCTGCGATTTTGAGGTTAGGTCGCCTTTTTTTTTTTTTATTTGAGGTTAGGTCGCGATCTTCCCGATCGTCGTGGCCACCCGTGTCGGTGTTTGTTGACATTTCATCACGCGCGTACAGTGGCGACGATGACGAGCCGATCGGCCGCCGTCGGCGATGCGGCGGCGGGATCGACGAGAATCCGAGGACGCCAGTAGCGCGCGGCACATGACGCGACGTTCGGAGCGCGATCAGCACCAGCAGCCGACGAGCGAGATGCGGATGTTGCTGCTGCGGGACTGGCGGCAGGCTCTGCGCACGCCCCACGTCTACCGGGTCGGCAACAGCACCCTGAGAATACAGACGCAGTTCCTCGCCGTTCTCCTCGTCGTCGTCGTCGTGCCCGTTTTTTTCTACGCCTATCCCTGGATTCGCGGGTCGGTTTGCCCGGGGGGGACGATAAACGGCCGCGGCGCGGCGATCGTCGCGCCGTTTGGACATCGCAGGTACAACGGCACCTATCCCATCAGCCCCGTCACCAAAACCGCCTCGGGCCTCACCTACAGGATCGGCATGATCAGCGACCTCGATAAGGAGTCCAAGGATGTGCGGAAGAAGAATACTTGGTTCAGTATCTTGAGGCGAGGGAGACTTTTCTGGTCACCCAGCACCAATTTTATATCCGTTTCGTGGGATCCCGAAGAGACGAGGCTTTTTTCTACTCTGGGGATGAGCGGACGGGGAATGGAGCTTTCGGAGCTTGTGACTTTCGACGGGAGGCTCTTGACTTTTGATGATCGGACGGGGATTGTTTATTATTTGGAGGGGGATCAGGCGTTTCCTTGGCTGATTCTTATGGACGGCAGCGGGAAGGAGTCTAAAGGTTTTTTTAGGATTTCTTTTTTTGTGACTGATAGTTTTTTGGAAAGAGGCGCAGAGTTTAATGGATTATTTTTGTTGCAGGGTTCAAGTCTGAATGGGCGACGGTAAAAAACGAGCATCTCTACGTGGGCAGCATGGGGAAAGAGTGGACGACGAGTAGCGGTGAATTTCAGCACCACAATCCGCAGTGGGTGAAGATAATATCGCCGGCTGGGGAAACGAGGGCTGTGGATTGGGTGGAGAATTTCAAGAAGTTGCGGCAGGCGATTAATATAGAATTTCCAGGTTTGTGTTTCGCTGTGATTCGATAATTAATAGACAAAAATAAATAATAAAATATCGTAAGTGAATTTTATTTATTTACGATAATTTAAACAAATAGATAAAAAATAAATGATAAATTATCGTAAATAAATTTGATTTGTTTACGATAATTGAAATAAATTGATAAAAAATAAATTATAAATTTTCGTAAATGAATTAAATTTATTTACGATTATTTAAATAAAAAAATAAAAAATAAATTATAAAATTTTGTAAATTATTTCGTATTCGTTCAGGATATATGATACACGAATCGGGAGCGTGGAGCGACGTTCACAAAAGCTGGTTCTTCCTGCCACGAAGATGCTCCGAGGAACGATACAACGAGACCAAAGACGAGGTCATGAGTTGCAACGTTTTGCTCAGCACCGACGAGAATTTCACGAGCGTCAAGGTTGCTGAAATTAATTACGATATTTACCGAAGGTAAAACAGCGTCGCCAATTTTACTGAACGCTTTGATATTCGCAGGTGAAAAAGCTCGATAATTTGGTGCCCATTCGAGGATTCTCGAGCTTCAAGTTTCTGCCCGGTTCCCAAGACTCGATAATCGTCGCGCTCAAGACCGAGGAGTACAAGGGCCAGACTGCCACTTACATAACAGCCTTTACCATTCAAGGGCAGATCCTGCTATCGGACACGAGGATCGTAGACCAGAAATTCGAAGGCCTTGAATTTATATGAGCTACCTGCGCCCGAAACGAGAATTTCCTCGTTTCCCGCGCATCCGGCGATGTAATGTAAACTGCAAAAATGTACATACCACGAATCTAGACAATTAAAAATTATTATTTTTATTTCTACAACCAGGAATATCATTTTGAAAAAAAAAAAAAAAAAAAAAAAAAAATCATGCCGCGGGCCACGAAAACGTAACAAATTATGCCACAAAAAAAAAAATTCACGAAGTCCCATCACAAGTAAAAAAAATCCTTGTAACGCAATGCAAGATATACACGACATTTAGGTATCAATTCCGCACCTAAACTGAAGAATTCAAACGTAAAATCATTAAAAAAAAAAGACCGAACCAAGTTTCAAGTGACGAACATTTTAAACGATATTTAGGTATCATTCAGCTCCTAAATTAAAAAAATTCAAACATAAAATAATAAAAAAAGATCGCACCAAGTTTTAAGTGACGAACGTTTTAAACGATATTTAGGTATCAATTTAGCTCCTAAACTAAACAAATTCAAATATAAAATAATAGACTAAAAATTTCAAACATAAAATGAACTAAAAATTTCAAACATAAAATAAACTAAAAAATTCAAACATAAAATAAACTACAAAATTCAAAAAAATAAAAAATATCGAACCAAGCTTTAAGTGACGAACGTTTTAAAATCGCAAAACCCGATTTATCGGAATTTTCTGCGAAGTTCTTGCGCGCGCGAGTCGACGTAAAATACGTCGCAAACGAGGCGGTAAACTGTTAACAAGTATATAAGTTAATGCATACAAGAAAACCCGCGGCGTTGTTCGTCCGCAGACGGTAGCAGCGTGGCGCACGCTATCTGCCCACCGCACACGGCGGATGAGTGCAGGCGGCTGTAAGTTATTACTTACTAAGAGAAAATCAATACCATAAACAACGGATATAGCGCGCGCGGTGTTCCCGCATGTAAGGGCACGGCGGAGGCGGTCTAGCCCTCGGCGTCCCGTCGCCTACGTCACGAGCTCTCTTTTCGTTTTATTTTCCCTACCCCGAGCGTCATGTTCGGCCGCTTCCACATCGTGGCTGTCCGCTGCCGCTGCACGGATATTGGGTTTACCTTCGAGCCACTTTGATAAGCGCGTTGCTGCTGCTGCTCGTTTGAATAATGCACGGCGAAACGTCGGGCGGTGCGGCAGCCACGAATCGCGTGTGCTCGACGAACGTCAGATGAGCGCGGAAGTGAAGCTGGATTTTTCGTTGCGTCGCTGATTGCGCGAATTACGGTAAGCGAGTCTGGGTTGCAGATCGAAATTTATTGCAGTTATTTCGTTAAATAATTTATTTTAGTTATTTCGTTTTTTTTTAAATCGAAGATTAAAAGAGAATTTGCAAAGATTTTTTTTTGAAGATTAAAAGAAAATCTACGACGTTTTTTCGAAGATTTACGAAAATATTTGTTTTCTGTGTAAATTGTTTTTTTTTTAATTTTTTTTTAATGTTAACATTTGGGCTTGTTTTGAATGTATTTTTTATATAATTTAAAAATTAAAAGTTTGATTTGAAGATTATAAGAAAATTTACAATTTTTTTTTGAAGATTTACGAAAATATTTATTTTCTTTGTGAATTTAAATTTTTTTTTTTTTCTTATATTGTACATTTGGTCTTGTTCCGTGAATTTTCCAGATTTATCATTATGGAGCGTCTAGATGTTGGAAAATTGTTGGGGAAAGACGAGAGGAACAAACGCAGCTGTGCGTCGTTGAGGTAGGAAACTCTGCGCAGCTTTGATAAGCTGTGAAATTTCTTGAGAATGGCTGGCTCAGCGGCTGAGGAGGAGTGGCGAATAGCTAGACGAGGTCTGTCTCTGTTCTTGAACAACAAGCCTGAGGAGGCGGAGACACTATTCGCTCTTCATTCCAACAGTTTTCACATTAAGACGGCGAGATGTTTTGTTTTGTTCATGGTAAGAGTTTTCTTCATTTTGTGAATCCGTAGTTTTATCCATTCAGGCTAATGTACAGTGGAATTTAATTATTTTCCCACAGAACGCACTGATGACTTTCGAAGATGAGAAGCTTCTCGTGGCTGTGGAGACACTGAGGAAAACAGAAAGGGAATGCGCCAGCGATATGGGATGGCTGAAATCCATAACGAGCAAGGTTTTCAGATCGGAGGAGGTCACAACATCAGGCGTAAGAAATTATTATAAAAAAAAAAAATTTGATATCACTTCGCCGAAAGATTTAAAATTTCATTTTATTTAATTTAATTTAATTTATAAAAAATTTATGAAATGTAGAAAATAAATGTTGAAGTGAAGAAAATTATCCTGAAGACAAGACGTGACTGTGTTTCAGAGCGAATACGCGAGACGCCTGGAGCGTCAGATCGTCCTCGCGGACACGAAAGTCTGCAGCGCGATGCTCACGCTGCTTCAGCAAGAGGTCAGCGGATACGTCCGGGGCGGTTGGATGATGCGGAAAGCCTGGCGAGTCTATCAGCACACGTATTTGCAAATTCTTCAATTATATCGTCGAACCTTCGGCACGAATCCTTCAGGTAGCTTCGACAATTTCCATCACATATTTTCAATCAATCAATCAATCAATTAATTCAATAAATTCTTTATTGAAAATCAAAATTAAAATTGAATTTCTTTATTGAAAATCAAAATTAAAATTGAATTTCTTTATTGAAAATCAAAATTAAAATTGAATTTCTTTATTGAAAATCAAAATTAAAATTGAATTTCTTTATTGAAAATCAAAATTAAAATTGAATTTCTTTATTGAAAAATCAAAATTTAAAAAATTTAAAAAATTAAAATAAAGATAAACATTAAAAAAGGAAATAAAAAAAAATGAAAAAAAAATAAAACGTCCCAATTCATGACTTCATTATAGCTTCGAAACGATAATAAGGTGAATTTTCCTTAAATCACCAGGTTTCAATGGAAATTGCCTGGACGTTGAGTACGGATTGCTGTCGCATCGCAGCCCCCGACGTTCCAACTCGTCCTCGTCGTGCAACAGTTCGCCGAGCGGAACCGCCGCCTCGACGCCGACGATCTCGCCGCCCTCGAGCCTCCGAACGTCCATCTCGATGTTCTTCTCTCCAACCGGTATCTCCTCGAGCGCTGAACAAACCGCGTAACGTTCATTCGATTTATCTGCCGCCAGCCCGACGGTTGCTCCTTGTAGTCCTCGAACACTGCTTACACTACCGATCGTAGTTATCGCCAGTACATGTCTATTGTATTTACCTTTTCGTCTCTCTAATCATTTTTCGTCACTCCAGTCGTTGATACATTTCGCGTCAAGCCCTGATTAAAATATCCGATTGGAACGAATAAAACAGACAAAAATCTGATTAAAACCGGTTTGGATCGATTACAACGGACAAAAATCCGATTAAAACCGGTTTGAACCGATTAAAACGGAAAAAAATCCTATTAAAACCGGTTTGAACCGATTAAAACCAGTTTGAACCGATTAAAACGCACAAACATCCGATTACAACCGGTTTGAACCGATTATTTTTTCAATCGGAATTTCGTTCATTTCATCGGTGTTTCCATGAGTGTCAATCGGAATTACTGAGCAGGGAGTAGAAAATCGTAGAAAGTGCCTCAACAGTCACGTAAACCGAGTCTCATTCGTAAACCGAATATCGTAGCGCAGTTGCACTCTGTGAAGTAAAAAATTATGATCTCTTCGCGTTCGGAGGTCGCGAGAATCGGCTGTTCGTAATCCACGCGTTTTTTTTTTTTCGTTTCCTCCGGTTGCAGTTTCGTCGAGCCCGCGGAAGTCGTGCGTCTCATGTCGGCCGTGAGTTTCGGCTACGGAATATTTCAACTGTGCGTGAGTCTCGTGCCGCCGTCGCTGCTGAAACTCATCCACTTGCTGGGCTTCGAGGGCGACAGAATCGCCGGTCTTACGGCCCTCATGCACGCCCGACTCAGCGAGGACATGCGGGCTCCACTCGCCACGTAAGTTTCCGATAGCAATTATTGCGGCACGTGCGATTATTTTTTCTCGGTGATTGGAATCTTCGTGTCTTTAATTATATACGTTTTTTTATTCGCAAAATGCAACATTCCAGGCTTTCACTTCTGTGTTATCACACGATCGTCCGACCGTTCTGTTCCCTTCACGACTGGAGCGTCAGTTCCGGGGTCGACGCTGCTAAGCAACTGATCCTCGAATGCCAGATGGAGTTCAGCGAAGCTGCGCTGTTTCTGTTCTTCATAGGCAGAACCGAACGTCTTCAGGTACGAATTGCGCAAATTACTTTCTGAACATTTGTTTTTTTGGTGGCGAAAAAAATAAAAATTAGTAACGGCGGAAAATTAAAAAATCTATCGCTTAATTAAAATAATAAATCTATCGTAAAATGAACAAATCTATCGTTGAATAAAAATGATAAATCTATCGTAAAATTACCAAATTTATCGTCTAATTAAAATAATAAATCTATCATAAAATTAACAAATTTATAATTTAGCAATTTTAGCAATGAATTAGTAAATCTATCGTTTAATAAAAATAATAAATCTATCGTAAAATTAACAAACCTATCGTTTAATAAAAATTATAAATCTGTTATAAAATTACCAAATCTATCGTCTAATTAAAGTGATAAATCTATAGCAAAATCAAGAAATCTATACATTTAAAAATGATAAATCTATAGCAAAATCAACAAATCTATAAATTTTATTTTGCATTTTTGCGCAGTCGAACATCGAGGCGGCTCTCGAAGCCTACGGAAAGGCGGTCGAGGCGTCGGCTCAGAGGGAGGTGAAATTGCTGTGTCTTCACGAGGTCGCCTGGTGTCATCTCATTCGTCTCAACTATTCCCAGGCTCACGGATCGTTCGCGCGGTTGCAACGCGAGTCTCGCTGGTCCGAGAATCTCTACGCTTATCTTGCGGCGGGTAATAATTTTTTTTTTTCCACCAAAGTAATCATCGCGAATTTTTCGTGCGATTCTACATATTTATTGTCCGCTATTGCAGTCTGCGCTGGTGCGGATTCCAAACCCGAAAACGTGTCGAGAATCCACCGAGAAATCACCGCGACGCTCGGCGTCGGCGCTCAAAAATCGACGCAACTCGATCTCTTCGTTCTGCGACGAGTCTCGAAGCTCGTGGATCACAGCGGACAAGTTTACGGCTCTTCCTACTACAAACTCCTCGTTTACGAGCTGCTCTACCTTTGGAACGCAATGCCGTCCTGCTCCGGCGAATCCCTCGTGGTGATAATAAGTGGCGAGTCAATTTTTTATTTAACGAGAATAAAATTTAAAAAAATAGAAAAAATTAGCGAGTGGGATTAACGGAAAATTCGATCGTTTCAGATTGCAAGAGCAACCGGAGCGACGAGCCGATGGTCGGTCTGGCCGACCTCATAGCAGGAGCCGCTCATTCCTACCGCGGCGAACGCATCGTCGCTCTGAAGTCGTACAGAAATTGTCTGAAGCGACGCGGCAACTCCGCCACACCGTCCGTCGATACTGTGGATCAGCACGTGAGCGCTTTTGCGCTGTATGAGATGGGACGAATTCTGTGCACTACGGACGTGAGTCTCATTTTTTTATATTTTTAATTTCTTACAAATTCATTTCCATTAATTTTTTTTTATATTTCATTTAATTTTTTAAAATAATTTCGTGCATTACATTTTTTAGTTCTTTAAATTTCTTGCATTACATTTAAATTTTTTTTAAATTCCATTATTTAAATTAAATTTAAAAAAAATGTAATGACATTTTTTTTCAATTTACATTACACTAAATTTTTTTTAAAAATAATTTCGTGCTTTATATTTTTTTAGTTCTTTAAATACATTTTTTAATTTTTTAAATTTCTTGCATTACATTTTTTTTAGTTTCCTAAACGTTCAACATTTTTTAGATAATAAAAAAAAAAAAATTATTCGCTAGTCCTCGGATTTTGAATACACGACAACAGAATTACATTCGCTACGTTCGATTTTCAGAGAACGGACGAAGGACGGGACGCGTTTCTGAAGGCTCAAACCGAGTACAGAGACTACGATTTCGAGGATCGTCTCAACGTCCGAATTCACTCCGCCCTGAAGGCTCTCTCCTAGTTTCGCACGCTCGCGGCTATGTTATAAGTTCGCGCGTTTCATTTCAATCGTAATCTCTACCCGCACTTTCCTGCTAACTTGTTGTAAATAGCGGCTGTACTCGTTACGTTGATATTACGTAGAACTATTTTAATTAATAACTGTGTTACGTCTCAACGCTCCTTCCGAACGATTTACGTTGGTGTGCGAATTTTGACGAATCTCGCTGTGAGAAACCCGACCACGATCAGTAATAAAACGAGACTAAACGTACAACAGGAAGTAAAAATTGCATTTTTTTTTCTGAATAAATAATTTAATTTATGATAAATAAATCTAATTTATTTATTAGATTTATTTATTTAATAAATCAATAAATAAATAGATCTAGTAAATAAATTTAATAAATAAATCAAAAAATCTTTCGAACCAGCGAGAGTTGCCGATCTGCGACGTGAAGTCAGCGCAGATTAAAAAAATCGAGTCAAGACTGTCGTGACAGATTAAAAAAAGGCATTAATTGATGCGAGTGCGAAAAGGCGATGGAATCGTCTCTGATGCGCGATAACCCGTTGATTATGTCGTGAACCAGATGAGCTCACGTAATGCCTGCTGTCGCTGCAACAATTCGCGCAGCAGTAGCTCCTTAGGGTTGGACCCCTGTTACCCGACCCCCTGGTACTGCAGGATTGTCAAGCCATTGGCGCTTTTCATAGTGTCAGTGATGTTCGGTAAGTCGTATAATTTTTCAGTCAGACTTCCCGCGATTTTCCAGATACCTCAGATTTTTTTAATCCTCTCGCGAAATGTGGAGGATTTTTTTTTTCCTTCAGCAAAGCGCGGAGGATTTTTTTTTATTCTCCCACGAAGGCTGGATAATTTTTTTTATCCTCCCGCGAAGAGTGGAGGATTTTTTTAATCGTTCCGCAAAGGCTGGAAATTTTTTTTTATCCTTTCGCGAAGCGTGGAGAATTTTTGTTATTGCCTCGCGAAGCGTAGAGGATAAAAAAATATGAATTAAAATACGATTGAACTTCCGATCGCAGCCATATCGGCCGGTCACTTGTGGGAAGATTTGTCGAGGGGCGATTCCTTCCTGATGATCAAGTCCGACCTGGAGAAGATGCGAAGACAGCTGAGCACCCTCTCGGTAATCGCGGGTACCTAATTCTTCTGAGCCCCCCGCGTTGCATCGATTAATCCTACCTCGTTCCGCCGAACGATTCGTCAATTAAATTGTATTTAAATTGACACGCAGAAGGAGGTGGAGAACATAATGGAGATCCGGAATTCCATTCCCAAAATGACGGAAGCTATCGCGAGACTCAGAGAAGAAGTTTCCGAGGGTCAGTTAATTTTTTTTTAATTCATTTAAATATTCATCAACATAGATCTTTTTTTTTGCAGGTATCGAAGACCTGGTGAGAAGCGAGTTGCTGAAGTACGACGCGGACAAAACCGGAAGGACTGATTATGCCCTCGAAGCTTTGGGTTTGTCGGTTTGATAGCGTCTAATTAATCGTCTCTTCGCGATGAATTAATTAATCAATCATTTTAATAATCAACCATTGATTCATTAGTTAATTAATTAAAATCACCCGCCACGAATTATTCAGTTAATTAATAAAAATCGCCAGCCATGAAATAATTCGTTAATCAAGTAACTGATCGATTGATTAATTAAATAATTAATGAATAATTGATGCCAAAAACGATAGCGTCTAAAATTAATCGTCACCAAGGGGTGAATTAATTGAGCATCGAAATTAAATTAAATAAAATTAGGTGGATCGATCGTCTCGACGAGGGACACAGAGTGTTACACAGCCGGCGCTCCGATGCTGGCGATTTTGGGGATCCCCTTGTGTCGTCATCATTACGCACCCCAAGCGGTCATACAGGTAGCTATTTATTTTTCGTAGAATCCACAGAAATTAATGGAAATTCCGCGCGTCCGAGTTTAGGCGGGCGTTTTACCTGGCGAATGTTGGGCCTTCAAGGGAACGACGGGCTCCATAGTTATTCGTCTTCTCGATTTCGTCTACGTCTCCGCAGTCAGTCTGGAACACATTTCCCCGTCGATATCGCCGACCGGCGAGACCACGACGGCCCCCAAGGACTTCTCCGTATGGGTTCGTCCGCCTCTCACTCTTTTCGATCACCTTTGCCACTTCAGTAAAAAAATAACCCGGTCCCTCCTTCTTCAGGGCCTTCGCAACGTCGACGATAAGGCGGGCTTCCTATTCGGCCAATTCACGTACGACAATCATGGGACTCCTGTGCAATATTTCCCGGTCCAGGTAAATTCCTCACTGCAATAATTTTTTAGTCAAATAAAATTAACAAAATAAAATTAAGAACAAAATTAATTTAAAAAAAATAAAATTTGTTAAGAACAAAATTAATTTGAAAAAAATAAAATTTGTTAAGAACATAATTAATTAAAAAAAATCATTAGTAAAATAAAATTAATTACAACAATAAATGTACAAAATAAAATTAATTAAAACAATAAAATAACCAAATAAAATTAATTTACAAAATAAATTAATCAAATGGCAAAATTGAAAAAAAAAAAGATATATAAGGTAGATGTTAAAAAATACCATTTTCTCCCAGTCCGAGCCATCGGAGCCTTACGAGCTCATCGAGCTGAAGGTTCACTCCAACAGCGGCAACCCGGAGTACACCTGCGTCTACAGAATCCGCGTTCACGGGAAGCTCTGCCGCACTCGCCAGAGGTCGCGATACGCGCGATAGTCGATCGCAGATCTCGCAGTTCGATTATCGATAGTCAAGGAATGAACAACGAAAACGACGCCTCTTCCCTTCTTCAATTTACGTCGTCTATATATTGATGTATAGTACATTTTTCGTCCATCGCTATATATCCTCTCGCCTTCTGTTTAATCAACTACTATTTGTTACATATTCTCGCTAAGGCGCGCTCCGGGATTTTACACCGCAACTTAATGCATATACTACAAGAAGGCATAGTGCACACGCGCGCACGCACGCGATCATTTTTTTTTCTTCTTTTTTTCAGACGGCCTACATTTTTTTTATCGCGTCTCGCGCGTTGAAACGACACGGAGAGCGCGATGTATATTTTTTTCTTTTCTTTTATTAATACACGTTAGGTAGGCATAGCGATTGTCTCCCTGCATGGATCTATCGACGGCCGCGCTCGCGCGGCTATCGAACTTTATACTCCTACTAAAATACTATAAGGTAATAGTAATTAGTATACGTGCGCTGCGCGTTTGCAACGAATATCCTCGTGCACGTCTCCCCACCGGCCGACACACACTCCACGATTTTTCTCGCGTCTCGAACCTCGTGTATAAGTCGTCCGCGGCTAACAGGAAATTTACAAAGTCGTTATTACGAGTGTCGATAACAATTTGTTACGCTTTCGTAGCTGAGGGGCTTCCCGGCGCGAAAAACGCTCACACTGCGAATTTCTTCTCACTCGATTTTTTTTTCTTCTTCTTCGTCTCTCACGTCTTTCGTTCCTCGGAAAATTCGGAAATTCGCGTGGCAAATCTCTCCCCCTCAATAGTAATATAACTCTATTATACATTATTGTATCAAAATAAATCACGTCGAGTGTAGACAGAATATCGTTTGTATGTACATAGAAATAATCCCTATTAGTTTTTATTCGCTTTTTTTCCCCCCCGCAGCGCACAGCTCCGCGTCCGCTCGATGATTTTTTTTGTTTGTGTGTGTGAATTTTTTTTACTCTCTCTTTTGCAGAGTTGTAAATCCCTGATTTTTGTGGAAATTAAATTGACGGTACGATTGGCTTTGTAATTATGGTTTTATAATGAAAACTCGTAATGATTATAATGTGGTGTAAACTTTTAAATAGAAGCAAAAAAAAATTAATTTCCCATAAAAATTGATGGTAATCTTATTGCAAAAATGGAGAAATACTTGTCCATTTTTCGCACAATTTCTCCGAAAATTTAATGAAAAATTCGCTTTTTCTTACGATTATTAAAAAAATCACGTATCATTTTATAATCGCTACGGGCCATCGTTATAAAATCGCAACTGGAAAATAAACCGTTGTGTAACATTTAATTCTTAAAGTAACGGGGACTTACAACACTGGTGTGAATTTATTAATTTTTTTCTCTCTCTCGGCGCTTCCTGCTGAAATTTCTTGTTTCTTCTCTTTAATCCCGGGAAATATTCTACTACCGTTAAGTAAAATTGTATAGGTGTGTGTATAGGTACATAGATATCACAGATGTCAATGAAAAGTTTTTATGTTCCTTGGTTTCAGGTTTCCTTTTTTTTTTGCTTTTTTTTTCTTCTAAGAGATCGCGACACTAGCGTCGGTTTTAACGTCCACTAAGTATGAAGTAGAAAGGATGGCGAGAAAGAAGAAGGAAACGGAAAAGAATTACAGTTTCGTGCTGTAAGGGCGGTCGTGATCGTGCAGAGTCCGAATGAGTTACTTTTTTTTTCTTCTTTTTGGCAGACGAGCTGCCGCCGATTTCGCTACCGTAATTACACGCAGCACATTTACACAAAGGTGCACAGCTATTCGCGGCTGCGTTCTCTTGTTTCCTCTCTCTCTATAATACAGTAGATCTCGTTTAGACTATATAATATTCACAAACAGGGTGGCCGCGAGACACTTTGTTCCTTTTTTTTTCTTTTTTCTTTACTCTGTATAACGAAGTCTCGGCCGACCCGCTAAAGTCGTACGCGCGTCACACGCGCCCGCGATGTACAGGCAAACTTGTAAATTTTGCACTTAAAAGTTAGACTTCTTTTTGCCTATCGCCGAATCCGTGAGTCGCTGACGAACGCGGCAGTCATTACGCTAGCAACTTTCTACGATTCGCTAGTTCTTAGTTTCTTCTTTTACTTTACTTATGTTTTCTCGTGTATTTTTTTTTTTTTTTTACCGAGTTGCAAGACGACTTTTGCGGCGATAAGAGATTGTCATGGGCATACGAGGCAATTTGTGCCGAACTACGCGGGACGTATTAACGCCCTCGGCTGTACCGGTGATTAATTCATTTTCTTCATTTTTTTCTCTTCTAAATATGTATAACGCGGCGACGCGAAAATGAGGCTCGTCTTTCGTTTGTCTTTGCCTTTGCATTTTTCCCAGCAAATATTTGAATTTGCCGCGAAATTGTCGTGTTGAAAAAGCTTCAAAAAGATCCTTCGAATTTTTTTCGTCCGACGATTAATTTTTACCCTCGAAAAGCCGCAATACTGGAGACTAATAATGAGAAATAAAACCTCGTTTTCGCGCTGCCCTAATGTACCATAACAATACGAGGAGGTTCGGGTAGAAATTTGGCGCGTTCAAAAGACGCGACCAATCAACAGCCCTTGATGACTTTAACGACCTCGTCGATTCGT
The DNA here is from genome assembly GCA_963932165.1 of Pimpla rufipes. NCBI lineage: Eukaryota > Metazoa > Arthropoda > Insecta > Hymenoptera > Ichneumonidae > Pimpla > Pimpla rufipes. The sequence goes on from OZ010638.1 coordinate 21,153,605, forward strand.
CGAGGAAAAAAAAAAAAAAAAAAAAAAAAATGGTCGCAATTAATAATCCTACGCTAGAAAAAGATAAAACAGTTCTTACGCTCTCACGCGATCCACGCGTTTTCCGCGTGCTGCATAAATCGAGAATCCTAATTTTCCTTATACCCAAAAAAAAAAAAAAAATTAGGGATCGCTGTCGGAGTCAATCGGCCGCGATTTCGCGGTCACCAAAAGCGCCTCGAGCGCTTCGTCCTCGTGCGGCCGACTCGCGTCCTCGGGGTCGTTGGCCTCGTCGACGAACTCGAGATTTATTCTCACGTCCTCGTTTCCCGCGTTTTCCTCGTTGTCGCTCGACGCCTCGACGAGAACCTCAGGAATTTCCTCGTCAGGAATTTCCGTCGTCGCATTAATTCCGCCCTCGTCGTCCTCGTCTTTGAACAAACGCGCGAAATCCCCGGGCTGATTTAACGTCACCGGCGAAAAAGTTTGACTCGCTTCTTGAGCAGCTCGATTTTTTTCGTCTCCTCGCGACGCGACGATCGTCGAATCGACGTCGCCGCTCGACGACTGAAGAGCCTGGCTGGCACTTTTTAATTTGGACGGTCTCCTCTCGTTTATCACCGACTGAACGTCGAGCTCGGTTTCCATCTGACGCGGCTCGACGGGATTCGACCAACCGGAGGTTTCGCCGCGCGCGAATCTCCCAAATCGGCCGCTTCCGCCGTTGCTTCGTCTTGTCGCGTTTCCGACGTTATTTTCCGCGGGAATCGCCGCGTTTGAAGGGCCGACGGACGTGGGAAGGACGAGACTCGACGCTCGGGACGCGTGGATTTTTTCTTCGTTTCCCGGACCGGCGGGATTTAGGGACGACGATGAGGAGGAGGCTGAATGTCGCCTTTCGACGCCTCCGCCGTTTATCGTCAAAGTTCGCGAGGTTTTTGGACTCGGGCAGGTCGTTAAATGCACCGTTAACAGCGATTTTACCGGTGCTGATGGCGACGGCGAATCCGTTTCTATGTCTGTCGAAGGTTGCTGAAGATATTTGTTGGTGCTGCCGTAGAGAGCGGAATTCTTTTGCGTTATTATTCGAGGGACGCTGAGACTGCTGGGAGGTGGTTTTATTATTTCGGCGACCTCGAAGCGACTCCGCAACGTCGTACCCGCGGGTAGAAATGATGAAGCGCTGCTGCGCTGCTGCGAGTGGAACGTCTCGCGACGTTTTAGTTTGTTGCGCGAGTGACGGGAGATTCCGACGCCACGGCGAGGACGATCGTCGAAGGTCCACGAGGATTGCGAGGGATCTGCGAATTTGTGCAGGGGTGAATTTATTAGTTGTCTGGTTAATTGTAAAGAAAGAATTTTTACGAAATAAATTTAAAACAAAAGATCGTGAAGAACGCAAAGGGATTTTCGCGAATTTTTTTTTCGATTTCGTAAAATTTGAACAAGCTTATCCGATGCGAAATTTCCTGCTGATTCCGAAAAGCACCGTTGTTTGCCCGAAAAATAGAAAATTCGACGAGAAAAATGCGAAAAATGATTTTTCAATTTTTTCGAAATTTTGTCACTTCACTAAAGTCGAAGTTACTTTTTTTTGGATCGACCGAATCTCGATTTTCTTTTTTCGTTCGATAGAAAACTTCATAACGAAGAGAATGCCGCAAGGCGGAACGCGATATCTTGATTTATGCATTTTTCACAGAATTTCAAAGTCGGACCCTCAAAAATCGCAATTTTCTCCAAGGGGTACCCCTTCAATTTTTCGCGAAAAAAAAATGTTCGATTTCAAAAAGTTTGAAAACGATATCCGATGGGAAATTTCCCGCTGATTCCGAAAAGCACCGTTGTTTGCCCGAAACATAAAAAATTCGACCAGAAAAACGTGAAAAACTATTTTTTCCTTCAATTTTACCGGCAATTTTTTGCGAAAAAAAAAAATTTTCGATTTCAAAAAGTTTGTAAACCCTATCAGATGGGAAATTTCCCGCTGATTCCAAAAATCACCGTTATTTGCCCAAAAAGTAGAAAATTCGACGAGAAAAACACGAAAAACGATTTTTCACTTTTTTCGAAATTTCGCCACTTCACTAAAATTGAAGTTCCTATTTTTTGGATCGTTCGAATCTGGATTTTCTTTTTTGGCTCGAAAGAAAACTCAATAACGAAGGGAATGCCGTAAACCGAAACGCGATATCTTGATTTTTAAAATTTTTCTCAGAATATTAAAGACGAACCCTCAAAAATCGCAAATTTATCGAAGGGTGCCTTGCGTTTTTTTTTGCGATTTTTGTGGGTCAGGCTCTTTTAATATACTGTGAAAAATTCTGTGAAAATAAAAGAAAACGGATGATCACCTTCAATTTGTCGTAGGCATTCGGCGGGCGGATTGTACGTGAAGTTGGCGGGCAACGAGCGAACTTTGGCGAGCGTCGGCCTCGTGGAATCCTCGCCCTCGGCCTGCAGTTCGTCCTCGACGTTCAGTATCCTCATTAGCGGACCCTGAAGATGCTCCGACTGTACGCTCGAGACTTCCTTCGTGTCTATCAGAGCACCGAGAGCGCCGCGGCTGCCGGCGCGAATTGCGGCGCTCTGCTCCTTTTCCTCGATCGCGATTTCCACGTCCTCGTCGATCTCTCGCTCCGCTCGCGTCTTGTAGCGCGGAGAATCCGCGCGGTTTCTGACGGCTTTCTCGTCGTCGTCGCTCGTTCTGTCGTTCGCGCCGTTCTTCAAATTCTCGCTGTTCTCGTCCTCCTCGTCCTCCTCGTCGTCATCCTCGTCCTCGTCCTCGTCCTCCTCCTCCTCGACCTCCAACAGCTCCTCCTGCTCGGCCGCCAATTCTCGCTCGAGCTGCGTTTCCATGTCGAGCTCGTCCTCCATCTGCGAACATATTTATAAAATAAAATAAAATATTTAAAAAATATAAATACAATTTACAAAATAATATAAAATATTTTGAAAATATAAATAACATTTACAAAATAAAATAAAATATTTTGAAAATATAAATAACATTTACAAAATAAAATAAAATATTTTGAAAATATAAATAACATTTACAAAATAAAATAAAATAACCATGAGCATTAATGTTCCTTTGATATATGTAATTATGTTTTTTAATAAATATGTTTGCTAATAAATTAAAAAATAAAGAAACCCGCCCGACGAGCAAAAACTGACCTGTTTGTGACTCTCCTCGAGATGCTTCATAAGCACAGCGACGACGACGTTAACGAGGACGAACTGCGCCATGAGCACGAATATGACGAAAAATATCGGAGCGATAATCGTGCTGACGCAGCAGTTTTTCACGCAATCGGCGGCGTCGTCGCAGTCGTCCCTCAGCGTGTCCTTCATGATTCCGTTCCAGTTGTCGCCGGTGGCCACCCTGAAGAGCGTGAGGAAGGCCATGCCGAAGTTGCTGAAGTGCGCGTGTTCCCCGAGGCCCTGGCAAGGCATGTCGTCGCTGCATTCTGCGGAACGAAAAACGACGTTTATTCGTCGCCCCAAAACGTTTCATCACGCAGCCGAATTTTACTCACCGAGTCTGCCGAAAAGTTCGACGCCCAGCGCGGCGAATATGAAGAACAGAAGGAAGAAAAGAAGACCGAGATTTCCGACCTGCGGCAGGGCCTGCATAACCGTGTCTAAAAGCGCGCGAATTCCTTTGGCCATTTTCAGCAACTTCAAAACTGCAATTGCGAGTAATTAATTATGATAATTAATAGCGAGTAATTAGTAATAATTAATTATGAATTTTCAGCGAAATTAGGAATTAGGAAATTAGGGAGTTAGGAATTTTCGGCAAAGGAATGAGAAGATTTTACGAGGGTAAGAAGCGTTAATTACCTCGGGCTATTCGAAGGACTCGCATAACGCGAATTATCGTTGGGTTTATGGGGATTATCTTGGACTCGACCTCCTCGAGGACGATCCCGACGACCGATAGTATCACGATTCCCACGTCGAGCTGATTCCATCTGGCGACGATCATGAATTACACAGATAATTACAGTCAACGATATTTGTATTTTAAATCTCGTTGAAAGGTTTTAACGACGCGTACTTGTCTTTCAGGTAGAGATGAAGACCCAGGGCCAGGAGTTTCATGAACGACTCGAGGATGAAAACCGCGGTGAAGAAGTAATTGAAGATTTTCAGAGCGTAGGTCAGAGCCTTCGGCATCATGTAGAATTCCATCGCCATCGTCACGACGTTCAATCCGATAACCGCGGCTATCGCCAGGTCGAAGTATTTCGAGGTGACGACGTTGTGAACGAGGAGCCGCGTCTTCGAGTAATTCGTGTAATAAGGCGGCATGTGCATCTCTGTAGAATGAAAACGAAAAAAATTAAAAAATTAAAAAATTAAAATAAAAAAAAAATAAATACATAGAAATAAAAATAATTTTTTAAAAATAAATACATAAAAATAAAAATAATTTTTTTAAAATAAATACATAAAAATAAAAATAATTTTTTAAAAATAAATACATAAAAATAAAAATAATTTTTTTTAAATAAATAAATAAAAATAAAAATGAAATTAAAAAATAATTTTTTTTTAAAGAAATACGTAAAAATAAAAATATTTTTTTTTTAATAAATAAATAAAAATAAAAATAAAATCAAAAAACGTCAGACGTTAAAGGTCGACGTAACATTAGACGTAATAGATATGTCATTTTGCAAAGTTTTACTTCGACGTTTCTTCTCCATCTGCAAAGCTCGTTTGGCGGCTCTTCGAACTCTTTCCTCCTTCTCCTGCTCCTCGCGGCAACGGTGAAAATTTTCGACCACCACACCGACGAACATGTTGAGAACGAAGAAACCGACGAGCAGAATGAACGCGATGAAGTAGAGGAGGCGCCACTCGGAGTAATTTTCCTCGGGCTGCGAACAACGACGATCGTGTTGTATTAAATTACGATTAATTGTTAAAGTAATTTAAATGACTTTGTATTAAATGACGATTAATTCTATTAATTCTATTAAATTAGGATTAATTCTCGAACCGACCTGCTGATCGACTCCAACCGCGTCGAGCCCGGTGTACATAATATTCACCCAACCGTCGCGCGAGGACAGCACAAACAGCGACATGAGCGCCTTGCCGAGATCGTCGAAGTTGTACTTTCGGTTCAGCCAAACGTTTCGCTTGTCCGCCAGGCAATCCGTCTTGTTTCTCACGTGCTTTATGTCCGGCCCGTCGCAGTAGAAAAACGCGCCTTTGAAGAGCTGAACCCCCAGGATGCCGAATATTATGAAGAACGTGCAGCATATGAGGACGATATTTCCGATGGGTCGCAGAGACGAGAGCAGAGTTTGCACGACGAGCTTCAAGCCCGGAGCACGATTTATCACTCGCAGCGGCCTCAGAGAGCGCAGCAATCGAAATACCTGAGCGTTGAAAAATTCATTGTAATAAAAAATACACATCGCAAAATAAAATGAATGTCGCTTTGCTGCTTTTAAGAACTATGAAAAAAAAAAAGCTTACCCTCAATATTCCAAATATTCGCGGACTACTCGATGAGAGAACGGACATCGAAAGATCGATTATAGAGATAATGACGAGAGATCCATCCATGATGTTCCATCCGGACGTAAAATACGCTTCCGAACCATAAAGCATTCCGGAAGTAACCACCTTTTTTGGAGCAAAATAACGTGTTCAATTTATGTGAAAAAAAAAAAAAAAAAAAAAAAAAATCCGGAGACATCCGTTTAATAATAAACCAAAATAATAATAGTAATAATAATAATAATAATAATAATAATAATAATAATAATAATAATAGCAATAATATTATTATTATGATTTATTATTATAAATAATAAGGATAAATTAAATATTTAATTAACGAGTGTCCCACCTTAACAAACATCTCGGCGGCGAAGACAGCGGTGAAAACGTAATTGGCAGTGGAGAGAAAGACGCGCTCGCGACTGTCGGGCGGTATGTTGGGTCGTTCCATAGCGAGGGTGATGCAGTTGAGTCCGATGAAGAGCAGAACGACGTTGTCGAACCACTTTTGCTCGACGAACAGCCGACAGAGAACGCGAAATCTATTGTTGGGCGGGAAGAGATATAGCGAGTAGTCGTCGCGCTCCTTCAGGCAGCCCTTCGGCTCGAAGAACATGAAGATCTTCTTGATCCTCTCGACGCTGCTCGCGGCGCTCGCGTTGCCGTTCGACGGCGGCGTCTGGTCGCCGCCGATCGCCCCGCGCGAGCCGAACGTTCGCTCGCTGTCCGGCTCCTCGACGAGATGCTTTATTCGCGGCAGCGCGCCCGTCTCCAGGGTCAAGTTGTTTATCGTTCGCGGGGTTGAACACAGAGCTGGCAGATTCACCTCCTCGAAGGGCAATATCTTCCCCCGGGACTGCACGATGTCGTAGCCGGCGCGGAGGGAATTTCGACGCGACAGAGAAATGTGATCGCCCATCCATCTCATCTAAGTTTGGTGGATTTTTCGATAATTACTTATTGTACTTATTTCGTTCCATGATGGATAAAAAACAAATTTTCTAATTTTTTTATTTATTTTTCTAATTTTTTATTTATTTTTCGAATTTCTAATTTATTTTTCTAATTTTTAATTTATTTTTCTAATTTCTAATTTATTTTTCTAATTTTTAATTTATTTTTCTAATTTCTAATTTATTTTTCTAATTTTTTATTTATTTTTCTAATTTCTAATTTATTTTTCTAATTTTTGTAAAAGGAGAAATCTGTTACTGAATTAAATTAAATTACGAATTAATTGAAATATTGGCTTTAATTAAGATGGATAAAAAATATATAATTCTTCACTGTGAATTATTTTTAAGGAGAAATCTGTTAACAAATTAAGTTAAATCACGAATAAATAAAGAGACGACAAAAAACGTTATATTCACCTGATGAGGTGTGTAGCAACGCGCTATCGAGCCGCTACGACTTTTAATCGAATTATTCGGACTGATGCTGCGATTGTTGCTCGCCGCGAAACTGGAGCGATTGTTCGGCGCGTCGCACTGCGTGTCGTTTCGTATGGAGCCGTGCAAATATCCTCCGGCACTCGTGTTGTAGCCCACAAAATCGCTGGCGTACAAACTGCCGGGAAAATTAATTAACGCATTCACACATTTCGTTCGATCAGTGGTGCGAAATTTGTGATATTGAGAAACGAACATAGAATGCGAGCCCGAGGTGCTTCGGCCGTTGTTCAGTATTATCGTTCGTCCCCCGGGATCCTCGTCGCTCTGCGACATTCGTTTTCGACCGAGCGACGGACGGGATAAACGCCACGAGTAGCCTCGCTGGATTCTTGGCGGACTGTAAATATATTTTTTTATTTTTCCATTTGAATTCAATTAAAAAGAAAGCTGGAAATCAATGTTTTCAGGGGTGGAATATACGACATTTTGCGACATGTTCAGCTATGATACCTGGAGCTTGCGAATTCTCTCGATGTAGAAGAATTGGAGACAAACGCGGGGCTCATTCGCCTCACTGGAAGCTGCGCCTGACTGTCCACTTGAGTGTTCGACGGAAATTTGTGATTATTGTCCGGCGGCTTGAGCAATCCCGATGGAATACTGCATTGACTCTGTTCAATTTTTTTTTTCAATTTATTTAATCATTCATTTATTCATTTATTTATTAAAAATAAAAAACATTTAAAAAGTATTAAAAAACTATTTAAAAATTCACTATAAAAACTATTAAAAATTCACTATAAAAAACTATTTAAAAATTCACTATAAAAACTATTAAAAATTCATTATAAAAAACTATTAAAAATTCGGTATAAAAAACTGTTAAATATTCGGTATAAAAAACTGTTAAATATTCGGTATAAAAAACGGTTAAAAATTCACTATAAAAAACGGTTAAAAATTCACTATAAAAAACGGTTAAAAATTCACTATAAAAATCTATTAAAAAATTGACTTACGCCCGATCGGTCGATAGACTCGATCGACAGATTCGTAGGATAAACAGTCCTACAGTTTAGTTCCCTGTAGCCCGTATCGAGGGTCGTGTTTGGAGAATCCTGCGGCGTAGCCGCCGTGTGCGTTATTCGCGGTGGCTGAGGTCCTCCGCCACCGCCGCCGCTGCCCATCATCTTGCTCTCCTTTTGTATGTTGCATTTGGGCTCGTCGATCGGATGTTTCCACGAGCGATTGTCCTTGTTGTCGCGGCTGCAGTTGTCCTTGTATTTACGCACGTCTTCGATGCTCTGCCACGAATTCTTTCCACGATCCTGCAACGATGCTCAACGATTTGCGAACCTTGCCAATTCTACTCTTATCGTGCTGTCGCCCGTTTTTTATCGCACGGCTCGCGTATTGATTTAATCAATTTTAAATTAATTAATTAAATCGATTTAAACTCAATTGATTTAGTCAATCTTAAATCAATTTTGAATCAATTTTAAATCAATGGATTTAATCAATTTTAAATCAATGGATTTAATCAATTTTAAATCAATGGATTTAATCAATTTTAAATCAATGGATTTAATCAATTTTAAATCAATGGATTTAATCAATTTTAAATCAATGGATTTAATCAATTTTAAATCAATGGATTTAATCAATTTTAAATCAATAGATTTAATCAATTTTAAATCAATGGATTTAATCAATTTTAAATCAATGGATTTAATCAATTTTAAATCAATTGGCTTAATCAATTTTAATCAATTTTAATCAATTGATTTAATCAGTTTTAAATCAATTGGCTTAATCAATTTTTATCAATTGATTTTATCTCGACAATTGACACCCGAAATTGTACCTGCTGAGTGTAAGTATCGCTGTCGGTAATCGAATGCGACCTGGAGACTCTCGACGAGCCGTCGTCGCTGCCCAATCCCGCCTCTTTGCTCGCCAATTTCGCCATTTCGCGCTGCTCCCGCTCTCTTCTCTCGTTTCTCTAATCACACCAGGCAATTTCGTTAACTGACATTCTAATTCAATTTCCCACATAAAATAAATCGCGTCGACTGACCTCCGACGAGAATCCCTCGACGAGAATAGCGACGAGCAGATTGAAGAGCACGTAATTCCCAAAAGTCATGAGGGCGACGAAGTAAAGCGCCGCCCAGTGCGACGTCTTTTGCATCCCGTTGAAGAGCACGACGTTCCAATCTTCCTGCGTCAGAATCTGCGCGAGAAAAGAAATATATTACAGCGTATCTCAAAACATAAAAAGTAAATAAGTGACTCAGGCAATAAGCGACATAGCACAAAACGTCCTATGTCGTCCGTATCACCTGCTGAAAAAACGGTGTAGTGTATTTTATTCCCAAAAAATCTCCAGACGATTCAAACCATCGTCTCACTTTTTCACATCACCCAGCCCAATAAAAAAAAATGAAACCATCGATAAAAAGAAAATACGAAAATACTTTAGTAATAACTAAGACTAAACGTCTTTACGAACTACAAGAGTAAAAAACAGATCGAGGAAATCGTGTGGAATGGTCGGTGAAAACGTGAAACAGCAACAAAGTGCCCATGTATTTTTTTTTTTGTTTTTTTACACTATATAACAAATTTCACAGTGATTTTACGCGTGAACACAGATAGACATGTAAAAAATCTCGTAGGGTCGGAGAGCGGATGAGCTAAGGGCGGAAGAAAATTAGGGGACAGTTAAACACGAGACGAAAAATAAATAGTAGAAATATAACAGTGAAGAAGATTGTACAAAAGGTACTACGGAGATGATTAATGTGAGAGACGAGAGAGAGAGAGAGCGTTGAGAGGAAGTGACGGAACATTAATACCTGAAAGACAGTGACGAGGGCCCAGACGATGTCGTTGAAATGCTTGCGATCACAGCGACACATTGGGTGGCGCGATACCACCTCGGCACAGGTGCAGGGCCGACTCCGGTCCGCCCACATGCAAAACTTACCCCCGAACAGGTACATCCCTAGTATGCTGCAACCGAGACAATCCGGTGGCCTAAAGTTAACGTGCCGTGATTGCGCGCGCGGCCCTCGGCTTTTGTGGCTAATAGGCGCGCTCATGTGGGGTTTACACGTAGGCCGATACGGGTGCAGCGACCTCCACTCCTCTCGCTTTTGCCCCCTCTGTCGTTGTTGTAAATCAGCCACTATTTAGATTTGTACGTACGGTGGAAGATTTAACAACAATTAAAAAAAATCGAAATTTAACCATTTTTTTTTATTTCAAAATTTAAACATTTTTTTTATTTCAAAATTTAACCATTTTTCAACAAAAATTCAGAATTTAACAATTAAAAAAAAATTCAAAATTTATCAATATAAAAAAAATTCAAAATTTATCAATTAAAAAGAAAATTCAAAATTTATCAATTTAAAAAAAAATTGAAAATGTAATTATTACAAAAAAATCAAAATTTTACAATAAAATAAAATTCAAAATTTAACAAATTTTTTAAAAATTTCAAAATTTAACAATTAAAAAAAATTGAAATTTTAATTTTCCACCCTACGTATTTTTTCCTTTCGTGATTATTCTTCATCGGTATTTGCCTCGCGAGTCCGAGAGAAGTGGACGATACACCCGCCGCATTAGCGTTAAGCAAAAATATCTATGATCAAAATCACTAGCAATTGTAACGTGGTCGTCCGAAGCTCGAATACATTCTGCAAAATTTCAGCCAAACTATTGGCACGATTGTTGATCAGGATTTTTACTCCAAATTTTTTTTTAAATTCGTCTATCCTTCAAAGTACGAATTATTATACGATTAAAGCAGTAATTTTCGCGGCTCGGATTTCCTCTTCGCTACTGCAGAATGCGTGTCGATGATCGTCGACGGGCCGACAGTCTCGACGCCAACGTAAACTATATATATATATAGATATATAAAACGGCCGGTTAATGAGAGGATTGGCGAGAGAATGAAGCTTCTCGGGGAGTAATTACGGGTACACGCAAGCTCATCTTGTCAGCAGTGAGGTGGGTCTAGTAATTAGTATCGTGAGTGGGGAGACACGATTATTGTGGGCACAGTAAGTACAAAATCGTAGGCATACGATGGAATCGTGTACAAAAAAAAAAAGAAAAAAAAAATTACGTTGAAGTTTGCATCGTTAGGATGCAACGAAATTCAGAAAAAAAATTAATTAAAATTCGTGCCTTTCATCATTTGGGTTAATTGCAATTAATTTTTTTTTCTGAATTTCGTTGCATTCCAACGATGCAAACTTCAACATCGTAAAAAAAAGGAAAAAAAAAACGGGAACAAATATTCCGGACACTCGTCGAGGGCCCAGTTTGTTTCCTACGACGCTGTATATTTGTGCGATACGGTGCACTATATAATGATAATAAGAATAATAATATGCGCTACTCGAAATTTTTACTGCTGCTGCTGCTGCCTGCTATAGACTCTAAAGTCCAGATTTTCTGTGTTAACTAATTATTGTTTGTTTGTTTGTTTTTTTTTTGCTTCATTTACGCAGTACTGGCGAAGATGCAAAAATAGCGGATTTTTTTTTGCTATAGACTCTAAAGTCCAAATTTACTGTGTTAACTAATTATTTCTTATTTTATTTTATGTTTTTTTGCTTCATTTACGCAGTACTGGCAAAAATGCAAAAATAGCGGATGTTTTTTGGTATAGACTCTAAAGTCCAAATTTTCTGTGGTAAATAATTTTTTTTTTTTTGCTTCATTTACGCAGTACTGGCGAAGATGCAAAAACAGCGGATGTGTTTGGAGGTGTAGATTTTGCGTCGTATATCGCAGAGCGCGCTCGAAAGGCCCTTTCGAGGGCCGATCGCCCCTCTCATTCGGCTTCACATTAACCATCGCGGCCGGCGGTTTTTTTTATTTCTTCTCATTTACTTTCTCTTGCCGTTGCTCTGTTGACCACAAGCGCGGATACGTGAAACATTTAATAGCGTGTTGCGGAGTCCGCGAGGGACACTGCGAGTCATTGTTTCCCGACGACGTGGACGGCAAATATGCAGAAAAAGGCCAACGAACACGTGAATACAATAGAGTTTCGATAAGTAAACGTCGAACGTGGGATAACTTTTTTTTTCCATGCAAAACTGCCATTCAGCGCACGTCAGACAGATTCAGAGTCATTGCGAGAAAGCGCGTTTTGTACGCTGGAAAAAACTTGGCTGCATTTTATTTTTGTTCGCTTCGTTTTTTTTTTTTTTTTTCTATCGCGTTTCGTCGACGCTTTCTGCAGCGAATTTATCCGAACGCGTCTGGCTCGCCGCTCGTCGAGGCAGCGCCGCGCGACACACCGTAAAGCCAACATTAATACGTGTTTAACGATTACAAAGTGGTGATTAAAAAGTCCCAACAAGCATGCGACACAAAAAGATCGACGATCAAGGCGTACAGCAAGAGTGAAAAAACACACAGTCGAGCAGAAACAACGATTACGATTACGAAAAAAGTATTATATGCATAAAAACGTGTCTGAGCAATAAGCGGAAAAAGTCGCACGCAGTATAAAAGGCAGAACGAACAAACGTGAGAGGGAAAAAAAAATAAAGAAATCCAAAAAACGATCCTAACTTTTCGCTCTCTTTCTCTCATTCGCTCGCAAAATTTCTGGGCTGACGGCGACGAAAGTTCTCGGTTGCCTTTTTTTTTAAATTCGGAGTCTCTGGCTTTTGCATCGGTTTTCGAATCGCCATCGAGATCCTCGTCGGGAAAGAGAGAAGGCGAGCTTTTCATGCTACGAAACTCATAATACGTTACCTTCGCTTCGATAAATCATATAAACGCAGATATATGCGGGGCGCACGAGAGTTTAGCCAAATTCTGTTTTTTTTTTTTTTTTTTTTTTTTCGTTCGGTTTTGTTACGCCGAGACAGAGGACGATCGGACAATTACGATGCGTAAAAACACGTAATGAATAATGTGATAGTAACAGACAGATAAATGAAAAATAATTGTGTTATTACTGATAGTAATTCTAGTGACTGAGATAACAAGTGAGAAAAAAGTGAGAAGAACAGTAGAAGAAGAAGAAGAAGAAGTAGTAGAAGTAGAAGAAGGAGTGGAAGATTTTATAACACTATAGAACCGTTCGACGTGATAAGTACGTATCCTGTAGGTACCTGAAAGACCGTCACGATAGCCCAGAGCAACGAGTCAAAGTTTTTTCTATCGCACTCGACGTCGGAGCTGCCTTTCATCGTTTCACGGAATTTGCAACCGAACAGGTTCATCCCGAGAATACTACAACACAACGAAACGTGCGATATATATTATCGTAATTGCGATTAATTGTAGATATTGCTAGGACGGCTTTTCTCTTTTTTTTTTACTCAATGCTTGAGAAACGAAGAAAATAATAAACGCCGATAAAAAAAACAAACAAACACGCCTGAATAAATCTGTGTCTTTTTTTTTCGAGGCCCGCGAAGATTTTCGAGTTTGTATAGCGATCGTAGCCGCGAGTTTGTGATTCGCGAACGGAGCGGTGGTTCAACGATAGAGTTAGATACAGATTTGTCAAGCGTTCGTTATTTCAAAATACGCACTTTTTTATTTATCCTGTAATTCGTTTATTATTTAACTCTATGTAAAATCGTTAAGACACATTTTTGGCAATAAATTTCATACGAAAAATCGTAAAAAGCGAATGTAACGAGAAACGAGTAACGACGAAAGAGGCCATCGTTACATTTCTTGGTTACATTTATTTTTTATTGGCGTTTTTTCGTGAAATTTTTTGCCAAAAATGTGTGTGAAGGAGTTTTAAATAATTTAATAATAAAAAAATGGTAGGCTATAGAGAAAAAATTGTGTATTTTATAGTAACGAACGCTCGACATCTCTGGTTAGATATAGTCGTACAGAAGATGAAGTGTGTAAGAGTCGCGTGGATCGAGTGAGTCGTGCGGTGAATGCACCGGTGAATTAACGTAACTCGTTCCAGCCTCGCAATCCAGCCACTTAAAACTGACCGAGCGGTGAACGAAAATTCGACAAAGAGATGCGAAATAAATGAGGAGTTTGTTGTAAAAGACGAAAGAGGTGCCGAAGAAATCTCTCGCATGTGTTTCGTTTTTTTTTTTTTTTTTTCATTGGTGCGTCCACCCTGATAAAAGTCATGAGGAGGGTGAAGTGCTTCGCATTAGTAAAATCGGTGCTGATCGAAAAAATCCTCAGCGCAGAATCGTTCATAGGTCATGCGATTAAAACGAAAAAATTGACAAGCGATCGTTTCTTCGGATGCGAATTTTTCGTCCGCCAAACTTTCAGAAGGAATATAATTCGTCAATTAAATAAATAATAATTCGGTATCACGATACCGAATTTTTCCCGGCCAAGTACTTCACTCTCCACGAGACGCGACGCAAACAGAGCAGCGCGCGTTTTGCTAATAAAAACATCACCCGGGCAGCACGCGTGAGAGCAGCAGAGCAGAGGATCGCGCACGACGACGACGCTTTGGCGAAATTATAAGTCACAAAGTACGCACCGCACGTTCATAGAAAACGAATGCTCACATAATAATAATTATAATTCAGTCTATTCGTGGAAAGTGGAGGATGCATTGGCAAGCTCACTAATATCGACGACGACGACACGAGCACATGAAGGCGCCGGGCGCGAGAGTCGCCCTCGGAAGAAGTGTAGCAAATATATCAAGTTAAATTGTCGTATCAATTAATTGTTGTGACTTTTTGGTCGCATACACAAAATATACGGGACGAATTATTGACGCACGCACGCGCGCATTTGCACTCGCACATTTGTTTGTTACTTGTACGTTTATGCACGCGCCTCGACATAGGCATCCCACATACAGCAGTAATGATCTATCGGACATTCGTACGTGTGCACTACCTAACGAGTGTATTAAAAAGAATCAAGTTATTTGTACCGCGGTGGATAATTAAATTGCGCGATGTTAAATTAATCAATTGGTAGGATTCCCAGTGTTGCAAATCCCCGTTGCTTTAAGAATTAAAGTTTAAACAACAATTTATTTTATTATAAAATTTTATGTGAACTTCTGAATAGCTGTAAAAAAACCAAAGTTTTAATTAAATTTTCGGAGAAATTGTGAGAAAAAAGGACAAGCACAGTCCTCCATTATTTTCGCAATGCATTAAAACTATTTCTCTGTATTTCCTACAGAAAAAAAATCGTAATCTTATTAGTGCTTTTACACATATTATAATAATTATGAATTATTATTATAAAATCATAATTAAAAAGCCAATCGTACCATCAATTTAATTTATATGAAAATTAGGGATTTGCAACTCCGGGTAAGATTATTCCACATTGAACCCTTTGAATCTCGTTGCCAATTTTTTTTTTAGTTGCGTTTCTGGATCGCCAATAGAATCTTCAAAGGGCCAAAATATGCTGTATGCACGAATAGATCGATGACGTTTGCCTGTTATGTAGCCACGACTATAGCGAGTGATCGCTTTACACAGACCTACACGAGTAATAATCGTGTGCATGCGCTTCTGTTTTTCGCTACAGCGGTTATGGCTTTTTGTTTTCTTTTTTTTTTGTTTGTTTGTTTGTTTGAAATACGCAGTTAAATGTGACGATACGCCTACGATATAGTATAGTATAGTAGTACAGTATATAAGGTATGTAGAATAGACACATTCAGCACCATTTAAGCACCATGCATACACACGTGTCGCATATCCAGTGATATATAGTTTCGACGATGCCTCAAGCGATGTGAGGAGAGCGAGCTAACCAGCAAACTCCTCGGACGTGCCAACAACACCATAATCATTAATCGCATGTACTATTTTTTTTGTTTTTCTTTTCGTCATCGCAGTCCCATTACCATCACGTCGTGTATTTTCCGCCTTTTTCGTCCGGCCGCATTGATAGCATTTTTCGCGAATTTCCAAACGATCGCTAACGTAAAGGCACCGGTTTCGGCCACCTTTGGCTTAGTTTCGGTCACCAAGTTCGAAAGCACAGAATTATTTGTATTATTAAAATGAAATAAAATTGTATCGATAGACTTGTTAATTTTTATGGATACTTTCGAAGTATCAACAAAAATACAAAAAAAAACAGTAATTTGAAATAAAAATATAGTGAAAAGGGCCGAAACTGGTATCTTTATCTTAAACCCTTTTCGGTCGATTTTTTTTTTTTCATCGCACTCGCAACGATTATCAGATATCCCGGGGTTTACGTTGATTCGAGAGGAGCGAGAGGAAGAAATTGTTGTCCACAGTCGAAGAAACTCGACGTTTAGAACGTGGCGTTGAAGTAGCTTTAGTGAGCTTACCTGAATATGAAAATGAAGAGGACTAAGAGCGAAAAGAAGACAGCAACGTTGTCCATCGTTCGCAGCATCACGAAGAGCTGACGTCGGAGATTCGGCATGAAACGCACGAGCTTGAGGATTCGAAGCAGTCGGAAGGTTCGCAGAACGCTGAGACCGGAACTTCCGCCGCGATCCGCGGCTGTGTAAGACTGACAGAGCTCGACGACACTGGTATAAAGGAAAAGATAACGCAGAAGAAAACGTTGGTTGCGATTACGTTGCTGTAAAGAAAAACATCCTTTAATTTGCACGATGAAAAAGCTACCTGAGTACAACGACGACGCCGTCGAAAACGTTGAATCCGTTGCCGATGTAGCCGAAGGGTCCCTCGGCGATGATTTTCAGCAGCATTTCAACGGCGAAAACCGCGGAGAAGGCGATGTTGCTTATCTCGACGATGACCGTCAATTCTTCGGGCTGACGAGGTCGACGAAAAAAATAAGCGTCAAAGATTTCATCGGGGAGATTTAATTAATTAATTTTTTAAATAAAAAAAATTAATTTTTTTAAATATAAAAAAATGTGATATTTTTTTTAATTTAAAAAAATTCATTTATTTTTTTATGGTAAAATTGAATGACTAACCTGATTGTGATATTCGATTCCCATGCTCAGAGTGTTAATGAGAATCGCGAGAAGAATCCCCTGCTGAAAATACTTGTGCTCGACGAGCTTCTTCACCCATCGCTGGACGCAACGCACGACGCAAACGCAACAGTTGCCGGAGGCGCGGAAGATTTCGCGCGTGTGGGATCTTCGCCACTTGCTGTCGGCGCCCTCGGCGCCGTCGGCCCACTGAGACGGCGAGGAACCGAGGCCGGCGGCTTCGCAGCAACAGGGACAAGTTATCTGCACCGCTTGGCCACCCTCGGTCGTCCATTCGGCCGCTCTTTCCTGCTGCTGCTGCTGTTGCGCTGCGCTTCCGCGGTCCGATATTCCTATTTTTTATTTTTTATTATTACGTCGCGAAAATTAAAACAACAAGTCAATAAAAAAAATTGTTGGCTCACCTTTCGCCAGAGAATTGAGAAAAGAATCGCGCGCCAATTGGCCGGTCGGCAATGCGGCGCCCAACGCGCCGCTCAGTGCCAAAAGCTCTTGACAAGTCATGGCCTCGTTTTTGCCGAGTTCCTGCTGCAAAACAGCGCGAATTAAATAATAATACGATTTAGAATCGTAGTAGTGATATTTAGTTTTTAATCCTCGAATATTGTATCCCCTAAGGTCCAGAGAACACAAATAAGAGTATTAGAAAAATAAGCAGCAAAAGCGTCAGAACAGGTGAAAATAACCACAATAATAAAAGCAAAAAATAAAGCTTAGCGAAATTAACAAAATGTATAACGTAAGCGCAAATAACAAAAAACAAACCATTAATAATACAAGCGACAAATAAAGTGAAGCAAAAATAACAAAAAATATAACAAAGAATACGACTTAAATAAAAAATACATAAACAAAAAATTTGGCACAGCAAAAATAAATTGACAGTGTCTTAGGGTGGAAGAAATTGGTTGTTTACCTGCGGAGTCGTCGCCCGACAATTCGACCAAACGTTTCCGTCGCCCGTCTGCGTCATCTTCTCGCTGGAGCAGATATTTCTCTCCCCCGTGGGCGCCGTGTTCGTCGAGGCCACCGCCGCGGCGGTGGCGGCAGCGCCGGAAGTCGTTGCCGGCGAAGCGGGCGGATTGCTTTGAGGTCCAGCGCCGCCCGACGAGCCGGGCGACACGTTAATGCTGCTCCCATGAAGGAGAACGACGTCGCTGAACATGACGCTGCTTCTGCGTCGATGGTGGCTGCAGGGGGGACTGAGTAGCGCCAAGTTATTTTGTCCCTGAAAACGCATCGATATATATGAAGGCAAACGTAATAAAATTACGTATTAAAATTACGTAAATAAAATTAACCGTCAGACGACGCGAGATATTCGAGGAACTGATATTTCGATAAACCAACGCGAAACAAAGACTGCGTTATATTGTTTTCTATTTTGTACTCGGCTTCCGCTATAAAAGACGCTGAATTGATCGACATTCTTTCTCGTAGGCTTTGCGCGAAAATGGAAGAAAAAAAAGTTATTTTGTCCCTGACCCTGAATTTGGTCCATCGATATATATCAAGGCGAACGTATAAAATTAATCGTCAGACGACGCCAGATATTCGAGGAACTGATATTTCGATAAACCAACGCGAAACAAAGACCGCGTTATATTCTTTTCTATTTTGCACTCGGCTTCCGCTATAAAAGACGCTGAATTGATCAACATTCTTTGTGCGAAAAATAGGAGGAGAAAAAAAAATAATAATGAGAGGCGAAATGCGCTCGAAAGCGGCTCGACTTTGCGACCCCGCGTTTTGTTTGATGCTAAAGAAGTCGAGCGCGCCGCTCACCTCTCCATTCGACGAGGCATGACCGCAGCTATTGTCGTGAACGGCGAGGCCGTTCGACTGCACCGAGGGCACTCGATGAAGATTGCCCCGGTGGCTCGGGCATTGATCGCTCTCCGAGACTTCTGGACTGGCTCGCGAGGCCGCCGCCGCCGCCGCCGCCGCCGCGGCATTGGCAACAGGCGGCGGTCCCGTTGGCTCGACGGAACCCGCGCTTCCGCGATGCTCGCCGCTCTCGAGGCCCGGCAACAGGCGCAAACAGGTGCTGCGGTGCGTCGTGCCGTCCGACGTCCGGATCCCGACGATGTTCGACCTGACGTTCGTTTTTAGCAGATTTTTCTCGTGCTTCTGTTGCCTTCGGTAGAGATAGAGACGGTACTTTTTGGCGAGTCTCCGTTTGCCTCGTCTCCACAGGTGTCCGATGTATCTGTGACGGATAATTAAAGGTTTTTCTGAAATCTGTGAATCCTATTTTCTTTATAAAAAAATGGTTGTTTTTATTTTTGATTAAATCTGTTTATTTTAATTTTTGATTAAATTTGTTTATTTTAATTTTTGTTTAAATTTGTTTATTTTTATTTTTGTTTAAATTTGTTATTTTAATTTTTGTTTAAATTTGTTTATATTAATTTTTGTTTAAATTCGTATATTTTAATTTTTGTTTAAATTCGTATATTTTAATTTTTGGTTAAATTTTTTTATTTTAATTCTTGTTTATATTTTTTATTTTAATTCTTGTTTAAAATTTTTTTATTTTAATTCTTGTTTAATTTTTTTGTTTCAATTCTTGTTTAATCTTTTAATTTTAATTTTTTAATTTTTGTGTTTTAATTTTTTTATTCTTATAGTACTCTTAATAAATACACATTCAAAAAAACTCACTTGACTATCTCGGCATAGCAAGTGGTCGGCTCCGAGGTGTTGGTCGACGAGGCGAGGGTGCTCGTCGAGTGGAATCTCGCGCGTTCCAGTCGCATCCTCTCCATCTCTCGCTTCTTCGTCTCCGAGAATTGCGTGGCGATGACGACGAGGCAGAGATTTATCATGAAAAACGAGCCGATCTGCGAAGTACCGAGATCATCAGAGAAAGTGCGATTACGCTATATCTGCGCAAGAAAATAATAAAAAAAAACGTACGACGATGAGGAGAACGAAGTAGATCCAGTCCCAGAAGGAATGTGCGTCTTGAACGTAATACATTATGTCCGTCCAGCCCTCCAAGCTGATAACCTGCGATCGCGCGATGTTTATTGAGCCTCTAATGAAAACGACTGAGCCGGAAATATATAATCAACTCACGAGGAATATCGCGACCCAGGCGAGGCCAATATTGTCGAACGATATGGTGCCTTGAAATGGATTGTTGCCCTGGCCTTTGCACTCGGTGTAATAATAATTCCAGTTTACGCAGGAATCGTTGTTGATGAAAGTGATGTCGCTGTTCGGCACGGCGGTGCTGTTGCAAATCATATTGCCTGGGAAAATTGCGAAATGACGATAATACAGCGAGAGCTCGTTTTACTCTCGTATTTACGCTCGTCCGACGGCGCCAAGTTGGCTAAGCCAAGTAAAAAAATTATATGAGGCTTATATGAAAGCCTTATATAATTAAAAAAATATATAATAATCATAAAATATAAAATATAATACAAATTATATGAGGCTTATATGAAAGCCTCATATAATAAAAATTATATGAGGCTTATAAGAAAGCCTCATAATATATATATATATATATTTTTTTTTTTTTCATTTCCGAAATGAATTATTTTCCTTGAACGCGAAATTTTTTCTCCCGCCGATCACTCACCGATCTTCAGGGGCGGCAAATTGCTGCACGAATGCATTCCGCTGTCGTCCGGCCGCGAGCAAATGTAATCCTGGCCCTGGTACTCGAAGTACTTGTCGAGATCGCTGGAATTCGACGAAAATTCCAACCGATTAACGATTAACACGCGCGTGATAGTAATGATAGCGGCAGAGTAGTGAGTGACAGGTGTATCTAGGCTATTTTAGTCTGTAAAATAGGTATATATATATATAACATATTATATATAGGTATTATAATATATGTAATATGCAATGGATGCACCTTATGCATGCTAGTTTATGCGTGATCGCGAGAAACGTCGATAGGTAAAAGGGCAGAGAACGGATATAGATGTAACGAAGTTATTATTAAATACGTACATATTTTTATATATTATAGAGACGTCAAGCGTTCGTTACATTTAAATACACACTTTTTTTCTTTATCCTATAATTTGTTTATTATTAAATGCTTAGGTTTTAACTCCTTGCAAAATCCTTAAAACACATTTTTGGCAATAAATTTAATCACAAAAGTTACATTTGCTTTTTACGATTTTTCGTGTGAATTTTGTCGCCAAAAATGTGGTTTGAGGATTTTACATTGAGTTAAAACCTTATGTTATATCATAAACAAATTTAAAAAAACAAAACAAAAATACAGGATTAATAAAAATAAGTGTGTATTTAAAAGTATCGAACGCTCGATATCTCTGTATATATAATACGTATTTTTTACGGGATGTTCCATGACCAATCGACCTGGATAAAACCCAGCATCCATTTGACACGAAATTTTCCGTATAAATGTGTAAATAATTCACGTGGAGTGTATAAAAAAAATTGAAACACAAAGTCAGAGTACAGTTGTAGTTCACTATAGCAGTACAGCCTGAAAGAGTAGTGTAAAGAGTAGTTGAGCCAGAGTAAGTTAGCGTTTGGTATTAATATTCGTTTTACGTGACTGCAACAGTCGTTTGCGATGGCGAAATCGTCTCTTCACCCTTTCGTTATTTTTTTTCTTTCCTATTTTTTTTCTTTTCTTCGGGCAATTAATATCGACGGTAGAAAAAAAGGACGCAGGAGGTCACGACGATTTTTAATCGTCGGGTTCGACTCGTACGGTGCGATATGCAATTTAACGTCGTATGAAAATTCTGTACATGGGGTGAGGTGTGTGATCTACGGTATCATTGAAACATTGATGTAATTTGCCGCGGGATTTGTCGTTTCGCTATATGGCGTATAATGTGAAGTTTCACTAGACGGTTGCGAACTACGCTAATTAATCATCCTAGCGTGCCTAGGACATCCAGTCTAACTTGTGCACAGCCCGTTCTCGTTCCACGGGGCGGATATATCATCATCAGGCCAGTGTGTCTTGTCGTATTTCGACGTGACGATGCTTCTTCTAGAATATATATGTGTATGCAGGAATATATATATAATAAAATATATATATACATATATTTATATATATCACATATTTTTTCCTCCGTCGTACAATAGCAGCGATCCGTATCGGAGTCTCCGAACCCTCGGGCTTTTTTTTTTGCGCCGGCTTTGTCGCGGGAAAATCGCGATAAAAAATTCGTCGCGCTGCAGGACACTCGGCGTGCGGCTCTTGATTTTATCATGAAGCGACGAGAAAAAAAAAGATTATATATATATATGCGGTACACCGCGAGTGAACAATGGACCATGAGCGGATAGAGCAAAAAATGAGCAGAATCGTTATATCGAACGTAGGAAGCTCCTATACATCTATATATCGACCATATTGCGCTCCGAAAAATGAGATGTGGTTATTACACATATACAGTATCACGAATCGCAGCGTCCGTCGCACCTGCGAGACGGGCGACGAGTGCGGAAGGAAGAGAAACTGACAGTGAGAAATAAAGTACAATTTGCTTCGTAAAATTGTATATCGAGACAAGAATTTTTGAGACTTTTTCATATAGAATTTTTTCGTCCACCGGAAATATCCTTCGTCATCCCAGAAAAACGTAGCAACCTCTGTACGTTTTTCGGAAAAGCGAAAAAACAATGTTTCTTCAAAAGAAAAATGGTGCGCCAAGTATTAAAAGAGTAGCCATTTCTTGCAAAAAAAAATCGCGATAAAAAAATGTCCTTTAAAAAATAATTTAAAAAAACCAGCGTATTAGAAAAATAAAATTTTTCATCAGAATGTCGACTTTTTAATGACACACCAAGTCACTGGCATGCCAAGTTTTTTATACCGAATCATCTGCTTATGATAAATTTTACTTGGCTAATAAATTGAATTTGTTTAATTATTTTTGAAAGGACAATTTTTTTACCTTGAATTTTTTTTAACTACTCATTTAATTCCTGGCGTACCATTTTTATTTTAAATATCGTTTACACCTCATCAATCACACTTTATTTCCATGTTCAAAAAAGAGCGAGAAAAATGAGCGAGAAAACGCGAGACGTCGCGGACTCGTCGAATCGATAGTTTCGCGTGTAGCGAGACGCGCGCGGGAGTCGGGAGGAATCGAGACAGACAGAGAGAGAGAGAGAGAGAGAGATTCGCGTATGCTGTACAGAAGACGTGGCTGGTGATATAATGAGATAGATTCGGGGGTTTTGTGCATAGGTTCGTGAAAAGAGACAGAGAGAGAGAGAAATCGAAATGAGAAATTTGCGAGATAGCGACGGCTGAGTGCAGACGACGACGATGCGACGACGATGCGACGACGAGGAGAGAACACGAGGTCAGCAGCAAGTGGCATGCTCTATTTCGACACGGAACACCCACACTTAGACACACTCGAAGAGAGGATAGAGAGACGCAGTCACAGTACAGACGCGAGCGATGAAGCACGCACGCGCACACGCGAGCGATTTTATTAAGGGAAAATCGCGGGCGCCACGGTTAGATTGCCCCGGCGAGAGCAGATACCGCGTATCTTCTTCCGTGTATATTGTTTATACAATCGTCGTGCGTGTGGGCGTGTGTGCTGTGTGTGCATTGGTGATGGAAAGTAGGCTCCGATTCAACGTGCGTTGCCGCGCGTCCTGCATGCCTCCTCCTTCTCCTTCTGCCCCTCGGTACACACGGCCTCTTTGATTTTAACGTCAACCCCCAACCCCCGCCAACACCCTCGGCGCGATAAAGCGACGTGTAGATTTTATCTATAGACTTATCTCTGTCGCTGGTTTATTTCGATATTTTGTTTGCCCATTTGGGACATTTTTTTGCCGGGTTTACTTTGTTGAAAGGAATATTGGTGAGATCGATTTGAAAGTTTGTTAGCGGAATTTTCTTTTGGTAGCGTGTTTTTAGAAATATAGGAGAAATATAGGAGAAATATATTTTGGCCCATTTTTTTGCGAGGTTTAGTTTGTTGAAAATAAAATTGTTAAGGTAAATTTGAAACTTTATGCGCGGAATTTTTTTTTTGTATATTTTTTAAAATATGGTAGAAATATTGTGTTTTCGTTAAAAGGGCAGATATAATGATTTTTTCTGCTTCGTTTCAGTATTTTGTTTAGTATGTTGAAAATAAAATTGTTAAGGTAAACTTGAAACTATTCCTGGAATTTTGTTGAGCATATGTTTTAGAAATGTAGGACAAATATTGTGTGTTGTTAAAAGAGCAGACATAATGATTTTTTTCCTCAGTTTACTTTGATTAGAGTGAAAACCATTAGGGCAATTTTGAAGCTGCTTTTTTGGGCATATTTTTTTTACGCTGCTTGTCAAAATACAGGGCTTTAGGTATCGAAGGGCTGGCGTTATTGGAACTGTCCAAACGGCTCTCGAGTTTGGCTCTCGAATAGTGTCAGAGCTGGCGCTAACCCAGGCAAACTGCTAACTCGCTTAATGTCGTTAAACGGGGAAACACGATAATTTCCGTCTAACGTCTTGGCTCGAGACCTGGTGCCAAAGTTTCCAGTAGCGGGAAACACAGCCGCGACAATAGCTGGATGGTCGCGGCGATTTCGAGGCTCGGTGCCAACTTTGGCGCCGATATCGATCCGCATTTCGCGTCCCATTCCGACACCTTAATCCGATGTGAATTATTGTGTTTGTTCATTTGACGCCTTTGGCAAGCTTGATTCAGTAAAGGAAATAAAAAAATTATTAAATATCAATGAATAATTGACAATGAAAAAAAAAAAAAATTACTGTTAATCAACAGTTAATAAATTACAAATGAAATTAAAATTATTAAATTTTATTGTGAATCAATACTGAATCACCAATTAAAAAATATTACGGCCACGAATTTTCGGCCATCTCCGTCGTACCGAGGACATGCAAAACGCGCAGCGACGCACATGCCCCACGCTGACTTGCACGCACGTATTTTTTTTTTTCTTTTTTTTTGTTGTCATTAAAAATGTAAAGATGTACAGGATATGTATATAGTTATAGTTTATAGTAGATATGCACAGCACATTGGTCTCTACGAGAGCTTACTAAATGCGTGAGCGGACCGAGTACTCGTCCGAGAGTAACCTGCAACAGCGAAACAATAGCCTCTTGTCACTGCCCCCCCAAAAGGGCCCAGATAACCCGAATACTTACTTCTAAAAATCTCTTCCCCATTTCCTCTTCCCTTCGTTAATAATCAAAATTTATGATCGCCAATTTCGCTTAACATTAGAAATTTTGTGGTGCCTCACGGGAGAACCGCGACGATCGTAGTGGTAACGGAAGCGAATAGTCAGACAGAGAAAAACTTGAGGTGAGAAAAACACACAGCGGGAGAATTTTTGAGTGAATAAAAAGCAAGAGAGAGTTGCGAGAAAAATGTGTGGCTGGTCGTGAATGTTGGTAAATTGCTGAGAGACACAAATTTGTTAGAGTGAACAAACTCTACTCCCGAATGGCAGCTCGAATCGTGGCGAAATCGCGAAGCAGGGGAGATCGGGATATATTTGCGCGTCAGGACGCTCAGCTTGCCTGGTTAAAAGATCCGATTAGAATCAATAAAATGGACAAAAATTGCCAATTAGAACCAATAAAATAAATAAAAATTGCCATTTAGAACCAATAAAATAAATAAAAATTGCCATTTACAACCAATAAAATAAATAAAAATTGCCATTTAGAACGAATAAAAAAAAATAAGTAAACGATTGAAACCTGTTTTCATCGATTATTTTTCAATCGGAATTTCGTCCATTTAATCGGTTTTTATCAATGTCAATGGGAATTACTAAGCAGTTTTTTTTTTTCACAGATCGCAATAAATCAGTTTGTTGGTTTACCGGCTCAGTGATTTTTTTTCTCATTGACAAAGATCGCATCTGTGATCGTATAAAGATAACGAATCGATCGGACGTTTCGTTGCGGAAAAAAAAACAAAAAAATTGAGGCGGGCGCGCCAAGCGAGCCCGATGTCCCCTGGCCCGAGACTCGAGGCTGCGGGGGTCAAAGAGAGAGGAGTAAATTTGCTCGTAGTGATAGTAAAGGTAGTGAGAGTGACGGCGGTGGTGATGCCAGAGCAATGAAGAAGCGCGCGACCGTGACACCGCAGCAAAGAGCTTCTTAGGGCAAGAGACGCGCGAGATACACAATGTGTGAGGGTAGAAGTGAAAAAGCAACACTGCATCTTTTGTCGCTCTCGAGGGGGCCAACACTCGAGCACGTAGCGGCCAAGTGCGCCACTCGCGTGGCGGGCGACACGCGACAAGCGTTAGACGCTAAGTGTGACAACAGCGGATACGCATATTTCGTTCGCGAGGAATTACAGAAAAAATGTAATTAATTCAAAAGTGAGAGAAAAATATATTTTTTCATAGTTTCGAAAAAGACGTGTAATATTTTTTTTTTTTTTTGCAAAAAAGGGAAAAAGATTGCCCCGCTTACCCGGGATACTTGACGTTCGGCAGAGCCTTCAGGAAGCAACGCTGACGCAGAATTCCCTCCCAGAGCTGCACACCGACGATCCCGAAGATGAAGAAGACGAAGAAGCACAGGAGCAAAACGTTTCCCAACATCGGCAGCGTGTCCAGCAGCAGCATCACCAGAATTCTCATGCCTGCGATGGAAACACATTTATTTTTTTTTTGCATAGCGAAGATGTAAATCCCTAAATCTTCCAGAAATAAAGTTGACGGTATAATTGGCTCTGTACTTTTTTTAATGGCTGTAAAGAAATATTATTCTTAATCAAATTTCACGGTAATTTTTCAGAAAAAATGAAGATATGCGGTTAATACATTGCAAAAGTATTTTTTACTTTTTTTTTTTTTTTTTTTTTTTCATTACAATTTACGGCTACGGCCCTAACAACATAGCTTCCATTTTTTTCTTCCAAAACTGCTCACAATTTGAAAAAAATGTTAACGTTTTTTTTACTTTAAATTTTTTTTTTTAATTTAATTTTCATTTTTCAAATTTAATCTTCTTTTATATTTAAAAAATTGTAATCTATGCAGCTATTTAAAAGTTCACCCAATATTTCATAATCGTCACAGTTTATTATTCTTAAATCACACCTACAAAACAAACCGTACTGTACCATTTATTTCTCAAAATAATAAAGCTTCACAACTCTGTAGCAACGGTTGTTGCTTTTTTTCGTTACAAGACGATGTTCGACTTACTGGGAATGCGGTTTATAGCTCGGAGTGGCCTGAGCACTCTTATCGTGCGAATCGCCGACAAGTTCATGTTCTCCACGTTCAAACAGTACTCGAGGGCCCTGGAAAAAAAAAGTGAAGCACAGGCGGGACTGTGAAAGCTCTTAAAAATGTTTTCCCCCGATCGTAAATCATGCGGAATATCGATGTAGCGGTTTTTTGCTCTTTAAAGCCCCGCCGGAGCCTTTCAGGTCCGACGCGCTTCTCTCTCTCTCTCTCCACTCACCCCGCGGCGACTATAAAAAAGTCTAGTCTATTCCAGGAATCGGCGAGGTAGGTCCCCTTCCCGTAAATTCCCATCGCCACCATCTTAATCGACATCTCCAGCGAGAAAAAGGTGAATATCACGTCGTCGAACATCTGCGAACAGGGTCAGAGTGAGCCGAGATTGAATTCGCGGCGGCGACGACGACCGCCTCTCGTTGAATCGCGATCATCTCGTGCGCGATGAACGCGATAATATCGACCCCGCTGTCGGTCTCTCCCCTTTTACCTGTAGTATCTTGCAACGATTCGTCACGCACTTGTCGTCCACGCACGGCTGGTACATCCCAAGCGTAATGCAATTGAGCAGAATTACCATCATGCTTATCCGCTCGAACCACGTGTTACACGCGAGCTGACGAGTTAAGGATTAATTCTATAGGAGAGCGACGATTGCCTGATGTGTGTAATCTATTAGCTCTTTAAGCTGTGAGAATACCAAACGTATTTATTATAACTACAACACATTTCTTACAACTATGTTGCAGCTATGGAACTCTGTAAAAATGTTGGAAGTGTTTTATTCGTAAAATGGTGAATTAAATGTAATCTGCAATCGTGAAATAAAATGAATGTACTTTTATAGTAAAAGCAAAAAAATCATAATAATTGGAGGACTTTTACAACCAAACTAAAGTAAATAATAAAAATTGTTATGCCATAAATTAATTTTGGATTCCACTAGTATATGAAATTTAGTATATCAGTAATTTAATTTAGTATTTAGTAATTAAGATACAGTTTTGTTTTAACTGTATTGTTAAAACTAATTAATGAAAAATGAATAAATTAATATTGTATTGAAATCAAAGAAATCTTCGAAAAGAAAAGAAACAAATTTAAATAAAAACGTATACTTGAAATAAAATTCTAATAGGTCGGACAAATAATTTTTTTTTTTTCATTTTTCTATCAAAATTTTATGAGAACCTAATAAATCTGTTTTCTGGACCAATTTCCGGCCAAATAAAACTTAGTAAAGCCGTTTTTTTCCCCGTTAACTTTTTTCTGGCGTACACAAAATCCGCGAAATATCTCGCTAATCAAAAACTCGCACATGGCCCCTCGATTATCCCTCACTTTCCGTATCCGAGAAGACCAAAATGTGCCGAGTAATAAGGAAGCGCGACGTTCAAGGCTCCGCGCTCATTTCCCACGCTCGTTATTTACATTGCCAGAAAGTAATTTACCGATTTACTGATTTATTTCTTAATCGCCGTCCCGTCCGATCAGCTGATTACACCGAAAAACGAGGCGCCCGCGCGTTAGCCGCGCCAGAAAATTCCTCCAGCTCCTCCCGGCTATTTTCGTACCCCGCGCGATGTGTTCCACGGTGCGCTACGGTAATCGAATAAATTGCCGCTCGAACGGGGCTGTCGGAATTCGCCTCGGCCCCGGTGGAGATTAAATTCTCAATGCCAAACAGCGATGAATGAGAGAGTAAAGACATAACGCTCAATGACTCGGACGGTGCGAACGGAAGAGAAGCGATCAATAAACAGTCTTCGGTTCATCTCGCAAAAAAAAAGAAAAAATATGAGGGAAAAAAAACTAGGCCGTGTAGGGTGCCGCCTTCTGTCTATACGCGTTACAATTTTATAAAATCTATCGGAGGCGAAGGTAATCGTCGGATTGGCGTAGGGCGAGCTCAGTGGGCAGGAGTCAAGGGGGGCGTGAGTTATAAGAAGCTGCGGGATATATAGCAACGTTGGGGCCTTTGTAATTGCACGTGGTCACGAGGACGCAGCCCAAGAGCAGCGCGGCTCTACCCTTCTTATCCGGCCCGCTCTCGCTCTGTCTCCATGTGCTGCACGCAGGCAGCTGTTTATCGACTCCGGCCCCTCCACCCTCGTCCTCCGCCGCTCTACCGATCGATCGGCCAAGTGGTAACAGTGCCTATGAAGCTCTCTCTCTCTGACTCTACCTCTCTGACTCTCTCTCTCTCTCTCTCTCTCTCGGTATATCCATTGCTTCCGATATTTGAAACCGGCGAAATGCGCCTCGGGCGTAATAATAAATTTTCGACTTATCAATGGAACGGTGTAAACGGGACGGAGTAAATGAAACAACGGGGATATTTCGAGGTGCAGCAGGTGCGGAGACTCTAGAGCTGGATCGTTGACTTCTCGGTATCGATCTTATTTATAAGCTGGATTTATGTTACGGGTTTATATACCTTTTTTTGTAAACGATAAGAAGGCGGTTCGATGGACCTGATTTTTTTTTGTTAGTGAGTTGAAATAATGGACAGGGTTAATCCTTGGTTTGGGGTCAAAATGACGCTGGGGTCATTTTGTTTTATAAACTTTTGAAAAAAATAAAACCCAGTTTTTTTAAAATAATAAATTATAATAAATTTATAATACATTTTTTTGTTTATAAAACCCAGTTTTATAAAGTTTTTTTTATAAACGATAAAAAGTCGGTTTGTACTCGTTAATCGACGGGCCTGGTTTTTTTTTTTGCTCAGTGAATTGAAATAATGGACGGGGTTAACCCCTGGTTTGGGGGTGAAAATGACACTGGGGTCATTTCGACCCCAAATTAGCACGGAATGCGTGGGTATTGTCGGACGGATGTGGGCGCACTGGGGGGTTAATAATACGGCGGGACGAACCGGAAAGCCGAGGTAATTTCTGGAAAATGTGGTGAGGCCACGTACTGAAATAAGAAGGTTGCCTCCTCTCATTTATAGGTCTCATTCATACTCTATATTGCTGCTACTTTGTACCCATTCTTTTTATTACACGAAAAAAAATTGTCTACCTAATCGTACTAATTAATCGATAATCACATATTTCGTCTGAGTCAATAAATAGAAAAAAGGCCACAGAAACTAAATATAATTCGACCAGACGAACCCGCGGAGTCGAAATAATTCCTGCTACTATTTAGCAACCACTGTTTTTATTATACGATAAAAAAGCTCTTCGTAATCAAACTCGTTAATCGACAGTCAGATATTTCGACCTAATCAATAAAAATAAAAAAGGCCATGAGGCCTAAATATAATTGGACCAAACGAACCCGCGGAGTCGCAAAAATTCCTGCTACTATTTACCAACCACTGTTTTTATTATACGATAAAACAGCTCTTCGCAATCAAACTCGTTAATCGACACTCATCTATTTCGTCCGAATCAATAAAAAGAAGAAAAAAAAAGGCCACAGTGCCTAAATATAATTCGACCAGCCGATCCGGCGTCGTCGGCGCGCTTTAATTTCTGGAAAATATGGTGAGGCCACGGTACCGGAATAAGAAGGCCATAAGGTCGGGGGCTGTCTGTAGTTATTTCGTTCGGGCCTATTTTTACGCGAGTGCCTCGAATGCAAACGGAAATATCGACGTTATCGTACGTGGATGCTGCGAGAGAGCTGCCGAACTCGAGTTGAAGCTGCTGCTCCTCCTCCTCCCTCGCACCATTCAGCGGGGCGAACAGCGGCTCGAGAAAGCTCTCTCGCCTACGTGGGGCTTTACGGGTTATATGTAGTACCGGGGATCAGGTTCCCCAACGGCGAGAGATGTTCAATATGTACCAGCCGAGCCATCAATCATAGCCCCTCGCTTGCTGTGCCGCGATGTCTGTCAAGGTCAGACACGAGGAAACGGCGCGCGAGCTTCGCACATTTGCCACGGAAAAAAAAAGTTTGGTTGTGCCAACTAATCATTCGCATTGCTGTACCTCAGTTTTTTTGCGATTAGTTGCAGCAACTTACACAGTTATTGCCGAAACCACCTTCGAATGGTTGTGGTAACTACTCACGCTTTGTTCTACATAACCTAAAAACGATATTATTAAGGTAGTATGAGCGTACAGATGAACGTCGCGTAAATTCGAGGGAGTTTGAGAGAGAATTACGAAGAGTTCTCGATGAGATAAAAATCTGAAAAAAATCAAGCATATGAAAGGCGGTAAAGAGATTATTGTAGACAATAATAATTTAAAAAATGTTATTAACAAATTACTTAAATAAATAATTTTTCAATTAAATATCCGGCAACCTAACTTTTTTTGTTATTAAAGTGATCTTCTTCTTTTTCTACATACGTATGAATTTTTTCCGAATTTTCTCTGATTTTTAATTTTAACATAATAAAAAAACGTAATTTTCAAACGTCACACGAAATTCGGAAAAAAATCATACGTATGTAGAAAAATAAGAAGATCACTTTAATAACAAAAAAGAGTTAGGTTGCCGGATATTTAGTTGAACAATTATTTATTTAAGTAATTTGTTAATAACATTTTTCCAATTATTATTGTCTAAATTAATCTCTTTACCGCCTTTCGTATGCTTGATTTTTTTCAGATTTTTATCTCATCGAGAACTCTTCGTAATTTTCTCTCAAACTCCCTCGAATTTACGCGACGTTCATCTGTACGCTCATACTACCTTAAAGCTTTAATTGTGCCGTTCGTGAAGCGATTCGCGTTAATTTGTCATAAGGATAATACAGGTACTGCAATTCTATTTCGAAAAGCAATGACACGGTTGGTACGGACAAGTAACCGAAACTTGTGCTCCTACCTACTCGAATAGTTGTATCAATCATTCGTTTGTTTGCCTACCAACGAAAGTTTGTTCGTGCAACCAATTCCTTTTGGTTGTCACAACTAATCCGAGTTGTAAGGGAATTAGAATAATCCATTGGTTGTGTCAACTAATTTCTTGGTTGTGTCAACTAATTTCTTGGTTGTGTCAACTAATTTCTTGGTTGTGTCAACTAATTATTTTTTTCCGTGTGTGCTGGCGGAAAATTCGCCAGAGAGAGAGAGAGAGAAGAGTGAAGAGGGAGAGAGTGGGAAACTCCATGGCGTAACTAGTCCACTCGCGTAGAGCTAATTGCCAATCAATGATCGACCGAAATTGTTCCATCTACTCCTGTTTCCGGCAATTTCGAGTTACAGATTTCACCGCGCCTCCCCCGCGTTTCGCGATAATCAACCGTGCAACAGGCGACGACCAGTCGGACCTTCCGCACTCCGCGACTCGAACATCCTCCGACCGTTTTACTTCCAATTATTTTTCTCGTTAACGTCGAGGCATCGGCGAGGCGCGTTTCTCTTCGCTGTCTCCCCGAGCCATTCGAGATCTACTTTCGTCCTGAGTCCCCGCGGTGAAGTTTGCACTCTCCGCTCGTCGCCGAGTGCACAAGTTTTTCGCCGCGCTTCGGTGATCCCCGAGGCCTTCGAGGGCTTTTTACGAAGTTCGGCGAGTGTGCGACTCGCGGTGACGCGTCGGGAACTGCGATTCAGGGCGGAAAGTTTTTAAGCCTGTTTAAACGGAGCCTTTTGGGGATTTTGAGAGAAGCTAATTCCGGTGAACTTTGGTGGAAGCCGGAGGAATATTTGTTTTTGCTTTTGTATGAAGAATCATTTGTTGAATCTTAATCATTTTATTATTAATAAAATAAATACCTTTTTTTATTCATTATTAATTTTATTATTAATAAAATTAATACTTTTTTATTCATTATTAATTTTATTATTATTAAAATGAATATTTTTTTTTATTTAATATTGATTTTATTATCAATGAAATTAATAATAAATAAACACAACGAATACAACTTCTGAAAATTCGTCCTTCTGTCCACATTATTTCCCGCTACTTCGATATCTCCTCTTTAAAATCACCTATAAATCGTCTCTGAGTAGATTGGATCACAGTTTCTGTTACTGTCTACGATCCCTTAAGCTCCGAGTCTCCCCCTTATATTTTCCCTTCTACTTCGATATCTCCCCTTTAAAAAGCTTTCTTACCGCTTTTTTCTTCAACTATTCATTACACTACAAATAATCGCTCTACCTCGAACGTCGTTTCGCCAAGCCAAACAGCAGAAAAAAACGACCACCAACGAAATATTTTCGCGTGCGAATTTTTCGCTAACGATGCCAAGCGAAAAAAAAACAAAAAAAGAAGTAACACATTCTTCAACTTTAACGATATTATTTTACGACTTGGAATATCGCCAGCCGTGGCCATAATTCCATCGAGATTTCAGCGGTTTCCAGCTGAAATCAGGCCGCCCTACCCCTCCCCCTCATTCCCTATTCCGCCCTTAGCACGAGGCATTGTTATTCCGACTGTATCGCTATTCGGTCTCGCGACTCTGTCCAGCGACTTACAGCGAGGACGGAAACAGAGACAGAGACCTCTGCTCTACTATGCCGATCGATCGCCTTCTCTCCTTCTCTCTCTCTCTCCCTCCCTCCCTCCTCTCCCTATCCGCACGCATTCGAACTAAGATTCCCTCCATCAATGACCGCCTACAGAAAGTGCTACACTCCCCAAGAGAGCTGAAAGTTACCGCCTCGCGCGCGCTCGGAACTATGCGGAAACTATATTTAGCGCGGGGCGAAAGCAGCACGCAAGTCGGTTGCAACGAGCCCACATCGACGTGTCTCCATATATCTATATATATATAAATATATGTGTATATGTATACAGTAAGAATACAGCAACGAGTACTAAACGCACCATTCGTTACAATATATGTATATATATCTTTTTTTTAAATTTGATTCTTACGTATAACTTCTTCAGGTTTTTACGTTTCTTCCCACTCCCCTTGATCCACTTTCATTCATTGTATGCCCCCCCCCCCCCCCCCCGAGTTACTTATTGAGTTCCTCCAGAATGTTTTTATGATTTTTTTTACTTTTTTAGCGTTATCCAGGATGTACCACGACGAGGTAAAGCCTTCAACATCCCATTTGTGTGTGTGTATTTTACGACTCCAAACCCTCCTTGCAAGTGTACTTTGAACTCTTGTCAAATTGTTCAAACATTCCACCATTCATCATGTTAAAGACTTTAACATCCTATGACTAAACAATTCGTTGAAGGAAAAAATAAAAAAAGAAATAAAAATATGGCCTCTATCGAAAAAATGTTCCTACAAAAGTTGTTAGTCTCGATCTAACAATTTCTTTGGCCCAAAAAAAAAAAAAAAAAAAAACATGTCAGCCTCGATTTAACTATTTTTTTTTGCAGACCTCCCCCTTCAAACCCTATAACTTCATGGGTCATAGGACCCATTTTTTTATCAGAGCCCTATTTTCCGGAAGAGAAAAAAAAAAAAAACATGTCAGCCTCCTTAACGCCGCCATTTTGAAATTTCGATTTAACTATTTTTTTTTTCAGACGTCCCCCTTAAAACCCTATAAACTTTCATAGGACCCATTTTTTTATCAGAGCCCTATTTTCCGAAAAAAAAAAGAAAAAAAAAAAAAATCGGTTGTAAGATTAAAATGGGACACCCTGTATATATATATGTATAAACCACACACGCACGAAACACAAAACACGATGCAGCGGCGTGAAAAGCGCAGAGCGGCAGCTTGAGAATAAAAAAAAGGATATGGATTGGTGATGAGCGCTAGACACCAGTTGCGCGGCCTTGTGGTCTGATCCAGATACCGGAGGGCGACGGGCACGAAGCCGGGATAAGGTAGTTCGTTGCCTTCCTCCTCCTCCTCGTCCTCGTCATCCTCGTCGTCGTCCTCGTCCTCATCCTCGTCATCCTCATCGTCGTCCTCGTCGTCCTCATTCTCATCCTCGTCGTCCCGTCGCTCGTAATCCTCGTCGCGTCTCTCGCGTCGTCGCCGCTGGCGTCGCCTGCCGCTGCTGCTGCTGTTAGAGCGCATCCGATAGGCCGATCGTCGCTCGCCCCGCCGCTCGTTCTCGTCCTCCTCGTCGTCGTCCTCGTCGTCCAGCTCGCTAAGCTCCGCGACGTCGCTGTCCGACGCCTGAAGCTCGCCAACGGTCGCGCCACCCTGACCGACGACGCCGCCGCCGCCGCCGCCGCCGCTCGGCTTGCCCGCCGAGCGATATCGGTAGCCCTGGCGGTAGTAGTGCAGCGACATGGCCGCGAAACGCGCGCCTTTTTCTTACGTTGGTCGGGTTGGTTACTTTTTTTTTTTTTGGCGCTTCAGGAGCGCGAAATCCTCCCGCCTTTTTTTAAATCACAAGCGGCTGTTTTTTTTTTGCTCGTCTCGAGCGCAAAACGCGCGCTTTGTTTCTATCACAAGCGGCTGTTTTTTTTTTCACTCGTCTCGAGCGCAAAACGAGCGCCTTTAATTCGTCACTAGCGCGGCTTTTTTTTCGCGCGCGTCAAGAGCACAAAATATGCGCCTTTTTTCGTCACTCCTGTGGCTACTTTTTTTCCCCCGCTTCACAGATGCAAAATTCCCGCCTTTTTGCTATCACAAGCGCGCCTACTTTTCATGCGCGTCACGAGCGCAAAATGCGTGCCTTTAATTCGTCACTAGCGCGGGATTTTTCTTTCGCGCGCTTCAAGAGTGCAAAATGCACGCCTCTGATTCGTCACTAGCGCGGCTTTTTTTTCGCGCGCGTCGAGAGCACAAAATATGCGCCTCAAATTCGTCACTAGCGCTTTTTTCTTTTTCGCGTTTTCAGGCACGCAAAAAACGCGCCTTTAATTCGTCACTCGCGCGCGCGCGTCTACGTTTTTTTTTTTTTTTCGCGCAAAACGCGCGCCTTTTTTCCGTCACTCGCGCGCGTCTCTCTCTTTCGCCCTCGTAACGCGCGCGACGACCCGCGCGGCCCGATTTCGCGCGCGCACGAACGCGTCACACGCGTGACCTACGGAGTTACAGTGAGAGCCACCACTCTCCCGTCTCTCTCTCCCGCGGTGACTCGGGGAAATCACGGGAGTCTGGCGCGCGCGGGGTTGTCGTGGTGGTGGTGGTGGTGGTGGGCGGGGTGTGGGAACGAGTACGGGACGAGGGAGGGGAGGGGAAACGACCGTTGGTGTCTCCACTCGAGTCTCTCGTTTCTTCTCTCTGTTCCTCGAAACGCGAACGCCTCTCTCTCGCTCTCTCTCTTTTTTTTTGTATTTGCAATTTCTGTGGTTGTTATTGCATGGATATAATTTTGTTTTATTTGTTTATAATTTATTTGTTGCACGCTGCGCTCAAAGGGAACTTCGGTCCCAGCGCACGAAATAAAATACACTTTCTCTCTCTCTCTCTCTGTCTCTGGGTAAGGAATAAACACCTCTTTCCCTCTCTCTCTCTCTCTCTTTTTTTCTCGATCCTCAGATCAGCACAGGTGTCAACCCTAATCCCACAAGTGCGCGTTCCTCCTCCTCGTCGTTGTGTGTGTTTGTTATTTATTATTATCACCGCGTAAAACTTGACGTCGTCGTCCGACGTGTGGCGATCGAACGTGACGCGCGGCGGCGGCGGCGGCAGCAGGACGGCGGGGGAGCGACGCGGCCGAGCATCACACGAGATCACCGATTCGCAGGTTTCCCGTGTGCTGGATTTTTTTTTCTCTCTCTCCGTGAGTTTCTCGCGTGTCTCTGTTGCTTCCTTTATTTTCTTGTGTTTTTTTCTTTCTTTTCCTACAGTCTCGGGGGTCACGCGAGGCCGCTTCGTGCGATGTGATAATAATAATAATAACAATAATAATAATTCACGCTCTCCTGGCGATCCGGCTGATCGAGTGCGGCGCGCGTCGCGGCTGCGGCTGCGGCGACGGCGGCGGCGGCGGCAAGCAGCAGGATTCTCGCGACGACGTAGCGTCCATGACGTCGGGGGACCCGAGAGGATGACGGAGCGCGGGTGTCTCTCGCACCACGGGGGGGGTCGCAGCGACGACACCACCGCGCGGGTATCACGCGGACTACGCGATGCGCGGGGAACGTCGGTGCACCGAGAGCTTTCGCCGGCGACTGAGGACGAGGGGGAGAAAAAACGTCGAATCTCTCTCTCTCGAGTGAATATCTCGAGAGCGGTGTGTGGCGCGTGCGCAGAGCGCTGCGCACCCCCGCGCGCGAGGAGGTGGAGGAAGATGAAAGGAGGAGGGAGAGGTCGGCCACAGGTCCGACCCGAGGTTGGTTGCTACTACTGCTCGCCAGCTATTCAGCCTGGAAGGCTATATGCTTTTCCACTTAATGCACACGCTCGCTCTTGGCTTTTACTCTCCCCCCCCCTCCCCCCCCTCTTCTTACAATTCCTACGACCCCCCTTTTCTTCTTCTTCACCGCGTAGCTTTTTTGGTTTTAATTCGTAATGTTAGTTTTTTTCTTTTTTTTTATGTTCACTTCTTCTTCTTTTTCTTTAATTTGTAATGTTAACTATGTTAATTACGCATTAAAAACATTGTTAATTACTGCTCGCCAGCTATTCAGCCTGGAAGGCTATATGCTTTTTTACTTAATGCACACGCTCGCTCTTGGCTTTTACTCTCTTTCTCCCCCCCCCCCCCTCCCTCTTCTTACAATTCCGACTGCCCCCCCCCCCCCCTTTCTTCGTCTCCACCACGTAGCTTTTTGTTTTTAATTCGTAATGTTAATTTTGGTATTTTTTTATGTTCTTCTTCTTCACCGCGCGGCTGTCGCGCAGCTTTTTGTTTTTAATTCGTAATGTTAATTTTTTTCTTTTTTTTTAATTTTCACTTCTACTTCTTCTTTAATTCGTAATGTTAATTATATTAATTCCTAATGTTAATTACGAATTAAAAACATTGTTAATTGTAAACAAGTTAAAAACACTGTAATGTTAATTTGTTTATTTTTTTTATGTTCTTCATCGCGCGGCTATCGCGCAGCTTTTTGTTTTTAATTCGTAATGTTAATTTTTTTTCTTTTTTTAAATTTTCACTTCTTCTTCTTCTTCTTTAATTCGTAATGTCAATTATGTTAATTCCTAATGTTAATTACGAATTAAAAACATTGTTAATTATAAACAAGTTAAAAACATTGTAATGTTAATTTTTTTTCATTTTTTATGTTCTCTTCTTTTCTCCTTCTTCTTTTTCTCCTCCTCATGACTATCGCGCAGCTTTTTGTTTTTAATTCGTAATGCTTATTTCTTTTTTTAATTCGTTTTTTTAATGTTCCGCAGGAATTCGAGAGGCTACGACGGAATCGTTGAGTGTATCGCGGATTTAATGGCGCCTGAAACATTGAAACATTGGAAGCGAGGTTTAATGCGGCACGGATTGGGACATAAAGGACGCGCGAACGAGCGCCGCGTACCGAGCAGGGCGCCGCGGGCGGGGGAGACGACGGATCGTCGCTGCATGAATGTAGTTACACGCTATATTCTATTTCCGTACTGGAGTCGAAAATCCGTGAGTCGCTGTACAGTATTTTGCGCCTCTCTACCAATCATCGCCACCTACTCGCCGCCCTTACGTTTACAGGCCCGAGATTAATTATAGCCTCGGTACGGTGCACGCGGCCTATAAGCTTCGCCGCTGCCTTCTTTTTCTTCCTCTTCTTCCTCTTTTTCTTCTTTCTTCTCTTCCTCCGCCTCTGATCGCCTTCGCCTTGTCTCCAGAACATCCGATTCGCGATTACGTAAGGTGTGCGATTTAAGAAGACTCGTAAATGTTGTTCAACTTTTTTTTTAGATTTTTATTGCCGCATATTTATGGCGTATATAGTTATGACGAGATTGCAACATTTTGGGATGACAAAATTCGATACTGGATTTAAATAACAATTAACATAGAATATTATAATTTATACAAATATACATACATTATGTATGAGTATATAATATGGGGAATTCGGTGGGGTTTTTAATGGAAACCGGCTCCATCAATGCCACCCTTGCTCAATCACCCTTAGGATTGTACTGTTCGTTTCACTTCCGACGAACATGTAACGACGACTCGATACGTCGAACGGAACCATCGTCAGAATTCCCTTCATTTTCTTACGCCCGATTATTTGGAATTTCTGAAAAATTTAGCGTCTTGATAAAAAAAATTTTGCACGGTTTAGTTCGCGTGATTTATTCACATGATTTATTTTGTTTCACGTGATTTATGATTTTTATGAAATAAAATTTAATTTTAATTAATAAAAATTTATGATTTTAATTAAATCAAATTTATGATTTTAAGGAAATAAAATTGATGACTTTAATGAAATAAAATTTATGATTTTAATGAAATAAAATTTATGATTTTAATGAAATAAAATTTATGATTTTTATGAAATAAAATGTATGATTTTATTTCACGTGATTTATTCTTCACGATCCTTACCGCGAAATAGTTGTACTCGTAGACGACAAATTCGTCGTGTTTGGTCGTGACGATTACGTACACTTGGCTGCGTCGAAATTCTGCAAAAGGCGATTAAATTAATACAGATTTGTGGGGGGATGCTGCGTTGATTTGAGAGGCATTCGACCTACCACCGGCGTAAAGAGACTCGATCGAGGAGATCGGAGCCATCGAGCTGTGATAAAGACTCTGGTAGAAGTAGAAATTGTCCCACTTCGCGTCGTAAACGTAAACGTTGATCGAATTGGTCGCTACGTCGTCGAGAAAGAGGAACTCGTCTTTCGGCTGGGAAACGCTTTTGGCGTGACGATTTCCACCGGTTGTGAACGTTCTTAACAATACAAACTATAAAAAAATAAAAAATAAAAATACATTTAATTAATTTTTTCTTATTCAATTTTTTTTTATAAAAAAAGATTTTAATTTAAAAAAAATTTAATTATAATTACAAACGGCACATAAGATGTTCAGTAAATAAATTATGTTTTTTTTCCAGGTGAACGGAGTAATTTCTACGACGACCTACGATTTACCTTGGCAGCAGAAGGTTCGAGTCTGTATAACAGCGACTGCGACGACTTTCCAAGCTCACCGCCTCCGGAACTGGTGAACAGGACGTGCGCTCCTTTGCTCGGGATCTTGAAGACTTGCACTCCAGTCGCGTGACTCGTGGGAATACCCTGAACCAATTTCGGGACCATTTTCCTGGCCGCGAGATCCAGCACGTAAATAAACGAATTCGTTTCGTGGGTACGTTTAATCGGGTCGTAGTAAATTGCCAAAACGATGAACAGCAAATCTGATAGAAAAATTTAAAAAATGAGACAGCATGTTTTACATTACATTATAGAATAATTTCGATTTTAGTGAAATTAAATCGTAATTTTTGAAAAGCAATTTTAGTAAAATACCGTTTTGCGTGAAGACTTTAACATCGCTCAAATATCCATAAATCTTGAGTGCATTTTCGGTGCCATTTGCTCCTTGACCGTCGGGTCTCGGCCTCATCCACGAAATCGTAGTAAATTCCGTGGCAGATTTATTTCCACTTGTGGAGCATTTTTCGTTGCTGGAAACGCTTGTCGTGGCGACGCTCACGCCGAACGCTCCGTGCGGTTCGTGAAAATGATAAACAAGACGAGGTCCTTCGACCTCTCGAATCTCGCAATCCTGATTTGTCCTGATTTCGGCCTCGTATTGCCTGCGACACGGACACTCGTCTCGCAAACCGCAGAAACTTCCCAATTCGTTGGCGTAGATATTGAGAATCGTCAGCTCCTCGACCCTCATCGCCTCGACCCTCTCGACTCCGGGGACGTTGATCGTCAGATCGTCCGCCCTTTCGAAGTAATAAAATATTTCCGGCGAGTGGCTCGAAGCGTTTGAAGCTCGTTGAACCGCGAGTTCCAAGCGACTCTCGTTTCTCTTGAGCCCTTCCAAAATTCCCAACTCCTCGGTGTCGCGATCTTTCAGGAAACTTCGGAGCCGCATTCCGTTCACGAAACTTTCGGGGCTTAATTGCCAACGGAGCGTCGAATCTGCGGTCTGAAGAGGTCGGAAAATATCGGCTTTGAAGACCTGAAAAGTCGCATTAATTGGTCGTTTTTATTTCACGTAAATTGACCTAATTATTTATTATGGATTGCATAAAAAAAATGTTAACCGAAAAATTAAACTCACGATGTCGCCGAAAATGTCCGTCTTTTGGTAATTCAAAACACCGTTTTCGTATTCCTCGGTCAAGTTGATGTCGCCTATGGTAGTTGCATAAGTTTTTCCGTGAGTTTCAATAAGTCCGTCGAATGTCTTTTGACCGACGATTCTCTGCTCTTGGGACGAGTTGTTGATGACAAAGTCGGATGGAAAGATACCGTTGATTGTGCGAATCGTCGCAGTTTCTGCGACCAGTTTGAAAAGATTAATATTGTTTGTAATTAAATTAAATCTAAATTATAATTAATTAAAATAATTTGTAACTAAATTAAATATTAAATTAAGGTAAATAAAATAAATAAAATGAAAGTAAAAAAGTGAAATTAAAGTAAATAAAGTAAATAAAATAAATAAAATAAAGGAATAAAATAAATAAAATTAAAGTAATAAAATCTTTGATAACTAAATTAAATATTAAATTAAATCCAATGACTACCCACCGGTAACCTGGACACGTCCATTGAACTGCAAATTCGCGTGAATTTCATGATTCGACCGAAGATCCACGCGATCCCTGACGAAATCATCGAAATCCACACTGTCCAGGGATTTAATGCTCGCATCGCCAGACACTACAAGATGCTTGAAGTACGTGTTATTCGGAAGAAATTTGTCATCCTCACTGAGGAAAATATTCGAAATCGGAGCCCCGTGAATAATCGGAACAACGGATGATCCGACGTTCTTCGGTTGTATCAAAAGTCTCGCGATTTTGACTTCCTCACGAAAAATCATCGTGTTTCCCTGCCGATCGTCCTGACGAACGGCTCGGCCGTTGAAAAATTTCGTCGTTCCATCATCACCGATCAACGAGCCCAACGATTCCTTTCGAACGACCGACTCGTTTAATTCTTTCACGTTCCAATCGTTGAGGGAAGCGATGCCGATTTCGCCGGGAACTTTCAAGCTCGACGTCCTCAAATCCTTGGCGAATATTTTCTCGCCACCGATTTCTATTCCTCGGTCGTTCGAAGGATCGTCCAGCACGGCGTCGTTCACGATTTTTCTCACATCAATTCCCTGCAGTCGCTCGTCGACCAGGGAAGAAATATTCGAGGGATTTTGCTTGTATCTCATCCGTCGAACGAAAACTCCACGACTCGATTCACTCGGGCTATCGATTCGCGTCTCGCCGTTAATCACCTGCGATTCACTCGAACTCTTCACCAGGGCGTTTCTAATTATCGTCTCGAGTGGCCCCAATTGAACGCTTCCTGCTGTCGAATATTCAGGTGTTTTCCACGAGACGCTGCCGTTCACCGTGAAATCGTGGATTCTGCTCGAGGGAATTTCGCCGAGTCGTTTGTACAGCTGAAATAAATTATTATTTATCAATGGATCGTTCGGTGCGCTCTCGACAATTTTTTTTTATTATTGTAGCAACTAAAACGAAACGCGATTTTCGTAAAATAAATTTTATACTCGAAGTTCTATTAAAAAATATTAATTCCTCTGTCGAGAAACAAAGTTCAATATCAGCTATAACGAATTATTTTTTATTTGATTTTTTTTATTCTTTTTTATTGAATGATTTTTATTTAATTTTTTTATTGGATTTTTGTTTATTATTTTTTATGAAATGTTTTTTTTTAATTCGCTTACCGTGTCGAGGGGAAAACCGTTCAAGCTTTTCGTCTGTATATCCTCATCGAGAGACACTTTCAAGCTCGTGAATCTCACATCGCCCCCAAAGTTGATATCGTAGGAATCGGTATAAATGAGATCGCTGATAAGACGTTGATTGACTCGTTCTGCCCTCAAATCCTCAACCTTAATAGTGTCGAAAAAAAATTGCGCCTCGCTC
This sequence comes from Pimpla rufipes, assembly GCA_963932165.1. NCBI lineage: Eukaryota > Metazoa > Arthropoda > Insecta > Hymenoptera > Ichneumonidae > Pimpla > Pimpla rufipes. Next base: position 21,196,515 of record OZ010638.1, read on the forward strand.
AAATTCTGCGCCCGAGATTTCGACAGCATGCTGCTTTTCAGTGACTCGAACCGCGAGCCATGGAGAAGATTCAGCGTTAAATTTCCATGCACAACAAGGTTGTCGATTATCAACTCATTGTCCGAAATCACCGCGAAATCCTGAGCAGCCAAATCTTCGAGATAAGTCTGGGTGCTCATGTGATTAATAACAACGACTCGCAGATCGTTTTCCACCTCCAAATCCCCGTCGATAGTCAGCGAAATTTTTGCGTCACCATTTTCCCGAAGATAATTCACGTATTCTCTTAATTCCGAATTTTTTCCCATTTCACAGGCAAAATCCAAATTTTCGAATGTTAAAGTCTCGGCTTTGAGATGCTGCAACGAATAATTGCCGTCGATCTGCAAAATATCTTCGATCTGCAATTCCCTCGTATTTATAAATCTGAAGTCTAAATTCTCTGTTTTCAGGAATTCGTTCACCGTGACGCTGTCGAATCTTTGGACCGAATCGGGAGGATATTCGTACGGTCCGGATGTCTCAGGATTCCGGTTCATAATTTCCTCCACGGGGATCCCATTAAAATTGTCGATATTCAGAAATTGAGCCCCGAGACGATCGACTCTCAGCTCCTCGTTCAGGATCAACGAGTCGGCTGTGCTGGACCAGAGAGGAATCGCAGCTTCGGGATCCTCGGTTTCCTCGACTATCCAGCCGTCCGCGACGAAATTCGCAAATTCCAGGGAGCCAAATTCGTCGCCAATTTTTTGCGCGGTGGTTCGCATGATGTCTTCGTTCACATCGAGGTCGTTCAGAAAGCGAAGCCTCAACTCGTCGACGGTAATTCCGGCGTCAAAGGAAATTTTGTCAGCTATCACTTGATCGCTCGACTTCGTCCAGTGAGTTTTGAAGAGCGAATCCACGTTGATGTGACTGATTCGCGAAGCATTTTGAGGCGTGAGATCGAAATCCGTGTAGGGCTCCAATGAGAGATCCTCGGCCTTCACGTTGCCAATTATTGTAACGTCGTCGTAGACTTGAACGGGGCGGAATTTGGGAAATTTCGAGGGGTTGTCGAACGCCAGTTCGTCCAGTATTCGCATTTGAGCTATGGTCACCGGACCTGCGGAAAACGTAGTTTTTTTACAGAAAAAAATTTCACCAGTTTCGGTTGTGGAAAACAGTTTTTTTTTTTTTTTTTTTTTAAGACAAAAATTCACGAGTTCATGAATGATATTTTTACCTTTGATATGATTTTTCTTCGTTACCATCGCGCTCTCGGAAACCAGGGCGCTGTTCACCTTCGTCGCTACTAGATTCTTTATCGACATTCTTTTCACAAACACATTTTCCAGATTCTGACTCGTGCTGATAGTCATGAGATCTTTCTGAGCAACTCCGTTCAGTTGTTTGACTACCAAATCACCGACTCTGATCGTTTCACTCGAACGTTGGATAATGTTGCCTGAAGTAGCGTGATCGGAATTTAGATTTTTTTTTTTTTTTTTTTTTTTTTTTTTTTTTTTTTTTTTTCTTCAAATTGTGTCAAAGAACTATTATAGTTTTCTGTTATACCTTTCACTAGTTGTCTTTCGCCCGGGATGAAGAGATCGTTGAAAAAATTATCCAGCTCGACGCCGTCCAGAGTCCGCAAATTAAGACGATCGAGTGAGAGATCGGTGCGCACGACAATCGTGTCATTGATAATTTCCAGAGTCTTGTTTTTGAGAAAAATATTGCTGGTTTTTTCGCTCGGATCTCGTAGCCAATCTGCAGTTACAAATGAGTAATTTAATGATTTTTTTACGGGAGAAAAGAGAAGAGAAAAATAGTTTAGCATTAAAAAAAAACAAATTTTAATTAAAAAAACGCACATTCAAAAGGAATTCCGCATAGTTGATCAATGTACAGCCGCTCAACACTAATATTTTTCCCGAGAAGCTCAGCGTTTGCGAATTTCTGATCTCTCGTTGCAGATATGACAGATTTATCGAAGTCGATCGAACGTCCGTTCCAGAGTTCCGTGTGAAGATCATCGGCCCGGAGGCTGCGGAACGTCGCGTTGCCGAGGATCGTCACGTTCCCCACGAGCCGATTGACTCCTCGGATTTTCATGGTCCTTCGGGACTCCTCGAGAATCGAATCTACGAGTTTTCGACTCCCGGCGCCGCTCGGGGAGGCCGCGAGGTTCGCTATATCGCTGGCTAATAATATTTCGCCGCTCGACTGAACGCTGAGCCTCCCGACGCCGCCGGACCGCAAGACGAGCTTCTCGAGCCCGGTGAGTGCACCGATATTTATGTTTTTTGCCGATGGAAGGAGCCGCGGCCAGACATCCCGAGTTAAGTTTTCCATTTGTGCCATACGGCCGTTCAAACGGGATTCCAGTTTCGCCAGGCAAGACTCGGTTGCTCCTTCATCCTCCTTTAGGTTCGCTAAATTAGTTGCTAAAAAACCGGAATCATTTATCTTTAATTATCACAAATAAATTAAAATAAACTGAATTAAAACAAATCAAGCAAATTAAATTAATTAAATGAAAACGGCTATTTATAAATAAATTAAGTGAACTAAATTAATTAAATTCTATTTGTTATTTATAAATAAATAAAAATAAATTATTTAAATTTATTTTAAATAATAATAAATAAATAAAAATTAATTTATTTATGTGTTTATTTTAAATAAATAAAAATTAATTATTTCAGATTATTAGAAATAAATTAAAATAAATTATTTTTTTTCTTGGTAACCGAGATGTGAAAAAAAAAATAGAAACCATTTGGATTTTTCGTCATTCGCAGCTCCCAAGGTTCGATCCGATACAGATGAAACGGATCGACGGTGACCACGAGCAAAGTCAGAGTGTTGCCCTGAATCCAGACTCCCATATCGACCACCCGTTCGCCGTTCTTAAACTCGAGGAGATCCAAACGCGTGTAGTTGCTGGTTAGCGAAACTTTGTGCACCGCAACGTGAGTCTAAAATATCGGTGTCATATTCGTGAGATGCTTTTTACGGCGAAAACAACATTGCGAAATATTTAATAAAATATTAGTCCTCGCTGAGGGCGAATACCTCGTAGGATACGATAAACAGGGTTTCACCCTTGAAATGAACAACGTGGATCATTCTCGGTGCGACGACATTCGGCAGGTCGGTGTAGGGCAAGAATTCATTGCCTATATTCAGAGAAGGGAAGGTGTAACATTTTTTCAACAAATTAAAAAAAAAACTTCTTTTTTTCCGGAAACGTTGGGCATCGTCGGAATAATTGGTTAAAGTTCGCCTCGCCTTATAATTCGTAAGCGAGTCCCATTTTTATGAAGGCCATTTGGATGGCAATTTTTATGAAGAGACAGAACGTTCAGCCTCGCCTTAAAAAAAAATTTGTCGTACGAACCATCCCACAAATAAACGTAGCTCGGCACAAACTCGTTGACGACAACCAAAAAAATGTAGCTCTTGTGAGTGTAATAGTGAACGGAGATCGGAGCGTTTGTCGGCAAATACTGAATCTCCTCGATGCCGTTGTCGTCGAATTGGTAGATCAACGAGCCGATGTTCGGCTGGGCCTTCTCGTTCTGCCCGAAAATTATTATCACCGAGCCTCTGTAGTTGAACGCTGTTACCGAGACGGCACCGGTCGTCGGGAAACGGTCAATCACGTCCATGAAGCCGATCCACTCGTAAATTCTAAATTTAATCAAGAATTAAGTAGTAGTAATAGTGCTTTATTGGCAATACATTTTCTTTGCCAATGGGCCATCGACCGTGGTCCTTCAGCCCGTAAGAATTAAATTTAATCAAGAATTAAATTTAATCAAGAATTAAATTTAATCAAGAATTAAATTTAATCAAGAATTAAATTTAATCAAGAATTAAATTTAATCAAGAATTAAATTTAATCAAGAATTAAATTTAATCAAGAATTAAATTTAATCAAGAATTAAATTTAATCAAGAATTAAATTTAATCAAAAATTAAATTTAATCAAGAATTCAAACTTACACCGAAGACCCTTGAAACTGAGTATTGTGAGCGACAACGAGATACAACCGATTGGCTCGCGTGAAAAAAATTGCATCCATTGGCCATCCCCGGTCTTTGATTTCTTGAATATGTGTGAGTTGAAAATCGTTGGTCCCGACGTAGAGATCACAAACGTTGTCCCCCTCGTGGCAGACGAGCAGATACAAATAGGAATGCCAGAGGAAACTCTAGAGTAGAATTGCCATTTGTTGCTTAAAATTCATCTCTGCGAATTATCGTGTAACGACTGCGGTTTCGGCACCTTCACAAATTTCACCGGCGCTTCGTAGCGAATTATCGCGACCTGTTGCAGCGCGGAGCTCGTTCGACTCGTCGCCGGCTGAACGGCCACGGATATCACGCGATTCCCGTCGAGAAGGCACAACTTGTTGAACATGGAAACCATCAACGTGCGCTTCGTCTGCAACTTTTCGCTCCACAGTCTTTTCCATTCGGTGACGTACGACGAAGGGACGACTGAACGAAAGAAATTTTGTCATCGTCGCCTTACGGAAAATTGCGGTAAAAATATGTTAAAATATATTAACAAAAAACGTACCTTGTTCAGTGTCCCTTTTCATAAACGTTTTGGCGATATCGACTTTCGCCTCCCTCAACCGACGATCCAGATAATCCGACACATTTTCACTACTTTCAACGAGCGCACATTGCAAAGATATCGATAATAATAATAATATTATACCAAGAGGATTCATGATCGAAGATCGCGATAGATTCGTTATTGGATTCTGTAAAAAAAAAAAAAAATCAAGATCCGTACTTCGGGCTTAATGGAAATCTTTAAATTAAAAATTTAATTGAAATTAAATTTTTTAAACTTTAAATTAAATTTAAAGATTTAATATCTTCAAATTGAAGATTTAGTATCTTTAAATTAAAGATTTAATATCACACTGAAGAAGACGACCGAAATGAATTTTACTCACTGTCAATTAATCATCGTAACGAATAAATATTAAATGTACAGAATTTATTGGCGCAAGAATTTATTCGTCGAACCGAAATCCGGCGGAGAGAAAACTGAGTTTTCGAGTTTACTTGGTGAAGATCGAAATCGGACTGAATTCCGCGTTCTTGGGATCGAACAGCCTGTCGTAATTTCTCGAGTACGAAGGGAGAAAAAAAAATTGTAGACGATTATTGGATTGTTTACACTGAATCAGTCGAATCGTTCGCACCGCACAGATCGAAATACGACGGGAGAATAAATATCGCCTCGTAGTCGTTACTTTCAGACTTTATTAATTTCATCACCTCTAACGTAGCAACAATTACAAAAATTATTATCGTAGATATAAATAGTTCTTTTTTTCTTTTTGTCGTTTTCATCATCTTTGAAACAGGCACTTTTTCTTTCCTCGTCTACGTATTTACATTGCAGTTTTACCCTTGAATAGAACGCCTGACGCGACTACATCTCGCTTCTCTCCTGGCAATTCACTCACACCATGAACAAAATTAACTCCGCGTTACTCGTCGACGCGAAAGAAACAATTTTTTTTTTGCTACGCCGTTCTACGATAATTATCGGGGCGGTACAAAAATAATACATTTTTATCTTCCGTCTTCTCACCTCGGACACGAAAAATCACCGACAATTTTCACTCAAAAGGAAATCGTAATTTTTGCAGAAATTTACAACGACGTTAAAATACTTTTTTTTTTTTTGTAAATCCAAAGGCGACAAAATTCGAGATGAACGAAAAATAAAAACGTGAGGCATTTTTGCGCCACCTTAAGCACTATATAACCCCCTGTACATCCCGTGTATCTTACTCTGTTGCATTTTTGTTTTTCAACGGCTGCGCGTTTTTCGTTTAATACTCACGTCGATATATGCCCGATTATCGAATTCAATTGGCGCGTCGCTCGGCCGATTTTATACTGTACACAAAACGCCCCTTTTCTCTCTCCTTCTCCCCACCCTTCTTGCTCTCTTAATATTCGTAAAAGCTAGATAAAACTTTAATAATAATATCTAAATCGTACATAGCATCGAAAAATAGAGTGCATCATTTTGTATCTGTATCTCGTCCTCTCTCTCTCTCTTCGTTCACCCTTTGGTATCGGTGGAAGATGCAAATTATCATGTACAGAAACTTGGAGTACACACTAAACGCTATTGCATAGTGTATATACGGCGAATTCCGCGCCAAATCGACGTTTAATGCGACCCTCGAGTCCTCCCCGGAATTCGCCAAAACTCAACAATTTTTTTATCCTTCAGGATTTTTCCGTATTCTTTCGGATTTGCCTTTTAAAATCCATAAGTAATAAACATTTTAAAAAAATCTAACAAAAAATCTGTACTCAAAAGTTGAAACGATAACGGAAAATATGTGGGTCGAAATCCGAGAACTCGAGGATGAAATCCGGGTCGATTTGACACCGAATGCCTTATACACATATATATTTATATATATATAAATTACGATAAAATTTGAGCGCGAGCATCACTGGATATCAAAGACGTCAACCGTTCGTTACTTCAAAAAACACAATTATTTTTATTTATCCTATAATTCGTTTATTATTAAACTCAATTTTAATTTATTATTAAATTAACATTTAATAATAAATAAATGAATAAGTAAAGAGAAAAAAGTGTATTTTGAAGTAACGAACGTTTGAAATCTCCTTGGATATGTTGCACTAAAAAACGACTCCCGCTCGATGCTCGCCCATGGAAATCCCAAGAAATTCCCACAAATTTGACGATCCACTCGGGAAACTCCGTCCGCCTCATTATTGTCGTTATCTCGCCCGCGGGCGTCGTGATCTTGCCTCAATAGCTACGTACTACGTAAATAATGTTGTTTGTTTTCGTTTCCTCGCTCGTAACACGCGCGACGCTCGGAACAACAACCGAGCGCGGCGCCTCGGCGAGAGAGAGGCTGTTAAAATAGCAGCTCCGATATAAATCGTTGGTTCGCGCGTAAATTTAAGTAAATCTCGCCCATGTACAAATATTAAAATCTTGTACTATTCCCTAGTTTAAGTATCGTATTCACACTTTCGCGCCTAAGAGAAGATGAAGAAAAAATAAAATAAAAGAGAAAACAGAACGAAGAATCGATAAAAAATAAAAAGAAAGTAGATAATCGTTGGACTCGGCGTCGTTATTTTTTTTGCTTGTTTTTTTTCTGTTTCTGTTTCTTTTCTCTTTTACTAGTTATATTGCACGCACGCGAATCGCCGTCAGGCCATCTGAGTCTCGGTTTCAGTTTTACAGTCTTGCATACTGAGAATATAAGGCACGACACTGGCAACGCTTACTCGGCCAATGAGCCCGGCGAAGAAGAGATCCTCGAGGACCCGGGGATTTATCGAGCGAAGGGGCGCGAGTCTCAGGAGGAGCCGGGGTAACCGCTCGGAGCCGACGCGCTGCTGAAGCTCGTTCCACGCTGCCTCCTGAAGCACCTCCACCTTTTTTCGCCACACGTCCGCCAATACGTTATCTGTGATCAAAGTAAATAAAATAAAATCAGAAAAATAGAGTAAGATGAGTAAAATAAAGTAAAATCAGTGAAATAAAGTAAAATCAGTACAATCAAGTAAAATCAGAAAATTAAAGTAAAATCAGTAAAAATAGTAAAATCAGTAAAATAAAGTAAAATCTCTAAAAAATGAAGTAAAATCAGTAAAATAACGTAAAATCAGTAAAATAACGTAAAATCAGTAAAATAACGTAAAATCAGTAAAATAAAGTAAAATCATATTTCTAATATGATTTTATAATCAAATATGTATATAATCTAATTTTATAATCTAATATGTATATAATCTAATTTTATAATTTAATATGATTTATAATAAAATAACATGTCTTACCGGAACTGAAGAGAGTCAGAGCCTTGAGATAGGCGTACTCCATGGAATCGACCTGGAGCTTGTGCAACGAGCTCACGCAGTCCTGCAGTCGGCAAATGTGCTCGGTTATCGATTTCACTTTAGTAGCGGTGATTTTCTCTTGGGCGATGCTGGCTTGCAAATGATTGATTATCGACGTGAGAATACTGGGCAGGGACAGAGTGTAGGCGCACTGAGCCAGGCCGAGGGTGAACAGCTGACCCCAGGAGCTTCGCACCAGAGTCGTTTGAACGTCGGTCCTGCGAAAACGAAAATACATTTTTATTTTTATTTTTTAACGTAGCAAATAAACAAGAAATAATTCAATTTGAAAAATTTTTAACGTGGCAAATAAACAAGAAATAATTCAATTTTTTAATTTTTTTTACGTAGCAAATAAACAAGGAATAATTCAATTGGAAATAATTTTTTACGGTAGAGCTTGAAACGCCGGAATTCCTCGGGCCCAGTGGACGGATAGGAAGAGTAACCTCGCGGCGCTCTCGCAGATGTAGTGAATGGACAGATACGCCGGGGCCGGGCTGGGAGCTCGCAGCTCGAAAGCCGTGTGCCTCTCGAACAACAATTGCCCGGTCCATTCCTCCTCCGGCTCGGCCGAGCCATTGACGCTCTATTAAAGGTAACGAAAAATCAAAATTTCTCTTAATTCTCCTCATACTTAGGGTAGTCCACATATTTTCCCATACATTTTCCATGTAAAACAAAAAACTTACTTTAATTCTCTCGATATTTAATTTACTTTAATACTCTTGATATTTAATTTTCATTCTCTTTAATTCTCTTGATATTTAATTTTTATTCTCTTTAATTCTCTTGAGATTTAATTTTAATTCTCTTTAATTCCCCTGATATTTAATGTTAATTCTCTTTAATCCTCTTGATATTTTATTTACTTGAATTCTCTCGGTATTTAATGTACTTTAATTCTCTTAATATTCAACTACTTTAATTCTCGTGATATCTAATTTCTCGGATTGCAAAAATCATACAAAAAAATGGGACTCACATCGCCTATCAACTTGACGATACTGTCGAGCGCGTGTGATATGAGAAGCCGATCGCGCGCGAGTGTGAGAGCGTCGCTCAGATCGCTGTCGCTGCTCTGCTCCTCGATGCTCGGGCTCTCGGGCTGCTCCCACGTGGGCGTCTGGAGCGGCTCCGTCGTCGCCTGCTGCGGCTCCGGCTTGACTTTCGCACCGCGATTCGCCATTTTCGCGCCCACCGCCTCGCCCAACACCGGCTTCCTCTCGTGCTGCACCGCTGCAACACCCCAAGCTTGCTTATGTTTATTACATCCCTCAGACTCCCCGCGAGGGCGCCGCGTCACGGACGTCGCGAGCCCGTCGGGAACGACGGCAGAAACGTCGAATAAATGAACTCACAGTCGCTGCGCATTCCCATCGCCAGGCACTTTTGCAGCCGGCAGTACTGGCAACGATTCCTGTGGTGCTTCGTCACCTCGCAGCTCTTGCTGCCCCGGCACTGGTAGCCCAGCTGCTTGCGAATGCTGCGCTTGAAGAATCCCTTGCAACCCTCACAACTTATCGCCCCGTAGTGACGGCCGCTCGCCCGGTCGCCGCACACCACGCAGAGTTCCAACGAGAGACCCAGGCCCAGGGAACCTCGAACATCTCTCGCGAGTTTCACCTGAATTGAGGGGGAAAAAAAGTGTAATTAAAAAAGAAAAGAGAAAAACGTGTGATTAAAAAGGAAATGAAAAAAACGTGTGATTCAAAAGGAAACAAAAAAGTGTGTAATTAACAAGAAACCGAAAAAAAACACGTGTAATTAAAAAGGAAATGAAAAGAAAAAAAAACGTGTGATGAAAAAGGAAACGAAAAAAAGTGTAATTAAAAAGGAATCGAAAGAAAACGTGTAATTAAAAAGGAAACGAAAAATAAACGTGTAATGATAAAGGAAACGAAATAAACGGTGGATATTTAATTGGCGAATTAAATATCCGCCGATTGAATATTTAATTTTGACGAGGGATACGAAATTCGTGACTTACCTCGACCTCGGCGTTGCTCAAATGCTCGATACCCGAATGCAAGTGAACCATGCTCGGATGGTGGCTCAAATTGCGAAAGTCTCTTCCCAATTTGTACTCGACTTTGTCCTCGTGCAGACTCTCGGCGTGATTCGACTGTTCTCTGTCGGTCTCTCTCTGTTGAAACAATAATCAGTTAAAAAAATGTGTTGAACGATAATGAGTTAAAAAAATGTGTTGAACAATAATGAGTAAAAAGTGAGTAAAAAAGGCGTCTGATTTCCGACGATCGTCGCGACGCATTTAATTACGGAATTACCTCGCAGTCGGTATCACCCATGTGGTCCATATCAGGATGCTGGGGCAACCGTTGAAATTCCTTCTCGCCTCGCGCCTCCACGTCGCTTTCCATAAAATTTTCCGGGTTCCGCTCCTTCCGCTGATCCTTGTCCATCTCGTCCTGCAGGATTCAACAAAATAAAAAACAAAAATTAATATCTTTTAAAATGCATTATTTTCGCAAAATAAAAAAATTAAAAAATTATGTATATGTCGGAATTTCGAGACCCGAATTTCAGCATTCTCTTACGATCAACTAACGTGAAATTTCTCATTTTCGTAAGGTTTTTTCACATTTATTTTTTTTTATTTTTTACTAATAATTCCTCTCGATCGTATCGATATAAATTCACGATAATTTTTTTTAATACGTGCCTATTTTTTCAATACAATTTTTCAATACATCCCGACGCAATAAAAAAATTAAAAAAAAAAAAACAAAAGTCACAACCCCGTCGATTCACCGCTTATCGCGTAAGCAGCTTAAATTTCCCTCGCCCTCGTCTTCCGCGTCCCTCGTTCCAACATTGTATCCCCCTTCTCGTGGCAAAACAAACGCGCTGCCCCGCCGCACGATCTAGCGGTGACTTGTATATCGAGGGCTCGTTCGAGCGTTGCAGCATTTCTCCGCATCGCGGCCCGCAGGCTACGTGCCAGCCCGACCGGAGCGCCTTATTTGGCTCACATTTGGTGCATATCCGATCGCTCGGTCGACGACAAAAAATCTAGCCGGCCTCGCGGCGGTCGCAGCGGCAGCAGCCGCGCCTGCGAGCGACTCCTACGCCGACGAAAGGTCACCGAGCGCGAGCCGAAAGGACGCGAGTAGCCATTTCGTGGGACGTTTACCATTGAACCGCAGCGGCGAGCGACTCAAAAATATATTTCCGTTCGCGTGTCTGGCGCTCATGGAACAAATTCAACCAACAGCAACAGGTTGGCATCCAACCAACTCCGTGCGATATGCGCTCGAAAAAAAAAGCGACGCCCAAAGTGTGTTACAACCTCAAAAAAAATTCCAGCCACCGAAAAACAACAATAACACCTATCTCTATACCTTTCGCGATCCGCCACCTTACGTTCCTCCCGGACCTGCAGCTCCGCCCCGCGCGAGATTCGCACTACATAAGTTGCAACAATGTAACACGAAATTTTTCGTCAGATTGACCCGAGAGAGCAGCACACGCCGCTGCTGCTGCTGCTGCTGCCGCCGCGGCTCACCTCGCGCAGTCGAGTATCCCACACGCAACACACGGAAACACACACAGATGATGCTGAAGTTTGCATCGTTGGAATGCAACGAAATTCAGAAAAAAAAAATTAATTCTGACTAACTTAAATGATAAAATTAGGTATGGAAAGTCGTAATCATATCAATTAGGTCCTGTAACAATTTTTTATACCTAATTTTATCACTTGGGTTAATTACGATTTATTTGATTTTTTATTAATTTCGTTGCATTCCAAGGATTCAAACTTCAACATCAAAAGCTTTACAGTGCAGCTCAGAAGCTCGACAACTTGGTTAAGGGGAAGCTGGAGTAGATTTAGTTACCGACGTTTCTCGTGTAAAAAGCGATATTTCGTAGAACACACTATACGTAGATTAGAGAAAACTTCCAAGAATTGGATGTACGGTCCGATTTGTGAAGTTTGAATTCCCGGAACAATTTTATATTTCACTTCAAAGACACTGTTGACGTTTCGAGCGGCCGTATTCGTTTTGAGGTTAAAAAATATGTATACGATTTTTTTTACATTTTCTCTTAGTTTTTGACCGAAATTCGCACTGACAGACACTAACAAATTTTCACGTAACATCTCACTCAAATTCCAACTACGTACGTAGCGTTTTAGTGGCGTATAGTATGTTCTACGAAATAGCACTTTTTACACGAGAAATGTCGGTAACTAAATCTACTCCAGCTTCCCCTTAACTTCTCAACCGACGAGAGCCCGAATAGGGCCATTTGGTTAATTCACTTTACTTTCATTGGTTTTTTTCACGTTTATTTTCCCAAATACATTTTTGTAACCAATTACCTGCTTAAAAGAAAAAATAAAAAAAAAAAACACGAAGGCTGCCTGCACGACCCACAGAGGAGGCGAGAGAAACACACAGAGAAACACACACAGAAATTATTCACTCCATTGAAAACACAAAAAACCTTTACAATACAGCTCAGAAGCTCAACAACTTGGTTACGTTCTCAACCGACGAGAGCCTGGTTAATTCACTTTACTTTCATTGCTTTTTTTTTCTTCCCATTTATTTTCCCAAATACATTTTTGTAACCAATCACCTGCTAAAAATAAACGAACAACATTTTTTTTTAACACACGGAAAACACACACTTACGCTGCCTGCACGACCCACAGAGGCGAGAGAAACACACAGAAGTAACACACAGAGAAACTATTCACTCGTTTGGACCAAAAGCCAGCGAGGCCTCGGCGGCCGAGTGAAAATCCGTCGCACGTAATCCCGCGGCTCGGCGGCGGCGACTTTTCAGCGCGGAACAATAAACAACGAGAATCGATCGATCTATCGGCGTTTATCGTCGTCGGTTGAATAATAGTATCGCGTGGCCGCGGAGTGTGCGCGAGATCGGCGTTCGCGCGACCGAATGGGCGAGATGCACGCGCCGCGGCATGGATAGGCGGACGGACGGACAGACGGACAGGTAGGTGGGTAGGTGAGGTTTGAAGCCTTGAAGGAGACTTGTCACGATTGGAATTCTTTGGAACGGCCTGGTTCGAAGGTAAGGCGACGGTGGCTCAGAGGCTGCTGCCGCTGCTGCTGCTCGGGCTACCTGAGACAGGTGAACGCGGCGACGCGAACGCGGCCAAGAGAGCCACGGCCAGCCACGGGCCACTGGCCAGCCAGCCAGGCGGCCCATTCTCTCTCTCTCTCTCCGCCGCCAAGTCCGCGCCTATCTCTCGCCGCGCGGCGGCGGCGGCTCTCTCGGTAAATCCGAGACGCGAGCTACACTCGCGGCCCGAGTCGCGCACCGTTCACAGGTCACTCGCCGGTGCGGGCTCTCTTTCACTTGGAAAGCAGTGCGTGTCGGGCGGTGAAGATGCATTCCCCGGCGAAAATCCACGACGCCACCCACCGACGCGCGGGTTTTATAAGCGTTTATTTAGGGGTGGGCGATTTTTGTCGATTTATTTATTACTGGTTTTTTTTTTTGTTTTTTTTTTTTTAGAAATTGATTTCGAAGCCACCCACCGACGCGCGGGTTTTATAAGCGTTTATTTAGGGGTGGGTGATTTTTGTCGATTATTATTATTATTATTATTTTTTTTTTTTTTTTTTTTTTTTGAGAAATTGATTTCGAAGCCACCCACCGACGCGCGGGTTTTATGAACGTCTCTATTTAGGGGTGGGTGATTTTTGTCGATTATTATTATTATTATTATTATTATTATTTTTTTTTTTTTTTTTGAGAAATTGATTTCGAAGCCACCCACCGACGCGCGGGTTTTATGAGCGTCTCTATTTAGGGGTGGGTGATTTTTGTCGATTATTATTATTATTACTTTTTTTTTTTTTGAGAAATTGATTTCGAAGCCACCCACCGACGCGCGGGTTTTAAAAGCGTTTATTTAGGGGTGGGCGATGTTTGTTGATTAATTGATCACCGGTGATTTTTTTTTTTTTTTTTTTTTTTTTGAGAATCGATTTTCAAAACCAGTTAATCAATTTTCGATGTTTATTTATGAAACACGGGCAAAAAAATATCGAAGACGGTTTTTGCGGTGTTATACTCTCTATCGCTGCGCCTCGCTGTTGTACTGTTATCGTTGTGCTGTTGTTGTTATTTTTCAGGTGGGATTCTTCGGCTTCGCCGGGCCGGCAGGCCGATGACTTATCGGCGGAGCTCAAGGTCGCGGTGACGAAAAGTTACACGGTTATCGTACGATTGCTTATCGGGGAATTTGTGGGAAAAAACACAGCAAACAATTCATTGGATTTTTTTTTTTCATGACATTCGACGGGTGTCGCCGCTTTCGGCGAAATAATTCGCACTTTTTTTTCAGAAACATGAGAACCGGGTTTATGTTGAATAATAAAAAATTTAAAAAATTAAATAATTTTTTTTAAATAAAAAAACAATAAAATAATAAAAAATTAAATAATTCTGGTGCTTGTGCTTTGACTTCGAATTTGCGAGGAGATATTTTCTAATATATCTTTTCCATAGCTGAAACAATATTTCCATGTGGACTGCGAACAGGGCCGAAAGGTCAGACCAAAAAAAAAAAAAAAAAAAAAAAGAAGTGTGTTCGTCGATTGCCGACGAGCAAAAACGTCGTTCCTCCTTTACCCCCGGATGCTAAGCCGGCAGCGGCGGCGCCGGCGGCAAGGGGACTCTCGCCCCGATAGCGAGAGACAAGTGGAAGCAGGTGCGAGCCGTATTGTACAAATGCGGTTATTGTGCAACACGACGTGGATTCTTGTGGCGGTGCAGCGGCGCGAGGTGCGCACAATACTCAACAGAAGAAGAAGAAGAAGAAGAAGAAGACTCTCACGATCTCCCGATCGATCCTCCGTCGTTGAAGCGACGACAAACCCTCCAGAAAAAAAAAAAAAAACCCAAACGCATCTTGCGGTCTTGCGAGCCAACGAAAACGCTTTTTACGCGGACGTGGAAATAGCTCGTAAAATAGGTGCGCACGTACTGTAGAGTTTACCGCGCGGTACGTAAGCGTGCTTAAAATAGTCGACGACTTTTCCCGAGCGACAGAGATACGAAAACACGAGGGAGAGAGAGAGAGAGAGAGAGAGAGAGACACACAGCCTGGAATTTCGTGCGGTCCAAGTACACTGTTAAAAATATATTGTTAAAAAAAATGTCCTAGTGTTACTTATTCCAGTGTTAATAGTAACACTTTTTACGGTGTATAATTAACACGTTTCTTTAAATGTATTCCTGTGTTACCGACGAAACGTTGTAACACTTTTCGCTCTAAGGGCACGAATGCACGTTTCATGTGTGATTTTTTTATTATCTCGTGAATGAATTAGTCGCTTTTCTCAGTTTTCATCGAAAAATTGAAGACAAAAAATCGAATTTTTCATTACAGATTCCCTCCACGGGTAATCGATCTGTAATTTTTTTGTTCGAAAATCAAACTTCTGACTAATTGTTTAAGGAGATTCACATTACCGGCGTCTGTATTTCAATTTTCTCTTCGATCCGTTCGTAATTCGCGAAAACCGGCAGTTCTAAACTTTTGAGGTGGAAAGTCGGTCCCTTAACGCCGCTCGTTATCACCGTTGATCGGTGTTCACCTATATATATAGACACCGTGTTGGTGTAGTTTTTAACACATTTTTAACAGTGCAGCCTCCTTGTTGAGGTAGAGCAGCGTTCCCAAAATCCACGAAAACAAAAAAAAAAAAGTCACCCGTCGGTAAAGTCGGAAAAAAAACACTCGAAAAAAACCCCCCATAAAATCCACAAAACTCCAAGTAGAATGAGTCGCGCGATTCGCTGCTGACCTTTGAACCATGTCCGAAAATTGATTTCCGTAGCAAAAAACAAATTCCCAAAAAAAAAAAAATCGTACATCGCGGTTTCGCGATAACGACACGAAAGGTGACGCATATCTCGGGGAGTTGAGAGCTGGGCGTGCGAACGTCGCGCGCGGCCCACAGGCAGTTCGTTCGACTCACCAAAGCGCTCACCGCACCAACAACTTCGGGGCCCAGCAGCCGCTCAGCCTCGGGTTTTTCTCTCGCGGCGAACAACTCGGCGGGGCACACACAGGTCGAAAACTCTCCGCGTCACTCGAGGTGAAATATACCGATGGAATGTCGATTATATTCGTCGTCTCTCTCTCTCACCGCGGGGCGATATCGGCCGGACGCGGACGTGCGACGCACACGGGAGACGCGCGCGCGTTGCGGGTGATGATGATGATGATGATGATGATGATGGTGATAAAAAAATGAAGGCAGGAGGCGGCCGAGGGCTCCTCGCTCGCGGTACGTGTCGAGCCCGACGGCTCATAAATGCTACTAGACACGGTCGCCAAACCGCGGGTTGAAGTTCATAACCTTTTGTAACCTTTGTGCGTTTTACCTCAGCACATTATTTTGCCCCCTCTCCCGGCGGATTTGGAGCAGGCTCGGCGAGCCCCACCGCCTCACGTTCTCGTTTTCTTTCTCTCTCGCACGTTCTCGTTTTCTCTCTGTCTCTCTCTCTCTCTCTCTCTCTCTCTCTCTCTCTCTCTCTCACACGTTCTCGTTTTCTCTCTGTCTC
The DNA here is from genome assembly GCA_963932165.1 of Pimpla rufipes. Lineage (NCBI taxonomy): Eukaryota > Metazoa > Arthropoda > Insecta > Hymenoptera > Ichneumonidae > Pimpla > Pimpla rufipes. Next base: position 21,213,018 of record OZ010638.1, read on the forward strand.
TCTCTCTCTCTCTCTCTCTCTCACACACACGTTATCGTTTTCTTTCTCTCTCTCTCTTTCGCTCGCGAGTTTCCCCTTCTCTTTCTCTCTCTCTCTCTCTCTCTTTGGTTCTGTAGCGCAGCCAGCTAGCCAAGAGAGCACCAGAGCAGCCAGCGCACCGCTGCTGTACTGTCGCGGCCGATGGTTGGTGGTGGTGGAGTTAGGTATCTCTTTCTCTCTTTCGCCGTAAAAGACCGAGGCGGGGATCTCGGTCGGCAGTCGGTGCTGCCACCCCGCCGCCCACACTCCGCGGCTCCCCGACCTCCTGGGTCTCCGGCGAAGTACGAGAGCAGTCGCGAGAGGTCGGGCTCGAGACAGTCTCGACTTGTCGGGCGCCGAGAGGCGAGTTTAAGGAGGTCCCGTCGTATAGTCTAAAAATCTCAAAAAATGCATGCATTTTAAAGGTACTGGAAATATTAATTTGTTATAATAATTGCAAAATGTTATTAACAAATTAATGAAAAAAAAAAAAAAAAAAAAAATAAATGGTTTAACTAATATCCCGGTGTTCCGTTAATTTTCTGAATACGTATGCATTTTTCCAGACTTTTAAGTTAACTTTGAAATTTGTGTTTTTTTTCACCCTATAAAAAACACAAATTTCAAAGTTAACTTTAAATAAAAATAACATTCCATTGTATACTATAAAACGTAAATAACGAGTAGAAAAAAATTGCATTCGTCTACTATTATTCGTTTTCCCACAAAAAAATAAAATGAAAAAACGTTGCTCCAGGGTAGAAGTCCCCCTTAAGGCTCCGGGAGTCATCTATTTATGATTTTACAGAATCGAGAGGCTGGAGAAAAATTAATGGGCTGGAGGAGCCTCAATTCGAGGATAAAATATTATTAATAATAATAATAATAAAAATAATAATAATAAAAATGAACACAGGTGGCGCGGGAGATTCTTCTATCGTTTATTCAATCGATGCAAAAGAGCGCAATAGGGATGAAAAAACGTTTTATCAAACAAGACTAACAACAGGACGCGCGTATCCGTCGCAGTTAATAATTGTGTATCTCCAGTATTGCGTATTACTAGGTCAGTGGTGTCTTGCGCATGGAACAGATAATAACACTTTGTCGATATATCGTAGTATGTACAATGATGAACACCGTATTATGCTCAATATTAATTTTTCTTTCTCCTCTCGCTCTCTTTCTCTTCTCGAAAATTTCGTTAATTTCTCCGGTTACGGGACTATCGCTATAACACACAAGAACCCTTAATATTAATATATTTTATGTATAATAATTATTACCTAAACGTACGATTGATTACAACAGCCTCTCACGCAGACACTCAGCGCGCACATCGAGCGTCGTATATCTCATGCAGACGACGGGATACACAACGAATACACGTATATAACATCTGCAGAATCACTTTGAGAAGGCGATGTGCGGCACTTAACGATAGGATTCAAAGTTTTACATTGAAAATTGGTGAAAAGTTTTTTGTTATTTCGTTACCGTATTTTTTTTTTGTTTGTCATCCTCTTTCTCGTTTGTTCCTTTTTGTCGTTACTCTTTTTGTACATAGGACGTAAATTGATTTAAGTTTCATCGCTAACCGCTCTGTATCGTATCTTGGCCCGAGTTTTCAACGCTTCCGACACTCTCATCGTTTTTTTTTATTTTTTATTTTTTTTTTCCACTATGGTGCAATTGATTTGTCTTGGCGAGTGCTAAACATCGCGTCGTCACACGAGAAAGGGACGAAAAAACGCGTTTGCTAAAAATATTTGCTTCTTTTTTTTCTTTCTTTCTTTCCGCTTTTTCTCTGTTTTCGCTACTCGAGGGACGACGATGCACACATTTACGCTCAGCATATCTTTCTATGTTTTTTTTTATATTACGTTGTACAGGGCTAAATAGTCCTCTATAATTGTTCCGTTCGACGGTCTCGATCCATCCGCTCACCGTATTCGAAATACCCGTGACGCAGAAATTTACTCATCGTCTCTCGGCTTCGAAGCGATCACTACAAACTGCTTCCTCTCTCCTTCTCTCTCTCTCTCGACTCTTCACGCTTCCTCGCGTACCGTCTATACAAATAAGCACCATCAGAATTTCCCGGACGCCCCGTCGGACGCTCGAATGCGCCCGCCGCGTCCGAATCCTAACGATGGAGTCAAAGAAATAAACGAATAACTGTACGTTTGCGGTTTGAAAATTGCACCTCGCGTACGCGCAGCGAACTAACGTAATTCATGATACATCGACTGATCTAGATATACGTTGCCATTTAGTATGTTTGCACTGCCTCGATTGTAGCTTCATACGAGTGCCTGAAAAAAAAAAGAAAACGATATTATTTGGAGGCTAAGAGGGGAAAATTATCAATAAAAAAATTATTAATGAGGTCAAGTTTATTAAGAGTTTCAAATCAGCTTACAAATGTTTCTTTAAACATATTACGAAGAAATATGACTTTTTTACGCGTACTTATGGCCGGAATAAATTTCTTCCGTTTTATCAATTTATTATCTTCCTCAAAACTTTTTAATTTATTTATCGAAAAAACCGTTTTATCAATTTATTATCTTCCTCAAAAACCGTTTTATCTTTTTATTCCAAACTTTTTTGAGAAAGATAATAAATAGATAAAATGGTTTTGAGAAAAAAAAAAAAAAATTGCAGAATTATGCGACTCAGCTGTTCTCATTCTTCATCCAGAAGATCAATTACACTGGAAACAAAGCTTTACAGTCTTTGTTACCGACCGAGCGGATAAAACATATCCAACAATCTGGCAGCAAACCCACAATGTATTTGTATATTAAAGCCCAACATTTATAGTGCATGCATAAAAACATCATAAAAATTCGCCTCACCTGAACCGTCTTATCCATAGAACTTTGTCCAAAGACCTCTTGGCTGGCGAAAACCATATAGAGAAAGCCATCCGCGTCTTTCTCCTGTTGATAAAGTTGCGCCATGGTGAGACTGCCGCTGGCCATACTTCGCTGATTCACCAGCACGAAAAAGGCTTGTGTGGGATGAAGCTGAAGTCTCCGTCTGACAGACGCAAAAAAAAATTAGCCCCCCCAAAAAATCCACTATGCAGAAAAATGTATGTTTTTTTTCTTACCTTATAATTTTTATGAGCTCAGCGACTGTGAGATGATCCGGCACAAGGAATTTCGACTTGTCGAGCAGCGGCAGTTGCTTCTCGCCGTAGTAGCGCTCGACAATTATTGGAATTTTGTTCGGATGTCTCTCGCGTATCAGCTCGACGTCTGCCACTCTCTGGGCTAAGGACAAAGGTCACACACAATGAGAAAGACAAGAGGTGATAAAAAAGTGTAAGAGAAAGAAAGAAAGAAAGAAAGAGGTGTTTATTCCATACCGTGAAAAAAAAAAAAAAGAAATCACAACCTACAAAAAATACCACACTTATAAAAAAATAATACAAAATACCTAAAAAATAAAAATAAAAATAAACTAATGCCGTCGAAACAAAAATAAGCAAAAAATGAAGAAAACAAAATTAAATCACCCACAATCCATTGCATCACTGCACTCGAGTAGAAAATAAAAACAACCGATAATAAAACAAAAGAAAAAATACAAAATAAATCGCAACTTACAAAAATGCTGCACTTATAGAAAAATAATGCAAAATACCTAAAAAATAAAAATAAAAATAAACTAACGCCGTCGAACCAAAAATAAGCAAAAAATGAAGAAAGCGAAATTAAATCACCCACAATCCATTGCATCACTGCACTCGAGCAGAAAATAAAAACAACCGATAATAAAACAAAGGCATAAAAAATAAAGCTCACGCAAGGCAAAAAAGAGAGAGAGAGAGAAAGAGACAGAGGTAAACTCGAAGAACGAGGAATTTGATACACGTCACAATAAAACGACGACGTAACGTCAGCGAGTTGCGACGGAATAGCCGTGAAATTTGTCCGCGATTTATTTCCCACTGACGCGCAATATTTTTTCGTTGCCACGCGCGGGGGACACGATATCGTCGATCGCTACGTACCAAAAGATCGCTTTTCCTTGAACGACTTGGGTGTCAAGCTCATCCTCGGGTCGACGGATTGTCCGATATACGAGGCGACCACTATACTACGACGTAGTATATTGTGTGTAGCGTCCGCGTATCAGCCGCGGGATTATTCGCCAGTCGTCAGTGCGCGAGCCGAGAGGAAAATTCACGATCAGCTGTGAATGCCCAACAGCCGAGGACTCTCTACCGACTACTGCCTACCGAGGATCGGGGGTATTTTCGATGTGTGTACCGAAATCAAAATAAAGCCAATGACGCTACGCCGTTGGGTGTTAGGTGCGGTTAGGTCGTTATCGGGAGACCAGCGCGCTGTGGCGGCCGAGAGATACGAGGGAATGTTTCGCAGAGCCCGACCTTACCGACGATGATGAAAATGTGAAATACCGACTTTGCACCTCGAGAGTTTGGATGTGACGTTTTTTGCGAATTGTGAACGGATCGAAGGGAAAATTGAAATACAGACGCTATTAATGTGAATTTGGTGCGTGGATTAGTCTGAATTTTGATTTTCGAAAAAAAAAAAAAAAAAAAAAAAAATTACAGACCTGTACAGTACTCAATTACAGTAATTGATCTGTAATTTTTTTTTTCTTTTCGAAAATCAAAATTCGGATTAATTCACGCACGAAAATAAATGTATAGGACCTCGCAGTAAAGATCATAGGGCATTATAGGACAAAACGTCGTAGGTTGTCATAGGGCAAAACATGGCGGTGACCACTGCTGGAGGACGCCGCCATGTTGTCCGCGATGCTGACATCCCTACCTTATCGACGATCGATAGATACGAGAAGACTCTTATTTACGCGAGGCAAAGCCTATATTCGATCGCCTTGAAAACCTGGTTTGGTTTCGCTAATCGAGCATAAATTAATTGGTACCATTTATTTGATGATATTAATTGTTGGAATAATTGTTGTTATTTGAAACGCGTTTGAGACAATATTTAGGGATCGGGTCGTTGGCCTTTGTTGACATTGGATCGGCTGTAGATATTCAACATTTACGAAGACCGTTTTTGTTGGTTAATTATAATTGTTTAAACAAACATATTTTATCGTGCAGACAGAAATGCACGAAATTTTGTGAGTATTGTACATTGAACCCAACAATTCGGTTAGTGCAATGTATTCGATTATATCAATTGTTTAATCAATTATTATTCCTCGAAATTGAGATACCTCGAAATCGGCTTATCGAATGCTATTTAAAATAATTATATCTGCAATGAATAAAAGATCCAAAATCCCACGAAAAAAAATCAAGACAAGTATTTTCGCAAAACTAAATCCTTTGCAAAAAGTGGGGAGAGACTTTGGTGTTTTGGTATTTCTCTTTTTTTGTGGGATTCCCTTCACTTCCACCATTTTCGCACTCACATAGCCAGCCCAGCCGCTCGCACGTACAAAACACATAGGCCGCGCGTAACTTTGTATACGTACAGGTCGTTTCACGCCAGGTCGACCGTGTCTTAAAAAATCAACAAAAGCTACTCACATTTATCTTTTAATTCAATTTAATTTAAATATCTTTTAATATAATTCATCATTTATTAAAAAAATCTTTTTTTTTCGCAAAAAAAAATCATCATTCCTTCCCGATTCACGCCAGGTCGACCGTGCTGAAGAAAACCAACCAAAGCTACGCATATTTATCTTTTAATTTAATTTAATTTAAATATCTTTTAATATAATTCATCATTTATTAAAAAAATCATTTTTTTTTGCAAAAAAAAAAATCATCATTCCTTCCCAATTCACGCCAGGTCGACCGTGCTGAAGAAAACCAACAAACGCTACGCATATTTATCTTTTAATTTAATTCATCATTTATTTAAAAAAAAAATCATTTTTTCTCGCAAAAAAAAATCATCATTCCTTCCCAATCCCGCGACTCTCGCGTCGGTCCACTTGACGCGAAACGCCCCGTGCGTCCCACCAGCAGCAGCAGCAGCAGCAGCTCGGCTCCTCTGTGGGGTCGCCCCGCGCGCGCCTCGAGAGATCCGTGAAACGCGCACGCGCGCGCGCGCGCTCTCGAGCGCTTAACCGTTGGCTACGGGAGTCGCGGCGATTCAGTTCCCGGTCGTCGGGCACGCGGCTACGTCAAGCGGCTTCCACGGCCACCGTACCACGTGTCCTTCGCGTCGGAACGCAAAAAAAATTTCTTTAAAAAAACACACACACACAGCCACAACAACAAACAAAAACGAAAACCAACAAACCCACGAAAAAAAACCTTAAAAAAAAATCTCCACCCGCCAATTGTAAATACAGCAACATTCCAAGTGCGCGTCAAAGTTTCCGTTCAACCTCAGTGCGAAGCCTCCAACTAAATTGCACAAAAAGCCGCGAAGCTAAAAAATCGCCGCCAGCGACAAAAAAATCGTCCACGAAGCTTCAAACACATAAAAACACATAAAAAAACGAAAACCGGATTTTCTCTCCGTGGTCACTGTTGTTGTTTACGAAATCCCCGAAAGCCCGAAGCTCTTTATACGACACAAAAGCCCTCAGCTGTTAAACACGAAACGCGAGTATATAAAACCTGTGTGATATATATATATACATATATATATTCGTACGACGCCGCCTGCAGCACGCAGAAAAATTACCAACACTGCCGGAATGCCTGCACGGAGATATTGACTCCACGGAGGCGGCATAGACACCGCGGAGCGTGCAGCGACACGACTCTCGAGGGAACGACGGGGGGTGGGGGGGGAGGGGGAGGTGAGGGAGGGAGCCCCGCGGATGCTTCCGGGTGCTACGTGTGAGTGTGTTCAACTCGAGGTCACTCGCGAAGTGGCCTCGCGACTACTGCCTGCCTTAGCCGCAGAGCCGCCATCACCTCTTGCCTCTGTCGCGTCGCGTCTTACGTGGCAGACGATGAGACGCGTTCGCGCGTCGATGCAGCCGCAGGAATAGATTATATTGTTTCGTTTACCCGCTAAAACCGGCGGCGCGCTCGCTACGCGCGCCTCGCCTCGCCTCGCTCACAGCGAGCAGGTGTCTTCCAATCAGTGACCTCCTCGCCCTCGCCGAGGAACCAACTCGTCTCGGATCGCGCGCTGCGCGTTACGCCGCGGCGCTGGTAACCACCACGTGCTCTCCTCTTCGTCTCTCTTCGTCTCTCTCTTCGACCTTCTCGGGGCTTTTTTGTGTCCCCCCCCCCATCTACCTTCTTGGGGCTTTTTTGTGTCCCCCCCACACCTCCCTTCACGGGGCTTTTTTGTGTCCCAAACTTCCCTTCACGGGGCTTTTTTGTGTCCCAAACCTCCCTTCTCGGGGCTTTTTTGTGTCCCTCTGACCTCCCTTCTTGGGGCTTTTTTGTGTCCCCCCCAACTCCCTTCTCGGGGCTTTTTTGTGTCCCCCTCATCTCCCTTCTCGGGGCTTTTTTTGTGTCCCAAACCTCCCTTCTCGGGGCTTTTTTGTGTCCCAAACCTCCCTTCTCGGGGCTTTTTTGTGTCCCTCACCCCCACCTCCCCCCCTCCTTGGATAACGCGAGTTGGGCGATCGCGTGACAATTGCATAATGCGCGGTCGTGTTTGACGCTCGTCGGGGATATAATTGAGAGAGCGGGAGAGATAAGACGGAAAAATTACGGGGAAAGAGAATTGAGTCGTTAGTTAAGTGTGCGCTCGGGCAGCGAATTTCGCGGAGCTGAGTTGAGTTAGTAGGCACGTTATTAACGTGGGGTGTGTTATATATATTGGGCGACGTGTTTGTGAGGAAGCGAAGTTGTGACTTTACTTTGGTGCGGTTTTTTGGTGGTTTTGTGAAGGAAAATGTGCGGGAAAAAGTGGATTCTGACTCTCGTGATTTTGATGGTGGGGATCGATGGACGGGTCGATGGTTTTACGAACCAGTGGGCCGCGCATATCGAGGGCGGCCCCGAGGTCGCGCATCGCGTCGCACGGGATCACGGATTTGAGTATCTTGATAAGGTTTGTTGATGTGTTTCTTTGTGGTGGACGTTGGCGCCTAAAAATATTTTTTTTTTTGTAAACCTGGATACGGCCAAAAATATGTCATCTAAAAATATTTTTGTTTAAAACATGTATATACACTTTACAAATAACGAAACATTTTTTTTTGTTAAAAAACTTAATTTAAGGTTCGTTTCGCATAAATTTGGGGGATATGAGAGAGAATTAAAGGCTGAAAAAATTCATACGTTTTCGGAAAAACGAAGGAATTATTTTCATGAAAAAAAAAAATTGGGGCATCGAAATATTTGTTAAACAATATTTTTTAAAATAAATTTGATAATAACATTTTCGAATTATTATTATGCAAAATTAATCTTTTCGGTACCTTTAATGTGCATGAATTTTTCCCGATTTTTATACCACCGAAAAGTGTTTGCAATTCTCTCTCATATCCCTCGAATTTTTTATGTCATTTTTCATGTACATTTTTTAATCTAGCAAGTCGATATCGAAGCTCCTGCATATCATAGCTATTGCGGATTTAGTAATTCAAATTGCGTTACTGTAATAACGCAATTTCGATAGTTTACGTCGATAGTTCGATATACGTCGAGTTTATCCGATGAGAGCGAAGCTTATGCAGTGTCAATTTTGATTAAGCTTCTATTTTTGTTTTCCCGACGCGGAATTATTAATGAAAATTCGACAAAACCCGAGCGGAGGATTCGACAAACTGTTTCAGCGATTCAACAATTCGAGTTCAACGAATTTTTATCATGTTGAAGTTTGCATCGATGGAATGCAACGAAATTCAGAAAAAAATTAATCCTAATTAACCCAAATGATGAAATAAGGTATAAAAAGTCATAATATCAATTATTTCCTATGATGATTTTTTGTAGCTAATATAATTTATTTATTCTATTTATTATATATAGAATATATCTATTTATTGTCTATATATAATATATATATATCTATTTATTGCCTATATATAATATATATATCTATTTATTATATATATAGAATTAATTCTATTTAATTAGATTTTTTTTCTGATTTTCGTTGCATTCCAATGCAAACTTCAACATCACGAATTCCTCGCATTCAGAGACGACCAAAAAATGTATTTTCATTTCTGGCACATAAGCCAATAAATCGTGCAGCATATTTCGATCCCCATTGTGCAATATCGTCCCACATAATTGACGCGGGCGAAACCCGCGTATGGCTCAACGTTCGTTGCTATTTCGTTTTCGGAGAGGGTCTCAAGAAAGAAAAGACTGGCAAAGGGCAATCCGCCTGCCGCCCCCCCCCCCCCCCCCTCTTCCCACTCAGTTCGCGTTCGGTTTACATTCAGTCGGTGTCCCCACATTGCCTCGGTCTCCAGCTCCCCTACGTAAACAGATAGACGGCGGGTGTTACGAGCGCAATTCGTTAGGAAAGCGTCGAGGCCGAATTCCCGATGGAGGATACACAGTCCACCCCCCTCCCCCCTCCCCCCGCTTCCCCACCGCTCTATATATAGAAGCACGTTGCTCGCTTCTATCTCGCGCGCGCGATTTTCCGGGAGGAGGAGAGGAAATCGACGGCGGGCTGTGTGCAGCACTTATTCGCCGTCGCGCTGCTGCTGCTCGCTGCTGCAATCGAACGCGAGTGGCGCGTAGCGTGTGTGTCGGTGGCCATTGACCGAATACTCGGAAGATTGCGCGCGCGCGGGGGGGGGAGAGACCCGAAGGGTGTATTCCAGGCGGGGTTCGACGACGAGCCTGCTTGCTGTGCGCGCCTCGGGGAAAACCTGGATACGGATTTTCCTCGCGGAGTCCCCCTTTTTTATTACGCGAGACGCGGGGATATATGTAGGCAGGGGAAGCCGGGGTAAAATGGGCCTCTGGGGTAAAACGGACCACCCTTTTTGTTTGATCGAAAGAAAAATAATAATAATAATACAAAAAAATATAATAACGATAATAATAAACATTAAAAATATAATAATAATAATACAAATTTAAAAACATAATAATAATAATAATAATAATAATAATAATAAAAATTAAAAAATATAATAATTATAATCAATTTTAAAAATGTAGGGTAAAATGGACCCCCGTCTCCGTTGTAATTCTTGAGGCTTTTTTCTTCGTTAAAACTTTTTTTCTCGCCGTTCTCCGTGATTTTTTTTTTTTAATTCGCGGGCTTCTTCGGCAACAACTTTTTTTTTCTTTATTAATTCTTGTCTGTACGGCGAATCCGTCACGACTGAAATGTGCTTTTGGGTCACATTTGAGTAAAAGATCCAAATAATTAACACTCGTGCCGATCGATACCGTTTTGTGTAGTAATTCATATTTGTGCCGGATTCTACGGGGGAGAGGGGCCATTTTACCCCGGCCATTTTTTTTTTGCTGACGTTCAAAATTGATGACTCGTATCGAATTTTGGAGTGAAAAGCAATGAAAAAGCACTTTGGGTTTTGTCGTAGAGCTATTTTTTGCTCAGGGGGTCCGTTTTACCCCGGCTTTCGTTGTATATGTATGTAGAGGGACCCCGAGCTATAACCTCACGTGCCGTCGTGACATGTTTGGCAGCACTTTTGAATTTACGATTGTTAGCCGGCGAATGATAATAACCAAGTTGGAGGAAACGCGACCCGACTGCCGCGTTGCGCAAATGTTATTTGCAGTTCGCGTTGGTACCGGGGAATTCCGATAATTCATCGACTCTGCGAAATATTCAGCGAGATATGGATTATTGAAGCGACTTGTCGACGTGGGATCTCAAGACTCTTGTCTGAAATAATGAACTGGCTTACGATTTCGCTATTCAATAACGAAGAGAACGCCGCGAGGCGGAACGCGATATCTTGATTTGTGAACTTTTCACAGAACTTAAAATGATTTTTTCCTTCAATTTTTCGCGAAAAAAAAATTTTCGGTTTCGTAAAGTTTGAAAACCCTATCCGATGGGAAATTTCCCGCTGATTCCAAAAAGCACCGTTGTTTGCCCGAAAAATAGAAAATTCGATGAGAAAAATGCGAAAAATGATTCTTCACTTTTTTCGAAATTTCGTCACTTCACTAAAATCGAGGTTACTTTTTTTTGGATCGATCGAATCGGGATTTTCTTCTTCCATTCGAAAGATAACTTAATAACGAAGAGAATGCCGCAAGACGGAACACGATATCATGATTTTTAAATTTTTCACAGAATTTTAAAGTTGAACCCTCAAAAATCGCAAATTTTTCAAAGGGGTACCCCTTCAATTTTTCGCGAAAAAAAAATTTTCGATTTCATAAAGTTTGAAAACCCTATCCGATGGGAAATTTCCCGCTGATTCCAAAAAGCACCGTTGTTTGCCCGAAAAATAAAAAATTCGATCAGAAAAACGTGAAAAACGATTTTTTCGTTCAATTTTCCCTTCAATTTTTCGCGAAAAAAAAATTTTCGATTTCGTGAAGTTTGAAAAGCCTATCCGATGGGAAATTTCCCGCTGATTCCAAAAAGCACCGTTGTTTGCCCGAAAAATAGAAAATTCGATGAGAAAAATGCGAAAAATGATTTTTCACTTTTTTCGAAATTTTGTCACTTCACTAAAATCGAGGTTACTTTTTTTTGGATTGATCGAATCTGGATTTTCTTCTTCCATTCGAAAGATAACTTAATAACGAAGAGAATGCCGCAAGACGGAACACGATATCTTGATTTTTGAATTTTTCACAGAATTTTAAAGTTGAACCCTCAAAAATCGCAAATTTTTCAAAGGGGTACCCCTTCAATTTTTCGCGAAAAAAAAATTTTCGATTTCGTGAAGTTTGTAAACCCTATCCGATGGGAAATTTCCCGCTGATTCCAAAAAACACTATTGTTTGCCCGACAAATAAAAAGTTCGACCAGAAAAACGTGAAAAACAATTTTCTCCTTCAATATTTCCTTCAAATTTTCGCGAAAAAATTAATTTTCTATTTCGAAAACTTCGAAAACCCTATCCGACGGCAAATTTCCCGCTGATTCCAAAAACCCCCATTATTTCCCCAAAAAATCAAAAACTCGACTTGAAAAACGCAAAAAACTTTTTTTGCTGCTCACATCGAAAACGCGAAAAAAAAAAAAAAAAAAAAAAAATTCCCTCTAATTTTCCAAAATCGGTATACATTTCCTGCTCTCTCCCCCTACTCTCCCTCGCACAAGACATCCACCAATCGGTCACGTCCTCGCGGGGGGGTCGCGCGTCAGCAGCGAAAACAATGCAAAAAGGCGATAATGGCTCGACGGTGGATAACTATAAATCAGATGCTCCCCTGCACGGTTGGGTGGGGTGGGTTGGTGTGAGCAGAGGGTACGAGTGGTGCGTTCGGTGTGTACGCAATCACGGCGGTAATTCAATTTGATTGCGCGAGTTGTCTCTGCTTGGTGCAGCGGTGCTCGGTGCAGCTGCCACACAGCTGAAGCGCGTCGTGTACGGCCGGGCGTGGATCGCGAGAATTCTGTAGTTCTCCTCTCCCGATGTATAGTGCCAGTCTATCCGTTATTGTATCCCCTCTGTACACTCAATACACTCAGCCCAACGCGGCCAAGTTGATTCGCGGGCGCGCTCGTTTTCCCCGTGCACCAGCTATATATATTTTGCGCCACGTCGACGCGCGCGCGGCGAAATTCATGGCACGTGATGGAAGCGTTTCGATGATAAAAGTGGCACTGCAGCCGGAGAGATAAATGGATACTCCGGGCGCGAGCGCGCGCAGGGCGCGGAGATTATATCCGGGCGGCCCCGGGTAATATTAATTCACCGGGCGCAAAACACCGAGAGGAGAAGACAATTACGAAATTTATCAGCGCGACGCGCGCTATTCGGGCGGTCGATGCCGACGAAACCTAGGGGGGAGGCGAGAAATAAAAGTGACTGAGTACAGAGAAATGTTTGTTTCGTACTCCTGGGCCTGTAGCTGACGAAAACTGCCGTGCGACAAAGTATACGATAACCCACGAATTATGGTGACACTGAAAAAATCGCATTTTACAGATAATCTTGGGTACCAACTTCGTATAATTCAGGCAATCCCTAACGCCGGGCGTAGCGAAAGCGTTTACAGTCTATAAAAAATTCTCCCTACATTTTTATCACGACAAAAAAATTAAAAAATGATAATAATGATGATAATAATAATAATGATGATGATGGTGATGATGAAAATAATAATAATGATGATGATGGTGATGATGAAAATAATAATAATGATAATGATGATGATGATGATGATGATGATGATAATGATAATGATGATAATAATAATACAGCAATTTTGTAAAATAGTATTGAAAGAAAAAACATATGTACAGTCAATATTGTATTATCAATAAGCTGCTTTTACTACCGAAATAAAATAAAATAAAATAAAATAAAATAAAATGGGCTGAAGGACCTCGGTCGACGGCCCGTTGATAATACAGCAATTTTATAAAACAGTATTGTGGAGAAAAAAACACCAAATCTACAGTCTATATTGTACTATCAATAAACTGCTTTTCCTGCTACTAAGAAAAAGTAAAATAAAATAAAATAAAATAAAATAAAATAAAATAAGCGTACACAGGCGTAACAGCTGAGGCAAAAAGAAACACGAAAAGCATTGGAAAATAAGGCGCAAGCGAATTACCGGGGAAAAAAGGAAGGAAAGAAATTTCGAGGAAGGGGAGTGAGAGAGAGAGAGAGAGATAAATAAATAGTTACGGTTATCGCGTGCACCGAACGATCACCGCTGAGCTATCTTATACACCCATACCTATTGTATTATTTTTCTTCTTCTCCCAACCGCTGCTCCTCTCGTTTTCCGTTCAGTTCGCCGGCCGCCAGAGCTACATGTACAGATGGCAGAAGCGGAGAACATTACCTGAATTCCTTTTCGCCCCTCGTTATGTCCACTCCTCCGGGCGAATGGAACGAAGCTTTGAGAGAGCCTCGGATAGCCGTCGTCGAGGTTGGCGTCGTTGCACGCCGCTGCTCCCCCCTCGACGCTCTCTCCCCCCGGCTTGTGTTGGGAGAAAAGGGCGAGAAAGCGAGCAAGAAATAGCGAGCCCGTGAGTGGCTGAGTGCGAGGGACCAGCAGCGGCAGCGGCAGCAGCAGCGCCTCGCTATGTCGCTCGACGCCGACGTAGATATAGCCGAGTTACGTATACCGCTGAAAGAAGGTCTCCGGCATTTTTTTTCTCCCCCCTCGAGTCTCTCTCGCGTATAGATTGAAATAGCGGAAAAGAGAAGAACAGAGAGAGAGAACGACAGGAGGAAACGCGTCGCGGTCATAGAACGGCGATTCAAAGGAAAACAGGGTCAAGCGGATGGCGGGGGACGAGGGACGCCCGTAGCGAAACGCCGCGCCGGTGTGGTACCGAAAATATAGATTTTTTTTTATTCTAAAGATTTTAAATCAATGGATTTATTTTTATTTTTTTTATTTGGTTTTATTTATTTTTTTTTAATTAATGGAAATTACGTAAAATTATTTTTAATTATTTAAATAATTTAGTAGAGTAAATTAAAGTAGAGATTTCAATAAATGGAACATTTTTATGTATTTTTTTTATTCGATTTTATTTATTTATTTTAGATAAATGAAAATCATGTAAAATTATTTTTAATGATTTCAATAATTTATATAATTTAAATAATTTGATGGAAAATTATTGCAATTGATTTAATAATTTATATAATTTAAATAACTTTGTGGAAAATTATTTTAAGTGACTTAAATAATTTACATAATTTAAGTAATTTAAATAACATTATTTTAAATCAAGAAGTTTTTTTTTAAATTGAACAATTGATGAAGCAGAACGCGCTGATAGTAAAAAAACAAGGTAATGGCGAAAGTTCTGAGTACTACCGAGTTGCCCCCGAAATTTCGTTTTCACGGCCACCCGAATGCCGTGCAAAAAAAACAGAACGCTCGGAGAGCCGCGCAGCTCTCCTCGATACAGTCAAAATAGGCGAGCGGATACTTTCCTGCCGTGTCGCACACGTTTCCCGGATTTGGTCGATCAGTCGCGCGCACGCGATCCGCGGCATGGAGATTAACTCGAGCAGCCGCTCGTGAACGTTGCAATTGACATTTCAACGTCACTGCGCGTAGACCTCGTTCGATTTCCCAGTCATCGTCGAGACCCCGGCGAATTAACGGGGCGGAATAAAAAAAAATCGTGTCTTCATCAATCCCGTCGAAAGCGTGACGAATTCAGCGCTCTACGAAAATCATCGATATCATTTCGTTTGAAAAATTATTTCGTCAGCCCGCTGTGTTCCCGAATATTTTTTTATCATTCATCATCATTCAAAAACGAATGTTTTTTTTTATCATTCAAAACTAATATTTTTGTATCATTCAAAACTAATATTTTTTATCATTCAAAACTAATATTTTTTATCATTCAAAACGAATGTTTTTTTTATCATTCAAAACGAATGTTTTTTTTATCATTCAAAACGAATGTTTTTTTATCATTCAAAACGAATGTTTTTTTATCATTCAAAACGAATGTTGTTTTTTTTATCATTCAAAACGAATGTTTTTTTTATCATTTAAAATGAATGTTTTTTTGGACATAAGCTTGAGAAATGGAAACCCAGGTAGCGTAGGTACTAAACGCTCACAAAAGACCCTTCGGCGTTATCTCGGGACCCAACTTGATCTGTTATATATGGGGAAAGTCGGGGGACGCGTTGCGGACCTTCGTCTAGCTCGGCAGCCACACAGGATGTTCAAACCCGCATAGAAATATCCCCAATCGATCATGTAACACAATCTCCGTACCAATATCGCGATTCATTAACGCAAAAAATGCGCAAAAAAATGCCAAACGAAAGTGCCCGACAAGCCCCGGTCTCCCCTGCTCCCGAAGATTGCGCAAGCTTAACGACTTTTTGCGTCCGCTTCAGACTGGTTTCCAGCGTTATTGTCGTTTTGCAAGTCTCGCAACACCTGAGTCACGCCTTCACGGCAACACCGAACTGCAATAATGTATTATTTCTGTCCTATCTATACCGTCGCTTTGTTTAATTTCTTGCTCAATGATTCCCTATGATTCCTTTATGAAGCTGAACGATAAATTAAATGAGTAAAAGTTAATAACGAAGGAAAGAGAACGTAAAATATTACCAAGGAAATTCAAATATTATATCAAGGACATTTAAATATACTAAACTCAGTAAACCGGTGTTGAGTTGAATGTAATATGTAAAATGGAAATCCGTATCATGTTTCAATACAATTATTCCTATACCGAGTGATCCACATGCAATGAATGCGAGGGTCGATTATGCAGAATCTAGGGAAGCTGGCGTACGACCTGCACCTAAATAAACAGAACCGTGGAGAACATCAGAGGGTCCTGAGAGAGGCTCGAAAAGATTCTTATACGATGCGGACGAGCTCGAATGATGAGACTGATGAGATGATGAAATAAATACTGAGATGCTTCAATGAAGCAAACGACAAAGTATAACAGCGAATGAAAAGCCAAAACCGAACAAAAAAAAGTAAAACATTGTTAAGGAAATTTAAATACTGAACTCAGTAAACCAGTATTCAGTTGTATAACATGTAAAATAGAAATCCGTACCATGTTTGAACGCAATTATTCCGATACCGAGTGATCCACATGCAACGAATGCGAGGGGTCGATTATGCAGAATCTCGGAAAGTTAACGTATGACCTGCGCCTAAATAAACAGAACCGTGGAGAACATCAGAGGGTGTCCTGAGAGGGTCTTGAAAAGATTCTTATACACAGTCTCGAATGATGAGACTGATGAAGATGATGAGATGTATCACAACGAATTAAAAGTCAAAAACGAACAAAAAAAGTAAACCATTGTTAAGGAAATTTAAATACTGAACTCAGTGAACCAGTTCAGTTGTATAACATGTAAAATAGAAATCCCGATACCGAGTGATCCACATGCAACGAATGCGAGGGGTCGATTATGCAGAATCTCGGAAAGTTGGCGTACGACCCGCGCCTAAATAAACAGAACCGTGGAGAACATCAGAGGGTGTCCTGAGAGGGTCTTGAAAAGATTGTGTGATACGACGCGGGCTCGAATGAGGAGACGTTTCGAGGTCTAGACTCGTCTATAGGTAGAGAGTGAGAGAGACCAGGTTGAGCTTGGCGACGTCGAGATGGAGAGCTCTGTGTTGTTGTGCGCCGTGTATAGGCGGCGTTAAGCGGGCGGCGCGCGAGAGGGAAAGGGAAAGAGCTGCTTGAGCGGTCGGAACGACAGACAGACAGTCAGACAGACATCAGACCCGGATCGAGTGAGGCTCGAGCGGGAGTGAGTCAAAGAATTCTCGCGCGCGCGCGCACGAGGCTCTCTATACATCCTGCATGCAGTGAAAGTCCAAGGGAGATGGAGCGAGAGAGAGAAGCAGTTTGACCGGTCAGAATATTCTCTCCTACTCTCCCGCCTTCGCCTCTTTCACGACACGGTAGTCTCTTCTCGCTTCTAGCCTCGGCTCGGGCTCTCGGCTCTCTCGCGCCAGTCTCCAGGTGAATCGGTCAATGTTTTCATGCGCGGATTCGACGCAGCCGGCACACCGCCGCACGCCCCACGTCGACTCTGTAACTTCTACAAATCAAGAACTGTGTCCCGCGGACGAGCGATCGAGTACGTTTTAATTAAAGCCTACGAGTCGTAACCGTGGAAGACAAAAACGGTGACATCGAGAGCTTTTGCATTGATCGTAAAACGTAATCGCAGGTTTCGGTTTTTGGTGCTTTTTGTGATAAATGTGAAGAAATGGTACTTTATGACACTAGTGCGATAAAACTTTTTTTGACGAGTGTGTAAAATAGTACTTTATGGCACTAGTGCGATAAAACTTTTTCTGATTCTGAAAAAAATTTCTGATGCTTTTTCTGAGTGTGAAAAATAGTACTTTACGGCACTAGGGCGATAAAACTTTTTCTGATGAGTGTGAAAATAGTACTTTACGGCACTAGTGCGATAAAACTTTTTCTGACGAGTGTGAGTTTGCAGCACGAGATGAAGGCGAGGTTTTATTTCACTCGGTGCGTAAAACCGCGTTTTATGTCACGAGTGCGTAAAATCGTATTTTACGCACGTGTGGCATATAATATTTTTTGACGTTGTATGCGGAGAATTCCATTTTACGCACTGTGCGAAAAACTCGATTTTACGCACTGTGCAAAAAAATGCGATTTTACGCATACTATGTGAAAAAAATCACTAAAACCCAGCCTAGGATATTTTCGCCTTTTGTTCGAAGGATTTTGCGTAATCTTGCGTGCGCCGAATACGAATCCACGAATTAATAGTATTCCTTTTACACGATTATCCTCCACTACGCGAAAGTCCTCTCGGCGAGTGGCGTATTTTGCGCAATGGGCTGTCCTGTAAGCCGGCGCGCGCACCGCAAAAAAAAAAAACGAAAAAAAAGTTGAAAACTCTCGTGGCCCAGTTGGTGAAGGGCGAGAACGGGAAACGGATATGCGGGCGATGAGCGGGAAGCGCGCGGCGCGGATAAGCAGTCGTCGTGTTGGGTTTAAAGTCCCCCGGCGCAGATTTATTTTTCGGCACCTACAAATCCCGAACCTCGCAGACAGGATTTGAATAAACCTCGCGAGTCCCGAGACGCTGGAAGACGATCGCGGTTGTATCTGGGGATTTATACCGGGGAAAAGTGGCAGGAAGTGATACGAGCGAATGTGAAGATCAGCGAAAACTAATCACGGAATCACTTTTGGTACGTGACTTGGTTGCCACATTGACTATGACTTCTTCGGCCGAGGTCGTTCGAAGAAAATATAATATTGACTTCAGGATGTTATTTAATTTGCTTCAAAGAAATGTTTCTTTGGTTGAGACTTCAAGGGGATTTCCTTGAAGCAAGGAAACTTTTTACCCCGGTGAAAACCCCCATTCGACCGACATTTACCGAGAAAATAATCTCGAAATGCGAAAGATCAAAGATCATTTTTGTATCTCTCGAAACGGGTTTTCCACGCTGTTTTCGCTGTACGTGATGACGAAGGGAATAACAAGAAACGATCTTATCAAGTTCATGAGTTCAGTCGCTGACTTCATTTAATCGGATTAAATTTCGTCTTGCGTGCAACTGCAATGGAAATGACACTATTTGTACACGTGAACGCTATGAGATTTTTTTTCATAGCTCGACCCTCACGAAGGTCTGGAAGTTAGTCTTCTAAGGAACTCAGTGGGAATCATGTAAAGATGGCCTTCATTTAAATTCAGAAGGTCCTTGCGAATTAATGTATTTATATTTTTTGTAGTTGTCAAATATTTTTAATTCTGATATGAGTTCCAGTTGCAGTAATGCAAATTTTTTTATTTTTGAAGTCAGCCAACAGAACTATTAATATAAAGTATATAGAACTTCGGAACTGCATCGGCGGCTCCTAGAACTGGTCTTGTTTTTACGATGTTTTAAAAATAGTGGGCTAACTTCACACCGGTTTTTCCCTCTTCGCTAATTCAACGTAATAATTGAAACGGGGCGTAACCCGAGTAGCGCCGCTGCGGTAAAATAGCACGTGGGAATGAGATCAGCGAGAATGTAAAACGACACGTGCGTCACAAAAGCGATGATCCTTCCTGGCTTAATTCATTATTATCACCAACATTCCTCTTCATCTATACCCATATGAACCTATATTTTTATATAATAAATCAAATAAAATAATCTCTATCAATATTTTTCATCTACACCCATATGAACCTTTATTTTTTGTCATTTTATTTTATTTTATTAAAGAATAAATAAAACAAAATAAAATAAACTGATGTCCAACATTTTTTTAAATTAAAGAATAAATAAAACAAAATAAAATAAAATGATGTTCAACTTCTTTTTTTTTTTCCATCTATACCCAATGCGTTTTTCTTCACGACAGACCCGTAACGACAATGTGACATTATCATCCGCCAGTAGTAAAAAAAAAACGAAGTCGATAGCATAGGCGCGGCGCAATTGTGAGAAATTTAGTTATTTCTGTGCGGCGGTGTGGCGGTGGCAGCCGAGACGAAGGTGGGCACAGAGAGCAGCAGCATCCCTTCGCAGAAGAACCGAGAGAGAAGCAAGCAGCTAGCCAGCCAGCCAGCCAGCCAACCAGCCAGCCAATAGAGCAGCACATCGCACGAGCGTGGAATTCAACTCGGCTAGGCTGTGGAGACTCTCCGAAGTTTCGAGCGTTGGGAAGGCTTATCGATTATTCGGCCTCCGACACCAGGAAAGCAAGAGCAGAGCGTGGCTTGGCGCGCAGTTTCCACCGAGACGTGGACCGCGGCAATTTCTCCTTCCCCTTCGTCTCTCTCTCCTCGCCCTTCGTCGTCTTCCTCTTCGCTCCTCTTCTTCCTCTTCTTCTTTTATTTCGACGCCACCTCCGCTTCCATCCTCCCTTCGCTCTCCCCTCAAACGCCAATCGAGTTGAAACTTCTATCGTGCAGTGGCACTTGGTTTCCGACTCGAGAATCCCCGAGATCTCCACCAGCAGCAGCGACGACGGGGAACCCGCCTGGACTCCTCTATCCGCAGTCAACTATTCCACGCTCACGTCGCCCACGACGACGACGACGACGACGGGTTGGTTGGGCTCTCTCTCGGATCACCCATCGTCGGATCCACCACTTTTCCTCACTCGCCGGAGCCTCCTCGATCCCCGACACACTCCGCGCTATTTTCACGTTTTTTTCTCTCCTTTCCCATCTCCCCGGCGTTCTCCGTCCTAGTTTTGCCTCGATCGCCCGACGTATTTCCGTCGACGGCTACGCAAACGAGCCTCGAAAAATCAAACTCAATCTCCCGTTGTGAGATTAAATTCTCTTTGGGTTTTTGGATTTTTTTTTTTTTTTTTTTGGTTGAGGAAATGACGAGGATGGAATTCCGATGATATAATTCGTTTAATGTTTTCTTCAGTTTTATCGGATTCTAGTTCGATAGGCGTTGCGGATATTTTGTGGCGTGGCTGTTTTGGGGATTTTTCACGTTTTACGGAGATTCTGAAATAGATTCTGATTCTGAAACGCGACTGGCTTTCCGGAGTCGGCTTAGGGTAGACTGGCTAATGCATGGAAACCTATGTATAGCAATGAATGATCAAAATCTTGTATATTTTTTGGAAAGTTGTTTGTCTGTTTGTTCCAGCCCCCTTAATTAAAGTCTACCCTAAATAATAAAGCTTCGCCCTCCCCTTAATTCAAGTCTGTCCCTAAATTAGAAATTTTGATTTATGTATTTACGAAAACGAAAAAAAAAAAAAAAAAAAAAAAATGTATCGATTTTGTAAAGTATGAACGTTAATTTTTTTTTTGGCCTTCTCTGAATGTTAAACATCGTTCATTTATATTAGGACGACTCCTGCCATTCGAAAGATAACAAAAAAAATTAGGAACGAAGTGTTCAACCATTTTCTTAACTGTTCAGTCATTAGTCGGTCTACCCTGCCTGAAGTTAATAAATAATAAAACACTTTCCCTACTTAAAACTTTTTATCAAAAAAAGAATAATTTCGGGTTTTCCATTATGGTCGCCTCTCCCCTGTAGACAACCCTCGTCGAGGTCGCGATTACAGTTTAGACGGTCCAGCGAGCCTCGAACTTTGATCGTTGAATTCCGTAGGGCAGCCGCAGCGGAGGAACTGAATCCAGGCATCGAACTAACGATAGTTTAGAGCGGGAAGCGGTGCACGCGTGGCTCCAAGTCTGTCGCTCGTTTGCTCACGGCTCGACGCGCTATCCCAATATTTCCAACTTGTCTTTGTCACAGAAGAACATTCTTGAAACTCGCCGCAGAGCTGACAACACACTGATGAAAGCGGCCGAGTTTCACAACGCGAAGTTTCACAACTTCTGCGATGTGGTTTTAGGCAAACATTGAAACAGAAATTGCGAAGGGAATGTTCTGTCAAATGGTCGAAAAAATATCGTAATATAGACATAATATTTTTCTGTCGTTTCTTGCTGCAAGAAAAATATCGTTATACATATAGATATATTTTTCTGTCGTTTTTGCTATGGAAAGAAATATTCTTATATAAATATATTTTTCTATCATTTTTGTTATAGAAAAAAAATTCTTATATTAATATATATTTCTATCATTTTTGCTATGGAAAAAAAAATTCTTATATAAATATATTTTTCTATCATTTTTGCTACGGAAAAAAAAATTCTTATATAAATATATTTTTCTATCATTTTTGCTATGGAAAAAAAAAATTCTTATATAAATATATTTTTCTATCATTTTTGCTATGGAAAAAAAATTCTTATATAAATATATTTTTCGATCATTTTTGTTACGGAAAAAAAAATTCTTATATAAATATATTTTTCTATCATTTTTGCTGTGGAAAAAAATATTTTTTTATAAATCTATTTTTCTATCATTTTTGCTATGGAAAAAAAAATTCTTATATAAATATATTTTTCTATCATTTTTGCTATGGAAAAAAAAAAATTCTTATACAAATATATTTCTCTATCATTTTTCCTATAGAAAAAAAAAAATTCTTATACAAATATATTTCTCTATCATTTTTCCTGTAGAAAAAAAAATTCTTATATAAATATATTTTTCTATCATTTTTTCTACGGAAAAAAATATTCTTATATCAATATATTTTTCTATCATTTTTCCTATAAAAAGAAAAAAAAAACAGAGGCAAACGAGACAAGAAGATGCGCGAAAAATGTGCGCGTCAAGCTAGGATGACCAGCAGCAGGAGCGACGCGGGCGGAAATGTGGGGCGACTATTTGTTTTTTTTTACTCAACGGTTCGCGCGCGTTTGCTT
Organism: Pimpla rufipes; assembly: GCA_963932165.1. Taxonomy (NCBI): domain Eukaryota; kingdom Metazoa; phylum Arthropoda; class Insecta; order Hymenoptera; family Ichneumonidae; genus Pimpla; species Pimpla rufipes. Next base: position 21,235,839 of record OZ010638.1, read on the forward strand.
CGCGTGAATAATCGGACGTGCACGGCTGGAGCTTTTGAGGGTTCTAAAATAATCTTCGTTTCTTATGCGCGATATCGTGCGGGGCTCTCTCGTCGAGCGAGCTCGGCGAGCTTCCGGGTGGCGGGCGAATTTCGAGCGTTTCCCATTATGCAACGTTTACACACATACCCGGGGACGGCGAGCGAAGGACTCGCCGCGGAATTCTCTAATAGTATCAGGAAGCTTCCGCGGCTGTATATGCAGGCGGCGGTAACTGCTGTGTGTGCGCGGGCCAAGTGCTCCGAAGCTGCAGTAGGTACTTCTGGAAGAAATACGGCACACACTATATAATTTAACATCAAGATACCAGCGGTAGCCGGCGGGATTACCTGACTAATTCGCGTGTGCCCAAAAAATTAATTTTCACCCCACGGCGGCATTTTCAACGCGCAGTTAATAAATTATATTTTTTTTCCTCTATAAATACGCGTGCAATAATACGTGACGATTCGACGACGCTCACGCCCACTTTTGGACTTTCCACCCCGCCTACTGTCTTTTATTTTCGGTATATCGACCTTCGGGTCTCTAGCGTCAGTCTCAAGTCGCATTATTGAATCCCCGAAAACTGCTTTAGATTTTTTTTATATTAACATCGTCAAGGAAATGATTTTGAAATAGTGGGGAAAAAAAATTCCACTATTTTTTGTGAGAGTTCATAAAACCGGCGCCCCGATTTTTTTTTCGTTTTTTTTTTGTGAAAATATATAGATGTCAACGAGGTAATTTAAATGTCGAACAATACGGATAAAAAAATTTAACGACGTTACACGAGACTCCGGGTTTTTTTTTCCACTGCAACGCCCATTTATTTGGCTATTAAAAGAGGCGGAAAACCCACGTTTAAAACTCATTTCTTGATATAACTATGACTCACATCGCGCGGTGTGCACATTCAATTATAAAGTAGCCGAACGCTGCTGGGACCGCTAGCTGCAGTTGTTGATTTGTGGCAACCGAAGCAATGGGGCCACCCGACGTACAGTAATATGGACAACGATTTCACATTGCAATTTCGTTGTAATAACTCAATTGAATTGATTTCTATTATCCTTATAAAGCCTGCCAATTAACCAATGGCGAACAATGGAATGTTGATATTGAATGTGGCTTCATGAACGGTGTGTAAATTTCCAGGAATTGGGACTTTGGGGTTTTAGATTATCTATGTACTATTCTTTTTATTTTTTATTTGTGTACCGAGTTCGCAGATCATATCGGATCATTATCTGGCAATTATTAGGTGGTCCATATTAGTCGACTTTGAAGTGGTTCGTATTAACCAACCTACGAAAAAAAATGCGATAGCTGTGAAAATGAATTTTCAAAATATTTCAATCCCAGGTCTTCATAGCGTTAATTTTGGGAAATCTATTCCTGCCACCATAGCAAAATTCCTCTCAAAAGGCTGTCGAAGTGAGAAACAACGAAACAAATCGTTTTCCGATTTCCTTTGTCTTTTTTTTTTATTGAAGTTCCTACTGCAGGCGGCGTTTGATGATAAATCCAGCGAATTCCTCTTAATCGCCCATAGCAACCGCTGTCGAAACGTGCAACACGTCATTGCCAAGCTTATCTTTCGTCTTGAAATGTTCTTATCTATCGACCATATTTTTTTTCTCTCACATCCGACTGACTGCACTCGTTATTTCGCGCAGTTGAATTCCTCTACTTTTGCGTAGCGATTGACGTCGAAGTTATATTTAACAGTGATCGAAACAAGACCTCAGTAATTCAAGCAGACACATTTGGCTCCAGGTAGAAAAATCATTCCAGCCGTATCTTTCCCTGATAACACCGGATGAACGTCAAGGTTTAGGTCTCATGTAGGAATCAAAAAGTACGCTTTTGAATGGGCGGTCTGACTTTTGCAGACGCAAAACTAGGATTAGGACCCAACAACGAATGCTTTTTTGGACATCGTAAGCCTAAAAATGGAAACCCAGTTAGTGGACTTTAGTGCACCAAATGCTCACAAATGAACCCTTTGGTGTTGTCAGGATTTCATGCAAAAAAATGACGTCTTGAAAACCATATTGCAATGGTGTTGGTTGAAGACATCACATGCAGAAAGCAAGTAGGCCACGTACAAAGCCACAAGGCGCAAAACCTAAATTTCCATTCCCATTAAAAAATAATGCCTCGCTCAAAATGCTTTAATATCCTAAAACTAAGATTAGGACCTAACAAGGAATTCTTTTTTGGACATCGTAAGCCTAAAAATGGAAACCCAGTGCAGACTTTAGTGCACCAAATGCTCACAAATGAACCCTTTGGTGTTGTCAGGATTTCATGCAAAAAAATAACGTCTTGGAAACCATATTCCAATGGTGTTGGTTGAAGACATCACATGCGGAAAGCAAGTAGGCCACATACGACTTCAACCTACAAGGCGCAAAACCTAAATTTCCATTCCCATTAAAAAATAATGCCTCGCTCAAAATGCTTTAATATCCTCGCACACCAAGAGAGACCATCAAACTGCAAAGCCTGATGGAAGGGTGTTGTGCAAAAGTTGGCAATACTTTGCCCCGTTCGCATAATGGTTAACCGCACGTAAAGTTCCCCCCCGCAATATCTTCGGGAGCGCACACGGCGGGCATATATTTAATATATTATAAAGAGAGTTCCGCACGCTCTGGTACAATCAGCATGGCGGCCCTCCTCCTCCTCCTCCGCCGCCTCATTCAGCCGAAGCGTTAGCGGGACGACGATGTTGTTATACTTTTTCGATAATCGATAGCTCGTGAACTGGGAAGTGGAGCAAGCAACAGCACACATGACATCGGTATCGGCCGTGTAGGCGAGCAGCAGCCCATATATTTCTATATTATGTATCGCCCATTCGCCCGCGGGAAGGGATCGGAAAAAACCTGTTTACAGCGCCCGAGGCTATCGAAGGTCGATTTTATTCCACGATTAGCCGGGCGAATTCGATCTACGTGTGCATACGCGCCTTGTACACGACGTTCGTAAATAGTCTATTTGCCTTGCCCAGCACAAACAATCCCCGCCAACGCCGAGCGGCAATCGTTATAACGCCATTTGCGTGCTAGTAGACACTGGGCTTGCATCATCAGGTTCTTTCGTCGTCACCTAATGTCATAAAAAAAAAAATTAAAAAATAACGCTGACGTGTTTCGCTTTGCATTTGTCATTCCGGAAGCAACGTCAAGAGCATCGTAATCGGTGTAGTCATGGTAGATTATTTCCTTGGCCTGTGTTGGCTATTTTTACAGGCCTAATGGAAGATATAACGTAGTTGAAGTTTGCATCGTGTGAATGCAACGAAATAAAAAAATAATAATTGTAATTAACCCAAATGATGAAGAGCAGGGATAAAATAATAATTTTTTTTTCGTGCCCTTATTTGCTATGGCAACGAAATAATAAAATAATAATTGCAATTAACCCAAATGATGAAGAGCAGGAATAAAATAATTTTTTTTTTTCGTGCCCTTATTTGCTATGGCAACGAAATAATAAAATAATGATTGTAATTAACCCAAATGATGAAGGGCAGGAATAAAATAATAATTTTTTTTTCGTGCCCTTATTTGCTATGGCAACGCAATAATAAAATAATAATTGTAATTAACCCAAATGATGAAGGGCAGGAATAAAATAATAATTTATCTTTCGTGCCCTTATTTGCTATGCTGACTTTTTATACCTATTTTCATCATTTGGTTTAATTACAATTATTATATTTTTTTCTCGTTGCATTCCAATGACGCAAACTTCAACATCATAAAATACAAGGATGTCTCATCCGTCTGTCCGATCAGATAAAAATTCGCGCCGCACGAAAACGAATGTGCAGGTGTGTTGTTTTTATTTTCGTCGCGCGATAGTCGAACACGAGTTGTGGAAATTTAACGACGATTTCGTCGATCACGCCGATCGTCGGGAGGTTGCGTTTCCGCTTGGGCCAGCGTTAAACGACCTTGTTATCGTCGGTGCGCGTCAGGTGTATCGCATAATGGCTATAGATACGCAGGCGGAAGAAGACAAGGGGTGGGGGGGTCAGGAGGGGGCCCGGAGGGAACGTGCCGGGGCGCCTGCTCGCTGCACCGGACAGTGTGGACGGCCAGGGGTGCGAGATGCGCGCGTCTGCTCGCTGCTCGAGATGTAGTTAACGAGGATCGTGCGTGTGCGTAATTGAAGCACGTATTCGCGATACCAGCCGTTGCCCCGCAGTACGCGAATACGTAACCATGGGTCGCGCCTCTCCGAGCCAAATCGATGTGCACCTGACGATAAGATCTGTCTTCCAGTTGACGTTTTCCTTTTCACTTTCATGGCAATGATGAATTTGGGGAGTTGCTTCACTTGGAACGTCCTCTGGGTTACGTGATCCTTTTTTTGGCTTACTGTTTTCGTTTTGATTTCCAAGTCAATGTCAAAGTTGAAGAGTTAGTTCACTTGGAACGTCCTCTGGGTTGCATGGAATTTTTTCTACTTATGGTTTTCCTTTCTACCTTCAAGTCAATGTCAAAGTTGAAGAGTTACTTGACTTGGAACGTCCTCTGGGTTAGATGGATATTTGTTTACTTATCGTTTTCCTTTCTACCTTCAAGTTAATGTCACAGTTGAAGAGCCACTTGACTTGGAACGTCCTCTGGGTTACATGGACTTTTTTCTACTTATGGTTTTCCTTTCTACCTTCAAGTCAATGTCAAAGTTTAAGAGCCACTTGACTTGGAACGTCCTCTGTGTTACATGGACGTTTTTTCTACTTATGGTTTTCCTTTCTACCTTCAAGTCAATGTCACAGTTAAAGAGCCACTTCATTTGGAAACGTCCTCTGAACCTTTTTCGACTTATCGTTTTCCATTCTACGTCCAAGTCAACGTTAAATTTATAGAGCCACTTCTTTTGGAACATCCTCCGTGTTACACGATCCTTTTTCGATTTATCGTTTTCCTTTATACCTTCCAAGTCAATGTCAAACTCAAAGAGCCACTTGATCTTTTTTTTTCGACTTTTTCCTCTCCACTTCCAAGTCAATGTCAAAGTTAAAGAGCCACTTGACTCAGACATCCTTTGCATTACATGCCCGTTATCTTCCATCCTATACATTCCTAGTCCGCTATCTGCTCGTTAGACATACCAAGCTTGGCTACTACGGCCTGGCAACAAACTGCGCGTTTTGTTCCTCACCAATGAAGCGCAAATTCCGCGTCGTACATGACAGCGCCAATCATTCGACTCGGCGTGTTGCCAGTGAGGTCGCGTTGACCGCGCCTCGTGTCAACCTCGTTGACCCGTCGTCAGCGTCGCGAAGGACACGCTCAACGATAGACACGACGTCAACAACTTTTGTCTTATCACCAGGCCAGCCGGATCGCGACTCACCCAGCCTGTAGATTCTCGTTCTCCACGTCTTTCCAGCTCAATCTGCCATTTTACCATGAACCACCCTATAACGGGTTCCCTTTTTTCTCGCTCTCCCCGGGCGTTTTGTCCCTTCTGCCTCTATCGGGGCAATCTGGACCTCGTTTTTTTATTCACCAGGAGGAAACAGACCTCGGCGACCACGACGTTGTTTCGTGTGTCAGTTTGCAGCCCTCCCTCCCTCCCTCCCTCCCCTCACCGCCTGCGTGCAATCCTCGACATCGAACACCCGCGCGCCCCAGCCCTCATCGATTTTTGGCCCAACCCTAGATGCCGCTGCTGCTGCTGCTGCTGCTGCCGCCGCCGCTGCGGTTCTTGCTCCGGTACGCGCCAAGCGAGATAGACGGCATGGAGAGCACGAGAGAGAGAGAGAAAGAGAGAGAGAGATAGACACCAAAGGGAAGCACAAGAGGAAACCAGCCCCGCTGGGCGACCTCCACTCTTTTCTCGTTTCGCTGCGAGAGAGAGAGATTTTTTTTTCTATCTCTCGTTACCAAAGCCCCCAGCGCACCACCGGCCTCACCGAACCCTCCCCGCACGCCCACGCCCCATGGTTGAGGATATCCTCTTGCGTGTTGCTCGCGAATTTTCGAGGATTTATTCTCCGAGTACAAATTCCGGGGGCCATTTTCGGCCGTGCCACCCTGAGGGCATTTGTTATTGTTGCTCGTGGCGTTTTTTTTTTGGTGATTAGGGGCGGAAGCGAATTTTTGGGGAAGAGGATAATGATGGGTGATGAATTCTGATGGCTTTTATCGTGTGGAGGATTTTTGGTTTGGTGGAAATAATATGATTTGTTGGTTGCTTTAATTGGATTCTTTGGATGTTGAAGTTTGCATCGTTTGAATGCAGAAAAAAAATAAATTCTGATTAACCCAAATGATGAAATTAGGTACAAAAAGTTATCATGACAATTAGTTCCTGTGATGATTTTTTATACGTAATTTATTTGGGTTAATTAGAATTAATTTTTTTCTGAATTTCGTTGCATTTCAATGATGCAAAATTCAACATCATGAAATCCACGCCTTTCGAGGAGCGTTTTTTTTCCCCCAAAAAATTAATTCTGATTAACTCAAATGATGAAATTAGGTACAAAAAGTCATCATATCAATTAGTTCCTATGATTTTTTATACGTAATTTATTTGGGTTAATTAGAATTAATTTTTTTTTCTGAATTTCGTTGCATTCCAACGATGCAAACTTCAACATAATGAAATCCACGCCTTTCGAGGAGCGTTTTTTTTTTCCTCCAAGCGTTTCTTCGTTGGCCCGCTTTTGTTCAACTAATTCGGATAACGAAGACAAATCGCGGAATTAAATAGGCGCATTATTGAGGACGCGTTTGTCGATGAGACCCGACGTGGAAAGAATCGCAGAACGTAAATTGCCACTTGTATAGACAGTGGCAGCCAGGTTCAAAGTCCGGATGGTATAGACAGTGTCGGTTCTTATCAGCTGCCACCGATTACGTGTAGTATATGCGGGCCGAGATTCCGAGCGATCTTGCGTGCATTCAAAGCTCTATTTAGTTTAGGAATGCTTCGGGCCAACGGAGTTCACGACCCGCCGACGCCGCCGTTATTATAACCCGGCCCGGTTGGCTGGATCCAAAGGCGACGGCCGCAGTGCGAGATATACCTAACCGCTTCAGGATTTTCATTAACGATGGATTTAATGCGACAACTGCCGCGTTAATCTCAATGCTCTTCAGGCATTAGGCGCTTCCTTCTTAATGAAATTAATCGCGTTAATTAATTAACCCGCCGCGCGACTACAATGGGAACGCGACGATGGTCGTATTTTCATCCGCGTGACATCACGAAAATCACTCCGGTAATAAGACGACGTCAACTCGACCAACGATTCGCGTTCAAGCAACTAGAAAACATGCAACCACTTTGAATACAATAGGGGGACGATGCTTGGCTAATATATTGGATGATTTGATTTATTTTTGAAATTTGATATTTTTGAAAAGATTTATTTTTGAAATTTCATATTTTTTAAAAGATTTATTTTTGAAATTTTTTATTTTCGAGAAGATTAATTTCTGACATTTTTTATTTTTGAAAAGATTTATTTTTGGAATTTCATATTCTTGAAAAGATTTATTTTTGAAATTTAATATTCTTGAAAAGATTTATTTCTGAAATTTAATATTTTTTAAAAGATTAATTTTTGAAATTTGTTATTTTTGAAAAGATTAATTTTTGAAATTTATAATTTTTTAAAAGATTAATTTTTGAAATTTATTATTTTTTAAAAGATTAATTATTGAAATTTAATATTTTTGAAAAGATTTTTTTGAAAGTAATTTTTTGTTTAGAAATATTGTATTATTAATAAATTACTTCTCTACTACTATTATCACTACTCATATTTTCATGGTGCGGTGGTTAAGGTCAACGCGTCTTATCGACCTCGTGCTCGGTTGTTTCACCGAACTAGCGTTTCGTAGGTGGGCAAAATTCCGACGCGACTCCAGCGGGCCGCATAAATCATCGCGACAATAATGCATGAATAATGGTAATGCACGATTGTTGTTTGTATAAAATAATGCTCTCGGTGCGGCCGTCGTCGTCGTCGTCGTTACACGATAAATTTTGTCCCAGGGCGCAGAGGAGTCGGGGAAGAGCAGTGAACAAAAAAAGAAAAGAGAACGCGTAGTTTGGCTGACGATCATAATGGCGCATAAACTTCAATCCGGCTAATGCACTTCCTAACTTTTTCCATAATAATCGTGTCGAGCTAAATCCAAAGACACTTTCGAAGAAGCGAGTACGTCATTTAATTTAATTTAATTTATTAACGAGTTTCCCCTTTCACAACAATTAAAAAATTCCAAAAAATTCCAAAGGACAATTTAAAAAATTCCAAAAAATTCCAAAGGACAATTTAAAAAATTCCAGATTTTATAACTTAAATATTATGATTGCTTATAAATTAGAATATCGCGATGAAATATATATAAAGTTATGACGCGGAAGTTCTTAAAATTTATTCATGGCGAAAAGTTACTTTGCCAGCTTGAGCTGCACATTTTCTACCCTTTTGTTTCAACGAAAAACCCGCCGGACTTTGTCACTCGTTTCCCATTCTGTCGGCGCTAAAAGTTTATTTTCACGTCAAATAATTGAAAAAAAAAAATAAGTCCGTCCCGTTATGAGCATCGTTAAAAATGCGAATCGATGTGCCGCGTTAACAGCCACCGAAACCCGCGGCTGCATTATTGCGCATTCGATGCAGATACACAATAATGTATGCATCGAATATATATCGCGTTAATCCAAATTACAGCTTTATGAAAATCCTCGTGTAGCGAGAGAAAGCCGCCGCGTCGCTGCCTCACTGCCATTTATCGTGTCGTCATCCGGCGCATTGTTATTTAATCCCTCGGAGAATTATGCGACACGCCCGCCGCAGGCCCAGCACCCAACTATTTGTTTCATTTGTAATTCCACATTACCCATAATTATCGGTCGAATATTACCCGACTGTATTATATGTAGGTCGTATCGATGCACAATTGTGTTACTCGATGTTTTGGTTGACCGGATGCTAAGCCAAGAAAAAGGATGATGCTGAAGTTTGCATCGTTGGAATGCAACGAAATAAAAAAAAATTCTAATTTAAAAATTTAGTCATTTTTATTATTTAATAAAATTAAAATTTTTAATTTTTATATAATTTCATAATTTATTAAATTCTATATAATATTCTATATGCAATATTCTATATATTCTATATAATAATTTATTTAATAATAAATTTAATAAATTTATTAAAAATTAATCTTTTAATTTAATAATTTAATATTATTAAATTATATTATTTAATAATTTAATAATTATTTAATTAGAATAATTTTTTTCGGAATTTCGTTGCATTCCAACGATGCAAACTTCAACATCGTGAAAAGGACCAATAAGAATGAAAAGGGTGCAAAGATGGGACGGAAAAGGAGAAGAAGGTGGCGTTTCGAGGCAAACCGATAACCTAATATCTAGAACGCGCCGCCCCCGCCGCATGTAGTGTGCGGTACTGCGACGAAATCCGCCGCATATTGCCTCGACACCCCCGTGCGGCCGTGGCATTCGCAGGAAACGACGTTCACTTCCTCGCGGCTTCTTTATAACCGGCCGTGGCGACGGCGCGCGAACCCACATTTTTCCATCGATCTCATATTTTCCTTGTAATTGTGGAAATAATAAAATCAGCAAATTCCTCGCGACTCTCTTTTCCCCTATGGAAATAAACTGTATTTGAGATACACAAGTTGTATACAATTTTATATATCTACCAAAAGTTCTATATTCGCTATATATTTATTTTTATGTATCCAGTATTTTATGTATCCGATATAAAAAGAAATATTTTCCATTTCTTTTTATATTTACTGCAGCAATTGCCTTTTATAAACTTCACCACTATTTAAATTCCATTTTAATCTCACCTTCCCTTTTTAATGTTTTATTTTCTTTTACCCACCAGGTATTTTAATGAACAGATAAAAATATGTTTATTAAATACATATTTTCGGACAATATTTCTATATTGCTCTGTGTATGTTTCAAATACATTTTATTAGTTTTTCGACACGACGAACAAACCGGATTGTCTGACGAATCATTAAGAATAGTTTATCGAGCGTAATATGTGGAATATAATGTGATCGTTACACAACTCCCGTTGGTCCATTAACGTCAGAGTTAACGAACGAGCTCTCGTTACGCCGATATGCCAAGTCGAATCGATCCGGGGAGCTCGTAAAGCGGCGCGAGCACGCGAGGACCCCCCTGGCTCCGCGTTGCGCTAGTTGAATAATTACTCAGTTAATGCGACAATCGTATATTAGGGGCGACGTTTTTTATCATTCCAATTGCGATATTTGTTTGCGAGTGTGAGTTATTGGCGCAGTGTTTATGAGAGACGCGTTCTTAGTCTTTTTTTTTTTTTTTTTTTTTTTTTTGTGATGGACGATTCGCCGGTGAACCACAGCAGCAGCAACAGCAGCAGCAGCAACGTCGACCCCGTGGCCCTCGGCTCGCATTCCCCAATATTTTTCCGCGCGCCTCCCGATCGATCCTATATGGATTACGAATTATCGTCATCTGTCTCGAACTCTCCGAGCTTTTCGACGACGAGGTCAATACCCGGAATGAAAATGCCAATAAAAAAGCGGAAAAAATAATGTGAGGGCGAGTGGGGCGAAACGGTCCACCTAAGCGGCGAATGGCTTAAGAAAAGTATTAAGAAAAGTATTTTAATTTAATTTAGTATTTTTATTTATTTAATTATTAAGTAATTTTTCAAAATTACGTTTTTTTTTCAAGAGAAAGGAGGGGCGAAAACCGCGTTTAAAAAAATGTAGACAATATTCTGAAAAAAATTCATACGTATTCAGAAAAATTAATGAATAATTTTCATCAGAAAACAAACTTGGGTTGCCGGGTAAATTGTTGAACGAATAATTTTGTTTCATTAATCTGTTAATAACATTTTGAAATTATTATTATTCAAAATAAATCTTTTCAGCACCTTCAACGTGATTGATTTTTTTTTCTTCAGATTTTTATTCCATCGAGAAGTGTTCGAAATATTCTTTGAAACTCACGTTTGGCGAGACTGCAGATTTTCTACCGAGGTGTATTAATCGATTTTCAAACAGCTTGGCTATGAAAGACCAAAACGTAAGCCACAGAATGAAGCATCAAAGACCACGATGAAGGGACGTGCTTCGATTTAGAAAACGATTTGACAAAAAAGAATAATAGTTCAAGGTATCCCACAATAATGCTTCCATTGAATCGCCCTCAGCTCAATGGGCGCTCAGCTTTGCGGAAAAGAAAGGAGAGTAGTCGAAGGGTCGAACTCTCTGCGCAAGGGCCGATACCATCCGCCAACTTCACTTGCAGGCCACCCTCCACTGTATTGTCATTTATTTGTTCGACAGCCCTCAAGCAGGAATGCTGCGAGTGTACGATAAACGTTTTGCAACAAACACCGAAGGAGGAAAACCCTCGCTGACAGCCTCTGGTGTTTCAAGGTGTCTCGCGGAGACGATTCGCGAGGCCTCGGAAAGTGACAAAACTGCATCCAAGGGCTCCAGGTCGAAACTGTTGGGAAATTGCGATCTTCGTCGTTTTTCACTATTCACGGTTGGATACAACTTTTCAAGCTCTTTCAAAGGGCTTCTATATAGGGCTAAAAGTTGGGTCGTGGAAAGAGGCGAACAAGTCCGATGGGAAACTCGAATCACTCGAATCACACGCTGTTTAATGTATTCTGGGTGAGCTTTGATTACAGGCAAAGGCGGGATGTAGTCGGAATTACGTAAAATGTAATTTTTACTTCTGTGCAAAATTACGGAAAATGTAATTGTGACTACATTTCATGAAAATTGGAAAGTTTAATATATGAAATTGTGTAATTTTACTTGCCACACTCGTGTATTAAATTCAATGTGTTAGCTAACGAATTATATTTCGGGCAATAAAAATTTGCAAACATTCCAAACGGTTGAAAAATGTTTGTAAATTTATAAGCTGGAATATCGCGGGTTTTGACGTTGCGAAATCGAAAAATTATGAAAATCCAAACGGTGAAGTTATTCAAAAACGACTTTCAACGCGGTTTATCAATGTGTGAGTTATTAAAAATATCCTACATCAGCTTGCATCGCAGGTGAAGGAAGGATTTATTCAGAATGACATCAAATGTAATTCAGACTAAATCCCATGAAAATCCGGAAGTTTAATGTACGAAATTGTGTAATTTCGCTGCACTCCTGTATCAAACATTTAATACGCTAGCCGACGAATTACATTTCGGGCAATGTAAAAATTCGAGTGTACGATAAACGTTTTGTGACAAACGCCGAAGGAAGAAAAACCCTCGCTGACAGCCTCTGGTGTTTCAAGGTGTCTCGCGGAGACGATTCGCGAGGCCTCGGAAAGTGACAAAACTGCATCCAAGGGCTCCAGGTCGAAACTGTTGGGAAATTGCGATCTTCGTCGTTTTTCACTATTCACGGTTGGATACAACTTTTCAAGCTCTTTCAAAGGGCTTCTATATAGACGAAAAGTTGGGTCGTGGAAAGAGAGGCGAACAAGTCCGACGAGAAACTCGAATCACAAAGTTGCACTCGCTTCCCGACGGCGGCGGTGGGTGAAAAAAAAAAAAAGCAGCAGGAGCGCCAGGAACGCCAGGAGCGGAAGCGACGTGTACGACGCTGTTGAACAGGTGAAACACCTGTTTATCCTCGAACCCCCCGCGGAGCTTCGCTTCTCGGGAAGGAAAACTCGTCGCATTGTCTTCCGGAAGGACGAAAACCCGCAACGCCGGAAAATGTTATTCATATTTCTGCGCGCGCGCGTTTTCCCAGCGAGCTACTTCGGATTTCTTCCTCCTCCTCTTTTTGCGACGTCGAGCGCAGCGTTTCGATTGTCGGGAACGCGAGATACCTCGGGACGTTCCTCTATATTCCTCGTGGCGTACCCTATCCCTTGCGTAAACTTTGCTCGCGCTCCTTAACTCAATTTCAAAGTTTTTTTTTTTTTTTTTTTCAAAGAAATTTCTCTCCCCGTGTCACAACCTGCACGCGCTTCGTACGTCCCACGCGAAGAGAGTTCCGACACACACACACACGCCTCTTTCTGTTCCGTCGGAGCTCTCTTTTCGCAACTTTCTTTCTGCTCCGCGTCACCCTCTCAAGTGCCTATTTATTCCCACCTGGTTAAACGACATTCAGGCGCAGCAAAACGCGAGACGGTGTCCCGCTTTTTGAATCTCGTTGCGACACACACGCTGGGTGGAGACTCGAATAGGCTGGCGGAAAAGCGGGAGATGATGGCACAGATGCGAGGCAGCTTGCGCAGCTGTGCAAAATCTTGGGGTAGATGAGGAAAACGGTGTGGTTGGGGGAATTACGAAATTGATAGGTGCCAACTATTTGGCATGATGGAATATGGCCTTGGTTAGAAATGTCGAGCGTTCGTTACTTTTAAATACATTTTTTAATTTTTTTTCTCTTCACTAGGGTCTTTTCTTTACTTTTCGACAAAATCGACCCCAATTTTTTTTTTTTTTCTTCAAAATATCGACTTTTAACCTATCCCATCATTCTCAAGTCGCATATTCTACCCCTGAAAACACTGGTTACTAACCGTTTTTAATCGATTTTGAAAAAATATTTTTTTGGCCACGATTTTTCTGTCAGAAATCGTAGATCCGGCTCCGGACCGAAAATCGCCTAAATCGACCGCAATTTTTTTTCTTTGCTAAAAATGCTTTCCGTTACTCACGAACTTTTTAAAAGAGGGAATAAGAATAAGTGTGTATTTTGAAGCAACCAACGCTCTACATATCTGACCTTGGCACGCTGTATCGCTTATCAAAACCTATCGCGATTAGCTGATCTCACAGCAGTTGTGTCAACCAACCAATCGCAACCATCCATCATCTCTGTTTTTCGTTTACACCCGTCCAAATTGTATCGCATCGGTTGACATTACATTGGTTGACATTACCATAAATTTGTGTCTTATTAACATCATCAGGTGGTTCCCCGATAGCTGAATTGACGTCACTCCTTCATGGCGTGATCAAGTCGCCAAGGTCGTGTGGAAGATAAATAGAACGGTGATCGATATGAGCAGCCATATGTGTCGCGACCGCTTATATCGATCGGAGTGTGTAAATCATTCCTGGTTATGCCTTTCCTGGTTCTGCCTCGTATTCCGGTTTTACCTGCCGCTTACCGGTTCATCGGCGAAGCTGGAGCTAATGCTGCGTAGGACATTAAAACCTGGATAAAACCTGCGTTTTATTTTTAACGTTCGCGGAGATGCGAATTGAATCATCGGTTTCATCCCCGTATCTGCAGGTCGCCTGGATTACGGGTGCTCTCGTTGCACTCGGGAGTCGGCGCTGTAGAGGACATTAAAACCGAGAGACGTGCTTTATTTTTAAGGCTCATAGAAACGAGGATATCACTCGGTATTAACGAGCCTTTGGGTGCGGCCAAAGGTCGTGGATCTTGGGAGATGCGTTTATTTTCCTATTTTTAGGAGCCGCGTTTATTTTCAGTCCGAGGCTGAAAATACAGACGCTAGATTTTTTTTTTGCAGATGGCACAATGAGAGTTCAAAGTGTCCTGAATATACAGAATAGAACATTAGGTGGGTCTCGTCCCCATTTAAATAATTTTTTTCACGATTTTTCAACCTGTTTCCAAGACGTTTTGTAATTCGCAAAAATCCATCATGATGAATTTTAAACTCCCCAATTCTGAGGTTACAAAAAAGCTGCGACACTTCAACGTGTTGAAGCGTCCAGCAAACACCCGGAAAATCGCAGTCAAATTTCCACCTTGGAATTCGTTCTCTCTTCTCATCTGTCTCATCGTCCGAACGAGTCGGTCTTATTGTCGCCAGGTTTGCCTGCGACTGTGACAATATTAAGCCCCGCTCGACATATAGAAGTCTTCGGACAAAATATATCTTGTATATCTAATACATTGAATATATTTATACATATATATTATATATATTTATATATACAATATAAATAATATTATATTACAATTTATATTGTATATATATAGATTGAATATATTTATATATATTGTATATATATAAATATATTCATACAATATATATTATATCTAATATATTAAATATATAAAATATATTCAAAATATCTTGAATATATTTTTCGCTCTGCGTATATTTCGTATATATCCTAAAATATATCCGACATATAGAAGTCTTCGAAAAAAATATATCTTGTATATCTGAAATACACCTTTTATATATTTTGCATATACTTTATTTCCACGTGCGATAAAACGCTCCGTTCGTTAACGAGCTCCTTTTGTCGCTAAATTAATGACGTCGACCGGCACTCCCGGCAAAAACACCGCGGAAACACTACGACGAAAATGTCCCCACGTCTCTCTCGACGAGGTTTTCAGTCGGGTTGCAGAATTCGCCAGCACGAAACTCGCCTTCCATGGTTCTCACCATGGGAATCTCGCGTACGTGCGACGACATTAGCGCCAGCCCATATGACAAATTCACCGGGATAATAGCAATAGCGGCAGGCACAGAGGGTGAAGGGGGCAAGTTTTGGCGAAAGACTTTGTCCGGAAGTTGCGAGTTGGATGGCCGCGTGCCGAGCGCTGTATACACTGGCGGCCGCCTTGAGAAACTCGTTCACTCGGAATCCCGGAATTCAGCGAAATCTCTCGTGTACACTACCCGCAATCCGCGAGACGAATAAACTTTTGCCCCGGCGTCTTCGCCGTGGCCGTTGTGTGTGTGTGTCACGCTCGTAACTCGAGTAAGATAGCTACCTAGAACCCCGCGCTGGCATCTTCGAATTATACGTCTACCCCGTTGTAACGCCAGGGCGTTTTCTCGACCGCGGGCTGCTTCTGCTTCTGCTGTTCCTGACTCAGTCGCGGGACAAACTTTTCCTTTCGTAAGGACCTTCAGCCGCAGTCCCTGTGTGCGTTTCAGGAAAATTCGCACGTTTTGCCAGGTTGCAAGGCTGTCGCGATATAGTGGAGAATATGTGGCGTTAAATCTGGACCAAGTTGGACCCTGACCAAGGCCTGATTAGGGTCTGATCAGGGTCTGGTCAGGGCCAGTTGTAGAGCCAGTTATTTTCTACCAGGGTGCAAGTGGAACAAGTCGTAATTTTTTATCCTCCTTTCAGCCTAAATTGACTGCGATCTACGAGCGTATTTTGCAGGGTGTAAGGAGGGTATAGATTAACATTTGAATTTCAACCCACCAGACTCCCCAAATGGCAGAAAGTAGACGTCTTGATTTAGTGGAGGGTCATGAAGGGTTTTGCAGACCCTGAAAAACCTTCATAGAACCTACCGTAGAATCTCCCAAACCCTTCGTTGAGCCTACCCTCAATATTACGTTAATCAGAGGTGTGTTGAACTCTTCGCGAGCTTTCATCAAGGCTCCTGTTTTTCTATCCTTGTAGCTTAAGTAGGGTTATCTGGATTTCAATGAGTTACATAGGCTCAAAGAGGGTTCTAGATGTCATATAGACTATTTCCTTGGTTACCGTGTATTTCTTTGTCATTCTGAACCTCAGGGGATTTATCGTAAGATTTAATAAAGATACAGGACAATACAATACAACATAATATAGGGTGAATAGGTCGTAGAGTCGAAGAATCCATGGATATAGCGAGTAGGTCGTAGAAGGCAAGTCAGGCAGGCTCTACGGAGGGTAGCAAATAACATTTAAACCCTCCAAGCAGGGTCACTCAAAGTTTTACTCAAAGTTAGAGGGTGAAAAACCAGCGTCGTCTTTTGTCCCCTGAAAGGATTCTGATTTTTTCCTGTAGGGTCAACCGAGGTTAAAAAATTTGTGTTGAAACTCGGTTGACAAGTTTTACGGAGGGTGAAAAACCAGCGTCGTCTTTCACCCACTCAAAGGATTCTGAGTTTTTCCCGTAGGGTCAAACGAGGTTCAAGATTTTTGTCGAACCTCAGTTGACAAGTTTTACGGAGGGTGAAAAACCAGCGTCCTTTTTTGTGCCCATTTAAAAGATTCGGAGTTTTTTCCGTAGGGTCAACCGAGGTTCAAAAATCTTTCCAGCGCCGCGCGCACGCGGATCGTTACTCGGGGTGGGGTGTTTTAATTATAATTCCGCAAACAATTGTCGACTCGTCGAGAATTTCCTGCTTACGGTTTTTGCACCCAGGCGCCGAGGGTGAAAACTGGGCCGCCCCGTGTAAACGCCGAAAGAGAGCCGAGAGTTGCGGGCTCCGCGCGTTCGAGTTAAGAAATCACTATGCAACAGCTCGCGGCACCGCCCCGCTGCGGCACACAACGAGAGGGCTCTCGCTCTCTTCGAGGGACCGGAAATTCGTTTCGAATCTGCGCTCGGGGTCCCCGGGCGCCGGACATGTCGCGGGCACTCCATCGCCCCGCCACGAGGCAGCGCTCTCGGCGCCCCCGGGCGACTTGATATATAATACTTTTTCCCGAACGAATTCTTTTCATTTCCGGTACTCTCCGCTTTGATGCTCCGTGGTATGTGTCCCGCGGTATCCGCTCCGACGAATTCCAACGTCGCGCGCGCGCGCGCGCGCCACCCCCAAACGTCCCTGTACAAGCGGTTGTGTATTTTTCGAGTCCTTTATTCGCGCTCGCCGGCAGCGACGGATCGCAGAGCGAAAAGTATCAAAATCCCAAAACGCTGAAGCGATACAAAAAATGCCTTCAAAGGGGATTTTCAATATGTGAGCTGTTTAATGTATTCTGGGTGAGCTTTGATTACAGGCGAAGGCGGGATTTAGTCGGAATGACGTAAAATGTAATTTTGACGTATTCTGTGAAAATTACGGAAAAATTAATTTTTACGTATTCTGTGAAAATTACGGAAAAATTAATTTTTACGTATTCTGTGAAAATTACGGAAAAATTAATTTTTACGTATTCTGTGAAAATTACGGAAAATTTAATTTTTACGTATTCTGTGAAAATTATAGAAAATTTAATTGTAACTAAATCCCACGAAATCGGGAAGTTTAATATATGAAATTGTTTAATTTTATTTAGTACACTTGTGTATTAAATTCAATGTGTTAGCTGACGAATTACATTTCGAGCAATAAAAATTTGCAAACATTCTGAACGGTTGAAAAATGTTTGTAAATTTAAAAGCATGAATATCGCGGGTTTTGACGTTGCGACGTCGAAAAATAATGAAAATCCAAACGGTGAAGTTATTCAAAAACGACTTTCAACACGGTTTATCAATGTGTGAGCTATTAAAAATATTCTACATCAGCTTCCATTGCAGGTGAAGGAAGGATTTATTCAGAATGACATCAAATGTAATTCCGACTAAATCCCACGATAATCCGGAAGTTTAATATACGAAATTGTGTAATTTCGCTGCACTCCTGTATCAGATTTAATATGTTAGCCGACGAATTACATTTCGGGCAATGTAAATTCGCAAACATTTTTAACAGTCGAAAAAAGTTCCACCTCTGTATTAGCTTCCGCAATAAAAACAGCAGAACGCGTCGTCGTCTCGCCGTTGTTTCTCATAAAAAACGCGTTTCCGCGTTTTCATTCGCTTTTAACGAGTGGCTAAAAAAACAATGCTCGACTCATTACACCGTAAACACTTAGCGCGCGCTCGCGACGCGAATAATTACAACGTCTGGTCCAGGGAAGGCTAAGTCGCAGGCATTTTTCGCCGGTCTTCCTCCGCTTTTACCAGACAATCCATCACACCTCGACGGCCGTCCGACTATTCCTCGACCGTCGCTACTTAATCGCCCTCGGCGACGCTCGATTTTCCCAGGTCGTCATAAAAGTGCCAAACGTTTTTTTTTCTCTCTCCCTGTCTTTCCGATTTTTTTCCAATTTTTTTTCTTCTTTTTTCGCACGCCTACCGCTGTCCTTTATTTTGCCGTTCTCCACCGCTCGACGTGACGCGAACGGCAAACTCCATTCGAGAATTCCGCCCGCCGCGAGGAGAATTAAGGGAGGTGCGGGCAAAATGGGACGCGCGGGCAAAATGGGACACCTATTTTTTCAGTTCCAACTATTTGTGCGGGCAAAATGGGACGGACCCCCATTTCGTGAAAATCGCGTCTATACGACGCAATTCAACGCATGTAAGCGGAATATGAAGATTTTTAACAATTTTGAGTGTTTTAAGCAATCTGGCCTTTGGAAAGTCGCTTTGAAATTTTTTTTTTTTTACAAAATTTTTTTTTTTTCTTCAATATAACCGTTAAGGAGTATCACCGAGTAAAAAAAATACGAATTTACGATTTTGGGGGTCTGTCCCATTTTGCCCGCAATTTTTTTTTTTTTTTTGCCGATGCCCAAAATTGATGGTTGGAATCGAATTTTTGGATCAAAAGCAATCGAAGTACACTTTTGTTTTCGTCGTAAAACCATTTTTTGCCTGTGCGTCCCATTTTGCCCGCACCTCCCTTATACTCTCGCTCTTATTTCCCGCCGGCACCTGCTGATGCTTTTTACCTTCCAGGGGTTTATCTCGAATTACCTCGAACGTTTTCCGTTTTCCCTCCCGAAACCCGTGCGAATAATCATCTCGCCCTCTTGCGCCGTTCTTGCAGACCCCGCCGGCTGCAATTCTTCCTCGTCGTCCGACATCGTTCCCAATCCTTTTCCATCCGTCTCAGCTAAAAGTCCCCACACCGACTATACACACCAAAGCGTGAAATTCGAAAAATAAATATAACGCTGCGAAAATAGCGTGTATTTTGCCTTCCACCGGTGGCGCGTAATCCGCCGACCTCATTACTATTATATCACGCTTCGGCGGAGGTTTGCACGTCGTTCGGTTTTTACGCCTGAAAATGTGTGACCCACTGAAGAATCGACCGATCGGCCCACGTAAATCGCGCACATCCGCGCACACGTGTTTCACACTCGCGAGCGATAAGATAATGAATCGTGTTTATGTGCTCGAATGCAAATATTTGTGCAGCCTCGGTTACCTCGCATTCCGGCCGAAATCGCCGCGGCCTCTCGTTATTCTACTTCGAGCTATCGACTTTCGGTTACGTTGGTCTCAACGCGCATATTTTAGACCCAAAAAAATAAACCAACGATTTCAACTTTTTTTTTGTTAATTCGCAAGAAATAAAGAACCTTTTTTTTTAGACATTTTTAGCGCGGGAATTTCGTGAAATTTATTTGCGCTTTTTTAAATCCCGCGCTTCTTCATTTCGCCAGATTATTATGCAAAAGCTAATCTTTCTTTCCTCGCTCTGGTAAACCGATGATTTCAACTTTTTTTTGTTGTTAATTTGCAACAAAAAAAGAATTTTTATTTTTCGACATTTTTAGCGTGGGAATTTCGTGAAATTTATTTGCGCTTTTTTCAATCTCGCGCTTCTTCATTTCGCTAGATTATTATGCGAAAGCTAATCTTTCTTTCCTCGCACTGGTACACCGACGAATTTAACTTTTTTTTCGTTAATTTGCAACAAAAAAAGAACCTTTTTTTCGACATTTTTAGCGTGGGAATTTCGTGAAATTTATTTGCTCGTTTTTCAATCTCGCACTTCCTCATTTCGCCAGATTATTATGCAAAAGCTAATCTTTCTCTCCACGCACTGGTAAACCAACGATTATAACATTTTTATTTGCATTAATTTGCAACAAAAGAAGAACCTTTTTTTTCGACATTTTTAGCGTGGGAATTTCGTGAAATTTATTTGCTCGTTTTTCAATCTCGCGCTTCCTCATTTCGCCAGATTATTATGCGAAAGCTAATCTTTCTTTCCTCGCACCGGTTATTTCGAAAGCTGCAAGCCGCGTTTGCGGGTAGTGTTTGTGGACATATAGCTAACACACCCCCTATATACACGCGCGTCTTTCTCCCTTTTTCTCCCGACGAATCCTCTTGTAAAGGCTCACTCTTGTAGATTTCCTCGCGTTTCCTTCGCGGAAGCGAACCGCGAGTAAAACCTATAACGTCACGATCTTTTGTGCTCGAGTCTCGGTCTGAGAGAAGTTGAGAGTGAAGGATAGAAAGGGAGGAGGCTAAAAAAAAAAGAAAGAAAAAAAAAACAAGCGACCGAAGCATTGAGTTTTGAGATGAGAGTCAAAGGAAGTAGTGGCAAGAGAAAGGAATAAGAGCGAGGCGAAAAAAGCCGGTGTGGAGAAGCGCGAGGCGGCCGATAAGATTGCTAAAAGCTCGTCAAGATGTTGGCGTTGCGCGAAGGAGGAGAGTGAGGGGTGAGATCGTCGTGCGAGGAGTGCCGGAGAACCCTGAAAGGGTCGAAACGGAGCGCGAGGTGCAGCCGACATGACTCACCTTCGGTTTTAACACGCTGCACGCGGTTCGATCGCGAATAATCAAACCGCGAACGAAGAACCAGAATTGTATATTTTTTTTTAATTTGTCGGAGATTTTTTAGCAGCCAAAACTAAAAATCCAGACGGTGTTGACGTTGATGGCGTCATCGTTTGTTCGATGTTGAAATTCCATGACAATCTAGCGATTAAGATGGTCACGCGTGGTAAAAAGAACTTACGAAACGTTATGGCTTCATCACGTTGTTGAGATTACACATGTGGTGTCGTTTACGTCAGGTTAAATCCCAGATAACAGCCACGGGTTCCTTTGTGAGCATTTAGTACACTAAAGCTTACCACCTAGGTTTCCATTTTCAGGCTTATATGATTGCCAAGAAACAAAACATTCGTTAATGAATGATGATCTTAGTATTGCGGCTGTAAAAGTTAGGCCCACCCATTCAAAGTGTACTTCTAGAGTACTATAGGAGACTTTTAGGCTTTGATGTCCATAAAAAGCATTCGTTAACCTTCGTTAATGAATGATGATCTTAGTACAGCACCTATAAAAATTAGGCCCACTCATTCAAAGTGTACTTCTGGAGTACTATAGGAGATTTTTAGGCTTATGATGTCCATAAAAAGCATTCGTTACTGAATGATAATCTTAGCGCCTGGAAAAGTTTGGCTCACCCGTTCAAAGCTTCTAGAATACTATATGAGACTTTTAGGCTTATGATGTCGTTTAAGGCTTATGATAATCTTCAGGCTATGATCTAATTACAGGTTTATGACAATCGTCAGGTTATGATGTCGTATCAGGCTTACAATAATCTTTACGTTATGATCTAATTACAGGCTTATGATAATCTTCAGGTTACGATGTCATTTCAGGCTTATGATAATCTCTTCAGATTATGATGTCATTTCAGGTTTATGATTGAATGATAATTTTAGCGCCTGCAAAAGATTGGCCCACCCATTCAAAGCGTATATAAGACCTACACCAGACTCTCCATCTCAGTGTTACCATCAAAATGACACAAAAACATTTTTGGTCAGATACTCGATTGGAACTGGACGCGTTCAATCAATACTGTACAGAGGGTTTGTCTCGCTATCGACAGAGCAAACTCTTTAACTTGACTTTTCCAAAACAGACACGCAAACATTTGTTCTCTGCAACTCAAGCAGCGCCAGACAAAAATCCCTCACAGAGTGCGGCGAAACTCTTTAGAAATATCTGAACCATCGAAAGCAACGGAAGAAAAGTTGAAACACCGAAAAAAGGATACGTTCTGTGGATCTCGAGACTGAAATGTATCCGAAAATCCTGTAACTGTATCCATGCGAAGAGGGAACGGCCAGGAGTAAAAACGGACGTTGAAAGGTCGAAAGAAAGGTGCAAAGTTCTCGTGCGAAGAGGTGGAAAAAGGAAATGCGCGATAAAGCGAGCTTACGGGCGTGATACGTCTGTGACAGGCGAGATCCGACGGACAGCCCGGACGGTTGCAACGCAGGGCAACCGGAGAGTGGCTACGCAGTCGAGTGTCCGACTTTACGAGAAAACAGGTGCGAAAGGAGGTTCGTCGTTCGCCGTGTCGCGCGGGCCGTAAAGTCAATTTCCGAAGTGACTCTTCCTGCCCCTCGATCTACCCTTTTACGCCAAATCGATCGATCAACTTTTACGCACTTAGCGAGCAAAGTCCTTTTTATTTCTCGGCTGTAAACCGATGAGCATCGCGGCATCGATTTATCGCCGGATACTCGTCGCTCGTCACTCGCTCCATGGTGAAAAAAAATCTATGGCGTTACAGCGAGGGTCTGACCAGGGCCTGACCAGGGCCTGACCAGGGCCTAACTAGGGCCTGAATAGGACCTAACTAGATGATGCTGAAATTTGCATCATTGGAATGCAACAAAATTAAAAAAAAAATTAATTCTAATTAACCCAAATGATGAAATTAGGTATAAAAAATCATCATAGCAACTAATCGCAAATGATGAAATTAGGTATAAAATAATCATCATAGCAAATAATCGCTGTGATGATGTTTTATACCTAATTTGATCATTTGGGTTAATTAGAATTAATTTTTTATTTTTTTATTTCCTTGCATTCCAACGGTGCACACTTCAACATCATCTAACTGGGGCCTCGCTAGGGCCTGACTAGAGCCTGACCAGGATCGAATATATAACGTCACAGATTTTCCACCAGATTTGCCACATTCACTGGCTCTCATCACGATCCTTCGGCTCCAATTTGGGAATCGCAGCCGCCGAAATTCTCGGGTAATCGTCTCTCTTTGATACCCGACCCTCGGACGGCCGGAGCCTCGGCTGATTCCTCGGAGTCGGTGCGTCCGGAACGCCGATCGTCTCCCGTATCTCCCGCGGGCCGAATTTAAGAACCACCGGCTCGCAATCTTCCGGCTTTTTCCCCCGACCCCTGGTCGCGTTTCTTCCCAGCCTCGCGGCATAATTCGGCGATTCCCCCGCGGGTAACGAGGCCTCGTCGCTGATGGAAAGTCTCTCGACGCTACGACCAGCAACCCGACCCATCGGCGAGGAAAGTCTCGAGGTCTCCGCCACGTAATCACGGTCGTCAGAAATTCCCTCCGTCGTCAAGCGTCCTAGTAGGAAATCCAGCGTTAAACCCGGCCCAACTCGGGCCCTGGCAGGGCCAACGTGACCCCTTGTAAGGCTACAAATTTTCTACCAGGGCTCCTTCTCGTCTTTCCCCCGCGTTGCAATTTTTTCGGGATCCTGGATCTCTCTCTGCTCACGGATTCTCGCCACTTGCGAGCTCCTCGCCTCGCGATTTTCGTCTCTCTCGCGAGCAGCGTCGGCGCCGCCGCTTCCTCCTCCTCCTCCTCGCTCGATTCTTCATCGTCGATCGATCTTCCTCCCGCCGTGTCTTCCTCCGCCGCCAGACGCGCCACGAGTTGAGGAGGCAAAGCTGTTTTCGGTAGACTCGCCAGGATGTCGTCAATCGTTACTTGTGGCTCCGAGTCGATTGGCTCGACGATTTCCTCGGCTGGAGGCTTCGATCTTCCGGATTTCACGCCGGATTGAGGACCTATTTTTTGCGGGACATTGAACAGAGGTGGAGTTAATTATTTCACTGCTGCTGCTGCTGCTTGGTATCGACTGAAATCACGACGAACCGCCGCAAGTTCGGAAAGCAGAAGCAGTTTGGTAATTGAAACATATAACGTGACGCATATGTAAACAGGCGGGGCACGAGAAGGCGACGGGAGTATAGAGACCGGGAATAATTGCCTCCCACGAAGCTTCTTGGGCTGTAGCTAGTCCCCCAAACTTGACGTACAATGCACAATGTGCAGTTAACATCGCATAGCTATGTATAACGAGGCGAAAAGTTGGAGGGCCAGCGGGCGTTACGGATGCCCAACTATTGGAATAGCTGTAAGCTCTTCGACAATTACGTCAAGCCCCGAGTTATATATAGGCACCGATGTACACCTCCTGTATAGGAGAGGTGCAATGTACACCACCTATATAAGTATCGTCGGGTGGCTCTGCATTCGAGTCCACTCGAGTCACCCATCTATCGTTACCACTTGTTTCAGCCAATCACCCAGTTTCCGTGGTGTCTACACTGTTCGAACTTGTTCGAATCGGTGGCGTCGTGATGTACCAACAATTTTGGGAACATCGGGCAGGGGATAGAAATAAAAAGCTCTTACCCATCTTATCGTGACAGCAGTCGTCGGACTGTTCTAACTTGTTCGAACTTGTTCGAATCTTGTCCGAATCTTGTCCGAACTTGTTCGAACTTGTTCGAATCTTGTCCGGACTTGTTCGAATCTTGTCCGAACTTGTTCGAACTTGTTCGAATCTTGTCCGAGCTCGTTCGAATCTTGTCCGAACTCGTTCGAATCTTGTCCGAACTCGTTCGAATCTTGTCCGAACTTGTTCGAATCTTGTCCGAACTTGGTCGAACCTTGTCCGAACTTGTTCGAACCTTGTCCGAACTTGTTCGAATCTTGTCCGAACTCGTTCGAATCTTGTCCGAACTCGTTCGAATCTTGTCCGAACTCGTTCGAATCTTGTCCGAACTTGTTCGAATTGGTTGCATCGCAAAATACCAACAGGGAAGTTAAAAAAAGCAGCTCTTACCCATCTTATCAAGACAGCAGACCTCAGGCTGGCAGACATAATCGGCGCAAGGTTTTTCCATCTTCAACCCAGCGTGTTTCCCGCGAGTCACGCTTTTCCCCGCAGCCTCGCCGAGGGGGGAGAAAAAGGCGGCGCTCTTCCACCCTTTTTTCATAGCCCTCTCGGACCTCCTCGCTCGCTTTTTCCCCGCCACTTTTCTCGTCTCATCGTTCGCCTCGGTTATTCTCTCGAGTCTCGCGCGCTCGTCCATCTTCGCCAACGTCTCCTCCTCGGTCTCCACGCGTACGGCCCTCGCTGTATCGCTCCTGGGTTTTCTCACAATCACGATTTCCTCGGCTCCGATGTCCTCGCTCTTCCCGTCCTTCTCCACGCTGCCGCCGCTGCTTTTGCCTCGTCGCTGCCGCTGCTTTCGACGACTCGCGTCGTCCTCCCGCTTCTCGAGGCCTCGTCTCCCTCCACCCGGCTCCTTATCAGCCCTGGAATCCTCCTGCTTCCTTCGCTTCGCTCCGCTCGATGTCTCAGCCATCGTCGTCGACTGCGACGCTGCCGCCTCGACGCCTGCGTCGTCCAGCGCCGCGATATCCGTGTATTTTTCCATTTCCTTTCGATCGAGACGGAAATGCCTTTTCACACTTTGCATCTGCCCGGAGGGCGAGAGTGAAAAAAAAAGAAAAGAAAATGACGACGCCTTACTTTGTGAATTAGCTCGAAGTAGCGACTCTCGGCGTCGGCGAGCTCCGGATCGCTGGAGGAGACCGAGGCGTCCTTCGCCTTCTTGATCTTGGTGCGGCTTTTCTTGTCCCTCTCCTCGATCCCTCCTGCCCCGAGACCCCGACTCCCTTTGTCCTCGGGCCTCTTGTCGCTCGACGCGTCCTTGACGCGAGATTCTTTGCTTCCAACCCCTTTGCCCTTTCCTGTAAATTAGTCAAACGGCACCTTTTTTTTTATTAAAAAGTCGTAAATAAAATACTTTTTTTATTTGCAACATTTTTATCGTAAACAGTGTTGAATTACGAAAATATCGACCTAGTTATTTTTGTCGGTATGATTTTTCCACTCGACAGATTTTTTTTTTTTTTTTTTTTTTTTTTTTTTTCATTTTCTGGAACGAACAAATGTGAGAATAAAATTCGAAAAAAATTCACAGATGCTCCGTTTGACATGGTGAACGACATAAAAAAATTATTAAATTATTATATGTCTGAGATTGAAAAATTTTTGCCGCATTATATATTGGATGACATCTACAATATACCTCAAATATTTATATATCACAAGATAATATATAAATATTCAATACATCCGAGAGGTATCTTCAGGATATATCCGGTGGATATATGAAAGATATATACAGAGGATATCCTGCCGCTATATATTATATATCATAGATTATATATCCTGGCATATATGTCAAATATACTTTATTTCCAAGGGGGTCATGTGAAACTTCCCAAGACTCGTGTGTATGTGTGTGTCTGTCAGTCTGTCCGTTAGTCGGCTCGTTACACGTGTGGTGGTGGGAATGGCGGTGGTGGAAGTGGCGGTGGCGGTGGTACCATCAACTCGAGTATTAACGGCATAAACTTGGGGAGTTTGGGCAGCCGCAGAGCGCGGCATCCAAGGAAGAGTGATTCAAAGTCGTATACGCCGGCCGCCCATTCACGCCGCGCGGATTGTGTGCGAGCTCCTCCTACGTGGAAATGATGAAATCCTCCCCGACTCGCGAATGCCACCGCCGGTCTATAAATCCGTTTTACGGCAGTTTGCGATTCTTACGAGAATCGCGCCTTGCGGTATTTGTCGTAACCCGACGGCGGCTGTCGTCGCTCCGCTGGTTTGCACGGATAAATACGCTAGGTGTAGCGTGAGGGACAGACGGATATTTAGCCCTGACGTACCTCTCGGCGAGGAAGGCGGCGATGGTGGAGGCTGCGGCTCCTCCGGCTGCTCGTCACTCACGCCGATTTTCGGCTGGTTCAGACGAACCTCTTTCAGACGATTGTCGATCGCCTTCTCGTAGCGGCTGCATCGATCGAAGTACTGCGCGTTGCATACATGAAAATAAAGCATGTTTTGCTAATATATATTGTGCATTGTATATTAATATATATAAAAAGCACATTATATATTAGCTTTATTAGCTTTAAATGAATATATTAACATATAACATGCTTTATATTTAATATATTCATTTATTTAATATATTAAATGTATTAAATAAATTATATATTTATTCTTATTTATTAATAAGATTTATATATTAATATGTAATATGCTTTATGTATATTTAGAGAAAGAACTTTTGCGACCGAAAAAAAAAAATATATATATAATAAACATTCTTATCTGTTTAAGATATATCTTAGATATATCTCATTAAAATATATCCGGTGGATATATAAAATATGTATATAGCGGATATAGAAATTTTGGCCGATATATATTTATATATATATCGGTAATAAAATATATTAAAAAATATATATATATTCAAAAATATATTCAAGAAATATTGAATATACTAAATATATTCAAAAAATACTAATTATATACAATTATTTGTATATAATTAGTATATTCAAAAAATACTAATTATATACAAATAATTGTATATAATTAATATTTTTTGAATATACTTTATTGTCATATGGGTGTCGAGAGGAAAGAAAAGAAAAATGAAACGACGAAAGCAAAATAAATGTGACGAGTGAAATGGGAAGAGGATGCAGTGCCAAAGGGCCGTTTACCGCGGTCATGAGGGCTTTGTCGTTGCGCGCATTTGTCGTCAATCCCTCGGAGAACTCGACGAGATAAACCTTGCCCATGGTACAGCCGACGGCGACGAGGCGGCCGCTCTCGTGAGGCGCTATCGATTTCAATGGGTTCTCGCAGAGACGAATTGACTTCACCGGCGACTTGATTCCCACCAGCACGTCGTACGCCTCCAGCGCTCCGTCGCCGGTGATCACGTAGAACACCGAGTACCTCGAGGTGCTCCAGCAACCACCGGTCAACGTTACTCTGTGCTGGCTGCGGGATTGCGAGTCCTCGTTAGGTTCGGAAATAAATGTTACAGCGCGCTTTGTTTTGCCTCGCGGTACGCGTTGAGTGTAACTCGTTACTGATCAACGAGCAGTTTCAGGCGTGTTATTGTATTTTTTCGACATCATTTCCGGAAGGGTGTTTGGGCGAAGCGTATGGACTAATATTGCTATATTTGCAGAAAAAAAAAAATATTTTTCACATTTTTCTGGTCGATTTTTTTTTTTTTTTTTTTTTTTTTTTTTTTTTTTTTTTTTTTTTCGGGCAAACAAACGTGCTTTTCGGAATCAAATGAAATTTTCCATCGGATAGGGTTTTCAAACCTCACGAAATCGAAAATGTTTTTTTTTCGCGGAAAATTGAAGGAAAAATTGAGGGAGAAAATTGTTTTTCACATTTTTCTGATCGAATCTCTTATTTTTCCGGCAAACAGCACTGATTTTCGGAACCAGCGAGAAATTTCCCATAGATATTTTTTTCCCATAGAAAAATTCTATGGGAAAAATGTCTATGGGAAAATTCTCAATTTTCCCATAGACATTTTTTTCAATAGGGTTGATATTTCGAAAAGATTTAGAATTACCGCTACTCACTTGCTCGATATGAGATTTCCCTCTCTGGTGTCCTCGGCCCATATCTTGGCCGACTGAGGTCCGACGGTCAGAAAGTTTTTGCCGCCGAAGGGGTTGCGATCGATGGCCACGACGGGCCCGTCGTGACACGCGAAACGGAGGGCCAATTTTTCCTGCGCGTTCTTTCCCTTCCTCGTGCCGCTCACGACGACCCCGTTCTCCATGCCGGCCATAAATTTCGTGCCCATGGTGGGCTCGTACTCGAGAGCGGACACGCCGATCGCGCGGACGACGTCGCCCCGCGCGGGATCCTCGAGGTCCATCACCAGGGTCTCCGTGGGCTCGCGCAATTTCCTCGTGTCCCACCACTTGATGGCGCCGCCGGACGAGGCCGAGAAGAATTCCGTGTTCGACTTGGAGTTTATCCACAGCGCGAGGTTCGCCGGATTCCTGAAATCGCAAATATCCAACGTTAAATAAAATAAATAGAATAAATAAAATAAACGAAATAAATGAAATAAATAAAATAAATAGAATAAATTAAATAAATTAAATAAACGAAATAAATTAAATAAATTAAATAAATAAGAAATATGTTATTCGTTTATTTTATTTTATTTAAAATAAAATAAATTAAATAAATAAAATACACAAAACAGATTCTGTGGAGAATATTTGTATGGGAAGGAAATATGTAAACACCCAACAGGGTATACATGGAAATAAATTGATACTACTACTACTACTAAATAAAATAAATAAAATAAATAAAATAAATAAAATAAATAAAATAAATAAAATAAATAAAATAAATAAAATAAATAAAATAAATAAAATAAATAAAATAAATAAAATAAATAAAATAAATAAAATAAATAAAATAAATAAAATAAATAAAATAAATAAAATAAATAAAATAAATAAAATAAATAAAATAAATAAAATAAATAAAATAAATAAAATAAATAAAATAAATAAAATAAATAAAATAAATAAAATAAATAAAATAAATAAAATAAATAAAATAAATAAAATAAATAAAATAAATAAAATAAATAAAATAAATAAAATAAATAAAATAAATAAAATAAATAAAATAAATAAAATAAATAAAATAAATAAAATAAATAAAATAAATAAAATAAATAAAATAAATAAAATAAATAAAATAAATAAAATAAATAAAATAAATAAAATAAATAAAATAAATAAAATAAGCGTTAAGGGGTGTTTGGCAATTTCGCGGCAATCAACCCTCCCTCCCCCCTTCCCCCGTCGCGAGGCAGTCTCGTCTCTCGTTTCTCAAGCATGACACAGTTACGACTCGCGTTTCAATAAGCCACGGGCCAGTCCTTGGCACTCGGTAGATTAATTAAGGGAATGAGAGCAGACTGCACGTTCTAGGCAGTCGAGGGATTACGGCTTGTCGCCGACCTCGTAATCGTCCGACCCACCAGCCCGCGACCCACCCCACTCAGGCTCTCTGCGTCAAATCTCCGTCGTCGAAGCGGTTCAAGTGAGAGAGAGAGAGAGAGAGATGGAGAGAGAGACCTGTGACTAAATTGAAGGTGAGACATCTGTACAGGTGCATCGCCGGTCCGTATATCCCAGTTGCAGACCTGACCGGACAGCAGTCCGCTGATTAATATCGAGGGATCACGGGGGTTGAACTCTATTGTCACCGAGGGACACGAGGCTTTCAGCGCCATGAACGGCTTGTTCGGATTTTCTGTTAATCGGGGAGAGCGTGGGAGGTGAGGGAGCGAAAAAAAAAAAAGAAAAAAAGAAAAAAAAATATCGAGCCAGCGAGGACAAACGCCTCGTTGAACCAGTCCGCTTGCATCACGTGAAGACCAGAGTTGTGAAGCCCTGAGTCTTTTGGAAATAAAGTTGTTGCTACGATTTTTCTTAATTTTTGTTTCGTGATTTGGTTTTGTAATTATTAATTAATAACAGTGACACGGGGTGATTGTAATTTAATGTGTATATTTTTTAATGGCTGCAAAGAATATTTAATATCAATAAAACTACAAAATTATAAAACAACAAAAATAATTCCGTAAATAAAAACATAAATACAAAACCATAAAACTACAAAAATCATGGCACGAACGAAAAATTGACAATCGTCACTTTATAGTTACCAAAACTTTCACGATTTCTCTTGCAATTGCTCATAATTATTGTTTTTTTTTTTTTTTTTAGAAAAAAATGAGTATGTATCTAAAAATAAATGTATATAGATACAAAAATAGATACAAACATTTTCTATGCATAGGCATAGAAAATTTTAGTAGCTGCATAAAAAAATAAATGCATCTATGCGGCTATTAAAAATGTCACACCTCGTTCTACAGTCGCCGCTTGTTATTATTATCGAATCACGCCTGCAAAGCAAAACGCGCGACGCTTAATTATTAAACTGACGAGGCTTCACGACTCTGGTTGAGCCGGATACACGAGCGAAGCGAAATTGGAGTACGCGACGAGGTGGCTCGCGTGGATCAATATGGAGAACGAGATGTCCGAGGAATCGTTACCGATGTCCCAGATGTACGACCATGGATTGAGATCACCTGGTTTGCGTTCCAACTCCATCCAGCAGTAGGAGACCGCCAGTCGCTTCCCATGATCGGGCGACCACGAGAGATGCGTTATCGGCCTCGCCACTCTTTGCGGGTCTTCGTACACGTTGACGGTTCTGCACAAACGTTTTCACATAAATCGCCTATCGCCCCGCGGCGCGACGAGTCGTTCGCGCGTTTTGTGGTTCCCGTATCGCCCGGCGATATTTTCATTCCTCGGTTTTTTTTTTTTTTCCTTTTTTTTCAGCCTCGTCGCGCGATTCCGCTGACGCACCTCGCGTCCAGCGGCAAAACCAGTTCGCTCGTCACGGTGTCGTCGAAAAAAACGTCGTATATGTTGACGGCGTTGTTCTGCAGCACGCAGTGCTCCATCGGCTGAAACGACAACGCGTGGTTTTTTTTTACCCTCCGTCGGATCGTCGTCTTCGTTTTCATCGATATATACCCCACGGCATGGAAACATTTGGACGCAAAATTCACGTCGCCAAATGAGTAATAAAATAAATAATAAAAAATAAACGAAGTATATTTTACATGTAAATATTTCCATGCGGGAATCTAAAGTTGCAAATCCTCATTAGTTTAAGAAATAATCATAATAAATAAATGAGTATAAATTAGTTAGAATAAAAAATAAATAAATAAATTAGAATAAATAAATAAAATAATAATAATAATAATCATGAGAATAAACAGAATTAATAATAATAATAATCATGAGAATAAACAGAATTAATAATAATAATAATCATCATCATCATGAGAATAAACAGAATTAATAATAATAATAATCATCATCATCATGAGAATAAACAGAATTAATAATAATAATAATAATAATAGCGCGGCGATTATAAAACGATGTGTGGATTTTTAAATAGCTGCATAGATACCTCATTTTCAATCCAGAAAAAAATTGTGAGCAATTGCAAATGAAACACTCAGAAAATAATTAAATATATAAATAGATAAATAAATAAATAAATAAATAGATAAATATATACATAAATAAATAGATAAATAGATAAATAAATAAATAAATAAATAAATAAATAAATAAATAAAATAAATGATTCAGGGGTTCACAACTCTGTCGGCCTCCAACGCGACCCATTGATTTTTCCGATCTCTCGCTGCTCTCTCACCACCGTCAGATGCCTCATTCTCAACGGCCAATTATCGTCCTTTTCCACTCGACGACGATATCGCGCCACCGCCTCGTCGTCCTTTGGATTGAGCTCCTTCGGCCAGCCGCCCTCCACGTGCGCCACGCCGCTTTCCTTGGTCGTCGCGCTCGTCGTTTGGGCCTGCGACCAGAACACGTAGAGTACACGTCTTGCCAGAAGAATTTTTATCAAAGCGAAAGTGCAAAAAAAAAACGTGATAATTAAACGACTCGCGACCTCGTGCACGGCGTACCGCCTGGACTCCTGAATCCCCGTGTGGCAGGGATTCCGGAAAATATAATCCTCCATGAGCTCCCGATTGGGCTGGATATTCTCGTTTACCGTCGGCCCCTCGTCCTCGAATATACACTGCTTGCCAAATTGCGAGCGAGTTTTCACGTGCACGTACTGAATCTCCATTGCGAATTGTCTCGCGGGAATGATAATCCAATTGGTGACGAGGAAGCCGCGCCGATCGCTCAACCGATCTCTGACAACCGCGAATTATTCGCCCGACGGGGATGCTCGTTTGTTTTTTTCGTCGCGCTTGTTTTTTCTCTCACCTGCCCTTTTTTTAAAGTCTGACTTTTTTGGTCTGGAAAAAAAAAGTGAACGCGCGACGCATTTGCAGGTGCAAAATGTGACGTTTTTACAGGATATGAAATTAAATTTGTGACGTTTCCAGGGAATGAAATTAAAATTCGTTGTCAGGGTATGAAATTAAAATTCGTTTTTAGGGTATGAAATTAAAATTCGTTTTCAGGGTAAGAAATAAAAATTCGTTTTCAGGGTATGAAATAAAAATTTGTTTTCAGGGTATGAAATTAAAATTCGTTTTCAGGGTATGAAATTAAAATTCATTTTCAGGGCATGAAATTAAAATGTGCCATTTTGAGGGAGTAAAATTAAAATGTCTTGTTTTCAGGGCGTGAAATTAAAATGTGTCGTTTTGAGGAAATAAAATTAAAATGTCTCGTTTTCAGGGCATGAAATTAAAATGTGTCGTTTTGAGGGAATAAAATTAAAATGTGTCGTTTTCAGGGTATAAAATTAAAATGTGTCGTTTTCAGGGCATGAAATTAAAACGTGTCGTTTTTGGGGGCTTAACGAAAATTAAGCGTGAAAAATCGCGCGTCAGACGCGAATTATGGCGAGCCAATGAAAAGTTTTAATGGGAAGTAGGAACTTTTGGCAAGTAAATAGAAATGGAATCGTTAGCTCGAGCTACGTTTCGTTCAGCTCGTGCTGAGGATTCGTGGCTCGGGCGTTGCCACCGCGCCCTGGCATAGAAACGAGTGCACGTCTCCGTCTCAAACGGCATCAAAAACTGTAATAAATTTTTTTGCGCAATTTGCGTCTGCAGCTTCAAGAAGAAATTCATTAAATGCGGATATCAGCGGTGAGCGGATGATGAATTTCTTCTTGAAGCTGTAAAATGGCAATAGACGTGCAAAAAAGTTCATTAGAGTTTTCTTTACAGTTTTCAAGCTCTTAATTTTTTTTCCTTTTTTTTCTTTTTTTTTTTTGTTACGTTTTTTTTCGACAGAAATTGTTAATCTCGGTTCAGACCGAAAATTGTATATTATTCAATTGTATATTTATTGAATCCTGGACCAAAATCCTTAAGGACAAAATCCATGAAGCAGAGGAAAAAAACAGAAGAAAAAAAAAGCGAGGAAGAGAAGAGAATACAGAGAAGGACTAAATCGTGGCGAATAAGAAGAAGCGGCTGATGAAATACGAAGATGGGAAGAAAAGACAAGCAATAAACAGACGCTCAGTCGGCGGCCGCAGCATCACGCAGCTCGAGCACCGTCGAGGTGCCGCGGAAGCCGAGCCTTAATCGCCCTGAGCGACGGAGGAGCCTTCGTGACGCTGAGCGGAAACGCGTTCCAGAAGTGCGTGCGGCTAATCAAAAAGGACTTACGATAGATCCACCTGACATAAAATCCACCTGACAAACACTTTCTTTTTGAAATATCGACGTTTCATCTGTACCAACGTTCTTAAGTCGTGTATTGTACCCCGGAAAGCACTGGTTACTTGACCCCTTTTAAAGTAATTTTTTAATCATTTTTTTTATCCTCAAAAACTCATAAATTCGAATCCCAAAAAAATGGCAAAATCTGCTCTTTAATTTTTTTTCCCAGTTTCGCACACTTTTTAAGTTAGAATTAATAAAATTATCGTCCGGATTTCTTTTTATCAGTTTTGACATTTATTTATTTATTTGACAAAAAATAAAAACAACAACAACAACAATAATAATAATAATAATAATAATAATAATAATAATAATAATAATAATAAGAAATCATACATATAAAATAAATATAAAATATAAAAACATTATTATTATTTGACATAATTTTCAATACTGAAGACACCGACGACCAATTAGAAGACGAATAGAAACGATTTCGTAATTCTTCAGTGATCTCTTGCTGTTTTCGTGGTCCTTGTTACCCGTGAACTTTTCGCGGGACGAGACTTTACTTACCACTTTTTTTGTTTCAATACGTTTCATTGGGTGATTATTGCCTATTATGAATCTTGGGTCTGACGTAAGAGATAGATACGCTCGGAGAAGAAATAAGCAGCGCACAGAGGCCGCGGGCGATAGTGGCAGAAGCGGCAGACAGGCAGTGCGACGGCCCCGTCGCGGCGTCGCGTCGCAAAACCCATTAACTCGGAAGCAGACGGGATTGCGCAAGCCAGGGAAAGAAAAAGATTCAACGTTGTTCAATTTATTCCCCGTCTCTCTTTTCTTCTCGATAACTCATTTCCGTCTCGGCGATACCCCACGTACATCGTCGTCGTTGCGCCGCCCAGGCTTAACATACTTTTTCAGCGCATCGACTTTTCACCTGCACTGCAAAGAAAAAAAAAGATAGCAAGCTCTTTCGTGCAAAGCGATATTTTTAATTTAATACAGAAGTGAGATATAAAATTGGAAGCGACTTTGACGAAATTCTATGGAAACTAGGAATTTTAATATACCCACTTTATTACACTCGTCTATTAAATTTAATACGTTAAGTGACTAATTAAATTAGTGAAAGTAAGTAAATAAGTAAATTAAGTAAGTAATGAGTGAATAAGTAATTAATAAATAATCAAATTAAGTAAATAATAAGCAATAAGAAAATTAATTAAGTAATACGTAAATAAATTAATTAAGTAATGAGTAAATTAAGTAAATAAAGTAAATTTGCCAACTTCTTTAACACTACAATTTTTTATACTAAAAAAAATAGGATAAATGAAACTATATAGAAATATATTTCTATATAGAAAATATATATAGAAATAGGATAAATGAAACTAGACTAATTAAGTAATACGCAAATAAATTAATTAAGTAATGAGTAAATTAAGTAAATAAAGTAAATTTGCAAACTTCTTTAACACTACAATTTTTTATACTAAAAAAAGTAGGATAAATGAAACAACGAGGAAGCCGAAAATTCGCTGGATGGAGCGAGTGGTCAGAAGAAACGACTCACCGAGGCTTCCCATCCCGATTATTCGGCTAGCAGAGAACGGAAACGATTCCGGGTATCCGGGACAGGCCGCGGAATTCCAGAAGGCCGAAGAGGGCTACGATGGCTCAGCCACATCCGCCGCGAGGAGCTCGCGTGCTCGCCACGTACCTACGCATCGATAGCTCAACCACCATCATCCTCGGAGTGTATAAACAGAACCGCAGTATGGAGTCTCGTATGCAGACGACGCTAATAGTTAGCCCGCCTCTCATCCTGATTCCTGTGTACCATTAAATGCTAAATCAACACAAGTCCACACAGAACTCGAACCATCGTAGGTAGAGGCAAAAAGCTTGAGATGCGCTTTGAGAAACCAGTCGTCGTCTCTCTTGTGCTGAAGAAATATAACGAGGTTCGATAGCGAGACTGTCGATACGACGTCAGGCAAAGTCGCTGTGGAAGGGAAAGCAGATTAACATGTCGAATGGGCAGAAGAAGGAGCTTTGCGTGTGACAAGAGGTTTCGAACCGCCGATTCGTTATAAAGGTTGAAGCCTCGTTTTTCTTATAATTCCTTATAAAGGTTGAAACATAATTTTCCTTAGAATTCCTTTGAAAGGTTGAAGCATCATTTTTTATAATTCCTTTTAAAGGTTGAAGCATCATTTTCCTTATAATTCCTTTTAAAGGTTCAAGCATCATTTTTCTTATAATTCCTTTCAAAGGTTCAAGCATCATTTTCCTTATAATTCCTTATAAAGGTTGAAGTATCATTTTTCTTATAATTCCTTTTAAAGGTTCAAGCCTAATTTTCCTTATAATTGCTTATAAAGGTTGAAGCATCATTTTCCTTATAATTCCTTTTAAAGGTTCAAGCATCATTTAAAAAGTTGCCAATTTATGAAGCGTTGCTGCTAATTGCTAGAGGTGAATTTGAAAGGGTACAATTACCATATCCGATAGGCGGAGTAGGAAGTTTTGCGTGTAACAAGAGTTTTCGAACCTCCGAATTCCTTGTAAAGGTCTGAAGCCTTCTCTTCGGCTCTTCGAGGAGTTTTCGAAGAGCCGATTCCTTGCAAAGGCTGCTGCTTGTTTAGCCCGCTTGGCTGAAGCATCGTTTTTATTTTAAAAAATAAAAAAGTAAAAAAATAAAATAAAATAAAATAAAATAAAAAACAGGCTGGTTTATGAAGCGTAGCCGATTGACAGAAGTGGATTTTAAAGAGTCAAATAGGCAGAGCAAGGAGCTTCAGGTGTAACAAGACTTTTCGATAAGCCAATTCCTTCCAAAGGTTGCTGCTTATTTAGCCCTTCTGAATCCTCGTTTTCCTTAAAAAAAAAAACAGTCATAGCTTGACAAGCGGTAGCCGATTGTCAGAAGTGGATTTCAAAGCGCTTGTTTAGCCCTTCTGAATCCTCATTTTACTTAAAAAAAAGCAGTCATAGCTTGACAAGCGGTAGCCGATTGTCAGAAGTGGATTTCAAAGCGCTTGTTTAGCCCTTCTGAATCCTCATTTTACTTAAAAAAAAAAAGCAGTCATAGCTTGACAAACGGTAGCCGATCGTCAGAAGTGGATTTCAAAGCGGTTTGATCAATCGCAAGCGATGCGACGAAAGATCGTCGAGCGTGTTTCGCGGTGCTCGAGCGGCAGGCACCGCTCGAGCAAACGCCCTTGCATTAATGACATGTGGCGCAATTGCAAGAAGACTCTCGAGCGATTCGAGCGGATCCTCCGGCAAAGCCAAAGAGGATTCGTGGGGGCTGTGCAAAGCTGGCTCATCAGACTCACCGGTTTACATCGGAGTCTCCGCCCGTGTCGCACTCAACCTCGGCTCTCGCTGGCGGAACTAACGTTTCGCAGCGCGTTCGGCGACGCATTTACAAGTGTCCACAGGAAGGAAACCAGCCATCAAAGCCTGGATAGCAATGCTGTAAATTGCTCTTCGGCCTTGAACGACCGCGTTCCTTTTCACCGCGCACTTTGGTCAATGTCTCGCTGTCCGGCTGACCCAACGAGCGTGCAATATTATCATGTTGAGGTTTGCATCGTTGGAGTGCAACGAAATTCAGAAAAAAATTAATTATTTTAATTAATCCACGTGCTGAAATTAGCAACTAATTGGTGTGATGACTTTTTATACCTAATTTCATTATTTGGATTAATTAGAATTAATTTCATCATTTGAATAAATTAGAATTATTTTTTCAATATTACAGATTGTAAGATGAAAAAAATGACTTTTTATACCTAATTTCATTATTTGGATTAATTAGAATTAATTTCATCATTTGAGTAAATTAGAATTAATTTCATCATTTGAGTAAATTAGAATTAATTTCATCATTTGAGTAAATTAGAATTTTTTTTTCAATATTACAAATTGTAAGATGAAAAAAAAAAAAATAGAGAAGAGCGGAAAGCGAAGACGATGAGATGAAAAAAATAGACAAGAGCGGAAAACGAAGGCGAAAACACAAACAAAAGTTTCCATCGATATCAAAACGTGTACTCTGAACCCTCCGTATCCTCTCGAATGCTCTACAAGCTTTAATGCAAATTGAATGTCCTACATTCTCTTCTGGCTCTTTCAGTGATTCTTGTTCGTCATTGAGCAAAGTGGGCGACTAAAAAGGAAGAGGAGAAAAAAAAAATTTCCCACCCACCACCTGGTTGATTCAATTAACGTGAGTTTCTGCATTTTGTATTTGCAGATTATCGGGGATTGGTACCATTTGGAGCATCGATCGGTCGTGAAGAGGTCGGCCGAGCCACACGTCGACGTGAATCAACGACTGTCGAGGGACTCGAGGGTTCGCCGAGCCGAACAGCAACGAGCCAAGTCGAGATCGAAGAGGGATCTCGTTGTCAAACGTTTGCCCACTCTGCAGACGATACTCAACGACGAGAGATGGCCGCAAATGTGGTATTTGGTAAATAGTAGTCGACCGTAATTCTACACATTTTTTTTCCGATGGGGAAAAACCGGTTAATTAATTATGATGAATTTTGCATCGTTGGAATGCAACGAAATTTAGAAAAAAAAAAAAATTAATTCGAATTAATCCAAATTACGAAATTAGGTATAAAAAATCATCTCGGAAATTAATCACTAATGACTTTTTATACATCATTTCATAATTTCTTTTACATAGAATTCTTTTTTTTCACACGTCCTGCGTATAAAATCTGCGAGGCTTCGAATCGCGTCTCTCGTTCTAATTAATAGTTATATTCGCGTTGTAAAAATTGCTGTAAAAAAGGGCAATTTAAAAAAATATTTTTTGGATGTTTTTGTCAGGGAGATAAATTTATCCGACCTTTCAGAATCGCGGCAAGGGCTTAGACATGAATGTGCAAGGCGCCTGGTCCGAGGGGATAACCGGAAGCGGAATAGTCGTGACCATACTCGACGATGGCCTCGAGAAGGACCACCCGGATCTCTACAAGAATTACGTGAGTGTAAACGCGATTTACCTCTACAAACTGGGTGAAGAGATTTTTCCCAGTGAATCGTTTGGTTAGCTCAACAAATTTGATTTTCACCTTAACCATCGCTCGGGCCGCTGAACCGAGAAACTGTTAAAGAAACATAAAACGTCGTTGCTCTGGCTAAACATTTATTTGGCAGCCGGTGACCACTGGATTCGGTTGACCCAACAATTTTTTTTCTCTGTACACGTTGAGGTAGTCCAGGAGTCTAAATTTAATTTCGCATAAATTCGAGAAAAATGAGAGAGAATTGCAAACACATCTCGATGGTATAAAAAGCTGAAAAAAATTCATGCAAATTAAATGTACAGAAAAAATTAATTTTGCAAGGACTGCCTTAATTCATCCACCGGGTCGAAAATGTTGCCCACGTTTTTCGAGCTCCGCTACGATGGTAAAATAAACGTTTTACAATGCTGCAGGATCCACAGGCGAGCTACGACGTCAACAGCCACGACGACGACCCGATGCCGAGATACGACATCGTCGACAGCAATCGACACGGCACCAGGTGCGCCGGGGAGGTCGCGGCAACGGCAAATAATTCAATCTGCGCTGTGGGCGTCGCTTACGGCGCCGGGGTTGGAGGTCCGTACAAATTTTCTGCAGCTGAAAATTGCCATTCTCGGCTAACGAAATTTCCCGACTAATTACCAAAGTAGAAAGTAGTTAGAGGCCGCCTATCTGTTGGCAACTCCGTCGAGGCTGCTATCGATGACAGCCCGTCGTGGCACTAACGAAGCTAACTCGGGACCCTTTGTCGGCTCGATTGAAACAACAACAATGATAACAGCGAAAACTTGATATCTATATTTTTCATGCGTATTACTGATCAGTAATAATTCAGTGATTGTATCAGAAATTGGTAAACAGTAATAATATCAATAATCAGTCATCAGTAATTAATAATAATATCAGTAATCAGTAATAATATCAGTACTCAGTGATCAGTAAAAAAAATCATTAATAATATCAGTAATCAGTCATCAGTAATAAAATCATTAATAATATCAGTAATCAGTGATCAGTGATAAAATCACTAATAAAATTAGTAATAAAATCAGTAATAAAATCAGTAATAAATTCAGTAATAATAGTTGGTTCTTCTTGTTTTAATAATTCTAGGCGTGAGAATGCTGGACGGCGATGTGACGGACGCCGTCGAGGCCAGATCCCTCAGCCTCAACCCTCACCACATAGACATTTACAGCGCCTCCTGGGGCCCCGACGACGACGGCAAGACCGTCGATGGCCCCGGTGAACTTGCAACTAGAGCTTTCGTCGAAGGTATCACCAAGGTCAGTTCGGCTGAGATTTTTATTGCAGCTCGAAGAATCATTTATTGCAACCACCAATAATTAGCATTGGATGATTTTTAAAAATGGAGTTTTTGTTTAAATTGTTAACCAGTCGTCGAGCTTAAAAAAAATACCAGAATTCTCGTTGTCACTGATTTTTAGTTTTGCACGAGTGTCGCAAAACTAAAAAAAAATTGAATGGATTATTTTTGATAAAAAATGGTTTTTTAATCCACGCGGCAAACCTGGTTTAATACCTCGATTAAAAAATTGTTTTTTAATCCAGGCAGCAAGCGGATTTACCGCACGAATTGATCGATCAATTTCCGGCCGATTGAAACGCGGTTCTCGGATTGTATAGAAAAACGTCGCGCAAAGAGAATCGAGAATCGCGAAAAGCAGCGACGTGTCCGCGTCACAATCGGACATTCCACGACGGTCGTGCGGTGGTGTTGGGTCTGAAAAGCGTCGTCGGTGCCACACAAATTCGTCGTGTTTCTCCGCATTCTCCTTCGGCCTTATTGTCGTTCGCCTCGCGATAAGAGAAGGAAGGACATTGCGCGGAATCTCTCGAGTCGCATCGATACAATCGCGAGAGCCAAGACTGCGCGCCGTGAGAATGAAAGCCAAAGCAGCTCCCGGGTGGCGCTGATTGTGAAGATTTTCAAGTGAATATCTTCGTTGAGACGCGATCTTTATCATCGCCAATTGACAATTCGCGGAGATTCTCCCTCAACGTAGAAATTGCCGCGACGATCGCGCGAGTCGGGCGATAAATTCGCGCGCAAGCGAAACGTTATTAATTTTCCAACGTCACCTCGGTACGAGATTTAATATACCGAATTTTCCGAATGCAATTTCGGTATATCGAATTTTCGAATGTGATCTCGGTATAACAAATTTCCTAATTTAATTTCGGTACACCGAATGCTCAAATCTCATCTCGGTATACCGAATTTTCTGATTTAATTTCGGTACACCGAATACTCCAATCTGATTTTGGTATTTCGAATTTTCCAATGTAATTTTGGTAGACCGGATTTTGTCATGTAATTTCGGTATACCGAATTTTTTCATGTAATTTCGGTATACCGAATTTTTTCATGTAATTTCGGTATACCGAATTTTTTCATGTAATTTCGGTGTAAAATTAAACATACCGAATTTTCTAACGCAATTTCGATGTTCGATTTCGCTTTAAATGTACCGATTTTTTTTTCTCATTTAATTTCGGTACACCGAATATTTCAATCTGATTACGGTATTCCGAATTTTTTCATATAACTTCGGCATAAAATTAAACATGTCGAATTTTCTAACACAGTTTCGATCTTCTATTTCGCTTTGGAAATACCGATTTTTCCAACGTAATTTCGTCGCAAAATTAAGTAACACCGAAAAAGCTATTTAAAAAAAAGTGACGCTTCGCAACGCGAAAAACCGTCGAATGGGGGTGGGAAAAAGTGTCCGTTAATTCTGGCGGAAGATAATTTAGCGTTGATCGCCGAGGGAAGATCGCGGGTAATTGGATTAAAACCCGGTCGCGGGAGCCGCGGGTTGTCCGGCAGTGCGCCGCGCGGCTCCTTCGCGTTCGGCAAGACTCTCCAGCGCTCCCTCGGCCCGTTTGGTCGCGGCGGGATATTAATTCAGTGCTGGGAGTACGCGCGGGCGAGCGACGGCGAACCTCGGGGAAAGTTCCTAATTGGGCGCGCTATTAAGTACCTCTGTTGAAACTCAACGAATCCATTTCGGGGCGGCATTAGCATTTTTGAGTCGGTCGCGCGAGCGAAGCTGGCCGGTTTGATGGAGTTGCAGTCAGCCCTGTTAGCAGCGCGACGACCGACCTACTGGCGACCTACTCCGACGCCCAACCCGTAAATTACATGCAAATATTTCGCGGCAAACTCCTCCTCGCTCGTCGCGTCGCGCGTCCGACGAGGCCGAGAACCGAGGAGCCTCTTGTGGATTCTGCAAAGTTGATGTAACCGCCGTATCCGATAGGTTGATTGGTGGGTGCTAAGTTGATGCTTTGAAAAAAAGTGTACGTGAAAAAACGAAACGGTGTTGAAAAGGAAAAAAGAATACATGAAAAAAGAAACATTGATGAGAAGAAAAAAAATAATACATGAAAAAAGAAACATTGATGAAAAGAAAAAGAAATAATACATGAAAAAAGAAACATTGATGAAAAGAAAAAAAAATGATACATGAAAAAATAAACATTGATGAAGAGAAAAAAAATGATACATGAAAAAGGAAACATTGACGAAAAGAACAAAAAATAATACATGAAAAAAGAAACATTGATGAAAAGAAAAAAAAATAATACATGAAAAATAGAACATTGACGAAGTGAAAAAAAAAACATTGACGAAAAGTAAAAAAATAATACAAAAAACGAAAAAAGGCGACATGAAAAAAGGAATATTGATGGAGTGAAAAAAAAAAATCATGATAAAAAAACTGTCGAAAAGAAAAAATAATAATACACGTGCGAATTAACGTTTTATATTCTTGTCCATCAGGGTCGAAAGGGTAAAGGATCGATCTTCGTGTGGGCGTCCGGAAACGGCGGTCGCGATCACGACAATTGCAACTGCGACGGTTACACGAACAGCATTTGGACCCTGTCGATAAGCAGCGTGACGGAGAACGGTCTGGTGCCTTGGTACAGCGAGGCCTGCTCGTCCACCCTCGCGACCACTTACAGCTCGGGCTCGACCGGCGAGAAGCAGGTCGTAACCACGGATTTGCACCACCACTGCACGAGCAGTCACACGG
Organism: Pimpla rufipes; assembly: GCA_963932165.1. NCBI lineage: Eukaryota > Metazoa > Arthropoda > Insecta > Hymenoptera > Ichneumonidae > Pimpla > Pimpla rufipes. Next base: position 21,279,669 of record OZ010638.1, read on the forward strand.
GGACCTCGGCGTCGGCGCCCCTCGCCGCGGGAATCTGCGCTCTCGCCCTCGAGGCCAATCCCGATCTCACGTGGCGCGATATGCAGCACATTGTCGTCCGAACTGCCAAACCCGCCAATCTCAAAGCGCCCGATTGGGTCACGAACGGCGTTGGTCGAAATGGTCGGTAATCGATGTACTTACTAGGCTTACCGTGACTTTACCTGACTTTTCTTCCATCGTTCGCCCCCCAAAAATCGACACCACTTTGTTTGCAGTCAGTCACAGCTTCGGCTATGGCCTTATGGACGCCACGGCGATGGTTCACATGGCGAGAAAGTGGCGAACTGTCCCGGAGCAACACAAATGCGAGGTTTCCGCACCACATTCTGGAAGGTCAGTTCTTCTTCTTCTTCAGCATTTATTATTATTATTATTATTATTTTATTTTTTTTAATTTTTTTTTATTTTTTTTTTATTTTTTTTTTATTTTTTATTATTATTATTATTATTAGCAGGTTGTAGTCGCCCGAATAAAAAATTAGATTATTAATCAAATTAACGCGAGATAAATCAAAATTCGTAATTTAGTAAAAAAAAATTAAATTTTGTAAATTTTTTTTTTTTTTTTTTTTTTTTTTTTCGTTTCTGTCGATTAAATTGAATTAAATTTTGTAATTTTCTTTTTTGCAAAAAATTAGATTGTCAATATTATCAACGCGGAATAAATAGAAATTTGTAATTTTGGGTCTGCGGGGGGAGCAAGGCGATATTATTTAGGGCATAGACTGTAATTAAAGGGGCTGGGATAGACAGACGGACAGACGGAAAAAAAACAAACGACTTTGCAAAATATATATAAGATTATTATTATTATTATTATTATTATTATTATTATTAAAGTTACGTCCCCTCGACTAATGCTCGTCGTTCGGTTTTTTGCAGACAAATTCCCCCGAGAAGTCAATTAGTCCTCGAGTTGCACGTCAAAGAGTGCACCGGAGTGAATTTTTTGGAGCACGTGCAGGTAAATAGAGCACACGCGGAGGAAGGGAGGGGGATGTGGGGGGTTATCAGTCGCTCGTTAATTAGCGAAGAGCGACGCGAGACGCGGGCGGGGGGGATCGGGAAATAATCGAAAAACTTTTGCGCTCACAGGCGAAAGTATCGTTAACGGCGTCGAGGAGGGGAGATCTTCAGATACAGCTGACTTCCCCCCAGGGCACCAAGAGTACGTTGCTCGCAAAGAGGCTTCACGACATTTCAAAGGCCGGCTTCAATCAATGGCCATTCATGTCGGTGCATACGTGGGGTGAAAGGCCTCACGGCACATGGAAGTTGGAGATTCATAACGACGGCCGATATCTCGGTAAGTTGATCGCGTTCCACGTTCTCCACCCCTTCGGTCCCTGCCTCCCTCCCCCCCTTCGGGGTTTATATCGATTATATAGCTCGCCGACCGAGCCCCGCGAGTCGCGAACCGCGAATCCCGAGCCGCAGCTCTTGGAGCGCAGCCACCGAGGATGCCGCGCCGTCGGTGTTACCAGCCCCGGACCGACCCAGCCCAGCCCGGACCGAACCGACGTCTATTGTACTCCCGGCAAATTCTAATCTCCGAGATCGTTAAGGGCCTTTTGCCGCTCCGCCAGCCCGCTAACGATAATTATAACACGCCCCCCCACGAGCGCATAATGAAAACCAAAGCGGATATCGCCCGGGCAAATTGATCGTATACCAACGTTAAATCCATTTTAATCGTTAACCCCCTAGACTCCTTTCTGTGGCTCACCGCGAGCGATGGCTGAAGACTTTACAACGATTATTTCAATCGATGCGGGGTCCCGTTTGTTGGAAGTTATTGGGAATAAATTGTGGCGAGGTTATTTATTCGGATTACGACTGTTGGTATATCGGGGGTTCAGGAAAAATCACTTTTTAATGTTTCTTCTAACGTGTTGGAGTGTGGATTTTGATCTTGGTGTGATAAAAAAAAAGAAAAGCAAAACGGAAATCATTTTTTTTTTTTTTTTTTTTTTCGTGTGCCTAAAATAAGGGAAAAAATCGACCACCTCGTGAAAAGATTATTTTTTATTTATAAAAACATCTCGCAAAAGGGAGACACTGGGAATAAAGTTTCAGAGGTGCCACATTTTTTTTTTTTTTTTTTTTGGTAAACCGCGAATGCGGGGCACTTTTTAGAATTTTTTGCCCGTGTCATTGAATTCCAAAGATTATTCCAAGATCAAAATCTACACTTCGCATTGGTGGAGGAAACATTTTTTAAAGAAGTGATTTTTTGTGAAAATCCCTAATTTGGCATCGTCGAATAAATTCGTAAGAGTTTACGGTAACCGTGGAATTTGCTAAGAGTGATTACGCTAACCCCACTGCTACTTCTGGTACAACTAATAAATGCGTGATCCTGGCTGATGAGCGACTAGCAAGCAGCGCGGCAACGGCGGCAGCAGCGCGCGGGGCAACTACGACGAGTTTCGCCGCGTTTAATGCTCAAGTTTGTGATATACGCTGAGCTTATAGACCCCCGCGAATCCACGGCTACGCTAACTTTGACAGATTAGAGACGAGGAAGCCCGTGAGATTACTAATTGATCGGGAGGACGGGGGGAAGATGTTGGTGATAGAGATGACGGTGGTTCCCGTTCACTTATTAGATCTCCTGCATGGGTATCGACGCTGTCTCTCCGAGCTAATAGGAAAACCCCGGAGTGCAGCCACGAAGCTGCACCCCGATTTTCCGGCAAATCGCGAGCGACGTCGGCGTTTCGCGAATTTATCGAAAAAACATTTTATCTCTCGTTCGCTGTTCGACCTCTGTACTCCGATTTCCACAGAGAGAAAAAAATATTACCAAAAAAATATTTATATATTTTTTTATATTATAATAATATTTTTACATAAATATAAAAATATTTATATAAAAATATTATATACATAGGGATTTTACATTCAGTTAAAACCTTTATTTATAAAACCTGAAGGCGACGTTTACCAAAGTTTAATAATAAACCAATAACAGGATAAATAAAAATAAGTGTGTATTTAAAAGTAGAATTTAATTTAAAAAAAAAATAGAAATCTACGTTTTTTTACACAAATCATCCGCTCGCCTCTACAATATTCTCACAAAACTCATTACCCATTATTTTTCTCTTACAAAACATAGCAAACTATGTAGATTCCTGTAAAACAAGAGACCGGCAAAATGTCGAATAGCGCGAGAAACGAGTGGCTATAAAGGTTAACGCGATACTTTGGCCGATTGGTCGCTTCATAGGTCGAGCGACGCTACACGAGTGGGCTCTGATATTCTACGGTACGTCGACGCTCCCGGATCGCACCGAGTACGCGCTCTACAGTCCGGCGGGCATAAATCCCCCTCGAAAGCCTTTCATGAGGACGCGCGAGTCGAGTGCGTCGAAGAACGCGCTGCTCAACGTCTACGGGGCGAAGAGCAAATCGAGCCAGCACAACAATAAGTCGAGCAAGTCAAACGGCAGCGGGGCGGCGGCTTCAGCAACGGGAATGAGCCAGGCTTACGCGACGAACTCGCAGAGTCACTCGACGAAGAAGAGCAAAGCGAGGGGACAGCACAAAAACGGAAAATCGGCTAATCGTGGGAACGCCCGACCCACAGTTCAGACCCTTCGAGGATTGACGTCGGGACGAGGCGGAGGAACTTCTGGAAGCGGCGCCGCCGCTGCACAAATCGCGACGTCGAGGCCTCGAGGCAGAAACACTCCGAGCCCCGTCGTGCCGACGAGCACGACAAGAACAATAAGCAGCAGCAGCGGCGATTCTTTAACGAAACCGCCGAGGCCGAGAATCGCCGCCGACTCCGTGACGATCCCGTCCTCCGCGTCCCTTCAACGTGGCCTCATACTGATGGAACCGGCGCCGGCGAAAGCCGCGACTAACAAGGTCCCCGTGGTGTTCCAACAGTACCCGAAGATCCAGCAACTTTACCCCCTGTATCCGGTTTACGCGGGCGCGCGAGGAGCCGGTCCCGAGCATCCCGCGAGACCCAAGGGCCTCGATCTACTCCAGGACCAGCAATTCGACACCCGAAATCTTCATCTGCCGGACAAGGGTATCACGGATCGTTGTTGATTGTTGATGATTGAGCGGCTAGTAGTTGGGTAGAATCGGAGTCGTGAATCCCTTTAGTTTTTTGGGAAATAAATTGTCCTTTCGTTAGTATTCGTTTGGTGTAAATTCGAGGAAATGTTGGAGAGAATTGCAAACACTTTTCGATGGTATAAAAATTGGAAATAATTCATGCACATTCAAGATGCTGAAAAAATTATTTTTTAATAGTAATGATTGCGAAATGTTATTAATAAATTGATGAAAAAAAAATTGTTTAAAAAATATTTCGGTGCTCCAAGTTTTTTTGTGGATGAGAACGATTTCTTCGTTTTTCTGAATACGTATGAATTTTTTTAGATTTTTAAGTAATCTTTGAAATTTGTGTTTTTTTTTTAACGTGGAAAATACTTTAAAATTCAAAGTTAACTCTAAAATCTGAAATAATTCATACGTATTCGGAAAGATAAACGAATCGTGTAGCATCCACAAAAAAAACTTGGGTCACCGAAATATTTGTTAAACAATTATTTTTTTCATGAATTTGTTAATAACATTTTCGAATTATTATTATGCAAAATTAATCTTTTCGGTACCTTTAATGTACAATTATAATCGCTTCATGATACTATTATTAATTGACAACTGCAACACCAATTGTGTCGTCAACTTTATTTCTATACGCTTTAGGGATTCACGACTCTGAGTTAGATAATTCGTTGTCTTTTCGGAATCACCTCGCTTGGACTTTCTATGATTTAAATCCTCGAGAACCAACTTCAATGAATTTATTCTTGCACGAAAGTCTTCACGGAATAGTGAATTAATTGAATGAAAATGTTTCATGAATTTCGTCGAGCAATTAAAAATGAAATCCCGGTTAATCTTTCTCAAGGCTCAGGCGAGGCGAGTCTCTCTCTCAAACGACGTTTTACTATCTAGTTACCGCGTATTGTGTCGTAGATATGCACCCGACTCGTAGCTCAAAAGTTTTTGAGGCCTTTTGTCGTCGTACACCGTAGCTGCCGCATTCGTACACATTCGCCGTAGTCGCGTTATTAATTATCTCGCTTCGCGATGCGTTACAACGCTGAAAGCACGCCGCGCAAGTAGTCGCAACAGTTGTTTCTGCAACTTGACGTTTCGTTTTTCATTCGTAACTGTCCGGCGAGCCGCCCGCACGACATTGTATTACACTTCATCTGACGTTCCCGTGTCTCTCTCTCTCCTCCTCGCCGACATCCGGCTAAGCCGCGCGTTAATTAAAAATCCACTTAATCAAATTTACTTTAATCACCGGCGAATTCGTCGCGCGGGCGCGCCGTTGTTATCCGCTCTGTTAATTATTCACTTTATTGAGATTAATTTAGCGTTCCACCCGGCGTCGAGCGCTCGCGGTGAATTGGCACGATACTCAATATTACATTGCGCTACGTATTGTCACAGATGAATTAATTAATAGCAAGTTCAATCTGTTAAAGAAATTAATTTTTTTTAATTTCTTATTATGTGTTGTATAGAATAGTTAATCGGTTTTATTTAAAGAATTGATTTCTATTTAAAGAAGTCGTTTTTATTTAAAGAATTTTTTTAAATTTTTTTTAAAGAAGTTGTTTTTATTTAAAGAAATTGTTTTTTATTTAAAGAATTTATTTTTATTTAAAAAAGTTGTTTTTATTTAAAGAAATTGTTTTTTATTTTAAGAATTTATTTTTATTTAAAGAAGTTGTTTTTATTTAAGGAAACCCGCCGTCCGTAGTCTCCGTAAAAAAAATTCTCGTTTTCCCTCGACGAAGAGTTTCGTCGACGGCCGTTTCGAAAATTTCGCTCTCATCGGCGAGAGCCCTCTGGTATATTCACAGCGCATCGACGTTCCGCGAGCGATAAGCTTAATTTTTGACGTCAACGTCGCCTCCCGTTCCCGCCGCGTTATACATTTTGTAATGCCAACGCCGCCGGCGACGGCGGCGCCGAGGCATCGCGACGGGTAGCAGCAGCAGCGGCACCGGCACATCCTTCGTTCTCGTAGATAATGCAGTCGCGTAACTTTAATGAAGCTCATTGTACGCCGGTCTCGCACGAGCACGCGACCGCGCGACCACGCGCGGCGCTCCATAGAGACACCACCTCTATGCCCGCCACCCTTGTCACACTCTATCGCCGGCACTAAATTCCAATATCATGGCTATCCGATCGTCCGTCTCACGCAGCGAGTTTGTTCATACTTGAACTATACATCGAGCCAGCGTTTCAATTACACGAAAATATCATTTTATTATTATTAGCATTTATTATTATTATTATTATTATTAGTATTTATTATTATTATTAGTATTTATTATTATTGTTAGTATTTATGATTATTATTATTATTATTATTATTATTTATTAGTATTATTTTCTGTCCCAGACGAATTTCGACCAACACGGGAAAAAAAAGTATCATTGATATAGTAAAAACTTCGCTTGCGGGCAGCCAAAAAAAAAATTTTACAATTAACTCCAGTTATTATTGTCGCTATCCGATTTAATATTGAAACAGTAAAATATTCTTTTGCCTATTTTGGAGTTATCGTCTCGAAATAGTAGAAATTAGAAGAGACATTGAATTTGTTACACATGTTTTTGGCAGTTCGGGAGCGAAGGTTTTTTTTTAATCGATGATATATTTTTTTCCCTGAAGGCAGATACGGCATTTTAATTTTCGTTGAAGCGTCGCGGTTGCCGCGGAAGCGGCAGCGAGATATTTATACAATTCGTTAACGTTAATCCGACGAGAAGGACGTCAACGTCGAGTTCCTCTTCGCACGTTGCGCGGGGACGTTTGACATTGCACTTGACACGAGAGCAAAGTTCGTTGAGCCTCACTCGCCGAGGCTCGAGAATCGTTATCGCGCGCGCGCGTGTCTGTGTCTGTAAAAAAATAATGAGGCGCGAAAAGGTGTCGGGGATGAAAGGAGATCGGTGTGTCTATATTCGTATCGGTTTGCCCGAAGCGCAAGCTGGCGGTACGCGAGCCACGTGAGTGAGCCGCGTGCAACACCGACGCGTCGTCCCATCTCGTTAATTTTCGTCACGGCCATATATGTTAACGTGTTTATAACACCAGCAGCCCGGGCCCGACCTTTAGTTTCGAGGTCGACGTTACAAGTTTGTTACCCATTGATCAATGACCCAACTCGCAACCACAGCGCATGCATAACTTAACGCATGTACGCATGCCAATTACGCGCAAAAATGTGTAGCTTCAGCACCTCTACACGTATTTAGATTCTGGAGTGTTTGTGTGTTTCTGTGTTTTGCGCAGCGGAGTAGAACGCGAGCCGCGCTTCGTGTCGTAAAAAAATATGAATAATCGTTCGCTGCGATGCGCGCTGTAAAACAAATATTACGGCGAATCTTGTCGCTTGACGTTACGTTTTAATGTTTTAATTTGAGGTTTTCGACGGCGTCGCAGCGACGTTTTTTTTTTTACGACTTTTTGTCGGCTTTTAGTGGGGAAATTGTTGACCACGGAATTACAATTAGCACAGTGATTTTCGTTGTTTAATATCGTTACAAGTATTCGTTAGTGAAATTGTTTAGTAGTATTAGTTGTATATTTTTCAAAACACGGAGAGTCTTGTCGCTTGACGTTATGTTTTATTTTTTCTCTTTGACTTTTTCAACAGCATAAAATTACCATTGAAACCTTTTTTTATGAATTTCTTTTTTCAGCTTTTAGTGGGAATGTCGTTGACCACGAAATTACAATTAACCCAGTTATTTCGTTGGCGTTGAATATCGTTGTAATTACTCGATAGTGAAATTATTTAATCGTATTTTTCGTCACGGTAGAATATTCATTTTTAATTTACCTTTTTCAACGGCACAAAAATTACCATTATGACCTTTTTTTCAGCTTTTGAGTAAAAAAATCGTTAGCTACGAAATTACAATTAGCACGATGATTTTCTTGTCGTTAATCGTTAAATATCGTTACAAGTATCCGATAATCAAATTATTGTAGTCGTATTTTTTATCACGTTAGAAAATTCATTTTTAATTTAACTTATTCAACGGCATAAAAATTACCATTGCGACCTTTTTTTTCAGCTTTTAGTAAAAAAAATCGTTAACCACGAAATTATAATTAGCACAATGATTTTCTTGTCGTTAATTAAATTATTGTAGTCGTATTTTTTGTCACGTTAAAAAATTCCCCGGTAACAGTAGAAAATCGTTGACGTTCCAACGATCCAACGACGCCTCGGTGAGCGCGACTAAAGCCCATTTTCTGCATTCTAGACACGCTCGAGGAGTGGAAGATGGTGTTCTACGGTACGGAGACGTCGCTGGAAATGGACGAGGACCTCGACAGGGACAAGTCGGTGCCGAGCCCGGCGGGGCCGGAGGTCGTGCAGGAGAACGTCGCGGCGTTCGCGGGCCACCAGAACGTCGTCGACAGCGAGGGCGATCCTTGGACGGGGAGCCAGCAGGTCGATCTGATCTCGCATCCGGAGGTGCAGAGACCGACGACCGAGAATCAGACGAGCGGCGCTTGCACGAGTTACGATTCTCGGGGGTGCCTAGGTGCGTGGCTCATCCTCATAATTGTCCTACTCTCCCTAACCAGGCAAAAGATCCACGGATCCGACGCGACGGTCGGTATCAGTGACGTCGCGAAAAATCCAACGTCCGCGCGTTGTTCATGATAAACGCGGCGGATTCCGGTGAATTCCGCGCGGTAGAAATATTAAAAATCAAGCAAGAAAAACAAAAACAAAAACAAGAAAAAAAACAGATACGTGAAAGACAGAGAATACAATTACAATAGTGAAAAAGTTAACGAACGGCGAGTAAGCATCAAGGGAGGAATGAATGGTCGTTCTTGTTATTGATTTTTGTTTGTTTTTCCTTTTTGTTTTCTCTTTTTCTTTTTTTTTTTTCTTTTTTTTTATCTTCTCGTGCGACGACTGTACGAGATTTGGTGGCATGTGAAAAGTGTCGTTGTGATTTTGTCACGAGTGCAAATATTCCAAAGCAAATTCGTGATGTCAGTCGCTGCATTCGTCGAGGAAGGAACGACGAATTTTACGATTAAACGTCGTGGAAATTAAATGACCGAGGTTTAGCTGAATTTTTCGTTGGAGTTTTCGTGAGTCTTTCGTTCGGCCGACCTCTCGCCGTTTTAACGCTGAAACATAGAGAGAAAAAAAATACCACCACGCGCGACGTCCGAATTTAGTTGCGCGCTGATGTGGAATCCACGGAATTAACGGAAACGCGCGTGTCCGACGTTTTACAAACATTTTTATACGAGAGTAAGGGAGAAGAAGAAGAAGAAGAAAAAAACGCTGTCCATAAATTACTAGCATCCGGTGTAGTTGAGATGTGGTGTAAAATTTGCGACGAGGAGGAAAAAAAACGAGAAGTTCGAAAAATCGAAGGGGGCAGAAGTTTCGGGTCCGGCGGAGGGAATAAAAAAGGAAACAGGAGCCTAGGATTCGAGGTCGAAGTGAAGATAATCATTTGGGAGGGGATATCGCGGGTCGAATAGGCGCGACTCGGCTGACAATAACGTCCGTAACCCAAGGAGCCAAAAATAAGAAATAAAAAAGAAAAACAAAACGAAACATTTGCTTCGCAAATCCATCAGTGTTAGATCCGCAGAGCCTTCATCACTGCCAGATTTAAGGAGAAATTAATAGAAAAAAAAATCAACAGAACACGACAATTAAATAGAAATGGCCGAAAGATGAGATTTAGAAATGCGAAAAAAATGATTTCGTCTACAGATGAATGCCGCGCTCGATATATATATCCGTATATATTTATGTATATATATTTATATATATATACGAAGCGAGAGGCGCGAACAGAGCTTTTACGGTGTTCAATATACTACCATACGTGACACTTGCTCAAGGGACATTGCTTAATATTATACATAAATATAATTGAAGAAATTTCGAAAAGGAAGCAAGCGAAAAAAAAAATAAGCGAGGAAAATTAGGTACGAGGATTTTTAGTGAATTTTTCTGCCAATTGATTTCGCTTCTCACCGCTCATCGTCGTCATCTCGAAAGGCCCTCCAAGAATCACTGCGGCGGCGGCTGCTCAACTCCAACGCCAACGATGTAGGATGATCTGCTTACGGTAGATTTAGGAATGCAGTCGAAAAAAAAAAGAAATGAAGAAGAAGAAAAAAAGAGAAAAAAAAACGATAACGGAAACGGAACACAACCAGGTCTAAGAACAGAGAGAGAGCGTTTAAACGTATAATTTTTTATCTCCTCCGTGAGAACAAGTGCAATTAAATCATTGATTATTAACCGTCATTGAAATAACCATAGCGTTGCCAAATAAATAAGTTAAGAGATCCTATGAACTACCGACTTGTACCGATCGAGGAGACGAAGGCAATCGGACCGGAGAAACGGGAAGTGAAAAGCATAACCGGTGGCGACATCAACAAAAAAAAAAACAAAAAAAAGAAAAACAATATAAACGCGAACGACGAATACAAATCAGTATTAAAATTCCACTCATGCTGCGATGGAGCGAGAAAAGAAAAATCGACCTACAAATACGTGATTCAGATGTTATAACTGTTGTAAATATGTGTTTATCGAGGATGGTTACTCGAAACGTACGAGGACGCGACGAAGCATTAACGATAACGAATATCGTCAGCGGGGAAATTCGGATTTCTTGTTATGTTTTTTCCCCACTTTGTAAACACGATAAGTTGTGTACGTACGACTTCGATAATTCGTAATTGACCCCGCGCTTTCCTTCGTGTGATTTTCGTGGCTCTCGCAATTGGATAATAATAGCACGAAAAAAAAACGAAAAAAAAATCAAATGCTGTGCAGTGTGTTTGTAAAAGAAAGGCACGATTTTACGGACATTCAAGCTTCAAACTCAGGCTTCCGCCAGACAAACGTCTTCCTTGCACAATTCTGTTGTTACACGGAGTTCGGTGAATTTTTCAATCGATATTTGATAAACCGAAGTTGCAAATGATGACTAATTCGACTTATTCGATTAATTCGTTTTAAACTGGATTGCATCACACTTTGTGGCTTTCATTTACAACAAGAGAATTTTTTTTTTCATTAAATTTCGCCGAATTCCGCAAATCTTTTATACTATAGCCGCGAAACTAGCGAAAGCTGTGTTTTTCATCGTATTTACAATGAGACGTTATATATTATATTAAACGGGTAGCGAAACTGTTAGTATCCTATTAAATTCTACCATAGTTCCGCACGATATGTTCGCAACTATCGAGTCGTGTTACAATTATACAATTTAACAATCGGACGAGATTTATTTCCGGTGGGTTTTTTTTTCCTTTTTTATTTATTTAAATATCATTAGCTTGTACACTGAAGATACATATCTATCGAGCATTTGTTGATAGCGCGACGCACCACGCCGTATAGTTCCGTTGCTCCGATTTTTTCGAAATAACACAGGAGCCAAGGAGAATCGAATTTTTCAATCGCCTCTTTTGTAAAAAAATGAAAATCAACCATTTTTTTCAAGAAGTTACGTGAAAAATTACGATCTCGCTTATAAAGTACTGTCGTATATCGTCGTCATCTTAATAATAATAAAAATAATATTAATCATAATAATTAATAACAAATAACAATAAAAAAAACAAAATAATAATAACGTTAATAATAATGATAACGATAATAAAAAAAATAAAAAGACGACAACGAGGTTACGACACGAAAGTTGAGGTGTTAATTGGCTCGAGTGGCAACGGGATTCGAGAAATCCTGGGGGGGTTGTAGGTTCTTCCATTGTTAAACGATATACTTTTGTCGCTGTAACGTAAATTTTGTTGTGATTTTTTCCGCGGGGGGTGGGAGGGGAACGGGGGGGTTTATTTCACTTAGCGTTAATATAACGATGTACAGATATTTATTTAAGCAGTTAACGCGAGCCATATTGTCATCGACTTATCGCATCGACGGCTGTAAACCTTCGCTAGAGGCACCAAATGTCAAATCCCTCGCCGACACGCTCGATCCGCTTGTAACGCGCGTGTCGAAAGAGACCCGCGAATTTCCGTAGTCTATGCGTCATTGTACAAAAGTTCCGATTGCGCGAGAAAAACGCGCTAACGAGTATTTGCAAACGATTGCCTGGACGTAAAGAAAAAGCAAAAAAAAAAAAAAAAATCGGTATCCAATCGGTGTTCTGAGTTCCTCGAGCTGCAGTGCGAAAAAAAAAACATATAGTGAGGAGACAAATAACGGCAGCTTGTCTAACCGGTTATGAAGACGTCGACCGTGAAAATCCCGTGCAAAAATTAGAGGGTGAAAAAAAAACGTTTTTAAACGGAACGTCACTTTATCGGCCTAGAACGGACGAAACGCTGAGGCGATAATTGACTTATTTCGCAACTGTATAACCGGACAAAGAATTGTGATTGTCGGTCCGTCGGCCACGTTGGACCGGCTTCGATTCCGACTCTGCTCAAAAAATAAAAAAAATAAAAAACAAAAGAAAATACATACAAAACACACGAGAAGCGCCGACACGGAGACACAGAGACACAAATACTAATTAACGAAAGTAAAACCGGGTTTTGAAAGTTATATGTATTGGATCTTTAATCGTCAATTAATACAAAGCCAACGTGCGAAAGCGTCGACATTTAATGTTAAACCCGAAGATTTAGGAGGGAACGAAATTGAATGAAAAATAAATAAAAAATAAATTAAAAAACAATCGAGCCAGACAGTGCGAGAGATACCGTAATAGTGACGAAAATGGCCCTACGGAAGCGAGGAAAAAAAAAGAAGGGGTTGATTGTAATTTCGTTTCGAGCGCCAAGTATCTTCCAAATGTACAATATATGTCTGCGGCAACACGACGGGGTCAGGGGAATAGTTGCAGAGAACTCTTCTAATGTAATTTACGATATTACATATATAATCAGTAGACCATTTGGGGGGTTCGGTCGCGCGCACCCCTTCGAACGGCCGTAAAGGAACTTATTTTTTTAATTAGCGGAAGAATCGTGTATACTATTTAAACGTAAAGACAAACGTAAAAAACAAAAAAGTGAAAAAAAAAAACGTAACGAAAATAAGGAGGAAACGAGCGACGAGTCTGTGAGCTAAAGTAAGGATTTAAATGAATGAGGGAGAAAAACATTTCCGGACGAGATGCTTCTCGAGACGATTCAGGGCATTGTATTGTTTGAGCCGTAATAAAACGAAGATTTCGTAGACTAAACTAAATAGCGAGGAAAAAAAAAGAAGAAGAAAAAAAAACGGAAACTGTGACGATTGAAATGGCCCTCCGTGTGTGCGCACCATAATCGATGTATCTATTGTAAATGTTTGTATGTAAAATGTAAAATGTATCTTTGCTTAAAAACGACAACAACAAAAAAAAATGGGTGACATATCCTAAGTTATAGAGTTCGTTGAACGCGTGGCGGAACGTATAAGGAGGCGATATATTTAAAGTTGAGCCGCATTGCACGCACGCGACACAAATTTCGTCTCTGCCGTCTGGCATACGCCGGGAAAAATCGCGACGACGAATTCCAGCACAAATCGATCGTGTCGCGGATTAAAAAAAGGAAAGAAAGAAAGAAAAAAGTGCTCGCAGAGGGCAGAGACGAAACGATCGATCCCAAGGTGCGAAATTTCGCAAGATATACATATATATATATACATAAAGAAACAAAAAAAATGAAGAAGGAAGGAAGAAACAAGAAAAAAAAATACGATATATAAGTAACCGAAACTACTATATAAAACACCTTATATGCGGAACTAAAATTTGTATATCACGAATGAATTAAAAACGAGAAGAGGATCCTAAATAACGACGCGCACGCTCTGTCTCTCTTTTTTCTTCGGCGTCGTTCCATCTGTTAATTCTACGTGTTCCACGAATAACACTTTTCGCCGTATGTTTTCGCTCATCAATAACCGGGGTTCATCTTTTAAGGTTTTTCCAATATTCATTTTGCATAAATTCGAGGAATATGAGAGAGAATCGCAAACACTTCTCGGTGGTATAAAAATCTGAAAAAAATTCATGCACATTAATGGTACTGAAAAGATTAATTTTGCATAATAATTCGGAAATGTTATTAATAAATTCATGAGAAAAAAAATGGTTTAACAAATATTTCGATGACCCAAGATTTTTTTTTTTTTTTTTGTTTCATGAAAATGATTTCTTCGTTTTTCCGAATACGTATGAATTTTTTTCCAGATTTTAGAGTTCACATTGAATTTTCACATATTTTCCCTCTAAAAACGGCCAAAATTGTGCATGAATTTTTTCCGATTTTTATACCATCGAGAAGTGTTTGCAATTCTCTCTCATATTCCTCAAAATTATGGGAAATGAATATCGATCACAGGACTACCTTAATAATTTCCTTCGGTGTCTCAAAATCATCGCATTAGATTTTTTTTCTCTTCATCCCTGCGCGCGCCACTAATTTCGTTATCATCTGTACTACTTCTCCTCATTTTTCAACGTGCAGACCCGGAACGAAATAACAACCACGTGGATCTCCCGCGGAACGAAAAGTACTTTTATCGAGTAACGCGGCTTTTAATTGGCACTTGCGATCGGCACGAGTTTCGCGGCGGCGCCCGCGGATTATCCGTCCGCATAGACACGGATAATCGTGTTCTCGTGTGTATCGCCCGCGTGGCTTTGCTTATTTGCCGTCGAAACTTTCTGAAAATCAATATAAACCCCACGTCGATGCCACGCCGAGCGCGGCTTAAAATAACAAGGTTTGTTGGATCGCGAGCGCGTTTGCCGATACACACGTAAATGCGCCGAATGTTTTCGTCTAACTGAGAATTAACTTGTGTCCCTCGCCTCTCTCTCTCTCTCTCTCTTTCCCCTCCCGCTTTTGGTAATCAATCGGGGAAAGCTTTTCGTTCTATGTGTATTTTCGTGCTGATTCTCTCTGTCTGTCTCTCTCTTTTTGCCTCTTTCTGCTCTGGCGTTCCCGACGAAGGTTTGATAACTGTCCAACGACGATTTTCACGTCTTTTCTGGGCCTTTTGACTCTATTAGGTCGAGCGACATCTATCGTCTACATTCCGAAACTGTCCCTTATGAGGTTATCTTATATTCGTTTTGATAACCGTTTTGTGACATTTCTCTCATTTTTCTAATCGTTTTGTATCGTTGAAAATGCAAAATTATTATATTGCCCAGCTAGAGTCGATTTAGTGAGATTTGCAAACTGCTCCCTATTTGTCAATTGTTTGTTTAATTTTTTTATGTATAATTTTTATAATCTTTTTCTATTTTCCGGTTTTAATATTGAGACTTCTCTTTTGCGCCATCTGTTGGTGGTATCAAAGGGTATAAAAATTGTACAAAAATAAATTTTAAAATGTTGCAAAAAACTTGTCGAAACGAAAAAATCGAAAGATCGATAAAACGTTGCAAATCAGTCGTCACGACGATGTCGATTTTCGACTTCTACATCGCACAACCAAATATTCGAATGTCCCAGAACGACGTAACCAAAAATTTCGTTTGGCCATTTTCGAGAATCGCCATATAACGATTCCCAAACCCTCAGGATCCGATTATTCGACTTCGCAAAAATCCCACACTGTGGCGCTGTGTTGCATGTCCGCGTCGCTCGGTGGTTAAAATGTCCAAGATTTTACTATATATTCATCGAATGCACAGTCTAAACGTTGTTGTACTGTTTTTAATTTAAACGTGGGTCTCGTGCGCACGTGTAAAATTTTCGTTGTAACGAAGCGCGCGTCGTAATATCCGTTGCAAAACGCACGCAGCCCGTTTTGTTTGTGCCGTCTGGAGACGAAGCATATAGCGGGCTACGATAGACGGACGAGGGTTCAGGCAGCCGTAAGCTGTAAACACGCCGACGACGGGACGGTTCGTGCGTTCGGGATACGTGCGGATTTTCTCAGCCCAGCTCAACCACCACAAAATCCACATCCACACACGTTTACAACCAACCAATATATACCGCACACCCATCCCCCAGATCGTATCACCGACACGGTGAGTCTTGTTCTCTCAATCTTCTATTCTAGTTTTTTTCTCTTACACACCGCACATTCTATCTGCCTACCTGTCTTATCTCGTATTACCCTGAATTTTGCATCGTTGGAATGCAAAATTCAGAAAAAAATAAATAAATTCTAATTAATCCAAATGACGAAATTAGGTATAAAAAATCATGGAAACTAATCACTATAATGATTTTTTATACATAATTTCATAATTTGTTTGAAATAGAATTTTTTTTTTTTTCGGAAATTCGTTGCATTCCAACGATGCAAACTTCAGCATCATCTTCTCATTCTCGGCTTGTAACGCTTTTTTTTTCTTTTTCTTTGCAAATGCAAAATTAAAAAAAAAAAAATTCTAATTAATCCAAATGACGAAATTAGGTATAAAAAATCATGGAAACTAATCACTATAACGATTTTTTATACATAATTTCAAAATTTGTTTTAAATAGAATTTTTATTTTTTTCGGAAATTCGTTGCATTCCAACTTCAGCATCATCTTCTCATTCTCGGCTTGCAACGCTTTTTTTTATTTTTTTTTCGCCGTAAGTCGCGTTGTTACTTTATGCATTTTATCGCATCGCTGCACTCGCACGGCTTCGCGCACGTTTCGCGTCCAAACGCCACGATTATGATAACTCAATTTCGCTTTGCACTCATCGTCATTACTCGCGCGAGACACGCACGAGACACGGGCAAAAGCGTATCGCACTAATCGCCTCTAACAATCTCTGCGGCGAAAATCTCGTCTTCGGCAACGCGTTTCTCGCAACTTTCACGCCTCTCGTTTTTGTCGCTCGAGCCAAAAGTCTTGACGTCGAGTGTCGTTCGAGCGATCGAACGACTTTCGATTATGTTCGAGCGATCGAACGACTTTCGATATTTTACATGTGTACCAATCAGCTGCTGCCAACTCGCGAGCCGCGACGCTCGGTTTGTCGTTTAACCTCCGCCCCCGCGCCGCCCTATATATTGTATATCAAAGCGCCAATTTACCGTTGTTACTGTTTTTTTTTCTTCTATTTTTTTTTAGGTTATGATCGTTCAAGCCGCAATGCATGTTACGTATCGCTTCACAATAAGCCGCTCTTAAATCGTGTATACCGTATAAACTGGACGGAAAGTTTGCGATTTTCAAACCAGATATCCACTCGCCACGACTTTTTTTTTCAACAGCTGTTGAAGTCGGCCGAGATAACGAGATAAATTTGCGAAACGAGATTGAAAGTTCGAAGGGCGAAAATGTTGTGAAAATGGCAAACTTTTCGAGTTCGCGAGCATGAAATGTGCGATTTGAGTAACGAAGACAAGTAACACTTTTTGTGGTACGAAAAAGTTATCACATATGTGCGCCAAAATATTATCTGTAAGATACCATTTTTTAATTATTAATTTTTAGATATATTATCTGTAAGATAATATTTTTTTAATTTTTAATTTTTTAAAATATTATCTATAAAATAATATATATATATATTTTTTTTAAATATTGAATAATCTTTTGTCTTTCGCTCTTCTGCCTATTTTTATTTTATTACAAATTACAAATATAATCCCCTCTTAAAAAAGACATGGCATAAATATCTCGAAATATATCGAAATCTTGAAGCCAGCTTTCAAGCGTTCCGATTGGCCGACGGCGGCTTCGATATAAAATCGATTCGGTGTCATGGCCGCCGCAGATTTACGCGCGCGTTTTGAATCGCTGTATTGACCACAAGAAAAGATACATGAAAAGCAAGGAGTGCGAGCGAAGCGAGCACGTTGTTGCTAGTAAATAAATAAATATTCGATGTGCGAAATTTAATTTTGGGACATCGAAATACATTAAAGATAACATTTTGGCGGCAATATGCATTCGAATCCCCAAACAGCACAAAAATTGTTACTTGCGCGAGGGAACGAGACGAGAATTCACGATGGTAAAGAAGAGACAACGGCGACTCGCTAATCTGTGTGATTTTCCAGAGTGCAACGGCAGTTGGTATCTGTACGAGGGCCGATGCGTGATGCAGTGCCCAGCGGGGACGTATCCGGCGCACGACGTGCACAAGAGCGTGTGCTCCCTGTGTCACTACACCTGCACGAGTTGTTCCGGGCCATCGAACACCGAGTGCACTTCCTGTCACGGTGACGCGAGCTTAGATTCATCGTACGACGGCGGCGAGGCTCAGTGCATACCGAAGTCGCTCGAGTGGAATACCCAGTCGACCAAGTGGTTCTACCGTATGACCATTCTCTTTGGTCTCAATCTCACCTTCCTCACCGCCGCCGTCATTTATCTCTGCCTGTCGGCGGCCCTGCGAAAACGCAACGCCCGGAATCCAGGCAACGTCCAGTCGTACAACTACAACAAACTCGTCGACTCGAGCAACGACGCGAGCGCCAAGGAGAAGCAGCTGCTCAATCGAAATGCCTGCTTGTCGGACAGCGACTAGTCCCGCGAAAATAAAAAAGAACTTCTATTCTTGCAAAAAAAAAAAAAGATTGCGTGTCATCCCTTTCTTGTCATTTATCTCCTGCGCGTGCTCCTTGGAAAAAAATCGGTGGGCATGTGAAACATGCACCACGTGACACGTGAGGACGTGAAAATTTCTCGTAGTTACCGACAATTCTTTCGGAAGTGCGTTTTGCTTATTTATCACTCCCAAATCGTAATCGGAATGCACGTATCATGTGTGATTTTTAATTATCTAGTGAGTGAATTAGTCGCTTTTCTCAGTTTTTGTCGAAAAATAGAAAAAAAAATCGAATTTTTCATTACAGATTTCTCTGCCGGTAATTGATCTGTAATTTTTTTTTTTTTTTTTTCGAAAATCAAAATTCTGACTAATTCACGCAACATCGATTTATTTTACATCGGTAAAGTAGAAAACGATGAAAAATCGAAAGAAAATCAGCGAATTAATTTTATTCAAATAAATAAAGTCTGGCGTCTCGACGGCAAAAATTCATCGGCCTCCTAGCGAGATTCATTCGAGGCGCTGGCGCCACTTTTTCTTTATCACTCGACGCTCGAACTTTTTCGTCTGCTAGTCATCCGAGGAACCCTGCACAGTTTCCATGGTTAAAAGATTCGATTAGAAGCAATAAAGCCGACAAAAATCCGATCAAAGGCAATAAATCCGGCAAAAATCCGATTAAACCCACTAAAATCGACAAAAATCCGATTAAAGCCAGTTTAAACCGATTATTTTCCAATCGGAATTTCGTCCACTTCAACGGTTTCCATGAGAGTCAATCGCGAATTACTAAGCAGGGTTTGTTTCATACGCTTCGACATTGACGCATGCGAAACGCGATAAAATATGGCTGCCGAAAACGCGCGATCCTCGTCAGGTCATAAATCACCGCGGAGCGGTTATATTACTGGGCCAATAAAACTGGCCGCCGCCGCCGCGGCCGCGAAACCCTTGACACAGTTGACGAACAAAAAAGCGGCGCTAAACGGCGGCCGTCGCCGTGGGCGTCGGCCTGCTGCTTAGAAACAGGTGAGAAAGGAAGCGAATTAGATATAAAATCCACGACCGAAAACCTACAATTTCGCTTTAAGGTAGTCCTTGCGACCAATATTAATTTCGCATAAATTCGAGAAATTTGGGAGAGAATTGCAAACACTTATTGGTGATATAAAAATCTGAAAAAATTCATGCACATTAAAGGTACTGAAAATATTAATTTTGCATAATAATAATTCGAAAATGTTATTAACAAATTGATGAAAAAAAACAATTGTTTAACAAATATTTCGATGACCCAAGATTTTTTTTTTCATGAAAATGATTCCTTCGTTTTTTCGAGTACGTATGAATTTTTTCAGATTTTAGAGACCACATTGAATTTTGCGCGTTTTTTATAGGGAAAATATGTGAAAATTCGATGTGAACTCTAAAATCTGAAAAAATTCATACGTATTCGGAAAAACGAAGGAATCATTTTCATGAAAAAAAAATCTTGGGTCACCGAAATATTTGTTAAACAATTGTTTTTGTCATCAATTTGTTAATAACATTTTCGAATTATTATTATGCAAAACTAATCTTTTCAGTACCTTTGATGTGCATGAATTTTTTCAGACTTTTATACCACCGAGAAGTGTTTGCAATTCTCACCCAAATTCCTCGAATTTATGCGAAATGAATATTATCCGCAAGGACTACCTTAACGATACAGTCGATCGCGTCTATACCTTTTACTAAGACGGAATGAATTAATTAATTAGCGATATAATTTGAGTGGCAGTTGCCAGGCTGTTATTATATATGCGAAAAATGAGAATCGCGTGTATGTGACGAAGGAAACGAAGAGAGGGGAGGGGGGGGGGGGGGGGGACGACGGGGTTAGTGGAGCGAATCAAGGAGGCGGAAATGTTCAACAAGCAACGCGGGAGCTGCATCACTTTTTTGCGCATTGCCGAATGCGCCTTTTTCTTGAGGTTTTTTAATATGTATATGAAACACGTACGAACGCGTTCGCAGCGGCCGAGCTGCCGAGGTACTCGCGCGCCGCGGCCAACGCTGATTGGTCTGACGCACGCAATTAACGCAGTAACAGCTGGTGTTAAAAGGCGGTAATAAATAGAAACAGCGAGCGCCGAGAATATGAGCGAAGGCAGCGTAGCTTCGGGTTTTTCCGGGTATCTCGCGTAGTTAGACGAACGTCGCGTAATTACGCATGTAAGGAATGACTTGAATTTCGTGCGTTTTTTATGGGGATGATATGTGAAAATTCAATGTGAATCTCTAAAATCGGAAAAAATTCATACGTATTCGGAAAAACGAAGGAATCATTTTCATGAAAAAAAGATCTTGGGTCATCGAAATATTTGTTAAATTCATTTTTTTTCATCAATTTGTTAATAACATTTTCAAATTATTATTATTTATTTACGTATTTATTTATTCATATCAACGAGAAAATCCCTTTTACATACATTGGTTTGATACATTTGAAACACATTATTAATATTTCACCTTGGTATTTAGCATTGATATAGCATGAAGAACATATTTCAATGAAATGAAAATAATCAAGAAAACGCAGTGGAGAAAAATAATAAAAAATAATTTTTTCAGTACCTTTAATGTGCATGCATTTTTTTACATTTTTATACCATCGAGAAGTGTTCGCAATTCTCTCTCATATCCCCCAAATTTATGCGAAATAAATATTGGTCGCAGACTCCTAAAAAAATCCGATTAAAACCAAAGACTTACAAAAACCTGATTGAAACCTGTTTGAACCATTTATTATTCAATGTGAATTTCATCATTGAATACGGGAATTATTACTAAGCAAAGAGAAGAAACGATATATTCAATACTCGATCGGTACAGTTGGAAAGCTCGGAGGGGCTGCGAGAGATTTTCGGCAGGTGAATATCGCGTGTGTCTCGCATCCTTCGGAAGATAACGTATATACGGAAGCTCTCGGAAGAAGAGACACGTCGTGCGATAAGTGACGTCGGAGGCTGCCGGAGGTTTATTAATGAAGCCAAGGCGAGAGAGAGAGAGAGAGAGAGAGAGAGGAAGCGCAGAGGAAAATATTGATTTCCGGGAGGTCGGGAGGTCGCTGCCGCCGCCGCGGCGGCTGCAAGGCCAAGACAGAGGCGCTGCAAAACGAGCCTACCGCCCTGCGGGAGCTGACGGCGGGCTAGTCGCGCTCGACGCCCGAGACCCGAGAGATCCACCGGTCGCCGCCGGCCGCCCGGCTCGAAGGTGCAACAACCGGTCGAGCCGTCGCAGAAAAAAAAAAAAAAATGTTTTTTCACTCGTCGCCCTGTGCGACGTTCGTTTTCCTTACGATGTGTCTCTGCTTCGGTAAGAAATTTCCGGCGAGAAACGAGATTGTATTTTTTTTTTATGAGACGTAATTTGGAAGATGTTATTATTGCTACTATTACAATCCTGCAGGTCTCTGCTCGGAGGACGAGGAGAGATTGGTGCGCGATTTGTTTCGCGGCTACAACAAGCTGATAAGGCCTGTGCAGAATATGACGGAGAAAGTGCACGTTCAACTTGGCCTCGCCTTTGTGCAGCTCATTAACGTGGTGAGAATTATTTAGGCTTTTTTTTTGTTGTTATTTTTTATGCGGGTTTACGTGTAAACATTTTTTACAAGGGTTTATGGGTGAAATTTTTTACACGATTTGTACGTGGATTTGTGTAATAATTAATGTAGTTGTGGCTCGTTTTTCACGAGATTTTGTCGCGGGGAATATTGTCGGTAATTACGGGAGTGATAATTATCGTAATCTCCTTTGGGTTTCGAGAGTGTTTTATTATGTTTATTTTCTGTTATTATGAGATATATATTTTTTTATATATTGTTATTTTCTTATTTTTTTTTTGTTTATTTTTGTTTTTATTTTTTGCTGTAAATTGTTTGTATTGGTTGTGGCGTTCCGCTCTAAAGTGAGTTCCCCGTAGCTGGAGTTGCTTAACAGGACCGATGTGGTCCTAGTGCAATAAACGCATCTATCTATCTACTTATCTTCACCCCAAAATTATATTTTCCCTGTTTCAGAGAAATAAATAAATGAATAAATAAAGTCAATAAATAGTAATAATGATAATAATCCATAAAAATTGTTGCATTTAGCGTAGCACTTTTTTGAATCTTAATGTATTGATTTTCAGAACGAGAAAAATCAGATAATGAAGTCGAACGTGTGGTTGAGATTCAATTGGACGGATTATCAACTGCAGTGGGACGAGGCTGACTACGGAGGCATCACAGTACTGAGACTGCCGCCGGACAAAGTGTGGAAACCTGATGTAGTGTTGTTCAATAAGTGAGAAAATAATAGATTGTTAATTCAGGGAGGCAAAGATGGAGAAAGGATTAGTAGGGGTAGGAGGAGGAGCTCGAAGGGTGGCTATTTAACATTGAATTATTTATTTTGCCTCGAATAAACAGCGCAGATGGGAATTACGAGGTGCGTTACAAGAGCAACGTACTCATCTATCCCAACGGAGAAGTCCTGTGGGTCCCTCCGGCGATATACCAAAGTTCTTGCACCATCGACGTGACGTACTTCCCGTTCGACCAGCAGACGTGCATCATGAAGTTCGGCTCGTGGACCTTCAACGGCGATCAGGTTTCGCTGGCGCTGTACAACGACAAGAATTTCGTCGATCTCTCGGACTACTGGAAAAGCGGCACGTGGGACATAATAAGCGTTCCCGCGTATCTCAACATCTTCCAGAGCGAATATCCGACGGAGACGGACATCACGTTCTACATAATAATCCGGCGAAAGACTCTTTTCTACACGGTGAACCTGATACTGCCCACCGTTCTCATTTCCTTTCTCTGCGTGCTGGTGTTCTACCTGCCGGCCGAGGCCGGCGAGAAAGTCACCCTGGGTATCAGTATTCTTCTCTCGTTGGTCGTCTTTCTACTGCTGGTCAGCAAAATCCTGCCGCCCACGTCCCTGGTGCTGCCTCTCATTGCCAAATATCTTCTCTTCACGTTCATCATGAACACCGTGAGCATTCTCGTGACGGTGGTTATTATAAACTGGAACTTCCGAGGGCCGCGAACTCACCGAATGCCGCAGTTTATACGCAAGGTCTTCCTGAAATACTTGCCGATGATTTTGCTCATGCGAAGACCGAAGAAAACGCGACTGAGGTGGATGATGGAGATACCGAACGTCACACTGCCGGCCTCGATTTACTCCCGAAGCTCCACGGAATTGCCGAAATATCTTCCACCCACTATGGGCAAGTCTAAGATGGAGATAATGGAGCTGTCCGATCTTCATCATCCCAACTGCACGATTAATCGCAAACAGAGCAACCGCACGACCGCCGTGAGTTCTCACGCCGCGGGAATCGGCGCCGCCGAGCAGATCGGAACGGCGGCCGATCGTCGGGGCTCCGAGAGCTCGGATTCGATTCTTCTGGGCCCTGAAGTCAGCAAAGCTACCGAAGCCGTGGAATTTATCGCTGAACATCTGAGAAGCGAGGATCTCTACATTCAGGTACCGTCGATAATTTCCATACTTAATGAAAAAAAGATTTTATAATGCTGTTAAAAATCGATAGAAATGTGGACAAAAAACGCATAGATCCTTGTAGAATTTGATTTGGATCTATTTGGAGCGATTTTCAGTCCGTTTGTCTAGGTTTTTATTGAAGCTTTTTCATCAAACTTTTCGTTGGTACCTGACGAAAACGCAACTAATTGTTGTTACAGACTCGGGAGGATTGGAAATACGTAGCGATGGTCATCGATCGGCTGCAACTCTACATATTTTTCATAGTCACCACGGCGGGCACTTTCGGCATCCTCATGGACGCTCCGCACATCTTTGAGTACGTCGATCAAGATCGTATTATCGAAGTTTATCGAGGAAAGTAAAATCGCTCGAGAAAATGAAAATCGTTCGAGAAAAGAAAAATACGCGCGTCACGGGCAAAAGAGCGAAACAAATTTCACATTTTCAAATGTTCGCGAGACTTATCAACGATAGTCAAATAATTTTACTGACTCTTCACGCCACGCGCGGTACAACGAATTAATTCGAGAGCACGATCAAAGATAACTCGTAATAAATATATAGCGTGTACCAAATATACACGACGTCACGTAGCCCTGCTTAGTAATTACGATTGACACCGATAGAAATCGAAAAAACGGACAAAATTCCGATTGACAAATAATCGGTTCAAACAGGTTTCAATCGGATTTTTGTCCGTTTTGTTGGTTCTAATCGGATCATTTAATCAGGGAGCCCAATCAAAGTCGATAAACAGCGAGCTTATGCAATGCAATGCATGTTTTTTTTTTAAACTAATTCATTAATTTCCCATCGAATGCGAGTAATATACAACTTACCAAGTATTAGTCATCGAGATGATGATCGAGTATTAGCTGCTTTTTACACGTAATTAGCGTCACTTGATTTCATGACATTCGTACGTGTAATATTATACAATTATTCACTGCCGCATACAAACCGCAAAAAAAATGTCGAGTACTGTAGAACTTGAGGTTTTTACATGTAGTACGAGTAGGTTTGATATTTTTTTTCTTCGAGTTAGCGACTTTTGGCCTAATCCATCATTCCGAAGTCGTTTATTCTAAAATATATATATTTAATATATATTTTTCGATTTTTTTTATGTCAGAACTCATTGATTCATCTGCCGCTCGAGAAATGAAAAAATCTGCTCTTTCATATTTTTTTCGCGTTGCACTTTTTAAGGTAGGACTTTGATAGCTTTTCATTTTTTTTCACTAGTCTTTCCTCACACACACAAACACATTTTGATCATCGATATCTATTATATCGGTAGACAGTTTATATCAAAAAGCAGTTGACGATTGATATACAATTTATTTGTATCGAGATTATTCTACACATTAGATTACTGTATTAGACTAAGGAAACTACTGCACGATACTTTTTCTATCACTACCGTTCATATCAGAAAAAGAGCTTCGATTTCTGCTGCTCGAAGTCACGCGCGAAAGTACAGAAAAAAAAGAGAAATTCAGCTACTCGGCCGCGGAATTCGTCAATTTAAAACGCGTCACTGTACCGGATAAATTCGGAAAAGATTTTGCGAAGTTTCTTGGCCGCGGATCGCTCGAAAAATCGATAATCTCCGGTACGTCGTGCAATGTGACGTTGTTAAATATAATGAAATTAGGAATTGGTTTACCAAAAGATGTTCCTGAAAATTAGAAAAAATTGGTCGTTATTCGGGAGCAAATATATTTTAGTAGGAATTTCTACTTCTTAACGTCTCAAAAAAACGCGATCCATCTCTAGCTCCACGTGTTCGGTGTTTCCGAACTCTCGAGCTTCGTCCTCGTTGCCTCAAGACAAATTGATTTAGTTGCCAAAAGTAGTTAACGGTGCTATTGATACGTCTCTTTGAAAGTTATACACTAAAAAACGAACAAATAATATACAATTTTAATACTAGCATAGATTAGGTATTTTTAACAACAATTACAGCAGTCGTTTCTTACGCTCGTAATTTTTTCTCAATAATTTATTCTTTTAATTCTACGTTAAACTGGACTTACGAAAATCTCGAGAGAGTAACGACGATTCAACACTCAATCAGTCCGATCGATCCTAGGTACTCAAACGTGGTCGAAATATCGCGACCAACACACAAGTACAAATTAATCAGTTAGAATTTATTAATCAATTTTACATTGTACACACATAACTTAACGATTACATTAATTCTACGAAGCTGCGGATATTTGCATACGTCCTAAAACTGGCCTCAATGGAATTCTCTAAAAAACAAACAAATAAAAAGAAAAACTTTATCTACATAGTTAACTATACGCACGATTTTGTGATATTACGATAATTTTGTCAGCGATGAAACCACCTCGTCATATTTACTATAAAATATTTATTAAATAGCGTTAACTCTTAACATCTAAACAATGCATATTGAATTAATTCACAAACAATGGGGAACAAATCAACGATCAATCGATTGGCAGTCCTCAAAGCCTACTGTGATTAGCTTTATTTCTTCTTTTGATTAAGGTACAAAATATTAATATTATTCTCGTTATTGTTATCGTTATTATTACTATTAATTATTCTAATTAGACGTCCGAGCGATAAGCACGACCCTTCCAGAGCGACTAGAGTGTAGAATTTTTTTCTACGATCGCAAAGATGAATTTCGATTGCGTCCGTCTTGTCTCTAATAAAATATTTTAAACTCATTAAGATCCAGGACACTTGAATGCCCGACGAGAATCGCGCAGCACTTTTATCTATATACAAAACTTCAACAACGTTTTTCTATCTTTTGACTTTGTATAGTGATTTACAAATTTTTTGATATAAAAAATGAAGCAAAAAATCTAAAAATAAAACGAAGATAAAACGAAGACGGCAGTTTATAGTCCCGTTGGCAACGATTGATATTCAATGTAAGCTGTAAAATCGATGATACTGTAATAGGTAGATAAATAACGAAAGCTCGAAAAAAAAACCGAAGCAATGCTTATTATTATAGCTGACGAACAAGCTCTAGATCTAGATCTACATTGTAATCCGATTGTACCGAGGACTAATTTTAAGTCCGTGTAGCGAGTAGCGTAGATTTGTCGCGTACTGTTGACTGTTTCGACTATAATGTAGAGGAAGCGAAAGCAAAAAATGAAAATAAATGAAAAGCAGTTGAATTTTGTGCGTTTTTTATATGGAAAATATGTGAAAATTCTGTGTGAACTCTAAAATCTGAAAAAATTCATACGTGTTCGGAAAAACGAGGGAATCATGTTCATGAAATAAAAAAACTTCGGTCATCGAAATATTTATCAAACTATTTTTTTTTCATCAATTTTTTAATAACATTTTCGAATTGTTAATAATAATAATTCGAAAATTTTATTAAAAAATTAATGAAAAATTAAAAAATGAAAATTAAAATGAAAATGAAAATTAATTAAAATCTGAAAAATTAATGCACGTTATAAAGGTACTGAAAAGATTAATTTTGCTTATGCAAATTATGCAAAATTATGCAAAATTATCAAACATGCTTATGAAAAGAATAATTTTGCATAAGCAAAATTAATCTTTTCAGTACCTTTATAACGTGCATTAATTTTTCAGATTCTTGTACCACCGAAAAGTGCTTGCAATTCTCTCTCATATTCCTCAAATTTATATGAAATGAATATCAACCTCAATAACTACTTTAATAATAAACAAATTGCAGGATAAATAAAAAAGAGTGTATAATTTGAAGTATCGAACTCCGCGAGTGCGAAGCGCGCGGGAGGGCAAAACGAGGGTAAGGAAGGAACCGCGCGACCCTTCGGCCGCGTCCACCCTTCGTAACAGCGCGCGAGAATCCCTTATTGATTTTCGGGGGGCGGCGAGGGAACCCCGCGCGCGCGGAACGAGAGCGTTTCTCTCAACCAAGGAGGAGGCGCAGCAGCAGCCGAGGCGCCAGCAGGCCACTCGTCGGAAAGTTCGGGGTGGAAACGAGTCCGCCCAAAAATGTATTATTGTTCGCGAATCGTGCGATTTATCCTTATTTCAGCGGTATTTTGCGTCGGTAAGAGAGTCAATCGTATTCGGAGAGAGAAAAAGAAAAAAAAAAAAAAAAAAACAGGACGTGCAGCGAGTCGCGACGACTAAAAATCGGAGACTAACGGGAGCTGCTTTTGGGGGCTTTCAGGTTTCTGTTCCGAGGATGAGGAACGATTGGTTCGCGACTTGTTTCGCGGATACAACAAACTCATCCGACCCGTGCAAAACATGACGGAAAAAGTGCACGTGCGATTCGGCCTCGCGTTCGTGCAGCTCATCAACGTGGTAAGAAAATAATAACGCGAGTTGTTCACCCGCCCCCCCCCCCCCCTATGTCGACCCAGCCCAGCCCAACACCCGATTTTTTGGATTTTTTTTTTTTTTTTTCGCAGAACGAGAAAAATCAAATTATGAAGTCCAACGTGTGGCTGAGATTCGTGTGGACGGATTATCAGCTGCAGTGGGACGAGGCCGACTACGGGGGCATCGGCGTCCTGCGGCTGCCGCCCGACAAAGTGTGGAAGCCAGATATTGTTTTGTTCAATAAGTAAGAAAATTCATTGATTCGTTTATTTATTTATTTGAGAAATTTGCGAGGTAAACGAGCATTTTAATTTAATTTAATTTAATTTATTAATGGATTTATTGTTTTACAAAAATTTTGAATTTTTTGGCATGGAGTGACGGTTTGAAAATTCCAGGTTTAGAATATATAAAAATCTTTTTCATTTATTTATTTGTTTTTTTGAGAGATTGATGGAGCAACCGACCCTTTTTATTTAATTTAATTTAATTTATTAATGGATTTATTCTTCTTCAATTTGAAATTTGTTGTCACGGAGTGACGATTTGAAAATTCCAGATTTAGAATATAAAAAAATCTTTTTCATTCATTTATTTCTTTTTTTTTGTAAGATTGATGGACCACACGCCCCTTTTGATTTAATTGAATTTAATTTATTAACGGATTTCTCCTTTTACAAGAATTTTATATTTTTGGCATGGAATGACGATTTGAAAAATTCTGATTTACAACTCAAAAAAATTATAACACTATGCGACCGCTGAACTATTTATTTTGCTTCGACCAAACAGCGCAGATGGGAATTACGAGGTGCGTTACAAGAGCAACGTGCTCATCTATCCCAACGGAGAAGTCCTGTGGGTACCCCCGGCGATATACCAAAGTTCTTGCACCATCGACGTGACGTACTTCCCGTTCGACCAGCAGACGTGCATCATGAAGTTCGGCTCGTGGACCTTCAACGGCGATCAGGTCTCGCTGGCTCTGTACAACGACAAGAATTTCGTCGATCTCTCGGACTACTGGAAAAGCGGCACGTGGGACATAATAAGCGTTCCCGCGTATCTCAACATCTTTCAGAGCGAATATCCGACGGAGACGGACATCACGTTCTACATAATAATCCGGCGAAAGACTCTTTTCTACACGGTGAACCTGATACTGCCCACCGTTCTCATTTCCTTTCTCTGCGTGCTGGTGTTCTACCTGCCGGCCGAGGCCGGCGAGAAAGTCACCCTGGGTATCAGTATTCTTCTCTCGTTGGTCGTCTTTCTACTGCTGGTCAGCAAAATCCTGCCACCCACGTCCCTCGTGCTGCCTCTCATTGCCAAATATCTTCTCTTCACGTTCATCATGAACACCGTGAGTATCCTCGTGACGGTGATTATTATAAACTGGAACTTCCGAGGGCCGCGAACGCACCGAATGCCGCAGTTGATACGCAAGATATTCCTGAAATATTTGCCGACGATGTTGCTCATGCGAAGACCGAAGAAAACGCGACTGAGGTGGATGATGGAGATACCGAACGTCACGCTGCCGGCGTCGACGTACTCGGGAAGCCCCACGGAACTCCCGAAACCCACGTCACTCGGTAAACCCAAGATGGAAATAATGGAGCTTTCTGATCTTCATCATCCCAACTGCAAGGTCAATCGCAAGGGTCATCACACCACGGGAAGCTCGAACGCGGCGGGTGGAGGAGGCGGTGGCAACGAGGGAATGGCTGATCGAAGAGGCTCCGAGAGCTCCGATTCTGTTCTTCTCAGTCCGGAAGCCAGCAAAGCCACCGAGGCCGTCGAGTTCATTGCCGAACATCTCAGAAACGAAGATCTCTACATACAGGTACGGCCGGTCAACGACGAAGTTAATCGCCTTCACTTTTTTTCGCACATATTTTTTATAATAATTTATTAAAAAAAATTATTATAAAAAATAAATGATAAAAAAAATATTTTTTGTAATAAGTCTCTTAGAATAAAATTTTTTTTTTATAATAACTTTCTTAGAATAAAAAAAAAACATTTTTTTTAAATTCTATTTCTCATAAATTATTATTTCTCTTAAAATTAATATTTTCTCTGGAAATAAAATAAATTAAAAAACATTTTTTTCGTTATAGACCCGGGAGGATTGGAAATACGTGGCGATGGTGATCGATCGATTACAGCTGTACATCTTCTTCATCGTAACAACCGCGGGTACGATCGGTATACTCATGGACGCTCCTCACATCTTCGAGTACGTCGATCAAGATCGTATCATAGAGATATATCGAGGAAAGTAATATCTTACGTTTTACACCTTTATAACGAAAATAATAACGCGCCGCCGGTAAATGCTTCCACTTGTTTAGTGAACGAAACAGTTTCTCGACGTTGCTGTGTAAATCAATCTACGGGTCGGTAAATTTGTTCACGTATTTTTTTTTTCTTCCTTTCTTTTCCAACAACAGAACATCGAATGAATCGCGTCACGACGAAAGATCCCTCTTGTTGTGTCCCAAAATAGGGTGTTGATCATTTTTTTTTTCTTTTTTTTTTCGAAAAGTCGATTAAAAATTGCTTTAACGAAGAGAGAACATTCGGCTCTTGTCCCGAATACCATTGGAAATCAGCTCACAAATTCCTCTGAACGGATCAACCATTTCCAAACTGTAACGAAAATCGGGCAAAGAGCAGTTTTTTCGCCTTCTGATTAGCTGATTCTTCACCCTAATGTCTGGCGAGCCGAAAAGCATGCGAGTTGAGCGCGCAAATGCATGTTTTGTAAAAAAAAAAGAATCAAATCATTCTCATACGTTCGAATTCGACGGCTCAAAAGAAACTTACCGACTATTGCGTGTTCAGAGCTACGTGATAATGCGAACCTCCGGAAATTAGGGATATATCTTTAGACCGCTTGCGCTAATATGTATCCGCACTATTTATACGCGACAGTTTAACGTATAACTTAAATTTATGTTGTTCGTCGCCCGCGATCGAAGTCGCATCCAACGGTCGCCGCGCAGGTGGAAAGTCCGAGATTCCCCCTGGTTAGAAGATCCGATTTTAAAACCAATAAAACCGACAAAAATCCGATTAAAACCTGTTTGAACCGATTATTTTTCAATCGGAATTTTGTTCATTTCATCGGTTTCTCAGATAATCGGAATGCACCAAAAAAACCTAATTCAAACCGACAAAAACCGATACGATTTCACTGGGACTTGATAAGTTTAAACGGGTTTCAATGGGATTGTTTCAAACAGGGCTGGCCGCGCCTTTTCCTCTTTCTTCCATCCGGTGAATGTCCTCCATAGAATTAGCCCTCGTCTCTCCATCACAGTCACCGAAACGCAATCCGCAAGGCGATCCCTGCTTGGTAATTCCCATCGACACCGATAGAAACAAGTGGACGAAATTCCGATTGAAAAATAATCGCTTCAAACAGGTTCCAATCGGATTTTCATGCGTTTTATTGGTTCTAATCGGATTTTTTTAACCAGGGATGCGCCCCGCGTGTTTCTAGTCATTCGATTCGGATTTTCCACGTGGATTCGTTTCAAACGCGTCCGCACGATTCACTCCCATCGAATCTTTCGGCTCAACTGCAACGAGCGTTTTGGTCTAACTGAGAGACGAAAAGAACGACATGGATTCTCGAAGATCGTTTCGCGTGAGCTTCCGCCGTGCGAGCTAGCTGCCCCCCCTCGATTATTCGCACCTGAGTTTTCGCTAGTCCTAAACAGTTTGAGACAAGTCTTCCTTACGATAAATACAATAATTAGGAATTAAATATAGCCAAGTGGAGAAGATAATGAAATTGACATCGCGCCGCCACTTGTCAAGTAGTCGATAAAATGCATTTTGTTACAAATTGTTGTTCTACCGAAAAATGTATTATTACGTGTATTTAAACGAAGAACCCGAATATATATTATCCAGTCAGCAGTATATATGTATATGCGTATTGACATATATATATCATATGCCAGAGCAGCTCAATAAAGAAGAAAACTTGATAATTAATTATTCATGTGTTTTATCGTCCGATGTTTTTTTTTTTAAATGCTAATTAATCGTTCGATCCTCGTCGCATCCACCTGTATTATCGAACGCAATTTTCTTCTTCCGTTCTGTTCAAAATATCGAACGCAATAACGGTGTCATTAATTAGCGCAGCGTGTAATTGTAACGCGGTAATCGCGAAATAAGTACGGTGTGTGCGAATGTGTGTGAAATGTGGCTTTATAAAGAAAAGAGGGACAGTTATCGACGTATTTAAGAAACGTGCGAAAAAAAGCAAATTTTAGAATAGTCGAAACAGCGAAACGTCTCAACCGCGATTATTCGATAATTCGTAGTTTATACGTTTCGGCTGTGCGAGTTGTTTAATCAAGCATAAATAATAATATTATTTTAGTGCATATCGCTCATTTATTTCCGTGTACCGAAGACATCGGGGCTGCAATTCGTCTCTCGGCGGGCGAGCGAAGCGAATCATTAATCATCATCCTATTCTGGATTTCGGAGAATCCGACCCGCTTCTCGCGTATCTTCAATGCCTCTTTTTTGGCTCGGTCGGTATATCCGATTTTACCGACGGAGACGTTTTTTTATTTTTTAGCTTCTGTACCGTTTGAGTTTTTGGCGCGAAATTATATAATATTTTTGTTGAGCTCCAGAAAAATGCAGTAAAAACTGGCGCGGTCAAGTACTGGACCTCGCGATGCGATTTTACCGACGGAGACGTCGCGAGAGAGATTTCCCGCCTTTTACCGATGGAAACATCGAGATTCCCGCCTTTTACCGATGGAAACGTCGAGATTCCCGCCTTTTTTTCGCGCGCAAAGAATGTGATCCACAGTTAGTTATATAGAAACTACAGCGCCACAGAATCGTGGATCGGTCATTCGGTGGTCCTCCGCGCGTGCTGCGTGGTGTCTAAAATCGCTGCGACATCCGCGCGGGAGTTCGCCCGCGCAAACCGATGTTTCGGTCCTCCGAGAATCTTCCTTGTTTTCGCGATGCTGCGGATGTGAATTAATTTCAAAGGTAAGAGAGACAGAGACAGAGAGAGTAACGCGAGTCTCGACTTAATTCTCTCAATTAATTCTAACTTAATTCTCGCCTTCCACGATTTTAATTCTCGCTCGCTTCTTACCGATTCCACCGACACCTGTTTACTTAGCCTTTACGATACAATGTCATTCACCACAGATCGACCGAAGATCACGTAAACAAAGTGCAAAAAAAGCAACGCGCGCATCATGGATGAGGACAGTGAGTGACTTACGCCTCTATAACTCTCGAAAAAAAAATCGCTGGATACTCGTGACACGTATTTTTCATTGTTTCGCAATTTTTGTTTTCACCCCCTCCCCCCCTCCCCCCCTCAAGGACTGGTGAAGCGAAAACAGAAAGCGAGACGGGACGGTAACGTCAATCAGCTGGCTCAGATTTCCAAGGATCTTGGCGACATATATTTCGAGTCGGGTCACCTGCAGGATGCGCTTCTGGAATACAATGAACAGTTGCGAGCCTGCGAGGCTCTCAATGACAAACTCAACTGCGCCATAGCGCATCGAATGATTGGCGAGGTTCACGCAAGTCTCGGCGATTACAAAGAGGCGCTGAAGCATCAGACTCTTCATCTGGGTAGATAGCAAATCCATTTTCGAAATAAATTTTGACGCCCCCGCTGGCAGCGTTTAATCAAGTTGATTCGTTAGCGCAGAAGGAGCCAGGGAGGTGGATAACTTTCTGGAACAACAGAGAGCGCTGGCCACCATAGGGAGAACGCAATTCTGTCTCGGCGGGGCTCTGCCCGAGGACTCGGCTGAGAGGACCGCAGCTTTTGCAGCCGCCAAGAAGGCTTATTCCAAGAGTCTAAGGCTTTGCAATCTGTGAGTCGGTCGCTTTATTTATTTACACCGTTAAAATGTTCAAATTTGTATTAATTTTCTAATTAACTAATTTTTTACTAATTTCCTAATTCATTATATTTTTATTAATTTCCTAATTAATTACATTGTCATTCATTTCTTAATTAATTAATGTTTTTATTAATTTCCTAATTAACTATTTTTTACTAATTTCCTAATTCATTATTTTTATTGATTTTCTCATTAATTACATTGTTATTCATTTTTTAATTAATTATTTTTTCATTAATTCCCTAAGCAACTACATTTTTTCTAATTTCATAATTCATTAAATTTTAATTAATGTCCTAGTTCATTACATTTTTATTAATTTCTTTGATTAATTCCCATCGCCTTTATTAATTTTAATTGCCTCTGTTAATTCCATCGCGCAGGCTGGAAAACACCGGCATACAGCTGGTGGAGATGATGACGATGCGAGCGCGACTGCTGCTCAACCTGGGCCTCGTCCTCGAGGAGCAGAAGCAGCCGCATCAGGCGGTCGAGCTGATCGAGAAAGCCGCGGAGTTGTGCAGGAAACACAAGCTCGACGAGGACCTCCACCGAACGCACCTCGCGCTGGGAGCTCTGCACGAGCGCCAGGGTCACTTCGGCCTCGCGCTCAAGCACACGGACATGGCGATCGAGATCGGCGATTCCGCGTTCCGAGCCGTCGGTCGATTGACCAAAGCCGAGTTGCTGTTGCGGCTCGGCAACTGGTCCCAAGCTCGCGAGATTCTCATTCACCTGTATCTGTCGAAAGGCGTTCAACCCGCGACGGCCCGGCAGGTCGAGAGATTGCTGCGAATCGGTGAGTCGAAATCCCCAAGCGATCGCGTTTTTCGCCTGCATAATCTGATTGGAAATTAATTGGCGTAAACACGTGATTTATAATAATAATAATAACATTTATACCAACATCAAAATATTAATAATATTGATATTAATATTTAATAATATTAATATTTCCAATAATACTAAAGGTGCTTTTCGGAATCAGCAGGAAATTTCCCATCAGACATGATCTCGAAAATTTACGAAATCGAAAAAAAAAAAAAAAATACAAAAACGTAGCCATTGAGTTTTTTTGCAAAAAAAAATTATTATTATTATTTTTTTTATTCTCGCAATCAGAGAACAACAACGATGCTTGTATAAAAAAAATCCGAGATATTTTACCCACTGATTTTTCGACGAGGGGATAATAACAACAATAACAATAATATTTCCGTTTCAGTGGTGACGATTTGTCGAGCGGAGGAGGGTCTGGAGGTCGAGAGCGGTCACAAGGCGCGTCGCCGGCTCTACGAGAAACTCGGCGACGCGGCGGTCGCGGTTCGTTCCTACGAGAAAGCCATTGAATATTACCGCGGGATGTTGGAGTCCGCGGAGGGCGAGGAGTCCCCGGAGCAGGAGGGCGCGGCTCTGGTGAGCCTCGTCCAGACTTTGCGGGACGCGGATCGCTTCGAGGAGGCGATACAGTTCGCGCGCCGCGAACTCGAGATGTGCGGCGAGCCCTCGGAGGTTTGCCGATCGGCGCTCACCTTGGCGGATCTTCTGCACCTCGCGCACTCCGAGAAATCCTCGGTGATGGAGATGTACGATCTGGCGCTGAGAAATGCGCGCGACAGTGGAAACCGCGCGCTGGAAGTGGCGGTTCTCAAGGACGCGCGAGTTTATCTGCAGGTAATATCGGACGTCCTTTTTAGGTTTTTAGCCTCGAGGTTTTCAAAAAGTGCCTTTTTGCGCATTTAAGGTTGTCCCATGAAATGTAAGTTTCGGGGAAAATTTCGAACACTTCTCGATGAAACAATTATCTGAAAAAAAAAAAATCAAGCGTGTAGAAGATGCCGAGAAGATTGATTTTGCATTATAATAATTCCAAAATGTTATTAACAAATTAATGAAAAAATGTAACGTTCAACAATTTACTCGCCGACTCAACTTTTTTTCTGATGGACATTATTCATTCATTTTTCTGAATATGTATGAATTTTTTTAGAATTTTGTCTAGTTTTTTTAAATTGCGTTTTTTTTTAGCAAAATGAGTGACGAAAACCGTTTTTTTTTGTCACCTTTTTTATTTATTTATTTTTTCTTTTTATTTTTTTTAATTCCTGTTTGTCTTTGCGTCTGGATTTAGTTTTACTTTAATTTAATATAATTAGGTTTAAGTTGCTTGTATTTATCCGCAGGACACCGGAGAACTCGACGAGGCCGCCGAAATCGCGCGCAAACTTGAATCCTTTCCGGACGCGGCGATCGACTCGGTGAGCGAGACGGAATCGGAGAACGCGAACATCGGCGCTGAAATTTCCCTCGAGGACTTATCGGACGTAGAAGAAGAGATGCGCAGGAGGGAGGATGAAACTTCAACGAGCTCCGCCAAAAATCCTCGTCGTCAAAAACGCGGCCTCGCGGTGAAGCGAAACGAGAAGGGCGAGACTCGTCTGCACGTCGCCTGCATAAACGGCAACATCGTCGAGGTCGAAAAACTCCTCGCCGCGGCACATCCGACGAACGTTCGCGACAACGCGGGTTGGACGCCGCTTCACGAGGCCTCGAATCACGGATACGTGGAGATCGCGCAGCTGCTGATCAGAGCCGGAGCCGACATTAACGACCCCGGAGGTTCTTTATGTCGAGGCGTGACTCCGCTTCACGACGCCGCGAGTTGCGGCAATTTTTCCATCATGAATTTACTCATTCGGGAACGAGCGAATCTTCAGTTGCGAACGAAGGACGGCGACAGCGTTTTGGATTGTTTGGAATGTTGGCGAAAACGGGCCAACAAATTGTCGGCAGCCGATCAGGCCGAGTACGACGAAATCTTCAACAAACTCGCGGCGGTCTTGCCGAGGACGAAGAAGAAGCAAAATCCGCTGTTGGATCGTCCAGGAGAATTCGAGAAACATCCGTTGGACAACAACGATGACTCCGAAAGCCAGGTTGAAAAAATCTCCGCCGGCGAGGATTATCGACGAACCATCGCGAGTCTCATGAATCGCAGCCGATCGGCTGGATCGACGAGCAATCGGCGAGGCGTTTCGACGCCGAGAAAAGTCGCGCCGGCTCCGCTGGTTGATAGCGAGGAGACGTTGATCGATGATTGGCTTGAGGATGATTTGAACTGCACTGTGAAGGAGAAAAGCATTGGAGAAAAAGCGGAGGATTCGATGCAGACGGTGAAGAGAAAATGCAGCAATTCGACGCCCGATGGGGATAAAAGCGTCAAGAGGCAGAGATTGAAGTCGGATGATCCGCATTTCTCGGATATCCTGAATGAGAGCAGCACCGACAGCGGAAACGGCGACGTTGTGGCGGTTTTGGAGAAGAAAAGCGTCGCGAAAGCCGCGAAGAAGAAAACAACGCGACAGATGTCGCTGCTGAAAGCCGGATTCACGAGGGATTCGGTGTCGCGAACGCCGTCGCGAACCCCGTCGCCGGTTATCACTTATTCCGCGGAGAAAGCGAAAGCAAAGACGCGGAGAAACGCCGAGCGTCGCGAGAGCTGCGAGATCGTGAGACTGCGGATAAGGATCGAGGAGAAAATTGTTAATCTCAAGATGAGATTTCCCGAGCAGCAAGAGACGAGCGTGGCGAGCCTCGTGGACGACGTCGTCGCGAAGTTCAAGAACGAAACCGGGTGCCGAGTTTGGGTGAATCTCAGTACCATGAGCGGCGAGACTCTCAAGCGGGAAAACACGCTGAAGGAGCTGAAGCCCGTCGACGGCGTCGTGAGACTCAAGGGCGAAATCGTTGAGATCGTTGTGCCTCCCATTACAGAGCGATACGCGAAAATCTGCGGGAGCTGCCGGATTAGTGAGTCAAACAGTTTTATATTTTTTTTTAATTTAATTCAATTTTATTTTATTTATTTTTTTTTTTTATATTTTTTAAATAAAAAAGAAAAAATTTTAACATAAAAAAATGTTTCCCTGTAATTAAAGTAGTCGCGTCTAGTATTCATTTCGAATAAATTCGAGAGAAATGAGAAAGGATTCCAAACACTTTTTGATAATAATAATTCTAAATTGTTATTAACGAACTGATGAAAAGACAAATTGTTTAACTGATATTTCGATGACCCAAGTTTTTTTTATGGAAATGTTCCCTTCGTTTTTCCGAATACGTATGAATTTTTGTCAGATTTTTAATTTCTCTTCAAAAAATTTTTTTTTTTATATATGGAAAATATGTACAAATTTCAAAGAGAAGTAAAAAATTTGAAAAAATCCATACGTATTCGGAAAAAGGAAGGAATCATTTCCACAAAAAGAAAAAACTTGGGTCATCGAAATATCGTTTAAACAATTTTTTTTTCACAATCCGTTAATAACATTTTCGAATTATTACTATACAAAATTAATCTTTTCGGTACCTTTAAGGCGCATTATTATTATTCTTATTATTATTATTATTATTATTATTATTTTTTTTTTTTTTTTCAAATTTTGATACCATCACGAAGTGTTGGCAATTCTCTCTCCAATTTTTCTCGAATCCCCGCGAAGCGAATACCGAGCGAAATTTTTTCTGCAACGTTTTTACCTCGCCTTTTCAGAGCCGCGCGAGTCGATCCTGCGTATGCTGAGAATATGCGACAACAGCTCGACGTTCCGCGCGAAGCGCGGCGAAGTTTTGGACAAGGAGGCGATTCCGCTTCTCAGGTGCCTCGAGTATCAGTCGAAGCTGCAGATCCTCCAGATCTCGGGGGTCTCGTTGTACCGACTGATCGAGACGCTGAGCAACACTTTGCGCCGCCTCCCGACTCTCCAGGAGTTGCATCTGCAGGGTTGCGACATGGATCGATACTGCATCTCGGTCATCGAGGCTCTCCCGCCGCAGCTGCGAGTCCTCGACCTCAGCTACAATCCACTCGGCCCGCAATCGCACGACAATCTTTATCAACTCATCTCCCACCAACGTCAGCTGCAAACGTTGAATCTTCGTTCCTGCAAACTCGCGGCTTTTCGCTTCTCCGATTCGTGGACGAGCCTCGTGAATCTCGATCTCTCGTTTAATCCCGTGGAAGCCGCCCTTTCGACGCTTCAGCGTCAGATGCTCAGCCTGAATTTGTCGAACACTCGGAAAATCCCCAAAGAATCCTCGATCGGCAGGGAAATCACGAGCGGCTCGAAACTCGCGCTCAGCACTCTGGAAATCCTCGAGCTTTGCTGCTGCGACGTTCGCGACTTTGAGGTCGTCGAGATCCTTCGGCTGACGCCGAATCTCACGAAATTCATACTCAGCGGCAATTGCAATCTCACCGAAATCGCTCTCAGCGCTTTACTCACGAGGAAACCGACGCTGTCGCTCGTCGACATGGGCGAATGCAGAAAAATAACGGAAATTCCGGGCAACGAGGTTTACATCGACAATCCGCGCGTCTGCACGCTGGTCGTGAGTATCGCGGAGGATGTGAGGCGACTTTGGTTGGGCTTGTGGCGGGGAAACGCGAATATTCAGGAGCTGCCGCATGACCTTGTTACGTACAGGCCAATCGCGCATGGAACTGGCAAACGCGTGCTGTGTCTTGTTACAGTATAGTATTTATTTATACGTTCGATATGAAAAATAAGAGATTTCATTGATAAGGCTGTTGTCGTTTTTTTTTTTTTTTTTTTGTAATCAGTTGTGAAAACTGAAAAAAGCGTACATCTTGTTTCCCGTTTTGCGGTGGATTTCGCCAATCGCTATATGATGTCGCGAATTTTTTTTTTTTTTTTTTTGGGAGTCAATTTGGGACGTCCCGAATTTTTTGGGACTAAATTTGGAACGTCTCGAATTTTTTGGGACTAAATTTGGAACGTCCTGAATTTTTTGGGAGTCAATTTGGAACGCCCCGATTTTTTTTAGTCAATTTGGAACGCCTCGATTTTTTTTTTTAGTAAATTTGGAACGTCCCAAATTTTTCAGGAGTACATTTAGAACGCGCCAAATTTTTTAGGAGTAAATGTGGAACGTCCCGATATTTTTTGTATTTATTTATACAATTGATAGAAAAATAAGAGATTTAATGGATACGGGTGTTTTCGTAATATACATTTTTTGCGCTCGGTTATTTCAACGGAAAGGCGTACATCTTGTTGCCGATCTTGCAGTGGAGTTGGTCGATCGCCACCCGGCATCCCGAATTTTCGAGGAGAACGTTCGTGAGCGTCATCGTCAGGGAGGGCACGAAGGGCTTGAGACGAGCCTCAACGTCACCGCGATTCCACATGAAACTCACGTGGAACGACGCGTCCTGAAGTTGGAGACGAATTTTATTTTTATTTACATTATTTTTCCGATCGTGAAAAGGTAATTTAAAACCTCGAAAAATTGATCTAAATTACCTCATAAAAAGATAATTTAAAAAGCTCGAAATAATTGATCTAAATTACCTCATAAAAAGATAATTTAAAAAGCTCGAAAAATTGGTCTAAATTGCCTCGTAAAAAAATAATTTAAAAAGCTTCAAAAATTGATCTTAAATTACCTCGTAAAAGGGGGGTAACTCGTACTCCGCTAGAATCTTATCCAGGCCCGCGGTTATACGTTCCAGGGTCTCGTCGTGCGTCGAGCATTGTATAGCGAGAAAGGTTCGCGTTCTGTCGTCGTTGCAGTAGACCGTAACGTCCCCGAGCTCGACCGCGAATCTCCTGGTATTCCGGCAGAGCTCTTTCACGCTTTCCACGAACGACTCGATCCAGTGAAACTTTAGCACCTGAGTGCGCGTGAGACTCAGGTGAAACTGCTGGAACAGGTGATTCCCTTGAACCGGAAGTTCCGAGCTCACGGATTTCATCCAGTTTCTCACCGGCTCGTCGGGTTCGTCTGTTAAATTCGAAGACACGCAAATAAAAAATCGTCTTTGCGTGTTCGATTAATTAAAAATACGTACATCGCGCGAACACCAAAGTTGCCCAATTTCCGCGCTCGTGTTTGAACGACCGCGTTCGACCCTCGTGATCCGCGGGATCGTCTTTCACTTCCTCGTGGTGCTCGACGCCCTTCCACGATAAAATGCTCTTCGGCAAGGGCAAACTGTTGAAAATGCCCGACTTGAGGTATCCATCGCGTTATTTTTTTTTTTTTTTTTCATAATTAAGGGCATGTGTAATACCGACTGCGGTAATAAAAACTGTAATGAACGTTTTTTCCGCATATTTGCATTTGCAGCTAAAAGAAGAGATTCATTTTCTGCACTGGTGAAATCCGCTGGAAATGAATTTCTTCTTTTAGCTGTAAATGCAAATATCCGTCAGAAACGTTCATTACAGTTTTTATTACCGCAGTCGGTATTTCACATCGCCTTAAAATATTTCATGTTTTCTTTTTTCATATTCAGCGTGGAGATTCAATTTTTTGTTTTCAAGTCACGCGAAAGCGAGATCCATGAATTTTCGCGATGATTCGCAAGCATCTAAAATTACCGAAGACAGAATGCATTTTCGTCACGGTGACCTTAACCTTCAATGCCGGCGTCTCGCTCACCTCTGCACTCGGCGATCGTCGCGAGTCACGCGACTCGCGTCCTCGTCATCGTCCTCCGAATCCGAGGAATACGTGCCTATCAAACTGAGTCCTGCCATTGTCGAAACACTCGCCACACGA
Organism: Pimpla rufipes; assembly: GCA_963932165.1. Classification (NCBI taxonomy): domain Eukaryota; kingdom Metazoa; phylum Arthropoda; class Insecta; order Hymenoptera; family Ichneumonidae; genus Pimpla; species Pimpla rufipes. The sequence continues at coordinate 21,321,642 of OZ010638.1, forward strand.
GATTTTATTCCATTGTTACGGTTGTCCGTGCGTTGTAAACAAGAACAGCTGACTGTGGACCGAATCAGCTGTTTGCAGCTCCTCAACTTTTTCCCCTTCCACGTTGAGCGTGAATTCTCGGCGATGGTGGGAATTAAATTATTCAAAGATAAATCAACATTTACCGCTTTATCGGATTAATAAAATTATTCAAAAATAAATCGACATTCACCGCTTTATCGGATTAAAAAAATTATTAAAAAATAAATCAACATTTACCGCTTAATCGGATTAATAAAATTATTCAAAAATAAATCGACATTCACCGCTTTATCGCATTAATAAAATTATTCAAAAATAAATCGACATTCACCGCTTTATCGGATTAATAAAATTATTCAAAAATAAATCTATGTTATTCACGGTAACTCGACAGTCTTAAATCCAGATACCGCGTTTTTCGTAAATACTTTTTTTTTCAACCTTTTATCTCTTGTTGTCATTGATTATAAAAATTGGCGATAAAAAAAACGCTGATAATAATAACAGATCGAATCCTCCCTTCGTGCAAAACGATGGAAGGATAAAACGATGGAATTAGGAGTGGGAAAAAAATCCAACACAATTTCGGCGAAATAACGTGAGACCGGATGGTCATTTTTTTTTCTGTTTTGTTCCTTAATATATTCAGAAGTTTTAGTTTACAAACAGGCGGTTTTTAATGATCTGAATTCCCGGCCGTGTGGAGAATTTGACTAAAGTGGACCGACTCATGATCGTGCCCGAGGGATAAGTTAGATCCTTCCAGGGAATCTATTCTCCTCGATCTGCTCCGTCCACTTCTCTATCCAGGCATTGGGGCAGAGAGAGTTATAGACCCTCTTAAAGTACTGGCACGCCTCGAAATCCTCCCCGCGCACCTTCTTGCAGCGATGGAAATCCAGGAAATTCTGGTAGCAATTCCTATTTTTCGGTTTTTTCCAAGTTTTATTAGTAAGTTCTTTTACTCTCATCTGTACACGAAATTCGCGTATCATTATTTAAAAAACAAAAAAGAAAGAAAAACGAAAAAATAGAAGAATTAAAAAGAAGTGATCGCCCAGCGAAACAATGTTTACGTTTTCAATTTTTTGTTCTTTTCTTCAAATATACAAACTTTTTCGGCGTAAAGAAAAAAATACTCGTAATATACAAAACACTGATAGGCTATATATATATATCTTTTTTTTTTGTTACTTTTCTTCAACGAAAAATGCCGATAAGAGACTGATTTTGTCGTGTCTTTACCTTGTCTGGTTTTGATTCGGGAATCTCGGATCGAACGGTGCGGTACGGAACTGGTTGATAGAAGTTATCTGGCCTGACATGGTTGCGATGTTATAGCTCGCTGCTTAACAAGTTATTATTCACAGTTACTTAATTTACATACATGTTCATTGGAAAGTTTCTTAGAATAATTTCGAATAAACCGTAAGGATCTACGCTCGAGGAAAAAAAAAAAAAAAAAAATAGAAGAAAATTAATAATAACGAAATTAAGGAATTTTATCGATATCTCTACGCTCGTCTCTCGCTCTTGTCCATCTCGTGCCCACTTAACACTAACACAGTTCTCCATCCGATCGTCGTCGTTTTCAATCGTGCGGCCGGCTCAGTCGGCCCAAAAAACACGCCCAACGTGCTCGTCTTCGCGTTCCTAACACTCGGTTCAGCGGTAAATGTAGTTAATTAATGCGGAGGTGCGACGGTGCCGTATTCTTAATATCGGATCAATGGATATCATAGCCGAGTGGATGATCTTATTTTCGCTAAATCTTCGTCAGCAACGGAGTCAGAATCTCATTACCACCGTTTTATTTACGCCATCGATAATTCGATATTATTTTGGCAAAAAAATGTACAAACATCCCCGAAAAATCATTCTAATCGCGAGAATATCCGCTTTCCCCCAAAACCAATTTTTTTTTTCGAAATTCTTCATCGAATGTTTCCACATTTTCCCCAAAATTCCATTAAAACAAAATGTATATCAAATTATTTATCGGATAAATAAAATCGGTTCGAATCGCGTTCGCGATTTCCTCTTTGGCGCCGCGAAACTTTTTGCGAGTAAATCAATCTCATCGTTCATTAAAAAATAATTCCTCGGAAAAAAAAAAAAAAAATGACTTCAGTCGCCGTTCAAGATTTCCTCGCAAACTTAATTCTCGCGATCACCTCGAGTAAAACCGCGAAACGCGTCTCCCGTTCCATCGTTCAAATTTCAAACCGACCATTTTCACGTCGCGCTCGGTGCGTGAATAACCGAAATGGAAATCCCGACTTCCCTCCTCCTTCTTGGCGTCCATTTCGCTTCTTCACCCCGCGAACTTCCCTCCCCAAAACACGGCAACATCTACGGCACAAAGTCGCGAGGAAAAAAGTATGTGCCGTACAAAGCGCGGAGCGAGAAAGCGGAGCCGCCTGCAGCACTCTGTGATTTCGCGTCTCCCGAGTAAAGCGAGCAATAAAAAAAAAATTCCTCGCTCTCCTCGCGACCGTCGAATCCCATCCTATTTAACGAGCGGCCTGGTGTTGTCCTCCTCCTGGCAGCAAACCTCCCGATACTTCTTCACCTCCGCCATGTACAGCGACCACGCGTCTTTCGGCTGATCGGCGGCCTGCTCGGTCTTCGGTTTCGCGACCATCCCGGTCTTGAGAATCCTTCCGCCGCGTCTCTTCCCGACCATCAGTGGCGGCGGCGCCACCGGTTTCTCCTCGAGCACCGAGCTGCTCGCTGGCTTCTCCTGCGGCTGCATCTGCTCCTGCATCTTCTTGAACATCTCCATGAAGCTCCCGTCGTTTTTGAACGCGTTCGGCTGAGTCGCGACGAAGCTCTGCTGAGGCGCCGCGATTTCCGGCTGATCGTCCACGTGATCCGAGCCGTAAGATGGCGCTCGATGATGCCTGCTGCGATTATCGCGATGCCTCTGCTGCTGCTGCTGCTGCTGCTGCTGTAGCTGTTGATGCTGTTGATGCTGCTGCTGCCGATCGCGGCTTCGATTGCGGCTCCTGCTGCGTCTCCGGTCACGCGATCGCGATCTTCCTCGCGATCGCGACTTGGATCTCTCGCGTCGCGAGTATTTGTGCGATCGCGATGATTTCTCGCGCTCGGCCTCGCGATCGTTGGATCGTGATTTTCGGTGGTTTCGCGAGGAGCTTCGGCTGCGCCTTCGGCGACGTCGCGACGAAGTCGTCGTCGTCGTCGTCGTCGCCGCGTCCTGCGGCGACGACTCGTGCCGCGTGTTCGATCTGTTCGAGGCTCGGTGATCGAGAGGCGGCGGCGAGGTGGGCGAGCGACGCGAGGACGCGCGGCTCTTGTGGCTCGGCGGCTCGTATGCGACGTAAGACGCGCTCAACGAGGGAGGCGACGGCGGCGTTGGCGGCGGCGACTCCGAGCGGAGCTCGCGACGCCGCGAATCCATGACTATGGATGGCGAACGAGGAGCGAACGAGGAGCCGACGGAGCTCTCGCGCTCTCTCGATTTTCGTTTCGATAGATCTCGATCTCTCTCTCTCTCTCGATCTCGATTTCTTTCGATCGATCTCTCGATCGACGGGGGCTTCGGCCTTTAGCGCCTCGCGCGCGCGATGAACCCGACCCGGCTCGCTTCGGGGGATACCTATAAGGATAGAAACTGCCTTCTATGAGTACACAGCCCAACTCGACGACTCCTCTATTGCCGGTTAACTTGACTTAGTTTTTATGTTTTTTTTTTTGTTCTTTTTTTTTATTCTTATGATGTAAGAAACGGGACAAGCAGACTCTGAGCGAGAGACGCGAAACGGAGAGAATTATCGGATGAAAGTTACGTTTTTGAGGAAATCTTGCAAATATCTTTGGTGTCCTTATCAACGATTTGTTGGGTTTTTTTTGTGATGTTTAGGTCTTTTTGAATTTGCAGGATTTACTCAGGTGTGACAATCGAGCTTAGATCTAGGCAATAATACTAAGGGCATTTTTATTCTACTACAAAGTGAGCGTTCTTTTTTTTTTCGTGCGAAATTCTGGGTTTCTTGGGAATTGTTTTTTTCTTTTTTTTTTGCAGCGATTTTTTGGGTCTCTGAATTCACCAACGGAGGTTTTTCTTGTGAGTGGCGTGAAAAAAAAAAAAATGAAAAAAAAAAAGAATTATGTTCTTAATTAATTTTTAAAAAAGAAAAAAAAAAAAAGAAAATTAATTACACACAAAATGTAAAAAATATTAACGTTTTGCTTTTTTTTTAACTAGTACGAGCTTGAATTTTTTTTTATCGATCGATCGACTATATTTTCCATTGACATTGAAGGCAATTTCAAGAGAGTCAGTCGACGATGAATCAACCGCCGAATCGCGTAATCAGCCTGACAGGCGTCCAACGTACAGTCTGAATATCTGACAAAATTGATTTTTTTCTGATCATCGGAGGATTCTCGGCAGTTCTGAATCTTAGAAAAACTTGAAGCATCAACGTATCTACTGAATCCGAATAACGTTCAAATGGTCTCTTAGCTAAATTTCGAACATCTAAACCTCTCGTTGATGACAGGACGTAACAGTATCGACGATCAATTCGTCGTTGATCTTTTTCCGATACTTCTTTTTTCATTTTTTTTTTTTTTTCACGGCCAGCTTTCAGCGGTCAACACAGGTGTACGTAAAAAAAAAAAAGGCGAAAAACTTCACTCACGAAAGCCTTACCGACAAAAGGACAAAAGTACCCAAAAACCTCGGAATTATTCGCGACTTCGCTTCGAACGCAAAACGCTTCGCACGACTCGAAAGTCTCGTGGCAAATTTCGCGAGACTCGCGAGCTCGTTTTGAGAGCTGCCTACGAATTAGATAGATTTAACTTTGTGTGTTATAATACCTGATTCAGCTCTCTCTGCGGTGAAAACAAAATGGCCACTGAGAGTATCCCAGCCGAATGTTCGTTACGTCATGTGGTCCTCGCGAGGGTCACCAGCGCCGTTGCGGCGCGGCGTCGGGACGCCGAATTATTGTGTCGTGGTTGCCTCTCGCGAGTTTCGCACGCTGGAAGTGTCGATGTGGATTATATTGATTAAGGCGATGTGAAATATCCATACGTCGAGCTCAGTCGGTAACAAAAACTGTAATGAACGTTTTTGACGAATATTTGCGTTTACAGGTTAAAAAAAAATTCCCTGCGGATTTCACCAGTGCGGGGAGTAAATTTCTTATTTTAGTTGTAAATGCAAATGCTTTCTGCAAAAAAAATCCCATCTTATTTACCTACAGTCGATTCGCGACATAACCTCAAATAAACACCGATAGACCGAACGCGAAAAAAATAATAATATCCAACATCGTCGGCAAGTGGAGAACAGCTTCGAATCCCTTCGAAACCCTTTTCGTTGTTTCGTTGATTGACAAATCGCTGATCGTCATGTCCGAGAAGAAACGCGTGCTCGTCATTTGTTTGGGTAATTGTTTTTTCTTTTCTATAATCGCCGCGTTTGTGACGTCGCTCATAAAGTTTGTGAGATATTACGTTATTTTTTACACGTTGCAGGAAATATTTGTCGCTCACCGATAGGCGAAGCTGTGTTCGAGGATTACATAGTTAAGGAAGGCCTCGAGGGAAAATGGGAAGTTCGGAGCGCAGCATTGATTGGATATCACACAGGAAAATCTCCGGATCGCAGGGCGATGGCTACGCTGAAGGAAAAAGGCCTCACGAGTTACACTCACAAAGCGAGGCCTGTGAGTATATTTTATTTATTTATTTATTTAATAATTTAATTTAATATTTATTTTTTATTTAATAATGTAATTTAATATTTATTTTTTTATTTAATAATGTAATTTAATATTAATTTTTTTATTTAATAATGTAATTTAATATTTATTTTTTTATTTAATAATTTAATTTAATATTTATCTTTTATTTAATAATTTAATTTAATATTTATTTTGAATATTGAATTCTGAATTTCTGAAATTTGAACAGATAACGAAAGATGATTTTGAGAAGTTCGACTGGATCTTTGGAATGGACAACGAGAATATTTCTCACTTGAATCGCATGCGACCCGAGGGAAGCAAAGCCAAGATCGAGTTGCTGGGAAAATACGATCCAGAGGGAGATGTTATCATCAGGGATCCTTATTACGTTGGTTTTTCGATTTTTTTCCCTTGTCCACCGATCGAATAATCAAGTGACTTATCTTTTTTTTAAATTAACGTTTCAGGACGACGGCAGCGAGGGTTTCGTGAAGGCCTACGAGCAGTGCGTGAGAAGCGTCGCCGCCTTCATGGAGAAACACAAGAACGATCCGTGAATTTTTGTATTAGAATAGATCGACGCGCGTATGTAAATCTTTATTTTTCATCATTAAATCACGGGCGAAACGACGACTCGATTTTTCCAGCGATTTTTAATTCGCTGTAGTTTATTTCACACGTCGACCGGCGACGTAGACCTCGACGATGTTTCTGTCGTCGCCGGAGTAAATGAGCTTCTGGAGTTTGTTCTCCAGCGTGAAATCCACCAGGTCGTCCAGCGGGCCAGTCGGGATGCTCAGGTCGATGACGAGCGCGTCAAATTGTTTTCCCGCCACGAAGTTTCCCACCTGGTCGTCGATCGCCAGGGCTGAAAAAGAGCGTGAGAAAAATATTTCGCGTCGTTGATCGCAACAGAAACGGAAGAGAATCGCGAGAGACTCACATTCGGCTCCTCCGAGCGTCGCCAGGTAAAAAACGTCCGAGTACTTCAGAGGCTCGTAGTCAGGTTTCAATATCGCCAGATGATTCGACACATCCAGGGCGGATCTCATCGCGTCGAGAATGCAGACGTCCGGTCCACCCGCGACGTCTGAAAATTCGTGAAACATTTTTATTCACATCTTCATTTATTTATGGAAAAAGTAGAAAAATTGTGGAAGAAGGAAATAGACCAGCAAGGGAAATAAAAAAAAAAAAATTTAATTTAAAAAAATTCTCTTAAAAAATTTGAAAAATGTTTAAACATTTTTTAGATTAAGAAAAAACTTAATTTTTTTTTCTTATTTATAGAAAAACGTGCGAAATTGAAAATAAACTTTCAGCGCGAAAAAATCATATTTATTCAGTAAGTGAGAAGGGATAAAAAAAAGTTTAATTAATAATTGAAACGAAATAAAATTACCTGAGCCAAGTCCAATTTTTATACCCGATGTGATGAGTCTTCTGACGTCGCAAAGTCCGCTCCTCAGGCAGGTATTCGATGCGGGACAATGTATAACCGCTGATTCTCTTTCCTTCAGAAGCCTCAGCTCGCTGTCCTGCAGATGAACGCCGTGCGCGAGGACCGTTTTGCTCGTGAGAAGCCCGGCCGCGTCGTAGACCTCGCTGTACGTCGGTATCCCCTTGAACATCTTCTTCACCGCGTCGATCTCCGCCAGATCCTCGGAGACGTGACTCTGCGCGATTTTTTAAATTATTTACTTGTTTATTTATTTCTCTATATGAATAATTTATTTATTTCTCTATTTAAATTCGAAATTCAATCGCATTGATTACAGATTAATTTAATAAATTTAGTAAGTCAGTAAAAAATTATTCATAAATTTAGTAAATTTAATAAGTCAGTAAAAATTAATAATAAATTTAATAAATTCAATAAGAATTTAATAAGTCAATTATTAATTATTAATGATACAGATTATTATAATAAGTCAGATCGTATTTCACCTGAACATGAACGTCCGATTCACGAGCCAATTTTCCTAACTCCGTCATCAATTCCAAATCGCAGCTCAGCGCGAATCTCGGAGTGATTATGGGCTTGACGAGTGGACTCTGCAATTTTTATTTTTACATTTTTCAACGAGCACCAAAACAAATCGAGACCGAAAAAAAAACTCACTCCAATACTGTTAACGTCTTTGATGAACTGTTTCGTGCTCGCGACAGATTCCTCGACAGTCTCGTAGTATCCGTCGTCGCGCGCAAAATTCATATTCACTTTTCCCACGAAAGCTCGTTGCCCGAATTCCGCGGCCTTTTGCGCGAGGATCAGAGTCGCCTTCGCGTACAGCGAGCCGAAGTAGCAGGCGGTCGTCGTGCCCATCGTCAGCGTGCGTTTCTGCACACAATAATTTATTTTTTTAAATAAAAAAAAAAATTATCGTAACGCGAAAAAAAAATTCACTCCAATAATTTATCAAAAAACTCTCCACTCTCTGATAATTTATTTGAAAAAAATTATAATGCAAAAGAAAAATTCACTCTAATAACATATAAAAAAAGCTCCACTCTCCGATAATTTATTTAAAAAAAAATTAAAATTCAATTGCCCAAAAGCGGTTAAGAAATAACTGATGAAAAATTCCGGGCAATTATCCTTCGTTCGGACTCACAACGACGGCGTCGAAAATTCGCTCGGCGAATTTGTCGTCCGCGTATTTTTTCTCCAACGGAAATGTGTATGTTTCCAGCCAGTCGAGGAGGCCCCGGTCGAAGCCAACCCCGACGTTCGGCATCTGCGGCGCGTGGATGTGACAATCGACGAGTCCGGGGATCAAGAATTGCCCGGCGCTGAGGAGGGTCACGTAGTCGGCGGCCACGTCCGCGGGCTTCGGATTTTCGGTCACGCTGACAATCTGCAATCATCGAGAAGCCGACTGCACATTCGTCTCGGTGACTTTATCGCCGGCACCGGAGCAACGAGACACAGCGAACTCGCGGAGTGACGAAGAACGAGGATGACCTTGACCCGCGGCTTATCAGGAAAGCGACGCTCGGTACTCAAACTCGGACGATAAGCGGCTGAGCCTCGTGGACCACGAATTTTCTCCAATAGCTCCTTGAGACAGATTTTTTTTTTTTTTTTTTTTTTTGGAGCCCAAGAATCACTCGTAAAACGATTTCACTTACGGAAGGTAAATCATAAGTCATCTTTAACTTGCAATTTTAACTCGTTGAGCCAATAAATTGAGTGGGTCAACGAATTAATTGGTTAAGCCGATAAACTGAACAGTTCGATCGATTAATGCGTTGAGACGATCGATTGTGTAAGCCAATCAAATAATTGGGTAAGCGAATAAATGAGTTGGATCAACCAATTCGTTTATTCGCTGAACCAATTAATTGACCCACGAATTAGGTCAGCTCGAGCCTTTTCATCTAGCTATTGGGTCAAGCAATCTCAAAATAAATTTAAAAAAATACAAAAAATACAAAAAATTATTTTCCTCGGCGAGAAAATCACCTTTCCATCGTCGACGAGAATTCCGGCGCGTTGAATAATCTCCAATTCGCCGCTCGATCTCGCGTGAACTATCGGGCCGACGAACAAGTGCCGGGTCATGTTTGAAACTCGCCGTTTGCTCGTAAAATATCTATCTGAAAATGAAAAAAAAAATTAATATTCCGCATCTGCATTAAAAGATTCTCCGGTAAATTATTAAACTCAAATACAATTATTAAACGACCGGTCATTAAATAAAAATAAAAAAAAACGAAAAGAGCCAAATTACCAAAAACGACCATTGAATTGATTCTTGGTCATTTTTACCCGAACGACGCCAAATGACCAGAAAAATGACCATCAAAATTATTTCGGTTGGTCGCTTTCTTCGTTATTTAGCGTTGTCAATTTTTTTTTAATTTTTTTTATTTAACGACCCATAATTTTTCGGTGTTCACAATCGCTTCACAGTAGTTTTCGAGGTCACAATTGTTGTCGCTAGTGTAGTGATTGTGTAAATTATTATCGCGAATTCCTAAGAGACGGGAGACGTGTGTTTATACATTACTGGATTTTTTGCAGGTCGCCTGGAGAAAAGATATCGCTCGCATAAGCATAAGCATCACACGTCCGAGTTTCCCCTCTGCTTGGCCCTTGGAAACGGCGGAGACGATTCAACGATTCCGGACGTTCATCGGGCGAAAACCTCGTGGAGAAAACGAGCGAGACTACGAAATGATCGGAACGTCGCGACCGTCCGGCCGAACCCGCGCGACTGAAGCGTTCTCCACGCTGCTCCATTCGCGAGACGCAAATTCCGCCCCGCCGTCCCCGCGCCCGCCTCGTTGCCATTATCTCGGGGTACCGATTCCGCGATGCGCGGCGCTCGGTTTATGAAACGCACGCGCCGAGGCTACGAGAGACAGAGACAGAGAGATTCAATTACCGAGACGATAAGGCCGGGTTGTTGAATCGCCTGGCAACGGGGGACGACGATAACGGCCAGGTGAACGATAATCCGGATCGCCGGCGATTCACTGTGGAAATCCACTGTCAAATAAATAAATAAAATAATAAATAATAAATAAGTAAAATAAATAAAATAAATAAATAAATAAATAAATATGGGCGAAGGACAGGAGGATCCGGCGAGCGCGAAGAAAATGAGGAAACTGGAGAAGCCGCAGGCTTCCACTAATCGAGAGTATCTCGATATGGATACTGATGAGGAGGAATTCGGAAGGCAGGGTATTTAAATCATATGATATTTAAATTTGAGAATTTGATATTTTTGTTTTTTATTTGGAATTAAATTTGATAAAAAACGGATTTACTGGATTTTGATAATCGAGAGACGCGTCGGCGCCGAGAATATCATTTTTTTTAAGTTTGTTTGACGTCAAAAGTGGTAAAATGCGAGATAGAATTTTTTTTGTTTGAAAAAAAAAAAACAGTCTTAAATCAAATGTGGAAGCGAAATTATTTGGCGAATCCTGTATTTTGGTTTCAGAGACTCCGGAACCCGAGGAAGAATTGGAGGCCGAGCCGGAGAAGCCGGTTTTTACCGCGGAGGAATTGGAAACTCTTGTAAGTGATAAAAAGTGGAAATTTTACTCAGTCGATCGATTGATTAAAATCGATATGTATCGTAATAAATAAATACTTTGTATCAGGTTCGGTACGTGAAGGACTTGACGACGTTGTCGAGCCTCGCGGAAGACGACTGGACGCGAGAAGTCGTGGAGACGGTGGAAGAATATTTTCGCAGTCCGGCGAACACCGTGCTGGCGATTTTCCGGGAGGCGGCGACGCTGAAAGCGCTTCTCGAGTTTCCCGCCGGAATCGCCCGAGGATTGACTTACTTTCTGCGCGCACCCTGGCAAGTCTACACGCCGGAGAATTTTCTGTCCACCGTGATTTTCGGCAGCGTCGACGGCGGAGTCGACAATTCGATGCTCAAGTTTATGGAAAATATGTACGCGCCCATCGCGTTTCACAGCGACGAATGGCCAACTGGTATCCTTTAAAAAATCTTTATTTATTTATTTATTTATTTATTTATTTACTTATTTTTAAAATATTTTCTATTTTATTTTTCTATTCATTTATTTACTTAAAAAAAATTATTTATTTTCGCAGGATGATAATTTCTTTTTAATACAGTATTAAAAAAAGTGTTTTTTTAAATAACGTTGAGCAATTTTCTTAGCGTCGGACAGTCGTGAGAAACGATCTTTTCTCCAACCTGCACGAATTTTTGCTGTGCCTCACCGACGCGACCTACAGTCCGATGGGTCTGACGATTCTCTACGTGCCCAGAGAAGGATTGGAGGGCGACGAGAAAACCCCGGAAGTCGCGGTCGATTCGGCATCGTCGGTGATAATTGAGGAGGTCGGCGAGCCTCGGGACGAGGAGGAGGAGGGCCTTCTCGAGAGATTGGAGCGAGTAGCTCGCTACTGGATAAGACGGATAAGAGAAGCCCTGAAAGAGACATCCTCGTTTGCCGCGTCGTCTCCTTGGAAAACGATCGTCGACGAAATTCGCTACTGGCACTACAGATGTTTGTGAAAAATCATTTTTTCACAAATCACAAAGAAATCATTTTTTCACAAATAAAAAAAAATTCAGACAATTTTATCTTACTCTATATCTTTTATTTTATCTTCTCTTTTTTCTGTCTGGCTATCTTATGTTTCATAATAAGATAGCAAAATAAAGTTTCTCGTTGCGTTCGCAGATGAAAATCTGAGCTGCGTTCATCAACAACTGACGAACAAGAGCGTCGTGACAATCGTCGAAAAATTGGAGTCAGTTCGATCGGCCAGCGTGAAGCAGTTTCCGTTTTTACTGTCCGAAGTTCGAGGGATGCTGGACGAGGCAGCCTCGAACATCAAGTACCTGAATTTGCTGGAGGAATTCAGCGCGGGCTTCGAAATCCTCTCCGACGTCGAGGCCTACGCGACGAGGATTCTCCTCGTCGTGAAATTCATCGGCACGGAGTCGCCGTTCTACAACACTCGGGAAAAAATCGAGACTCTCTGTCGAACCTTCTGCGCTCAGGCGGTGGAGCATTTTCGCGATTTCCTGGATCTCAGCGTCGTCCTGGATGGCGATGCCGAGGCGGGAAGGAAAATGCTCGTCGGGTGCATCGAAAACTGCGACAAATTGAGCCGCACCTACGACCGACTCGTCGGGATGGACGAAACCTCGGATTATCCCACGATTTCGCTCGCCGATAAATCGAGGGTCTTCAATCACGTCGACACTCTGGTGAATCGGTGCAACGATCTCATTGGAATTGCCGACGCGAGAATCGCTTTCGACAAGTAATTCTTTGTTTTATTTTTTTAATTTTAATAAAAAAAAAATGTTAATTTATTATTTTATTTTTGTAATTTTAATTCAATTATTTAAAATTTTAATTCAATTTTTTAAATGAATTTTTTAATTTTAATTTTTTTTAATTACTTTTTTAATTTTAATTTTTATTTGTTTTAAATTGCATTTCGTTGCAGATCCGACGAGTCCATCACGATTTGTGGTCCCAAAGGATCGGAACTCGGTCTGCAGTATAAAAACATAGAGGAACGTTTTAACGTTACTTTGAGCGAAGTGAAAAACGCTCGCGACGTTATCCTCGATATCACGTCGGCCGCGTGGCTTGATCGCGTCGTAGCCTTCAAACGGGGCCTCAAGGACGTCGAGAACATGGTGAAAAATTGGATCGACGATATTTTCCAGGATGTTCTCAACGTCGACGAGGGCATCGAGGCTCTCCACGGAATCGCGAGATTCTCTCGTCGTCCGTATCTGCGGGAAAGTCTGAACGACAAATGGATTCAGGTGATGAATATTTGTATCTTATTCCTCGACGAGTCCTCTTGATTTTTTTTTTTTTTTTTTTTTTTTTTTTTTTTTTTTGAGAATCTACCAGTTTTTAATATTTCTCCTCAGATCTGGAAAATGTTCGGAGCTGAATTGGAAAGCTGCTTCGCGGAAACGAGCGGAAATTCGATGTCGCATCATCCGTCGCTGCCGCCGTTTTCCGGACGCGCGAATATCCTTCGCAGCCACAGGATTTACTTGACGAGGCAGCACAAAATGTTGATAGACGCCTCGGATTGGTTCGGCGACTGCGACGTCCAGACGTGAGAGACATTTTTTTTATTTTGCTCGCAATAATGTGAAGTTTATATTATTTTGAATAAAAATTAAAAAACGAGATTTTTGCAGGGCAATTTCACAAAAGTGTAATCGAGTTCTCGTCGCAATGTCCGAAAAAGAAGCGGAGTTGTTTTCGCAGTGGCAAAAATCGCTTGCGGAGAGGAAAATAAATCCCGGCGCGATATTGAATCAACCGATTATCAAATATCACGACAACAGCAGAGCTAAAACTATCACTACCAACCAGCGGATTTTTACGCTGCTTCGTGTCGGCAAAGAAACCGAAGAGTAAGTGAATTTTTATAAATTACTCGGTATTGCTTTTCGATACAAAAAATCAAAATCAAAATTACTCTGCAGATGGAATCTTTTGAACTACGAGACGAAATACATTTTTCCTAAAGATTGTCCAAATTGGCAAACATTGCAGTCGCGCTACAACAAAGTCGAAAATCTCTGCAAAATGTACAACAAGATCGTCGCAACTGCAGAAAATTACGAGTGTTTTTTACGCCCGACGATGTTGAACGACCTCGAGGAGACTTTGAGCTCCGGATTTGACAAAACCACCTGGTCTTCGGATTCGTTCGAGCGATTTATCGCGGACTGCATGGAAATCCTGACGAATCTAAGAATCGCTTCGAGTTAACAAAATTTCTGGATTCATTCACTAAAAAAAAAAAATCAGCGAATTAATCTACGTTTGCAGGGAAAAACAGTCAAGAGATTTTCCAGATTATTTCGTAGTTCGCCTTTTTTTGTCACAAAAAAAAATCATGAACGAATTAATCTACGTTTGCGGAGAAAAAGAGTCGAAAGATTTCCCAGATTATTTCGTAGTTTGCCATTTATTATCGAAGAAGATCGCAACGAGCCGCGGCCGTTGCGACCGGAAGTCATGGAATCGTTAAAGCATATATAGCACAGTAGTTGATGTAAATCGTTCGTCACCAATAAAAAAATCACATTGTCATGGAAGACTAATTATATCGCGTAACAATCGCGTTACTTAAAAAATATATATAGGTTTTTCGTGTTCGTTAAAAACCGATAATACACGCGGGATCAAAACGACTGTTGAACCAAGAGATATCAGTGAGCATTGCGACAGTCTCCTTAAAAATATAGGTTTTCCTTCATACAAATAATACGCGCGAGCTTGAAGGATCGTCGAAACGAGAATCAGTGAGCGTTACAAGTCGATCGAAAGAAATATATCGACGGCCATCCTGATTAAATATATATTTATGTATATTTATATTCTAATATATACGGCCAGTCATTCGCGTCGGAAAAATTCCCTTTGGCTTTCGCTCTGTTGTTCTCTCGAATCTCGAGTATCCAAAAGCTCCTCACTATATTAAGATCTGTATCAGAGACGTAAATCCCCAATTTTTGTAGAAATAAAATTGATGGTACAATCGGCTTTGTAATTGTTTTTATAATAGTAACTCGTAATGATTATAATACGATGTGTAAACTTTTAAATAAACTTTTGAATTTCCCATAAAACTACATGCTAATGTTATTGAAAAAATGAAATACTGGAGAAATACTGTTGATGCATTGAAAAAATTCGGTTTTTCTTGCGGCTATTCAAAAGTTCACATATAATTTTATAATCGCTACAGGTCATCATTATAAAATCGTAACTAAAAAATAAACTGTTTTGTAAATTGTAACTTTTAAAGTAATGGAGATTTACAACACTGATCTGCATGTATTAAGCACAAAAATCAAACGTTCACCGTAAGTTCAGCGCCATAATAATCGCGTAAAACGTCTCATCCGTTAAAATCGCGGATCATCGTTAATTAAGATTAATCGTTAATTAGTTGAGTGGAAATTCCACTGCTAAGCACCTCGATAAGAACGTTAATTAACAATGGACAATAATGTTCAACAGTTTTTCCCTCTAATCCGATAAGTCTAGCTATAATCCGAGCGTTACAATTAAACAGGCTAATTGTTTTTCTTTTTTCAGACTGCGTTGCTCATGCTTTACGTAGGAATTTTAGCGTCGAAGCGCGATAGTCTCGATGAGTAAAGCAGTCTAAAAATATGGAATTTTTGCTCCCGATCGTCTCTAACGTATATACAACACACAGTGTGAGTTACGAGGCCGTCGAATTGTCGAGTTTTCCCCGATGACAAAAGTCAAACGCCGGGCGACGAGTCGCGCGACGTGTTTGTACAGCTTTGCCAGCTTTGAAGTCACGCGACGCGGTTTATTTATCGGCGCTCGGGAATCGCGAGGGGAAACCGACACGCGACCCGATATGAATTCCGCGGCGTCGATGCTCGTATTTTTTTTTTTTTTTTTCTTTTTCTTTCTAACGACGACGTAACGCGGAATCGATTCGGAACCCACGATCGCTTAGGAACTAAGATCGTAAAACGCTACGAGATTATTACAGTTACAACGTGAGAACACTTTGGCATATGAATATTTGACGAGTTTTTCACGAGGTCGTCAGTAACGCTTTTTTACCGAGATAAAACGAATTATCTGCGCTCATCGAATTTTCGGTGAAGATAAAACGAATTATCTGCGCCCCTCGAATTTTCTGCGTTACTCTCGTTTGTTCCTTTTGGCACACGGAATTGTTTTTTTTTTGTTTTTCTAAGGAGTCTAAGAAATGCGCGAAAATAATCTCAGGTCGGATGCAGTAGTAGATATACAATTGTCATGATTTGTGTACCCTGATGTCGTGAAGTTCGAGGACGAGGGTTCAACTCACGCCGGTCGTGAGATACTCCTCGTTCGAGACTATCGTGAAAACCGGACTGCCCGGTGCGTCCTTGTAGTAGTCGATCAACTCGCTGTCGGAGCCGCTGCGCGAGCTGCCGCGCAGCGGGAGAAGAGGAGCCGCTTGCACTGGCGGCAGGAGAAACACCAGGGACAACGCGATGAGCATGTGCCAAACGCTGTGGACGTACTGAAAGGAAAAATTACCATTTTTAATCGTGCCAAATGATTTTTAATCGAGCCAAAGGATTTTTAATCGAGCCAAAGGATTTTTTATCGAGCCAAAGGATTTTTAATCGAGCCAAAGAATTTTTAATCGAGCTAAAGAATTTTTAGTCGAGCCAAAGAATTTTTAAAAGAGCCAAACGATTTTTAATCTGCGATTTTGAATTTTTCTGCTAATTTTAAGGAGATTAACTTACATCGTAGTTGGACTCGGTTTCTACGGAAACGAATAGAACGAGTCCGAGTCCTGCGAGACCGAGGCCGGTCAATAATTTCCACAGATTTGTCGGCCACTTCCACTTCCTGGATTTGTAGTAACGATACGAGGCGGCTGACATCTATGATCATTAAGAATTCAGCGGGTAACGTTAGTTTATTTTTTATCCCTCTATAAAAAAAATAATAAAAAAAAACGGATTTCGAGATCGTTTTTCAACTCGAAAAAATAACTCACGGGAATCGTGACGCCGACAGCGAGAGGCACGAGAATACTCGGCAGTCCGGTGCGATCGGATTCCACGCCGAAAGCGATGATGAGAACGCCGAACATGTGACAAACGGACACCAGTTGAATCGGCAGCTGGGCCATCGCCACGAGGGTCACCCAGAACGCGAGGATGCTCGAGAAAAAATCGCTGTACTGCAAAACCTGCAAACGTCGCGACGGAAAAAAATATCAACGTTTATTTTTTGCACCCCGAAGCGAGAGTGAAAAAAGATCGCGTGGAACTCGCCTCGTATTTGGCGACGCAGTAGGTCATGAACTGCTGATCGCAGGCGTGATAGAGCGACGAGAATAACATAGTCGCGAGGTAAACGAGGCCCTCGGTGTAGAGTCGGCGTTTCGCGGCTATGCAGATGGCCGGCAGGAAAAAAGCGTTGCTGAAGGTCAGCATGAAGGAAGACAGTAGAAGGGAGACGCGAGGATGAACGCTTGCAGCGTCTGTGCATCCCCATCCTTTATAGCCTGTAAATGAAAAAAAAAAAAAAAAAAAAAAAAAAATTAAATGTTACGAACGAATATTTTATCAGACTACTAAGACTTAGAGTTAGATTCAAACTTCGTTGTAAAAAAACCTTTAAATCCGACACCGTTAAAAAAAAAGACACCGTTACAAATATTTGCGATATTTATTATTTATTATTCGCAAATATTTTTAACTGAAGGAAGATATGAAACTTTACCGCCGAAACAATTGCAAGTTGTGTAATGCAGGAGGCCCTTGTGAATCTCCTGGCACAACCCTTGACGCCCGCAGGAATGAGGTCCCGGAAAAATGCACTGCCTGGTGTGAACATCGAGGGAGACGAGAATCTCCGTAATTTCGCAACGGGCCGGAATTCTGATGAAAGCAAACGAGGCAATTAGTGTTTCGAAATTAGCCAGTTACGTTCTGGCCATTTTCTTCGCGTTATAAAATATTCACCACTCTTTACTAAAATTCTTCCATTCAAATTCCCCCGTTTTCTCACCCGTTTTCGGAGCATCCGGCCTGCAGAGCGATGAACCACGTGTCGGGCTGCGGATACGGAATCAGGAGGCTCGCGTTTATCTCACCGCGCGACGACAGATTCAGCTGCATCTTCTCGTCGGGACAAACAATCTCGCCTTTCACTCGGTCCGGCACGCGAGCTCGTCGCACGCAGATTTTCACGACCACCAGTTGCTTAGTCGGAAGCTGAAATCGATTTATTTCGATCATTTTCGATTTATTCTTCGAAAAAAAAAATCGATTATTTTTTCGGTTTATTTTCGCAAAAATTCGCCGGGAACGACGATTTTTCAACGGGGCTTCGCGTTACTTTGTCGCTTTCGAAGCGAACAGTCATGTCCAGAGTTCCGCCGACGTCGATCAGCGGCAGAACGTCGAACTGAGCGACCACGGGCGAGGAATCCGTCAGCATTATCCACGGCGTCAGACATTCTTTGCCCTGAAACAATTTTTTTTTTTTTCGGGAATTTATTAATTTTTTTCGTCGGTTTGTTACGCTTCTCTCGTCGTACCTGGAACAAATAAACCCCGGAGAACGCCTGGAGCTTCTTGACTCGCACGAGCTGGAATCTCCGAACACAGGGATCGTCGGCGATTATCGCGTCGCTCTCGGACGGCTCGAAGAGACTTTTGTGCACGTGAAAACTGCCGCCGAGGTGAAAACTCGCGTTTCCGATAACGGGGAACGGCCTCAACATCATCGCCTCCGTGATTTTCACCGGACATTCTGGAGCGTAATTTTTTAATTTTTTGTTGTTGTATATTTCTCCTTTTACAACAACTTCAAATTTTTGTCAAGGAATGACAATTCGAAAATTCCAGATTTTATAAGTTTAAAATTATGGTTTCTAAAAAATGAGATATTATGATTAACGAAAATAATTTTTCTTTTTTTTCTTGTCGTTAATATTACGAAAAGCATATGAAACGAAAAGTTGGAGCGATGCAAAATTCTTGTTTCGAGACGTACCGTAAGTCGTGACTTTGACGTTGAAGCTTATGACGGTGTCGGAGAAGACCAACAGATAGTAATAGCTGTCCTCGAAGGGCGAATTTTCCGTGAACGTGTAAGTACCATTTGTCGTGAGATTGGCCATCGAGCTCGCGTGCGTGTGATTATAAATGGGCAAAACGCGTCCCTGAAGTGCCAGGCCCTTCGCGCAAAGCGTCGAGTTGTCGTCGCTCGAGCGGAAGAGTGGCTTGCAGCCGGAAATGGTGACTCGGAAGTGCCAGGTTCCCGAGGGAATGAATATTCTGGGGACATCAATAACAAAATAAAAATAAAATAAAATAAAATAATTTTTTTACTTTTTTCTATTTTTTTATTTTTTTGAAAGAAAATAAAATAAAAAATAAAATGTTTTTTATTTTACCCACTTGTAATAAGTTGAAGATTCCATAGTCCTCATGGTCTTTTCGTAGCCCATCGGAATGGTCTGAATCCCGTTGGTCTGCAGCCAAATAGCGACCGATCCGATACTGTAGCGACATTTGTGCCCTAAACCCTAAAAAAAAAAAATGTAAATTGTCAGCTCCCAAAAAATCAAAAAAACTGTATCCATGGCTCAAAGTTTCTCACTTGCTGCTGCACTTTTTCATCCCAGTGAGACATGTAAGCTCCAACGAACCAATCTCCAGGTTCCGGACTGTTAACAGGTACCACGGCCGTGGTTTTGGCGTCATAAGTCGTCATGGTAGAGAGTCTGAGGGTATTGCGCCTCTCTGCATTCATGTGAGGCGGAAACGTGGCGTTATTCGCCGAGATCACAGGAAAACTTCCCCACTGTAAGTATCTGCAACACGAGCGATGTCAAGACAAAAAAAAAATGTCAAGGAGAAATCCGTTTCATAATAAATCAAATCAAATCAAACACAATCCATAGACACAATTTTTTAATTTAAAAAAAAATACAATAATAAATAGAAAAAAATATAAAATAAATAAGAAAATTTGGTATTTCTGAATAAAAAAAAAAATTAGAAATAAATAAGAAAATTTGGTATTTCTGAATAAAAAAAAATTAGAAATAAATAAGAAAATTTGGTATTTCTGAATAAAGAAAAAAATACAAAAACTCACATGTGCACTTTTCTGGGAACGCAGTTTCTGCCGTCCATGAAGGCGGCAAACTGCCAGGTGGCTCTGAGCACCTCCTTGGGAACCGTGTAATGAAAAGTCGTGACGTCGCTGTAACTTTTGAACGAACGGAGGGATCCTTCCTGGCTGGCTTCAGGGACAAGACCGCTGGCCCCTACATTTTTATTATTATTATAAAAAAAATTACCATTATTAAAAATGCCTTCACAACAATAGGAACAATTTCTTCTTTTTTTTTTCACGCAAACAGTGAAAACAAAAACGGTAAACAATAATCGCGGGTCATTCGACTCACCTCGAAGCAACAGTAGGCCGAGGGAAAAAAACAACGAAAATCCGCCGGTGACATTTTCAACGCGATCGGGATCCCTGGGCGGCATGACCGTTTTCTTCCCTCAGTCCGCTCGCTGCGCGTACCGGAGACCGCCGAACTCTGTCATCCGAGCTTTTATAAATACGATCATTGATTTCGTTAAGGTTATGTGATACATGTTTGTTTCTCTGTCTCTCTCTCTCTCTGTCTCTTTCTCTGTCTCTCTCTCTCTCTCTCTCTCTGTCTCTTTCTCTGTCTCTCTCTGTCTCTTTCTCTGTCTCTCTCTTTGTCTGTGGGCGATGCGAAAAGTGCGAGAGAGACAGAGAGAGGTGGACAGCCGTTAATATAAACTTCAATTAATTGCGACACCGCGATTGAAAAACATGCGAGAACGAAGAGACGCCGAATTTTAATGCAGGAAACGCGAAAAGTTCACCGTTCTCATTGTTTAGCCGAGAGATCAATCGCGCGTGCAGCGCGAGTGAAATTATACGATTACAGTTCTTCATTACCGACCGAGCAGCCGTGTGACATTTGACCCCGGGCTGGTAGAAAGACACATGCGTGGGCGCCAGACAGTCGCGCGATCACTCGTTGATATATATTTTGTTGGTAAACACAGCGCGTGGCGCGTCCCGCAGTCTGTGGCACTGACGACTGCTCTAATTTCGACAATGTTTTTATTGTCCTCTAGAGCCTGTGATGGAACTCTAGAGCCTGTAAATGGAACTGGAATAGCCGCGTATAAAATGGGATGGAAAACGTCACGCTTACGTATACAGATAGACGAAAAAAAAAGATCGAACACGACGGCCCAAGGACACCGCGCACTAAACTGAAATCTCCACTCGTGTGTGCAGTGACGAATCGGGAGGAAAAGGAAATCTCTGAAACGCAGTTATCGTGTAGATAATTCGACGAAACCAGCAGATGACAGATAGACGCTTCAGCTGAAATTCGATTCACCGGAATTCAAATAATCATTATATTTCAGCTGAAGGACGTTTCAGCTGAAATTCTATTCACCGAAATTCAAATCATCGTTATATTATGCGTGCAAATCTCACGACGAAATAAAAACAAAGTTTCGCAAAAAATATAAACATCATTTCTTCTCGTCGACATACAAATATTACTGTACAACAAACAAACGAATATCGAAGTGTAACAAACATTGGACCGCAAACATTAGGCCGCAGAATTATTTTTTTAGCTCCTGATAAACTCGGATCTTCAGAGTTCTAAACTTCAATATCTTCCTCAGGAACCGGCAAAACAACGACGCTCGTGGCGATCGGCGCAACCCTCCCCGATTTGCACAACATAATCTGCACTCTACCGGTCACTTTGCTCCTCGGAACCGCCTTCACGGTAACCGGTATAGGAATCCCTCCCGGCAGGAGCGGTAAATAAGTCACCCTGGGCCTCACATCCGTGTCTCTGTCCCTAAAAACCACAAACAGCCCAGGCTCCATGGGATCGTCCGCCATATTGGTAACAACCACGCGAATATAGTAAGTCGGCCCTAATCCAAGAACGCTGGCCTCGATGGTCACGGGATTCGGTCCGGAGTCTCTGCCACTCGCCACAATTTCCCTCGCCCGTTTTCCAACCTCCAGTCTGAGTCTCAAAAATCCCTGCTGAAAAGTATTATGAATCTTCGTCGCTTCGGCGCGCTCGCGAATCGTCTGCTCGACAAAAAGCCTCGTCTTCTTCGGTATCGCGAATCGACTCTGAGCCGCCTCGACGTTCGCGCAGTTCGACGCCTGACGGGAGCTAAAATTCGCAGTTCGTTTGAGAATCTTCACGCTCAGCCCACCGCCGATCGTCACCATCGCCATCGCCCGATCTTCCTGACCCATTCGGCCATATTTGATCGCTGAAACGGGTTCCAACATGCTTATGGCGTCCACGTGATTTCGGCCGTCGTAGACGAGAACGCCGGAACGTGGAACGCTCACAGCTAGTAGCGAGAGTCCCGTTTGTGGAACCGGGAGACTCGTTAGATCGAGTGCCGATCCCGGAAGCCTCACGCGCCACAACCGGACGCCACGGTTCGAGAATCCCACGAGCGTCGCGTCCATCGCCGCGACCGCAGCGCCATCCGCGTTGAGCGTCGAAATCGCCACCGCGGGAGCCGAGAGTTTTTCCCAGTTTCTTACGGTGGGCGAGGATTTTTTTATCGTCCCGAGTTTGCCGTCTCTGCCGATAAGGAAGATTTGCCCGTCGCCCGACCAGATTCCGGTGCTCGCGAGGGCGACCGGAGTCCAGCCGACGTGGTGCTTCTCCACCAGGGAGAACGAGCGCGGGTCCAGCACGAGAATCTCGCCCGACTCCGTGCCGACTATGAGGCAACTGCTCACCGGGTCGTAACCCGAGTCCTTGCGGATCGTGCCGATCGTGGTGACCGCGTTTGGCTTTACCAGGGGCAGACGGCGATACTGCTCCGCGAACTCGTGGCGGAGATTCTCGTCGATCGAGAGGAATTTTAGGGTGCGAGGGCTCATGAAGGCCGCGCCGAGCTCTTTGAAGAGGAGAGACAGATCGTCGCGGAGGGTGAGGACGTTGAGGTCCTCCTCCAGGCCGGCTTTGTGCCATATCTGGTTGATTCGAAAAATATAATAAAATAAATACTTTTTAATATTTTTTTAATAAACATAATGTATTATTAAATATAAAAATAATAATAATAATAATAATAACAATAATAATAATAATATTATATTGATAATAATATATTTTTTTACATAATGTACTATTAAATATTTTTTTTTAATAAAAATAATAATATTAATAATAATATTATGATATTGATCATCATTTTTTTTAAATAATGTACTGTTAATTTTTTTTTTTTTTTTTTTTTTTTTTTTTTTTTTTTTTTTTTTGAGAAAATGTGAATGCACTGACCTCGCGCTCCTTGGGATGAGCGTCCAGATGCGGCAGGCAGTACTTGAAGTGCGGCCGCATGTTTTTGTAGATGAAGACGCTGGAGCCGGCGGCCACGGCCAGAGCGGCCGAGCGCGGCTCGCCGTTTTCCGTGTAGAAACCGACGAGGCCGCAGGGCGGCTCCATCATCACGTGCTCGGAAATTCGATCGCCGACTTTGAAGACCCTTATCTGCGTACAACACATTTTTTTTTTTTTTTTTTTTTTCTTCAGCTACACCCAGAAAGGAGATAAAAATGAGAAATTGATAAATCTGGCGAGATTTACCCTGGCGGACTCGGTGGTGCCGATCCCAAGATCGGCGGATATGAGTTTCGCCTCGCCGTCACCGGACACGTCGAGCATGTCGAGACCACCGGGTAGAGCGTGGATTCGGGCGCTCGGCTCCCACACGGCCTCCAGCCACCGGTTCGTGCTGAGTCTGCTGTTGCTGGTGCGATCCATGGCACAAAAAAAAATACTGATCACCAGAAACCGCAGTCGAAATCACCGGTCCAGCTACTGTCGTCCCAACGATCGCTCGACAATCTCGCTGCCACTGGCATCGCTCGGCAATTGCGTTCGACGAGCACGCAGAACGCGGTTTGTTTGACTCCACGGTATCCATGGTGTCCCACGTGTGTAAAGCTCGCGGTGTCGTCGAGTCATGCGCGTTTGAAATTGTCCCGCAAATCGTCTCATTGGCTGTCTCGCAGCCCCCGGCCGCACGGATCTCGTGTATATATAACGACGGAGAGAAAAAAATATAGCGTGGCGATAATTCCCAGGATGATGACTGAGTAATTAAAAAATTGACCAGTCGTTAAATGCGTGAAAAATAAACTGGGAAACGCTAAGGGATGAAAAAATAACCAAGGCATTTTTTTTTCATTATTGAAATAATAAAATGTATAATTTTTATTTTTCCTAACTTTTATTTAATTTAATTTTTATTTTTCGAAATTTGTATTTTTCGTAACTTTTATTTTATTTTATTTTTATTTTTCGTAATTTTTATTTTCCTTAGTTTTAATGTTTCTTAATTTTTATTTTTATTCATTTTCGCGAGTCTGGAAGTCGTTACCACACTTTTCCCTCCTTTTAGAGTGTTGAAAACGGCGCGACCGGCGATTCCTCGCGACCGGCTGACCTCGCACGTCCTTCGGCTCTGTGTTATTGTTGTGCCCGTCATCAGTGAGCCTCTGAATGTGCTAGACAACGGACGAACGCGTTTCGGAATTTTAATTCACGAGTTTTAATCGTTCCATTGCGCGAATTTTTGACAATAAAAAAATCAATAATGGACACGCAGATTCACACGAGCACACCGATCGTGATCGACAAACTCATTCCGCCGCCGCCGCGAAGGCTGTGGGGTCAGGACAGCGCGACCGAGCAGCTTTATCGCAACAAGTGGGAGAAGTACAGAAACTCGATGGAGGAACGAGAGCCGTCGTGGAGCGGCCTCGACGCTCCCTGTTACATCGATTTCCAGGATATTCCCGAAGTCGCGGATTCGTATTTCGGTGAGATATTCGCAACTCGGGATTCTGTTCGGGAATTTTCCGTCGACGTAATAATTGATCTGTCTGTTGTTATTTTATCGTTGCAGATCGCGCAGGTGGGGATGAATTCACGACGCCGCACAAACCGCTTCCTGGATCGGAGGAAAATAATAACAATATTCTCGAGTGAGTCGCTGAAAAATGAAAAATATTTATTTTACATCCTGTTGATGCCGAAAAATATTTATTTCCATCCTGTTGGTGCCGAAAAAAATTTATTTCCATCCTTTTGGTGGTGAAAAATATTTATTTTGCATCCTCTTGATACCGAAAAATATTTATTTCCATCTTTTTGGTGGTGAAAAATATTTATTTTGCATCCTCTTGATACAGAAAAATATTTATTTCCATCCTGTTGATACCGAAAAATATTTATTTCTATCCTGCCGGTTTTGTTTTTCAGCCTGTTCAGAACATGCAGCTTGTCGACGATTAAAAAACCCGAGTCGAAGAAAATCGACAACGAGAAGCCGAGACAGTTGGATGGGGTTGCCAATTTGTTGTCTTTCGATTCCACCGCGTCCTGCGAAAGCCTTTCGAACAATGCGGACGAAATGGACACCGTAGTGCCGAAGGCTCCCGATCTTCCGTCTTTGGACAGCAGTGCCGAAAAGCAGCGGTCGGGAAAGTCGAGATTCGAGAAGAAAAATCAGTCGGACGAACGTCACTGCACGATCGTCGAGCCTTTTAGCTTCGAGGAGCGGGAGAAATGCAGACAGGCGCACAAACAGGCTCGTCGCGAGAGGGTTTGTTTTTTTATTAATTTTTTTACTTTGTGCCGATTTTTTTTATTTTAGGATTTTTTTTCGATTTAAATTGATTTTATTTTTGATTTTTTTTTTCGATTCACTGATTTTATTTCAGTTTTTTTCGATTTACATTGATTTTATTTCTGATTTTTTTTTTTTACTTACATTGATTTTATTTCAGGACAGCGCGGGCAAAGAAATTTTGAAAGGTTTCCGCGCGAATCCGATACCGAATTTTATAAAATCGCGACAAAAAAAGGTCGAGTCGGTCAGGCCGCAGACTCTGCAGAAAAATCTCGGCAAAAGCGAGATGCATAGACTACAAAACGCCGCGGAGATATGGAAGAAGAGGGCCTTCCAACCGAGCCTCCCGAAGAAAGTGACGGTGAAGCCCAGAGCGCCGGATCTCATGACCGAGATTCGAGCGAGGGAGAGACAACGTTTTCAGGAACAACTCAGGGAGAAGGAGCGACAGAGAGAAGCTCTTCGAAGAATGGTACAGAATTCTCGATTTTTCTTTACTTCAGTTTTTAAATATTAAATTAAAAATAATCACGCTTAAAAAAAAAATTAATTCAGTCTGCGCAAATATAATAAACTGATATTATTATATTTGCGGAGCAAAAAAAAAAAACATTTTCCTTTCGGTGCATTTCAAAATCAGGGTTAAATTTCTCATGGTTTTCAAATTTTACGAAAAAAAAAAAAAAAATCGATTATTTTTTATTTCGCCCAAACCTTAATTAAAAAACAAATAATTTTCGCAGGAAGAAGCGGCGCGAAAGAAGCGCGAGGAGGAGGAGATCGCGAAGCTGCGCCGTGAATTGGTGCACAAGGCGCAGCCGATTCGTCATTACAAAACGGTGGTACCGAAGGCGGAGAAGCGACCGCTCACCGAGCCCATGACACCGATAACTTGCAAACGTCGACGAAAGCTTTAAACCCCGTATTCACAGTCCTTCCGAGTACCTTCGAGTATCTCGGATCATCGAATTCCTGTAAATATCAATATCAACGCTAAAATAATTTTTTTAAATCATGTTAAAATCGTAGCGCGAAGAAAAATAAATATAACGAAGAAATTTACATTCACCGTACGGCTCGTTATATTGATTCATCCATACGTGTATATACATGTATATATAATGTCTTTTCGCAGCGCGGTGCAGCAGCCACTGTTTCTATCGTCACAATTTTTCGTCAATAATAAATATAATATATATATATATCATTTTCATTACGTATATATATTGTGTATAATACTCGTGTCAACATCTACGTGAGCCGAGGCTAACGAACACAGCCCGCAACGATAGATAGAGATACTTAACAATATAATTAACAAATCACCAATTACTGCAATATACATAAACGTGTACCCTAACAGATCCGAAGAACTCCTCCATAACCGAAAAGCGACCGTTCGCTGTGGAACAAAAACGAACTAAAATATTACGCAAAAGCAACCAACAACAAATTCTTCAACAAGTTCTTATTGTGCTGTTATTATAAGTAATCGCGGTAATAACTGAAGAATAACTATTAACGAACGATAATCGGTTGTTAAGGTAGTTTTTTCGTCAGTATTAATTTCGCATAAATTCGAACAAAAGTTAGAGAGAATCGCAAACACTTCTCGATGGTATAAAAATCTGAAAAAATTCATGCACATTAAAGGTTCAGAAAAGATAAAAATTATAATGACGGCCACTTGTGAGTCATCGTAAATCAACGACAAAATAATGGTTGCTCGGATCCGCTAGGGTAAATTTGTATATATATCGCAATATGTATATCATCGTCGTTTAATTACCAGATTTTCGAATAGAAACCGCAGTGGCGTACAACATATCATTTAGGAATTGAGCTTTTAACGAACGTCGTGTGTGCTTTGCGTGGTGTACAGTACGTTGTGTTAGGCCGCTGCTTATTTTTTTTTTTGGCACGTGTAATTCGATTAAAAAAATATCGCGCGATTATCGGAAAGAGCTTCAGGATCGGCGTTAATAATCGCCTCTCGTAAAATAAAGACAAGACGTGCGCGATATATTTTTTTTTCTTCTAATCTTAAGCCCGACAGGCCGAGAATCGTCTCGATGAACTAAACTAAACAGTCGCGTTTATCACAATCCATTTATAAACACGTAACGCGACGTAAGAAAAAACACAAACTAGATAGAGAGAAAAAAAAGGGAAGGACGTAAAATTCGTTAGCTTAATTAAATCGTAGAGTGTAAAATAATACTATTTGCGTTCGCCTGGCACTGGAAGCACTCTCTCCGCGTGTCCGCGCTGCTGCTCGAAACGAGGAAACATCAGTCGTTAGTACCATTAAAACCGAATCTCAGTCGAAACTGATTGTCCAAACTGAGTTACGTTTGCGTTTGGCTGGTTTTTTTTCTTTCACGAAGCACCGCGCGTCGGGGGCGGCTCGGCCGACAACAACAACAACAACAGGAACAACAACAACGAAAGATACGCGTTTTAAGAAGGATTCGGGACAGCCGGACGAACAACGATTACAAAAGGATCATCGAACTCTCTGGTGAATCGTGTGGACACAACCGCGATATCAAATTTTTATCTATCTCTACCGGGGTGATTCGCAAAAAATCACTTTTTTACCACATGTTTCGCGAGGTATTTTTTGTAAATTGAAAACAATCGGTTTACGGGATGAGAATTTTTTCCTCATTTTTAGATAGCCGGAAAAAAATTGTTTTCCTTTATTTGAGTACTTAAAATACGGGAAAAAAATTCCCACTCTGTGAAATGATTGTCTTCAATTTCAAGGGTGGGACATTTTTTCCTCGTTTTAGGTACACGGAAAAAAAAATTGTTTTTTGTTTTTCTTTCCTTTTTTCGAGTACTTAAAATACGGCAAAAAAAGTTCCCACACCGTAAAATTGTTGTTTTCAATTTCAAGGGTAGGACATTTTTTCCTCATTTTAGATACCCGGAAAATAAATTGTTTTCTGATTTTCTTTCCTTTTTCGAGTACTTAAAATACGGCAAAAAAAAATTCCCACACCGTAAAACAGTTGTTTTCAATTCAAAAACACCTCGCAAAAAATCCCCCTTTGCAATTAAGTTTCGGCGGTGCTGCATTTTTTTTTGGCACCTCCAATCCGGCACCTCAGAAGAGGAATCGGATCGCCGAAGGTGGCGACGGTGGCGACGGCGGCGGCGACTCCGTCGCGGCGAGTCTGGTCGAGAGTCCCTCGAGGTCGCCGCAGTGAAGCTGACAGACGGTACTGGACGTGCTGAGCGTGGATTCCGAGAGCATCCCGCGTCCCCTTCCGCCTCTTCTCCTGCCGGGTTTGTTGTGCCTGTCGATCTCGACCGTGTCCTCCTTGGCGGCGCCCCCGAAACACGCAAAAACCCGTCGCACGCTCGGATATCGAAACTGCGCGAAATCCCCGGACGGACCGGCGATCGCCAGCAGCGGACACAGGAAAAACGTCGCGTACGACCAGCTGATGCCCATCACGAGTAGCAAAAATATTCCGATCTGTATGTAGGCCAAGACGTGCGAGGGCAACATGAAAGCGCCGGCCGCGCCGGTCGTCACCGCCGCCATCAATGAAGGTCCCGCCATTTGCTCTAGAGCGGCTTTCACCCTGTCTATCCGATCGACGGAGTCGCACGCGCGATAACTCACGCCGTAGTGAAGACTGAAGTCAACTGCGAGACCTGAGGAAGAAATTGAAACATTACGGGAATATAAAAATGTGCGAGGTTTTTGCCTATTATTGATCCGCTTTTGGCCACCAAGGAGTTCGAAAAGACGCAGAATTATTTGTATCTTTTCATTTGTATCTTTGTTTGTACTTTTTGAAGTATCAATATGAAAATGCAGGAAAGCAACGATAGAAATTATAATGAAAAATAAAATTATGGTGAAAATAACGAAAAATGAGGACATCACGATGAAATTGAGAATAAATTACCGATGGCGGTGGAAACCGCGACGCTTTCCAACACGTTCAGCTTCCATCCGAGGAGAACGAGGGACGCTACGGTGACGACGATCGCCGCACCGATCGCCACGATCGCGTAGAGGCTGACGAGGGGATTGAGCGTGACGAGGCCGAGAACCGCGAGGGCGAGGATCATCGAGACGCCCATCGCCCAGATCGTCCCCTCGTAGAGCGTTCGCTGGAGCTCGTAGAACTCGAGGCGACTGACGAACCAACCGCCGCGCAATCCCGCTGGCGCGGTCAGCAGCTGCTTCTGCATCCAATTTTCCACCTATTGGAAAACGACACCAATTTTTTTCCAAATTATTAAGACATTTAGTGTTCATGTCACATAAATTCGAGAAAAATCTTAGAGAATCGCAAACACTTCTCGATAGTATAAATAATTCGAAAATGTTATTAACAAACCAATGAAAAAAAAAAAAAATGGTTTAACAAATATTTCAATGACCCAGATTTTTTTATGACAATAATCCCTTCATTTTTATGAATACGTATAAATTTCTCAGATTTAAAAATTAATTTTAAAATTAGTGTTTTTCACAAATATTTTCGATATAAAAATTAAAAAAAAATTAAAATCATTTCGCGTTTACCTTGTTGAAAAATTTATCCATCTCCGCGTAAGACAGGCTGTAGGGTTGGGTGCTGTCGTACTCGACGATAAAAGCCATGATTTCCGGAAGCGGCATCGCCGAGGCTCGCGACTCGTTGTAATTCCTCTCCGCGGGGATCCGCAGCGACTCCCGGAGGAATTTCACGCCCCCGGCGACGGCGCCGCCGCGAGTCCAGAGGTGCGAGGGCGTTCGATAGAGATCGGCGTTCGCCTCGGCGACGCATCGACGCAAAACCGCCGGCGGATAGGGAAACGCGCTGCTCTGGCAGCAGGGAGCGCGATTTATCGTCGGATCTATGAGATCCACGCAACGCCGGCCCGACATCCAGTTTCGCAGGGACTCGATGAAGCAGTTGGAGAGCATCGGACCCTCCGTGTTGTGGTAAAACGTCTGGGTGCGCAGATTGTGGCAGAATTGCTGGAGCCAGGACTGCGCGTCGGGATTCGTCACGTCGAAACTCTCGTCCCACTCGAGCGCGCCACGCGAACTCGGGTCCAGGTAGTCGCCGTTGTCCACCGGTTTTACGCCCCACACGAAACGCAGAGGCAAAGTTTCACTTCCGTCCTACCCGAGAATGAAAAATTAAAAATTTGCAAAAAACAGAAGGGGTTTTTCGCGAATTTTTTTTTTTAGTTCGTGAAGATTGAAAACCCTATCCGATGGGAAATTAACCGCTGATTCCGAAAAGCACTGATATTTGCCCGAAAAATTAAAAAATTCGTCCAGGAAAATCCGAATAACGATTTTTCACATTTTCGGAATTTTGTCACTTTACTAAAATCGAGGTTGTTCTTTTTTGGATCAATCGAATCTGGATTTTCTTCTTTTGTTCGAAAGAAAACTTAATAACGAAGAGAATGCCGTAAGGCGAAACGCGATATCTTGATTTCTGAATTTTTCACAGAATTTTAAAGTTGAACCCTCAAAAATCAAGATTTTTTTTTTTTTCACAGGGCTCTGTTTATTGGGCTCTGGGATGTCAAATCAAAACAACAAGAATAAAACACAAGAAAAGAACAATTAGGTGTGAAATTGTGTTTTTTCTTACCAATTCGGTGCGTTCGAACCAGAATCTTCGAGCGTAGACGAGATCGTAGATCTCGAAGGGATGCGAGCGGTCGAAGAGCTGAAAACTCGGCATGTCCGGGAGCCGCAGTCCCGGGTAACGAAAAACGACGGTGCAGCCGCCGATGGCGACGGCCGTGAGGGTCGGGAGCCAAAACCAGCGCAAGCCGATGACGAGACGAGCGAGAAAGAGATTGAATCCGGTGAGGACTTTTTCCGTCAACAGCCTCACGGGTCGTATTATTTTCCGGGCGATAAAATTCGCCGGCGACAAAACCGCCAGCCGGCAGTGCTCGGATATCACGACGCTCGCGGGCAGCCAGGTGACCATCAGGAAGAAATTCGCGATCACCGTCATTCCGGAGAAGAGACTGCGAAATGGACGAGACTTTAGATTATTTAAAAATCTTTTTAAAAACTTATTTTAAGCTATTTTTTTTGTAGCTTTTTGAAAAGCAGATTTTTTAATTTTTTTATTTCGTTGCAATTTCTCACCTGAAGCAATTGATAGCCGTGACGTTGCTGACGATCGAGGCGAAAAAAGCGACGGCGGTGGTGAGCGAAGTGACGAACATCGAGGGCACCGCGTGTCTCATGGTTTCCTGCACGAGTCTCATCAGACCCCCGGTCGACATCTTCTGGCGTTTCCCGCATTCCCAGACTTTGCAGAATATAAAAGCGTCGTCGGCGCCGATACCTTTTTTTCGGGGCAAATCGATCGATCTATTGAGATTATTTGCTGTTCCACGTTCGGATCGAAAGTCGGAATTTTCACACTCACCGACGGCCACAACGATCGCCAGGAGATTCATGAAGGGGAAAAACGTGATTCTCAGCACGAGCGTGTAAATCGCGTAGGAGATGCCGAGGCTGAAGATCACGGCGAGGATCGTCGCAATCGTCAGCAGCCCAGATCCCGTGTAAGCCCAGATGCAGAGAGTGACGAAACCGAAGCCCGAGAGCAGGAGACACGAGTCCGAGACGAGGAGATCGTCGAACAGGGTGCTTTTCAACCCGAGCTCCATTCCCAGCACCCGGAAGTCGTGGTACGCGAGTCCCGCGTTGCTCAACGCTCGATAAAATTGCAGGCTCGCCGAGCTCGCAGCCATCGGCAGGAATATCATCGAGGCTCGCAGCGTTGCGTTCGCGTGATTTAGTGACGCGGGTTTCTGAAATAAAAGGAAAAAAAAATAAAAAATATTTTTGAAAAAATAATTTAAAAAAATGAAAAATAAAAATATCCTGTTAAAAATATTTCCATTACGAGTAAAGGAAGCTCGATTTACGTAAACAGAAGTATTAAATTCGCCACGCCAGTGAAATGTAAAATTACAATATTTTCTCTCGAATCTTACAAAAATAAAAAAATGTAATACGAAAGTTAAGAAAATGAGAACAAAAAATTAGGAATTTTCTACACACGTGTGAATTTAATATACGAGCTGATGAATGAAATTTTCCCTAAACATTTTCAATCATCCCGGATTTCGTTTTTTTGCCAGATTCCGATAATCCGATAATTCTCCGATTCCGAAAATTCCAGATAAACAAAAATTCTCATTACGGCGTCCAGAACAAAAACGAGCGAAAAAAATTAGTTCTCACATTGGCGGGTAGAAAATCAGCGTCCAGAAGGTAATGCAACAGGTGGTAGAGCGCGTTGTGACTGTAGCACTCTTGGGGCACGTTGCTTCGGCAATGAAGATTCTCCGCGCAGTCCTCGGTGAGATGTTTGTTGTTGTAATAGTAGGAACATCTTTTCAGAAGCTCCTGAACGCGGCTGAGGTCGCTGTCGGTGACTCCGAGGCAGGAAGTTCGGCTGGAGAGCAGAGCAACGTAATTCGCGGGCGACCAGCTGCGGCAGCATTTTTTCGCGCCGCTGCTGTGATCCGTGTAAGTCTGGCAGAGCGACGGAAACTCGGCGTTCGCCCGCAGCGCCTCGTCGATGTGACACTGGGCCAAAACGCCCTCCATCGTCCACATATTTTTGTCGCCCTTTTCCGATCCCAGCACGACTCGCGCGTAGTCCGACGTCGGCGCGTTGCAGAAAAATCCATCGTTGCCCAGATGATCGTGACTCTCGTGATCCTCAACCGTTTCAACGAGATTCTTGTTTCTCAGTTCCAGAATCTCCTCCCACTTGTCGCGGGTTTCGTCATCGTCGTTGTCGTTGCTGTAGGTCTCGTTGCCCTGGGACGACTTGTACTTCTTGCCCTTCTTACGCTTGTTCTTTGGCTTTTTTCGCAGTATTCCCTGCGTCGTGTGGTGACGCGCGTCTGTGTTATTCTTTAAAAAAAAATTAGTGTTGGTTATGAGAGTGTTAGAAATATTTGTACAATTTGTTGTATGTGGGGCAAACATTTTTCTGTACATTTATTTTCGACGGTATAATTAACAAATCAATAAATTAATTGATAATTAATTATTTAATTAATAATGAAAAAATACAAAATAATTATTTAACTGTTTTTGATGTGCGACAGTATAATTAACAATTAGTGAATTCTTTATATTCCCTGCATTATGTGACGTCTCGAGTCTGAATTATTCTTAAAGAAAAAAAAAATTATGTTTAATTATTGTGTTAAAAATGTGTGTAAAAATTATATGAGGTACAAAAAAAAACTATCTGTAAATTGAATTTTCATGGAAAAATGTGTGATGGTATAAAAAAAAAATCAATGAATTCCCCAGAATTTCCACCAAAATATTTACCCGATCCGCCTGTTGCTCCAGATAGTCAAAATATTCAATAGGATTGTCGATGAGAGTTCCCCGAACTCCAGTAGCATCAACCAAATTCTGCCAGGCGGTGAAGCGCTGAGCAAGCTTAGTGCCTCTCGCCTCGAATCCCTACAAACAATCCGCAAAGTCAAAGAAAACAACAGCAAATTTTTGGAGCGCAGCCAGAGAGTCTTTCAAAGAGAGTAACAAAATTTCGGACACTCACGAGTTGCGGATCGGAGAAATCGGGAAATTTCCTGGTGGCGAGTGGAACGATGAGGCAGGTGGAGGAGAAGACGAAGACGGCGACGAGGATAGCGTAGGGATGATGAGCGACTACCCTCGAGAACCACCACGTTTCCATGTCTGTCACTGCTGTCCGCGCGCGCGACGTCCGATAATACGGGGGGTGTCTATTCTAGTTCGGCGCGGGTCTATTATGCATGAGCGGCTGGTGCTGCAGCAGCTCGCTCGCCACCATCGTGATTGTTTGTCTCTCGCTGTTCTTTTTTTTTTCCTCTTGTTTTTCTCTCGCACTCTCGGCACACCAGACGTTTTGGCTCCGAGTCGCCCGCCGCGCTGCTCAGTACTCCGTGTATGCAAATGAGTTCGTCGACACTCGCGTCGGGAGCTGCCTGACCGCGTGCGGTCGGTGATGCCATAAACCACCCTCTTTACGCGTCTCCACCAAACAGCGCGACGCCTGCTCGGTCGGTAACGGAAACTGTAACATTTTCATAAGGCGCGAGGTAACTAGTCAGTCGGTAATAAAAACTGTAAACAATTGTTCCGACGATGCTTAACGTTTCCGAAAAAAAGAAAACTTTTACATCATTCCTCATTCAATTCTGCATGATGTAGAACTTTTTTTTCTTCAGGCATGTGTCTAGTTTCTGTGCGTTGTTGTTCCGAAAATGATTTTCTATCTCTCTCGCACTCACGGTGATTTCGCCTCGCCATAACGATAAGAAACGATTTCGAATGGAAACAACTTCGCGCGCTTAAAAATTCCAGTCTGCTTTCAAAGTGAATTACGGTTTATTTATATTATTTTTTTCCGAAAGGTCGGTAAAGAAGGAAGCGTTGATTTTTAATTCGGCATCAAATCAATAATCTCTGTTTATTGCTCCAAACAAGTGTGGGATAGAAACCGCATATTCGTAACGAGAATAAAGATGAGAACTACAGTCGAAGCTCGCTTAACTTACCAGAAACAACAGTGGAAAACAATTCCACTGTAGACAGTACTGATCTTTTGAAAAAGCTTCCTGCGCGCTCCCTGGTAGCCAGCGTCGAAGACGCCAATTAGTGCAGCAGCTTTCAAAAACACCTGTACAACGGAATGCACAAAGAGCGTTACCCGCGATGTTACATGCGACGCACGAACGCGATTAAACTAGTTTGATGCATACGCGTGCCGAAGCGTGTTACTCGAAAGCCTACGAGTATTAAAATACAGTGTGAATACCCAAACGTGGTACACTGGTTAACAAGACAGTTGGGTTAGGATGAGCTTCAATTCCGAATTTGTGTTCTCGAGTTGAAGAATCAATCGAAATACATAAAATGAAGGATGACTGCGACGCGACCCTCGACGAAACTTTCCAGGAGCCGCGGAGAAAGTTTTGGCAGGTAAGTGAAAAGAGTGAGAAAAAAAAAAAAAAAAAAAAAAAAAATCGTTAAACAAGCGCAATTCGATAATCAACAAAGGACGAAATTGCGTATTTTGACATAGATAAAACAAAGAATAATGCAGTCCAATAATAATGATAATAATGATGATGATAATAATGATGATGATAATTATATAATGTTGATCCAATTAATTTTTTTTTTACTCAGAGATCGTCGAGGAAACGAACCAAGAGCGATGCCATCAGCATCAGCTCGATGGACGTTTCGCTGGACTCGACGGTGACGAAGAGCAGAAAGCGACGGAGAATAACCGAACTGGCCAGCAATTTTTTGTTCTCAAATTCGAGCGCGAGCAAACTAGGAAATGTTCTTCAGAGATCATTCGGGGTTCCAGGGAACACGTCTGTTTCCATTATAGACAAAGAGAACGGCGGCGATGCTGGAACGTTGAAAAAAAGGTCAGTGATAGCGATTTCTCTAATTTTGATGCGGGGGAAGATAAAATTATTCTGGTGTAATTTTTTAAGCATCTATTGTCAATGCACAAATATTCAGTAAATAAATAAAAAAATATAAATAATAATAATAAATTGTAAATAAATAAATAAATAAATTCAGCACATTTTTATCATTATAAAAAGTATATATTTTAATTTTTATAAAAAGAATTCCCATGTTTTTTATGACAAATTTCGACGATTTTATTCAGGCCCAGAGAGAGTAGCGACCAGGCGGGCAACGTGACGATTCGCAGCTGGATCACCGACGTGGCCGAGCCGTGCGGCAACGATTCGCCGCGCGCGACGCTCGGCCGCAACCAGGTCAAGAGGCAGGAGGCCATTTACGAGCTCTACTGCGGGGAAAACGTTCTCCTCGGCGATCTCCGCGCCCTCCGAGACTTCTACTACGAGCCACTTCGAACGACGGGAATTTTCACGCTCGAAGAGTTGGTCGTTCTCTTCGGGGACCTCGACGGTCTCATTCAGCTGCACAGCAAACTCAGAGACGAGCTCGTCGATCTGCGGGACTCCTCGGGGTTCACGGAGTCGATCGGCCCGACGCTTCTCAACTGGGTCAGCCTAATTTATTTATTTATTTGATTTATTTATTTATTTGATTTATTTGATTTATTTGATTTATTTGATTTATTTGATTTATTTGATTTATACAAAATTATACAAAATACGCAATTATTAGTGATAATGAATGCTAATGAACGCTCGTTTTTTCACCAAAGTAACGAAAAGTTCGATCGCCAATTTCTGTCGCGTAATTTTTTCACAATTCCGTGTTTTCCTTTTCAGCTACCAAACCTGAGCGAGCCCTATCTGGATCGTTGCCGATCGCAAGTCTGGGCGCGGCATCTGCTCGAGGAGAAACGATCGCGAAGCAAGCGATTTCAGGAGTTTTTGAAAAAACGCATGGAATCCCCGCGCGCCGTCGACCTCTGGACGTATCTCGATGTCGCGAGATCGCGGGTCGTCAAGTATCCGCTCCTCGTCAAGGAGATAACGAGGCGCACGCCGTCCACGCATCAGGATCGAAAGTCGCTTCAACACGCGGGCGAAATGCTCTCCGACCTTTTGGGAAGGATCGACAGGGCGATGGGAGACGCCGAGTGCGAATTGGCGCGATCGAAAATACATATCAAGGCTGAATGCGACCAGGACGGGTGCGTCGATGCCGCCAGTGAACTCATCACCGAAGGGCAGCTCAAGGATTCGCGTGGATTGGTAATTTTATTTATTTTTTTTGCTTATTTTATGAGGTCTTTGAAAATCATGAAAATCATGAAAAATTAAATATATTTCCTTTTCCTATAAAAGCAATGATTAATATTTTTGACCTTTAAATCCGTAATTAGTCGAAAAAAAATCATGAAAAATTAAATATATTTCCTTTTTCTATAAAAGCAATGATTCATATTTTTTACCTTTAAATTCGTAATTAGTCGAAAAAAAATCATGAAAAATTAAATATATTTCCTTTTCCTACAAACGCAATGATTAATATTTTCTTGTTTATTGTTTCCAGAAATTGCACTGCTTCCTCTTCGACACCTGCTTCGCGGTCACGCGACGAACGATCAAGTCTCGGGCGCGAGTTTACAGCCTGGCTTACCCGGTTATACCTCGAGACAAAATGATCGTCGACGAGGACTGCGACGTCACGGGCTGCGGCTTCAAGATCGGCGATCGTTTGCTGTTCGCGAACGGCGAGCACGAGCGACGTCACTGGATCGACGCGTTCGAGAAGGCCGACAGGATAGCGAAGGTTCTGATGGACGAGAGAAGAGCGCTGGCGGAATCGGCGCTGGAGACGGAAAATGATCGTGTAATATAATCCTCATAAGGAGCACCGAGACGGGATGCCGGAGCTGGACTTGCTGAACTCTTCCTTATCAAAGCCAGGCGAGCGACTTATCCCCCCTTTTTCCATTTAATCCACTGACCAATCGCGTTCTGGTCGCCGAAAAAAAATTTCGGTTTTTAATATTCACATCTTTTGCGCAAAAAAGAAAATCGTTTATAATTAATTTCTCAACAATCATCGCAATCAATATTTATCAATATTGATTAAAACGTTAATAGTAACGAAAATGATTGAAAAAAAAAATTATAAACACGGATTTTAAAACCAAAAACAGTCGCCAGAACGCGGTCGTTCACTTCGATTTCCAGACTCCAGGGTTAAGTCGCTCTCCTCTCCCTGTTTCAATATTAGGATAAGAATTTTTATACTGAGAAATGTGAAGAAAAAAAAATAACGCACAGATTGATGAGTAAAAAAAAAATAAATCACGTCGCTTTATTCGGTTTCATCGAATTCCCGTCGGGATATCGTTTCCTGAAGGCTTTGATGAGCTGCGGATCGATGAGATGCACACCGTCCACCTGATTCCCGAGGGTTATCCAGTTCGGTTGAACGTTGTGCGGCCGCCCGAAGAGCTCGATTTTTCTCGTGCTCGGACTCATTCGCTCGATTATCCCGTAAATCTCGTCGGGTTTGTGACTCGTCGCTCGAACCTCCGCGACGATCACGTCGCTGTCCAGTCCCCGATTCACTCGGGGATTTCCCTTCATTCCCACCAGGCAATGCTCCTTCCCGTGATTCAGCCAGTGACCCGTTCGTCCCGTGCGAATTATCCTCTGCAGCTGATTCGTCTTCACCCAAATGATCTCGTCGACTCTGTCGTAGCCCCACAACTGGAGACACTCGCGACCGAGCTCCATCGCTCTACCCGTGACCCACAGAAACAACAGGCCTTCGTCCTGCAATCGGTAAAAAAATTCGCCGATTAATCGAATATTTTGCCAACGATTCGACGAGAAAAATGCAAAAAATGATTTTTCACTGTTTTCGAAATTTCTTCACTTCGCTAAAATCGAGGTTACTTTTTTTTCGATCGACCAAACATGCGTTTTCTTTTTGCGTTCTAGAAAAAACTCTATAACGAAGAGAATGCCGCAAGGCGGAATGCGTGATCTTGATTTTCAATTTTTTTACAGAATTTTAAAGACAGGCACAAACAAAAAATCGAAAATTTGTTTTTTCTTGATTTCGTAAAGTTTGGACGTTAATTTCACTACAAATTGAAGTCGAACATTTTGGGAATTAAGAAGACAATAAAAAAGCAAAAGAAAAAAAATCTTGACAACTTCGTAAAAAATAGTAGATAAAATAACGAAACGAAACCTGCAGAGCCGGTATTCCCAGCTGCCTCATCTCGTCGTCGGACATCGTTCCGTACGGGAGCTCCATATGAATGTCCCAGGGCGGATCCGCCATGATAACAGCGAATTTCCCGAGAACAGTCATGTCCAGGTACCTCAGGTCGCACTGAATCCACTGCGGAGGATAGAGCGTGAGTTCCGAGCCAGCGACAGCCGGTTGGGTCTCGACGATCGACGACGAGGCTTTGCCGCTGGTCGCGCAACTTCCAGCGCCGCTCTCGGCCTCGTTCGTCGGCTCTTTGGACTGCGCGGTCGATCCATCGACCTCGTAATGCACGTATTTGCAGGTATCCATGTGAAAACAGGTATTCAAAAAGCTACAATCGCCGAGCGACTCGTCCGTGTGACTCTGAATGATTTTCTTGAAGTGCAACTTTTTGCACTTTCCGGTAAATCCGGAGGCGCCGCCGTTGAGCTTCGCGCAATCGAAACGCGTGCCGTGCGGACAAAATTCCATGACTTGCGCGCCGCCCTGAGACCGAAAACGCTCGGCTAGCGATTTTTCCTTCGACGTTTGCTTCGACAGCAGATCGAGAATCTGCTCGCCGACCTTTTTGCTCTCCTTCTCGCGGATCGTCGGCATCGAGATCAGCGACATTATGTCCTCGGTGTTCTTCTTGTCGATCTTCGGCTGCTTCTCCGCCGGCGGCGAGGCGTCCTCGTCGTCCACCTCCGTCGAATCCTCCTCCGAGTTTTTCTCATGCGTCGCCGGCTCCGCGATGTGATTCGACTTCTCGACGCTCAGGTGGCCCGGCTGCTGAGCTCCTATCACGGATATCACCGTGTAGCCCAGGACTCCGTCTTCCGTGACCTCCTTGAGCCTGGAAAGGAGACAAGAGGGTAATGGCAAAATCGGTTTTAGTATATTTAGGAACAGTGCTGAATTTTATGAGGCGTCGCCATAAAAAAATACTACAATAAAAATTTAAAAAAAAATGGCATAAAAATATGCATCGAAATTTTGCAAAAAAAAATTGTAAATTTTACAAATTTTGCAAAATATGCAAAAAAAAATTGCATAAAAATATGCATAACAATTTTTTGTTACTAACTTGAGGACATCTTGGGATGCCAATTTTTCCAAAATCATCTTGACCTCCTGGTGTGAAATGTCTGCGCTCAGATTCTTTCTCAACTGCACCCCAAGATCGGCGGAAGTCATCGGTGTGTCCGGCAGACTCTGGTGCAGAATGCACAGGATGTCTCGCTCGTATTCGTGACGAGAGAGCGACGAAGATCCATCTGGAAAACATTTAGAAATTTTGCAAACAAAATCCAGATTCAATGCAATTTTTTATAATAAAAAGTTTGTTTATTTTTACAATAACAAATACGAAAATTTGTACCCGTTAAAATTTGTCTATTGACTCATTTATTCCAAATTCATTTGACGTTTATCTTTATACGATAAAAGTAATAAAAATGGAAAATCCATTTAAAAAATCACCTATGCCGATTTCCTTCTCAGCGACGATACCAGTCGACGCTGTGGTCGGCGCGGTGAGCGTAAACAATTCGTGCCTCTCTCGCTTGCGCTTCTGCAGCTTCTCGCGCAGGCTGTTCCTCTTGATTTTTATCGCCTGAATCTCCTCGAAGGCGTCCGACATTTTTACACGATTCTATTGTCGCGTCTCCGGTGTCACTCGCTGATTGCTTTGCCCATCAAAAACCCCTCTCGACACTGGACGACGAGGATGAATAAAGTGTCACTCGTGTGACTCGTGTGACATAGAAGAATCGGAGCGATTCCGGAATTGTCTTTAGTCCATTTTAAAGGCAGCAGAGTTCGGGCTTCATTGTCAAAACATCACGTTAGATAAACAAAAATTAATTGAAAGCTACACTCCGACTACAACGCGTCTGGCTCGGACGGCGGTCCGGCACCTACTAGTGCTTTAATAATAATAATAATAATAATCGAAATACCACCCGCTTCAACTCAGTCGGTATCAAAAACTGTAAAAAAAAATGAATGCCATTCGGATATTCTTGGGGAAAAGAAAATTCTCACCGACCGCTGCATTGAAAAAAAAAAAATTGAAGGAACTGGAGTCGGTATCAAAAACTGTATCGTGCCGAGCCCAGTCGGTATCAAAAATTGTAATGAACGTTTTTGACGGAATATTTGCGTTTACAGCTAAAAGAAGAAATTCATTCCCTGCGGATTTCACCAGTGCAGGGAATGAATTTCTTCTTTTAGCTGTAAAAGCAAATATGGGTAAAATACATTCATTACAGTTTTTATTACCGCAGTCGGTATTTCACATCACGTTTTTACGATTCGAAAATCCCGCGCATCGCTCCTCAACCGTGATTGGTCGAGATCCCCGCGACAAGTGGTGGGCCAAAGCGACTGTGGAGGGGGTGTGACGAAGGGAGAGACGCCGCCGCGTCGCCCGTGGCAAAAGGTGGCAGCATTCGTGGCGACCGCCGACCAGTGGCACCGAGGCGATGCAGTGTTTGTCAGTGTTGTTGCTGCATATGCGCTTGTAACGACCAACGAGCGCGCGCGAGAGAGCGAGAGAGAGAGAGACAGAGAAATTGGGAAGAGAAAAAAATCTAACAATCTCGCGGCAGGAGCGAGCCAAGGCTGATTGCTAGAGCTTCGCGATCGACGATCGGCGAACATGACGGCCCACGATCAGATGCGAGCTATGCTCGATCAACTAATGGGCACTGGACGTAACGGTGAGTACGATCCGCTGTTAACGGAACATATAATATAAAATCGCGCGCGGGGCACGCAGTCGTTATCGGGTCGAGCGTGCCGAACGGCAGCCAGCCAGCCAGGCGATTACGCGCCGTTCCAATATGGCGACCGCCGAGTCGTTTAACGTCGCCCCCGACCGCTTTTGCCCCATTTTCCTCGTGCTCCTCGCCCCCACGAGACTCACCGGCACAAGATCCTTTTCCATTTCCATGCCACCGATCGTTGGGCGGTGAAAAATCTACTCGCGGGTGTTGACAAAAATTTCGCCACTTTTCGGTCCCTAATCAACGTATCGTTTCTCACAGGTGAGAATAACAAATTTTCGAGCGAAATACCGATCACGATTGTCGCCCCATTTTCTCGCGCTGAAAAGACCCATTTTTAGGCACAAATCGCTCGCGCAAAAAAAAAGCTTCTCGAAAGTGTAAAAAAAAAAAAAATTAAATCACTTTTTTTTGGGCTGTCTCGTCACAGGTGAGAATAACAAATTTTTGAGCGAAATACTGATCCACTACTTTTGCACCATTTTCTCGAGCTGCACGGCCCATTTTCACCCCCCAAACTGATCGCGTAAAAAAACACCACTCGAAACCGAGAAAAAAAATTAAATCACTTTTTTTTGTTTTGTCTCGTCGCAGGTGAGAATAACAAATTTCAAGTGAAATACTCCGACCCGAAGGTCTGCAAGAGCTTCCTGCTAGCATGCTGTCCACACGAGATTCTGTCGTCGACGGTGAGTATATCGTTGCAACTCATAACCCATTAATAAAACAACACGAATCGATTGTTTTTTGTTTCTGTATTTTATTTTTTATTTTTTACATTTTTTTTTATAACATGATTATTCTCAATGTATTTTATTCGTCGAAAACGTGACTGTCGAACGCACGGCGTCCCAGACTCGACGCACACGAATCTCTCAAACGTCCTGCATATCTACAGATCGGACGGTCGAGAATGACAGTCAAGCGAGCGTCTCTCTCTCTCTCTTTCGGCGAAGAGTCCGAACTTGATTGTAACACGCGACACGATCTGTACCTGTAGCTTAGGCTCCTTGACGCCAAAATCATCGACAGTCTTCCCTCGAAAATTAAGCTACGCGTGTATATCGAAAGTCATTTGATTTTTGTGCCGCACCGAAAGAGACGAGTGCGTGTGCGGCATTACGATCTATCGGTGATTCTTCATCCTCACCAAAGAGAGTCCAATGGATTTGGCTGAGTCGAGGTGATCTGAATTACCGACAGTTTATCCGAATAGTTTATCATTTTATGGGAATAATCCACTAACTCCATGTTCAATTGTTTATAAAACAATTTTTTATTTTTATATTTTTTTTACACTAAAAATATATATACATTTTTTTTTTCATATCGTTTTTAGTTCAAGTTAGACTGGGAATATTTTAACAAAAGCTAATTCAGGGATCTTTGAGAAAATGGGGATTGCATATTGTCTGCATTTCACACCGCCTTGGATGAAATTGACATTTGGAGTATGGAAATTACATTGGCCAAAGAAAAAAAAAAAAAAACGAAAAGATAATCGACCGACTCGACTAATATCAATGCCGCTGCACTTCTATTTCCAGAGTGTCTGGAAAAACGCAATTTCAATCCGAACCATTGTACAATATCGTTGAGAATATTGTGCAAACTTATGTCCGTACTTGTCACTCTCGCACACGCGCGTTTTACTGTAAGTACTGAAAATTAAAAAAAAAAAAAACCAAAAACACACAAGAAAAAAAAAAGCAGAACGAAAAGAAAAAAGAAAACGAGAACAAAAGAGAAAAGCCTTTTAATGAAAATACAGTAAGGACGTACGTATTACATCTATAATTGTTATATTTAACATAATTCATGCACTTGGAGATTAGTAACGTCAATTGACGTTGATTATAATACGTAGAGTGAGATCTCGACCCTCGCACATTGTCGCGCTCGTCGCGAACGAGTGAGCGAGCGACAATGACGCCCTCGAGGACCTCTTATTAACCGAGAAATACGTGAGAGAGAGAAAAATATTTTTTCGTACTCGGCGCTATGGTGAGTAGCGTAAAAGAATTTAATTTCATGCAAAAATTACTCCCTCGTCGCTTCTCACTAATAAGTTTACGCCGTTTACGGGGGATGATGATGATAGGACTTGAGGTTTCGTTTACGTGAGTATTTTATTCCAAAGTCTTCGCCTTGGATGTTACGCGCGTTTGGGGAAACAGTGCAACAAATTACTGTAAGTAAGAAACGTAATATTGTCCAAACAACAGACAAACGACTGAGCAGCAGCAGCGACCGAATTTACATTAGCGACGAACGAAACGGATTAAATCGATCGACAAAAATTCGAGAAAATCATTTTGCTAAAAAAAAACGTTCATCCTGCAATACTTTGATGGCATTCCCACTCACTCGTATGTTACATGCTGTACGCGGGCGATTCTATTATTTTTTTTTTGCCGGCGAGTGACTTACACTTTCGATCCGAAAATCCGGAGGCGAATTCGGTCGCCACTTCCGGTCGTCGGTATCAGCTTTTATCTCACGGATGATGAACGTAATTTTCAACTTGCAAATTGTATTTGAAATTATATTTGATTGTTTACAAAAATTACAAAAAAAAAAAAAATCCTGTGTAGCTTGCTAAAATAATTGTAAATTCACATCAATTCGATTCGCAGACGTAACAAAAAAGAAGATGATGCGCGGTTGCGATGCGAGCTGCAATTTACAGCGACAAAGTGGCGACTGATTCGCAATTGTCGGTCAGTCGCAGCGAGACCGGAAGTA
Source organism: Pimpla rufipes (assembly GCA_963932165.1). NCBI lineage: Eukaryota > Metazoa > Arthropoda > Insecta > Hymenoptera > Ichneumonidae > Pimpla > Pimpla rufipes. The sequence goes on from OZ010638.1 coordinate 21,366,370, forward strand.
AGTCGCTCGTCAACGAGTTGCGAGCGCAATCGTAGATATACACAAACACAATCCGCTTTGTATAAAAAACAAAACAAAACACGACATACTCGTCTGTGCGTGGATTCTTCGATGCATGAACCGGGATGAAAAAAAAAAGAAAAATTGTCGCGGTAATTACTCACCTACCACATACAATGATAATAATATAGTTTGCGTATCATCGTGCGAGGATGCAAAGTGCATACGAGCAGAGAGCAGAGACTAAGCCGGAAGCCTCCGACACTTCAAGACAGTGTCAATTGCGTTGCATTCTCCCAGCGTCGTGTTATGTACGTATTGAACTCTCGATTAATTAGATAAAAAGAAAAAGTAAACCAAAAAAAAAAAAACAACAACAACAACATTAAAACGAAGCGTGATCGATCGCTCCGATACGGAATATTGATTCTTTCATCATTACGATGAAAAAAAAAAACATACAATACATTTGCATACATACCTAATAACTGTTGCAATAAACTTAGGCTGTTACCTCAACCCTTGTTACTGTAACCCTCGATCAAACATGTAAACTTAAGGTGTGTGTGTGCTGATTGTAGCATCGTTGCCATCGCATTCTCGCGTCAGGCGGAGAGGTGTTGCCACTCTTGTAAGTTAACTCAACAAAACTATCTATCTTTAGGCATTATTACGTTTCTCTGTTTCAATGTAAAAGGGATTGTGTTTACGCACGGATATAAAGAAAATGCGATTTCGTCGCGAGGGGGAATACGTGGGCTTCTCGCGAGCTTGGTATTTGTCACCCTCCGCAAGTTACACAGGGACGACGAGAGGGAAATACTGGGAGCAAAAAAAATAAAATAAAAAGAAAGTAAAATGAAATAATCGAACGTTTGGATTGTGTTGATGATAAAAGAAAAGAAAACAAAAATGAAACGTGCTTTAGTAGCGTTGAGAAGCATCCCGTGATCGATTCTCCCATTGCTCACGACTCTCAGTCCGATGATGTCCCGCTATTGTCATTGCTGGTTACCCGTAACGGTCATCCCACTCGGTATATTTGCGTTCAATCGAACGGCGGATGTCGTTCGGGAGCTCGTAGTATGATTTTTTTACACGGGGCCTCTGACGAACGAACAAAGAGAAAAGAAAACGAAAAAGAACGAAAAAAAAAAAAATCCGACATTTCTATTTGTTGATAAGAACGTGTTGCACTTTGCTTACACGAGTTTTGTATCGAGCTAATCTGAATTATGATTTGTCAATCGTAGCGCATGGACCTGGGAGATTGCCCCCAGATTCACGACTTGGCCCTGCGGGCCGACTACGAGGCCGCGCAGAAGAAGAAGGACCACTTTTACGACATCGACGTAAGTTTGTCGATTAAATTGTTTACTTTTAATTTTTTTTTATCTTTAAATTGATTAAAAAAATGTATTTACATTTTTATTTTATTTTTTTAAGTAAAAAAGAATTATATTTTTTTTAAGTAAAAAAGAATTATATTTTTTTTTATTAAAAAAGATATATAAAAAAAGTAAAAAACATATTTTATTTTTATTTTTGTCGTCAATAGGATTTGCTCAGTTCTGACGATGAATTTCCGCACTTTCGTTGATTAATTCATAGATGAAATATTTTCACACCTTACTTCGCAGGCGATGGAGCACCTTCAAAACTTTATCGCCGACTGCGATCGTCGGACCGAGCAGGCGAAGCAGCGGCTCGCTGAGACTCAGGAGGAGCTGAGCGCGGAGGTCGCGGCGAAAGCGAACAACGTCCACGTGTTGGCGGAGGAGATCGGCAAGAAGCTCGCGAAGGCCGAGCAGCTGGGCGAGGAGGGTTTCGTCGAGGAGTCGATGAAGCTGATGGGCGAGATCGACGAGCTGCGAAAGAAGAAAAACGAGGCCGAGCAGGAGTACCGGAACAGCATGCCGGCGTCGAGCTATCAGCAGCAGAAGTTGCGCGTCTGCGAGGTCTGCAGCGCCTATCTCGGGATTCACGACAACGACAGACGGCTGGCCGATCACTTCGGCGGGAAGCTTCATCTCGGGTTCATAAAAATTCGCGAGAAACTCGCGGAACTCGAGAAAACCGTCGAGGACAGACGCAAGGAGAAGCGCGAGACGATGATGGACCGGGACAGACAGCGCGACAGGGATCGCGAGGATCGCGACAGGGACAGAGACCGGGAGCGCGACAGGTCCGACAGAAGTCGAGGCGGCGGACTGGGATACCGGGAACGCGATCGGGAACGCGAGCGGGATCGCGATCGCGAACGCGATCGACGGGACAGGGAGAGAAGGCGATCACGATCGCGGAGTCGTAGCCGCGGCAAAAGGTCCGTATTATTTTACCTTTCCTTTTTTTTTTTTTCATTTTTCACCGATAAATAAAAATTGTCAAATTTAATTTGACCATTTTAAACTGTATAATAATTAAAAAATTGAATAAAATTGAATAAAAATTAAATAAAATTGAATAAAAATTAAATAAAATTGAATAAAAATTGAATAAAAATTGTCAAATTTATTTGACAATTTTAAATTGTATAATAATAAAAAATTGAATAAAATTGAATAAAAATTTTCGAATTTGATTTGACAATTTTTAATGTGATTTTTATCAGCGAGTCTGAAATTGTTTAATTGACTCTCGAATTTCGCAGGTCCAGACGTTCACGGAGCGACAGCCGCGGTCGTCGCTCCCGTTCGCGACGCAGCGGCTCGAACGATCGCAAGAGATAAATCGGGGGAGCGAGAAAACCGGCATCTCCGAGATCATATTCGCCCTCACGTGGAAAAAAAAACCGAGTGCTCGCCGTGTCCTCGCCCTTAAAATAAGTAAGATCGCGTGACTTTCATATTCCTCAAAATATTAACGCTCACACTTGGGTTAAGATAATGAAAAGAAAGCAAGAAAAATAAATAAAAATAAACCTGAAACAACAGTTGAATGAAATAAAGAGAAAAAGCGTCGTTGCGCGATTCCGCTGTTCGCGCGAAAAAAAAAAATAATAATAAGAAATGAAATAACGCGCTTCACTTGTTCGCCGTAGAAAGACAAGTAAATTCGTCGTAATAATTTGTAATGTTATTGATGCGAAGATTATTCATACCGGACACGAAGATAGTTAATACATACGTTGATTCGGCATAACGTGGACTATACGTGAGTAATATTAATTTTCACACTACCGATTTTTTTGTTTGGTTTTTTTTGTTTTTGTTTTTTTGTTTTTTCGAGTAAATTCGCCACGAACGTCGAAAGCGAAGGATTTATAACCAGGATACACACGGAAAAAAAACACAATGGTTTATTCCGTTGACTCGACTCCCGAGATATTATTGACGTCGCATTAACTGTCTCATGTAAATAAACTTTGCTTTTATTCCCGAAAAATGAGGTTGAGAAAAAAAAAGAAGAAAATATGATTTTATCGCATATTTATGATTAATAGAGTCGCTGTAACGTTGTTGATAATAATCGGACGATAATAATAAATAAACTAAGAACTTTTAGAGGAAATCGCGATGTTATTTCCTTCGTGCCCTGCGCGTTCCCTTCGTTCCCCGAAAATTGTGAGGATTCGTGGAGGAATCAAATCCTCGTGTGATTCGTGCCGATCGACGATTTCTTTGGTTCATTTATTCGTGAATTCATTACAAAAAAAATAGTCAAACTAGTCTCACACATTGGTCATCAGATGCCTCTGGATCCGATTGTGTCTTCGCCAGCAGCTCTCGAGGCGCGACCAGATTAATCCGGGCCCGAGTTTCTCGGCCCCTCGCTGCTTGCTGTAGACGTTCAGATATATCCCCAGCAGCACGATCAGTCCCGACCAGAGATACTGGAACGTGAAGGGCTTGTAGAAGAAGAGAAAACTTATTATTATCGTGACCGCTTTGCGGCACGTCGTGACCGTCGCCGCCACGAATGCCCCGCAGCACTGCACCAACGTCAGGACTATCTGGACGCCGAGATAGCCGCACAGCGAGAAGAGCAACGCGTATCCGTAAGTCTCGACCGGATGCTGGAAAAAAAGAAAACTCGCTGGTAATTTCAAAAATATCGAGAAAGCGTTTTTTACATTTTTTTTTTTTTTTCACTTTTAAAAATTAATTTTTATCGCAATTTCCCGCACTAAAAAATGTATCAAAAATCTCCGGGAATGACGATTTTATTGCGAACTGCGAATTACCTGCGAAACTCGCTACTAATATCAAAGGTATTGAGACAGCGTTTTTTTTTAATTCATTTCTATCGCAACTAAAAAACTGATTAAAAAAATCTGGGAATGACGAATTTATTGCGAATTACGAATTACCTGCGAAACTTGCTACTAATATCAAAAGTATTGAAACAGGGTTTTTTTTTTTAAATTTTTATTTTTATTTTTTTTTTTTAATTTCTACCACAACTAAAAAAACTAATTAAAAAATCTGGGAATGATGAATGTATTACGAATTACGGATTACCTGCGAGCAAAATGCCGCGCCGCTCGTCAGTTCTCCCGTCGTCGAGAGCAGCAGCAATAAATACACGAATCCGATGCCGTAAGAGTACAGCACGACCTCGGTGTTGGTCGCTTTGTACTGTCGCATCGCCTTCTCCTGCAGATTTCCTATTATCGCGTCGCACAGTAGCGCGCAACTTATCATCGCCACGCCGATCATGTCGAAGCGCGGGGATATCATGCTGTCGGCCAGCGTGAACAGCACGAGACCCACGCACAATAAACCCGCGGCGACGAAGTCAATCGGCCCGTACTTTTTTCCCTGAATTATAATACTGCCGATAAGCACGGGTATGAGCTTGCAGCATTTGAATATCACCTGAAACGCACGCGAATTTTAATTACCACACCGGGTGATCGTTTGGAGCACATTGAAAAAATAAAATATATATTTCTTAAATTAAAAACATTTTTAAAGTTAAACTTTTTTTTTTAAATTAATAAACATTTAAAAAATATAATAAATGTTTTTTTTTAATCAATAAACATTTATTTTAAATAATAAAAAAAATTCTAATTGAAATTTTTTTTTTATACATTTTCTAATTTTTTTTTAATACATTTTAAAAATAAAAAAAGGAATTAGTCACCTGTGTAGGATAATTCAAATATCCCAGCGAAGAATTAGAGAAGCCCATAGTGCCAAGAGTGAGCAACGCCAGCGTCAGGTAAGTCCCGATGGGAATTCTCCTGGAGATTCCCCTGAGATGAGTTTCGAACCAGGCAAAAACTGTGTAATAAGCGAACTGCACCAGCGTCAGGTACCAGCCAAAGGGGCCGAAGCCCTCGAGCGTGAATATCAACTCCTGCAGATATCCGTAAAGTAGAAAGAAGAAAAAAACTCCCGCCGAGCACCACAACAGTTGAGCTTTTTGGCTTTTGTTCGTTAGATTGAAGCACAGGAATTTTATCGTAATTCCGTTTCCTGCGTCTTGTGCGGCTAAATATAAAAAAAAAATACAAATGTGAGTGGAGGAAATTATTGACGATGTTTTTTTTTTAATTTAGTTTTTTAAATTTTACCACCCAAGTCGACGGCGTAATTTCCCTTTTGAGCCATCGTCGCGATTTCCGTGATTGCACTTTATTTCATATTGTCGAAATAATCTCGCTCCTCTCTCTCTCCGCTAATTTCTGTCACTTATTTTCGAGGAAAACACTTTTCGCGTCAATCGACGTGACCAGCATCCTCGAGCGACGCCGCATTCCTCGCTCGATCCCCGGAAAACTTCGTCACGACGCGACGAGTCTCGCCACAACGTTTGCCGAGGTTTTATCAGCCGGGATTACGAAGAGTTTTGATAATAATTCGTGTAACAAAGATTTATGAAAAAAAAGGCGCCGGCGTCGGACGAGACATGTGAGAAGAGCGCGCGGATCGGCTCGACTCGGCTTCGATCGGCTCTTCGCGGGATGCGGAGCTCTTCGCGACTGCCACGTAATTCTTCACCAAACACTCCTTATGCCTTTTTACTCATTTTTTATAACATTTTCCTTTATTGTTATTAATCGATTTATTGAGAACCACATTCTTGGTACTGAACCTCGTATCGTGTATTTTTGCAGAAATGCCCAAAAGGGTAAAAAACGTTTTGTGGTAATCATCGAAACGCGACAAAAATCGCGTTAACGATTACAGCCAATGGGAGTGCCGAATCGGTTCGATACACGAGAAAAGTCTTTTGCCATTGGTTGAAGCGGTTCGGCAGCTGCGAACAGCTTCAGCCAATGCGGTATCGCGGTTTTTTCGTCCAATCACCGAGCGCGGCGAGCGGTAGGCGTAATTTTCGACTTTTCGAGCGGCTTTTCCGCGATATTTTAGCGCAATTCGCGCGGAGTGAAACACCTCGCGCCGCATTGTTGTGGGACGAACGAGCAGAGCGAGTTTCGCCGGTGGGTGTTTTTTGACATGTGACGCGGAGACAACGATTCACGAGGAAGATGCAGCCGGTCGAAGCGATCGGCAATTTGCCGTGAGTCAACATAACCGTTTTTTTCATAAAAATGTTACGCGCCAACTGCCTAAAACACGTCTGTCCAATATAAAAAAAAACGACCTCGGAGGTTATGTTGCTCTTAGCTCCGATTGATTAATAACAAAAAACCAACCAATTTTTTTTTTTTTTTTTTTCATCCAATCTATCTATGCATTCGTTAAAAAAAGCATTCTGATTTTCCATCACAAAAATTCAGGCACTGCAAAGGATTGTGGTCGGTGATATGCGGAACTACGAGTCGCTGCGACAAGGAACTCGTCGTCGGGGAGATCAACGACGCGAGGCAGCTGCTCGAGGAAGGAATAAATTTCTTCAAGAGTTACAGCGACGCTTCGCTGCAGAAGATGCAGAAGACTAATCCGCCGCCGCGAATGTTCGACCTGGTCGGAAAGTTGGCGCGTCTTCTGGTAAGCAAATCGCCGATAGCCTGTGATGTTGAAGTTTGCATCGTTGGAACGCAACGAAATTCAGAAAAAAACATTAATTCTAATTTCATTATTTGGGTTAATTAGAATTAGAAAAGTCATCATAGCAGCCAATCGCTATGATGATTTTTTATACCCAATTTCATTATTTGGGTTAATTATAATTAATTGTTATTTTTTTTTTCTCAGAATCTGGACGCCACGATAGCCTGGGATCTGACCTGCAACTTCATGTTCTACGAGTACAGAAACTGCGCCGTAACATTCGCCTCGCAGCTCTCGGACATGACGTCGATGCGGACTCTCATAGAGGACATCTGGAATTTCTACTACTTCGAGCGTATAACGCTGATAAAGTGCCTGAAACTGATGGTCGAGTACCGAAACAACGATCGTCATCCTCACCGCGAGGAGTTCGCGAATTTTTTCGCCCAAGTCTCGCCGGAGAAGCTCCTCAAGTCGATAAGAGAGCAGATCGAGAGTCTGAAGTTCATAAGTCCGTCGAATCGCGAGGGTCTGCTGGTCGATCGTCACCTGCATCGTTTGTACAACAGCAGCCTGGCGGAGACCCGGGAATTGCTGCATATTTTCACGGTGCTGCTGGACGAGGTTCGCCCGGCGCCCGGCGAATTCGAGGCGATCTACGGGAGCATCTGCGGCGAGCCGAGGCGACTGGTGAGCAGCAAGAGCCACGAGGACAAGGAGCTCGTGACGCGGAAACTCGAGGAGATCCGTCACAGCCAGTCGGCGCTGCTTCTCGTCTCGCTGGACGTCGTGAAGCACGCGGGGATGGAGGATTGGATAAAAAGCCTGCGTGGCATAATGCAGGACACCCTGGAGCACAAATGCGTGAGGGACAGCTCGATCCAGGACGGGCCTTTTCTCCTCGCGTGGATGCTCGCGAATTACGCGATCGAGCCCGAGAACTCGGAGACGCTGAGCAAATTTCGGCCATTCGGCGTTCGCGCGATTCAGCTCGACGTGTTTCGTCAGCTTCAGGGACTCCTCGACAGCGAGATGATCCGCGAGGACACGAAATACGCGCGCGTCGTTCGCGGCAGCGTCTACAATCTTCTCACGTTGCTCTGCTCGTTCGTCGACGACGCGAAGATCAGCAGCTTCAACGGGACCTTCGAGGCCGTCGGCGCGACTCTCCGGTATCCCGAGCTCGCGGCGAAATTCTGGAAGGAACGCGGACGCGACGAGGGCCTCTGGCCGTTTTACAACAGAGCCGTCGCGCTCTTTCCGTACAGGTTCGAACCGCTCACCGCGATCGCCGCGGGACTCGCCAACGCATCCAAGTCGAGCGCCGAACGGGTAATTTATTTACTTATTTTTTTTATTTATTTATAATAAACGAGACAAGCCCTTGAAAACAAAACAAAATTAGGCAAAAGTGTGAAAACCAAAAGAATATTCAATATAAAAAATATGCCAAAACTAAAAAAGTCAAACATTAACAGAAAAAACAAAATAACAAAATAATAATAAATAATGATAATTAATTTAAATAGTAATAATAATTTTTAGGCTCAACTGTTGATAAAGATTAGACACTATTTGCCATACAATTAAATAAAGGAACGCATCAATAAATACATAATCAAAAAAATAAATAATAAATGTTGTTTCTAGGTCGCCAACGCTCTCGAAAATCTCGAATCCGTGACCCTCGAGCTCCCGCATCACCGAGGCAACACCTGGACGTCCCTGCCGTCGATAAAGCCCTACGAGCGCGAGTGCACGATCCACAAAAACGACTTCGCGATCGACGCGACCCGCGATCGCATCGTCGTCGAGACCCCGACCTCGGAAACCGAGGTCGTAATGTTCTCCGCGCGATCTCGTTACGGCGACGCTTTTCACCACAAAATCGAGCAACTCTTCTCACAAGCGGGCGGCGGAATCGCCAACGTGAGCGACCTGCAAACGAGCCTCCCGGAGCACGTGGCTCAGGGTTTCGAGCTCCTCGAGGCTCTCCTCGCGGCCGACCTCGAAATCACCCCGGGAATGGTGATCCCCACGGAAATGAGCCTCGAGATAATCAACCGTTTCTCGTACCCGGTTCTTCCCCTCAACATCTACAAAATCGTCGCGGCCTGCTGTCGCGTCACCTCGAAACTCGTTCTCAAGTATCCCGAGGAAATAATCTCGCGTATGCGAATCGGCGTTTACCCTCGTTTCAACGATTCCTACCAGACGACGAAGGACCTGGCGCGCGCCGTTTCCTTCGACGGCGGCCTCGTCGCCTCCTGGCTCTCGGGAATCGAGAGCATCCAGCATCGCTATCCGATTCTCAGCACGTACCTCGACACCCTCTCGAATTACCTCGTGATGCGTCACAGCAAGGAGACGATGCACACCGTGGAAATTCCCGGCATGGTTTTTCTTCTCCAAGCGGTTCTCCCGAAATTGGACTCCTGGTACTTCGCCTCGGAGGCCGAGCGCATCGATCTCTGGTTCAAGGGAATGTCCTGCCTTCACCGAGCTCTCGACTCGAATCTCCCGAAGGGCGAGCCGCGAAAGCAGCTTCAGCTCGTCGTCGCCTACAGTCTTCTCTATCTCGAGCCTCGTCACGCGCTCCTCAAGCTCGTCCGTGCGGGAGAGCGAAATTTGCAGAGCAAAATGATGGACGAGACCGATTGGCTCTCGGGCAAAGGATTCAAGGTGATAAGGAGCGTTCAACTTGCTCTCTCGCTCGTCAATCGTCTCCTCATGTTTCGACACAGTCTCGGCCTCGGACGGGACGAGCGATCGCCACTCGAGATCGATCTCTACGCCTCGCCGTGCATGCCGAACGGACTGCTGATCGTCCCGACGATCGTCAACTATCTCTACGTCTGGTTCAGCCCGTCGCTTCAGGCGATGGCCGTGAGGCTTCTCAAGAAATTCGCCGAGGGTTTCTCGATGTCTCTGCTGGTCTGCATGGGAATGGACGGCACCGCGATACGCGAGACTTTCGCCTCGCGTCTCATGTCGCCGACGTGTTCGGCCGAGGTGAAAGTCGCGATTCTCGAGCTCGTCGCGGTTTGTCTCGAGCGTCAACCGGGGCTCACCGAGGCGCTTTTCAACATCATGCATCAGGCGGAACGAAAGAGAATCTTTCCCAGACCACCCGATCAGTTTCTCACCGAGGGCTGCAGCCGATTTTTGGATCTCTATCTTCGTCGCGTCGCCGACGAGGACGACATCGTCTACGATCGTCTCTACGACAGCACGATGAGTTTACTCCGCGCCATGTGGTACAATCGCAACGAGATACTCGTGAATTACTTCCGCAAACGCGAGAAATTCTGGACGCAACTGTTCGCCCCGCTTTTCCGGCCTCTCGTGCCCCGAGCTCGAGGCTACGCGCAGCTTTTGGACATCCTGACGCTCGAGCTCTTCGAGTGCTGCCCGCCCTCGTCTCAGGAGGACGATTTCGCGAAGAATCTCGAGACTCTGCTGGCGAAGAGCGATCACTGGGAGCGAGTAATCGAGTACGTTCTGGTGGACGAGACGACGAGGGACTCGCCGTCGCGGACGGAGATTCGGGAGAGGGAGACCGAGGCTCACGTAGCCAAAGTCGAGGCTCCGCTTTACGAGGCGAATATCGAGGCCTGGTACAATTTTATCGTGACTCTCACGGATCCGAGGATCGCGAGCGAAGCGGTTCGCGGGATTAAATCGTCGAGGATCCAGGCGATGACGAGAATGACGCTCGGCTCGCTGTCCGCGAGGATAAAAAACACGAGGGACATCGTGGACGCGAGGATCACGATGTTGCTGGCTTCGCTCGCTCTTCGATGCGTCACCACGTGGAAAATCGAGTGCGTCGACGAACCCGAGGCTTTTGTGGGAGAGATTGTTCAGCTTATGCAGGACATCGTTCACTCTTACAGCGCCTACGGTGTCGCTTTGCGGCGGACTCTCGTGGCGCTGCTTTTGGGTTGCGTTCAGCTCGCGAGGTCGACGATAGCGAGCGACACCGCGAGTTTGGAGTATCTGCTGGCGCAAACTTGCTCGCTGTCGTGCATCGAGCTGAGGAAACTCGAGGAGAGGGCGCAGAGCCGCGAGGACGAGAACGGACAAGAGGAGATGGGTGAACAGGAGGAGGAAGGAGGTGGGAAGAGGGAGGAGGGCGAGACGAGCTCGAGAAGGGATTCCGGGGACGGCGAGTGCGAACCCGCGACTCTTACCGTCAGTATGGTCACTCAGCTTTTGAGGTGCGACGGCAGAGACGCGCCGAGACAATCCTCGAGGCTCGGACGACGATCGACGTGTCTACAGCTGCGACAGATGATACCGCAGCTCATGAATTATCTCGGGATGACTCTGCACAGGCATCGATGTTTGGTCTTCAGCAAAGCGGGATTGGAACTTCTTGGGGCCATCGCGCGATCGCCTTACTACAGCCCCTCGCCCAGGCCTTATGATGATGAGGAAGCTATCGCGAAACTCTGGCTCGCTCTGGTGCCACCCGCTAGTCTTGGGAACAGCATGGTGGACTCGTTGTACGATGTGAGAAATGTGGAATTTACTTTTTTGGGGATTTTAACATTTTTCTTTTAATTTTCAAAATCATTTTTCGCATTTTTCTCGTTGAATTTTTTATTTTTCCGGCAAACAACGGTGCTTTTCGGAATCAGCGGGAAATTTCCCATCGGATAGGCTTCTTAGATTTTTTTAAATCGAAAATTTTTTTTTCGCGAAAAATTGAAGGGGTACCCCTTGGAAAAAATTGCGATTTTTGAGGGTTCGAATTTAAAATTCTGCAAAAAATTCAAAAATCAAGATATCGCGATCCGGCTTGCGGCAATCTCTTCGTTGTTGAGTTTTCTTTCGAACGAAAAAAGAAAATCCAGATTCCGTCGATCCAAAAAAAAGTAATCTCGATTTTAGTGGAGTGACAAAATTTCGAAAAAAGTGAAAAATCATTTTTCGCATTTTTCTCGACGAATTTTTTATTTTTCGGGCAAACAACGGTGCTTTTCGGAATCAGCGGGAAATTTCCCATCGGATAGGGTTTTCAAACTTCCCGAAATCGAAAAAAAAAATTTCGCGAAAAACGCAGCGTAACTTTCGGTTTAAAATTCTGTGGAAAATTCAGAAATCAAGATATCGCGTTCCGCCTTCCAGGTTAAGCGTGCGTATGGGCTAGTAGAAAAAATATATAATCTTTTGCAGGATCGAACGGGTCACGGTTTGTGGCGATGTCGAGACTGGTGGTCGATCTACACCCTCGGCCTGGAGTTCGTCACCGGCCTCGTGAGTTTCGTCGCGGGCGCGAGCGGCGATCCGGATGGCGACTCCGCCCCGAGCTGCCCGGCGCACGTCGAGCCGATTATTCTCTTTCTCGGCTCGCACGAGAATCAAATGGTCCAAGTCGCGACGCTGCTCAGACACACGGCGGATCCGCTCGCGATTGATCTCGTTCACTCCCTCGTCGCCCTCGTGTCGGCTCTCACCGTGCGACCGACGCTCTGGGACTCCGTGCAGCCCACAGTTCGCGACAGTCTGATGGTGAGTCGCGAATTTATTTGCGTTCGCTACGTTATTAATCCAAAAAATATAATCAACTATAATATACAAATATATAATATAATTAAACATAACATAAAAATATATAATATAATTAAATATAATATAAAAATATATATAATATACACCATCTTCATTTAAACCATTCAATGATAAATTCTCTTCATCATCTTCATTTAAACGATTTAATTCTTAATTCTCTTCACCATCTTCATTTAAACGATTTAATTCTTAATTCTCTTCACCATCTTCCAGAAATGCATGTACCTCGTGTACGACAGCACGGTGAATCTTCTGCTTCGTCCGCGCATCCTCAAGTTCATAATCGACGGCGTGAGCGTCGAGAGCGCCGAGGAGCTGCAATCCTGCGACGACAAAATTCTCTCCACCGAGCTGCGTCTCGTGGTGAACAAGCTCATCGTTGTAAACTGGTGGTGCGCCCAATGTTTCGTCCGATTTTCGCCCCGTCTCAACGCCCTCGTCGACACGATTTACACCCAGGACTTTTGGTACACGCCGCTCGCCGAGATGAATTTCGGGCCTCCGCAGATGTCGATAAATTCCGCCCCGAGGCTGACTTACGGCACGATAATCAGCTCCACGCAATTATTCGCCCAGGCTCTCTACTCGCGATGCTCAAAATCCCCGTCGAATTTAACGGCCGCGGCGGTCGGCGCGGGTTTCACCCGCCGATCGACGTCCCTCACGGACAACATGGACTCGGCGAAACGCGAGTGGGAACGCGCGACCCCGGAGAACCCGCGAAAAATTCACGCCCAGGATCTCCGAAGGATCCTCCAGGTCGGTCGACCCTCCGGCGAATTCTCGAGCTTCGTCACCGGCCACGACGTGACCGTTCCGCTTCTGGGAAACCCCCGACTCCTGCGGCGACCCTACGATCCGCTCATCTGCGAGAACACGATTCTCTCGCGAACGACGCCGTTCGGTCATCACAGCGGCGGCCGACAGGTCGCGAAGAACAGCCAAACGACGCCGAGTCAGAGCGGCGAACGTGGGGGAACGATCGGCGAGACGAATCCGTGGTTCGCGTCGATGAACGAGAACAACGCGAGAATCGCGCTCGAGGTGAATCTCGTTCTCGTGCTTTGCCAGACTCTCGAGGGCGTGAAGAGCCCGCGGCTCGCGCTACGCGATCGGCAACTCATCGCTCGCGAGACCGCCAACGAGATTGGAGTGTTTTTTGATTTTTTGGAGCAGCGCAGCGATCTTCTCGATCAATCGGTGACCGAAGGGGCGCTCGTTGATAGCGATTTGCAGACCGAGGCGTTCGTCGACGTCGTGAGGACCGTCAAGGCGCCCGAGAAGAGACACTCGGCCTGCGAATTGTCCGCGAGACTCGCCGCGGACAGCACGGTGAGCAAAGTTCCCGTTTGCGCGCTCGGCGATCAGAGCGTCGAGGAATTCGTGCCGCAGGAGGAATTTTTGGAAACTCGGCTGGACGAGGATGTCGTGACCACCGGCGCCTTCGTCACGAGCAACACCCACGTGAGATTTTTGCCGCTCCTCGGGAAGCTGTTGAAGTCGATGCTCGAGTCACTCGACTCGGCGCAGTACAGCTGAAAAATTAGGGATGAAATCCGCGAGACTCTCGGGGATGAAATTTTGGCGAACTTTTCACGTGTTTCGAGGTCCCGTGGACTTTGAAGAAAATCACGTGGCTTCGACGGCGTCGAGTGATTTTTTTTTAAAATAAGAGTTGTACGACTTTTTAACTTGTTATAATGTAATAAAAGAAATCATTAATTTGTAGAAAAAGAAGCTTCGTTTCGTTGAACACGGGGAAAAACGCTCATGTAAATCTTTTCTCGTAAAAAAAAAAAAAATTCTCGTGTCAGAAAGACGAACCAAAGTCCCAATTTCAAGCGACGAATTTTCATTCCCTCGTAATCTCCAATTCGCAGATTCACAAAAATAAGAAGAAGAAAAAAAAAGAAGATCGAAAAACGCCCACGTAAATCTTCTATTATCATACTATTTGTTTACGGTACAGTAGAAAAATATAATTCGAGATGCTAAAGAATATTATGCCTTACAATGTTATTCGCGACTTGCGTCGGGTGTTGTGTGTCCGGTGCTGACGATGCGTGGGGAACGAGGATGACGACGACGACGCCGACGACGCTGCTGCTGCGAGTGTTCCTCTCTTCGCGGTGCTTCTCGTGGCGTTTGTCGCGTGATTACGGAGGAGGCGGAGGATGCGGTGGTAGCGAGAGCGGAGGTAGAGCGGAGGTGATTCGAACGTCGCGATCGGCCCGACGAGTTCAGCGTAACGACGACGACGACGACGACGACGGCCTCGTGTTCGTCGCTAAGGCGGCAAATTCGAGAGGACATTTTCCGGCGACGGCGAGTAACCGTGGAGCCGGGAATTCTCGTGGCTGTTGCCCGTGGGAATCGCCGCGTCGGGACCGCTTCGACCGAGGGAAATACTCGTGGCGTTTCCGAGCGTCGAGTCCATCGCGCTCGCCGCTCCGGACGGCGGCGACGAGCTCGGCATAGTCGCGAGCGTCGATTCCGTGGACGAGGACGAGGAGGACGAGGAATTATTCGTCGTCGTTGTCGTCGTCGTCGTCGTCGTTGTCGCCGTTGTCGTCGTTGCCGTCGTCGTCGTCGTCGTCGTCATCGTCGTCGTCGTCGCGTTTCCACCGCCAATCGCGAAGCCCCCGACGTTATTCGGATCGCCGAGCGAATCGTCGGTCGTAAGACCGTCCCAATTGTCCACTGATTTCACTTCGCCACTGTGATTGTTCGCAATCGCGTTACCCGCGCCCCGCTGACGCTTCGCGTCCCCGTAGAGAAGACAGTTGACGTTCGGCGAACTGCTGCGGTCCCGCACCCCCTCTTGCTCCTCCAGGAAACGATCCATATAGTCCCTGCTTGCATTGCCATGGAATTTTTTTTTTTTTTTACCGTAATCACGAAGGCGCGAGAGAGGGGAAGGGGATTTTTTTTTGTTTTTTTGTTTTTTTTTTTGGGAAGGGGATTTTTCCGCGATGTGATACTCACGTGATACCGGGGTGAAGCGCGTACTTCTTCTTCTCCATTCGCGCCTTGTACGTGAATATGTCGTGACGCTCCGTCTTCTTCCACAGGTAGTAGAACTGCACGAGCTCGCCCACCGAGCGCGTTCGCACCTGGAAAACATTCGGCCAGTTGGTTGGACTACCGGGATTCCTTTTTTCGTGGATTAGATTCTGATTTCTTTTCTATTTTTTTTTTTCTTCTTTTTTTTCTATTTTTTATACGATAGACGGAAGAAGCCTTGAAAACCGAACAATAGATGGCACAAAAGAGAATTGGGTTTCTGAACGTAATTTTTTTTCGGTTATTTTAAAAGTTTATATAGAAGTTTTTGTTTTTTTATAAAAACGTTTTTAAACATTTTTTTATCGATATTAACGAAAATACAGACATTACAAAAACCGTGATTTAAATTCGGCCTTCGTGATAAAAAATCTGAAATATATCTCCCAAGCAGATCCAAAACCAAATTTCTCGAACTTTCGTAAAACCCACCGGTGGAAGTAAAATCATCAAAAAAAATCATCACCCAACAATTTCCCCAAATTACCTTATTTCTCTGTATGAGATGAAAGTCCTTCCCATAAGTCCGAAGCCCGGACTCAAAATTATGACACTCCTCCTCGGACCACAGACTGATCGAGTCCGTGGGCGGCAGAACGTTCATCCTGCGTCGTCTCAGCGCCTCCTCGAGACTGTAACCGCACTGCAGCAGCAGATACAACGCCTGCTCGTCGTCGCGAACGTGACCGCCGATCGGCAGGCAAACGCTGCTCCCGCCCTTGACGCTCGGCAGCTGCGCCCGTTCCAGGAACTCCTCGACCTCCTCCTCGGGAATGAAGCTCGGATTCCACAGAATCTTGTCCTCGTTCTCGTACGGCAACGCGTCGTCGTACTTGCAGAGACCCTCGGGTATCGTCGCTTGATAATCGCTGCCCACCATTATCGTCTTCTTCCACTCCTCCTCGTCCGGGCTGTAGTCGCAGTCGTCGTCCTCCTCCTCGCTCTGCGGCCGCGAAACGCTTCGCAGCAGCCTCGAGGAACCTCCGCCTCCGCCTCCGCCACCTCCGCCGCCTCCTCCTCCTCCTCCTCCTCCTCCTCCAGCTCCGCCACCGCCGACTCCGCCGCTCGCGCCGCTTCGGCTCGACGGATTTTCGTTGCTGCTCCCGATTCCCTCGGCCTCGCGAACGCGCGCCGCGTTCTCCTCCACGCTCGCCACCACCGAGCCCATCAAACCGCCTCCGTTGTCCTCCGTCCGGGCGTCACCGGGGTTCCCGCACTCGAGACCCTCGGCCGTCGTCGCCCCCGCGATGCACATTCGCTTCGCGTCCATCTTGATCATCTCCACGTAGAATTCGCGCAGACTGAGCTGCTTGAACATCTTGTCGCCGGTGATTTTACCCGCGGCGACGCTCTCGTCGTCCTCCTCCTCGTCCTCGTCGTCCTCGGCCTCCTCGTCCTCCTCCTCCTCCTCCTCCTCGTCCTCGTCCTCGTCCTCGTACTCGTCGCCCTCGTTCTCGCCCTTCTCCGAGACGAGACGGTCGTCGCCGCTTCCGTGCATCGCTGTCGCCTGATCCGAGGACTCGGAGTTGTCGGTCGATCGGTTGCTGTATCCGTACTTGGCCAGCAGTTCCTTCAGTGGCATATCACCCTCCTGTGGAATTTCGAATTATTTCGTTATTAAAGACGTCTCTTTGGGCTTCGGGGTTTCGTTATTTGTATTGTGTATGTTTATTTATTTTTTTTTTTTTTACGATTAAAGCGCCTCTTCGGGGCGATTGTAATATTGAGATAAGAAGCTTGGGTGAACCTTCTGCAAATTGGATAATTCGTTGTGGGAATCTTCGCTACCTTCGAGTGCCTCTTCCTCGTCCAATGTACGCTCGTCGTCAAAGTCATTTATCATCATCTCCGTCGTTGAGCCCATCCTGTAACTCCTATCGGACCTGCAACGGAATTTCGGCGGTTATTAAGGACGACGATTTTCGATAACGTGTCGCGAGAAAATCCGGGACGATTGGCGATGTTTTTTTCGCGGTGAAAAATTGAGAGACTCTCGGTACATTTTTTTTTTTTTTTTCGCGATTTTACTTGAGTTGTGAATTAATTTGCAAAAGCCCTTCTCAGGTAATGAGGCATCGATCGGAGTAAAAAAAAAATTGCAGCTTTCAATCTTTCAACTAATTCTGGCGGATGCCTTGTTGTCAAATTTTTCAAACTGCATTCACCTCAAGCCCAACAAATATCACAATTATTGACCACGCTAAAGGCTTCAGCGCAGACAACAATTTATCAATCGGAGTAAAATTTGTACTTGGACTTGAAAAATGTTAATATAAGTCTCCCAAAAAATTGGTATTCTAAATAATAATAATAATAATAATAATAATAATAGTAATAATAATAATAACAATAACAACAACAAAAATAATAAAAATTTGAGAATATAAAAAATCTACCTGCCAAAAATCTACGGAAAAAAAAAAAAAAAATCGAGCCCAATCAAGTTATTTGCGTCTTACATGATGAGTCGTGTATGGTGCCTAAAAGAGCCATATCACAAGGGGGTGGTCAGTGAGGACGAGCGGGAAGCATTGGTCGCCGAATAGAAACGCGTACGGCGGATTCACTCGAGCGCGACAGTGAGAACGGCGTTACCGTCATCGTCGGAGGCGTCCTCGGTGTGGAAGATTTTCGTCATCGGGACCCGCGCGGCAAGACCCAAAAAAAAAAATCTACGCGGGCTTCGGAGAGGAAAAAAAAGGGGGGGGGGAAATAGAAAAAAAAAAATGTGCACGAGCCTCGCGTCACGTACGCTACACTCGAAAATCGCGGCACGCGCGGCAGGCGGACGATATATATATATATATAATTTTTTTTTTTTTTTTTCGTTTCTCCCGTCACGCACCGATGTAATAACCTTAAAATGCTCGCTCGGCCGCTCGCGTCACAAAGATTCGCGGACACTGAGAATTTTACGGCCCGCAGTCGTGGTGGGCAACGCTCGGCGCCTCGGCTGCGCCTATTGGCTGCGCTGAACGCCACCCGGGATAGGCTCTCGCGGTTTACAAAACCGAAGTGTATTGTGTTACATCGGGCGCCGCCGCCGCCGCCGCCGCTGGTTTACAACACGCTCCGCGTAATCGTCTGCATCGAAGCCGCGGGGGGCGCCGCCGGGATTCCTCTGAGACCCGATTTTGCCGCTCTCGCAGCCCGCGAACGCACCGCACATCACATCACCCACCGCTCGCACATCGTCATCTGCTGTCCCGCCGGATAAAACTCTCTCTCTCTCTCTCTCTCGCGGTGTGTGTGTGTCTCCCCCGTTTGTGACGCAGTATACGGCGCGTATCGAAAATTGCGAGTGCGCATGGCGCGGGGGCCGCCCGATTCGCCGTCGATTATTATTCCCCACTAGCGGGGCAACTTACCCCCCCCCCCCCACTCCGCCCGCCGCTCCGCCCCCTCCCCGCCGAAAAAACACGTCCTGCGATCGCACGAAAATGTGTGACCACTTCCGGTCGGAGCGACCGACTCTGGCGACACGTCTGGGTTCACGATTATAACTCGCGGTACTTGTGGATGAGAAGTCTCGGTTACCACAAAAAAAAATATATATATATGCTTCCGGTACTTGGAAGATGGAATTTAAAAAATTGTATTTTTTTTCGTATTTTATGATAAGATGTTAGTAACATCTTGAAAAAAAATGCGGTTGCGTTTTTTTTTACGCGATATTGGCTGGTTTGCGAAAAATGATTGGTGGCACGAAAAACTATCGCGATGGTGAGATGTAAAAAATGGTTTCGTAACGTTACCCAACAACAACGAAAATCGGATGTCGACATTTCGGGTATGGAGATGCAGTCGCCGTGTTTACGACTGTGTAACCGCGATGTTAAATCGCCGGCTCGCGACGACAATTGTCTAGCACGCCGAAAATCGGAGTCACGGAACGCTAGGTCGAGTGGCGCTACCAACCTCGGCCGAAATTGTGTTATTACTAGGCCACCGAAATGGGGGAAATATACGTGGGTATCGCGGTGGAAACACACAGTGAGCGGTTGTGCGACAACAGATCGATTCAACGTGTTGCGTCGAATTGTTGAGAAATGCACTAAAACAATTTGTCATGCGAAAGACGAGTTTCAATAAAATCATCTCCACTCGTTATTGTTATCATCTGTTTAACAAAAAAAAAAAAATTCATTTCAGATACACGGAATGGATATTTCAATAAAATCATCTCCACTCGTTATTGTTATCATCTGTTTAACAAAAAAAAAAAAAAAAAAAAATTATTTCAGATACACGGAATGGATATTTCAATAAAATCATCTCCACTCGTGATTGTTATCATCTGTTTATGCGGGCTTAATCCCTCTGCATGCACAGGTGCAAAGAAGCGCGCAATGCACGAATATAAAAAAGCGTAAATATTTACCTTCTGGAGCATCCATTGCCGGTCATTCTTCGGGACAGGGATCTGCCATCGCCCCTGGCCCCTCCGCAGCCGATCCCGATGCCGCCTCCGCCGCTATTTCCGCTCGTGTTCGTCCTTCCGGTTGCGTTATCCTGAAGCATTATGGACACGCCGCTGTGGAGCTACAGGCGACTCTTAAAAATTTTCGCGGAACACGCATACAAAACACTCGCTCTATTTTAATAAATACATATGTATACGAAAAAAGTACCAACGTGACACGCTACAAGTTTTTCTTATCTTTCGTTTCAACGCGATCACCAACAATTTTTTTTTCTCTCGCCTTTATTCTATGAATTCAATCAATACCGTAAAAATGAAGCCTCTACTTCATTTTTACAGTAAAAGCATTTTCAGGACATGTGAAATACCGACTGCGGTAATAAAAACTGCAATGAACATTTTTTACGCATATTCGCATTTACAGCTAAACGAAGAAATTCTTTCCCTGCACTGGTGAAATCTACAGGGAATTTCTTCTTTTCAATTTAATTTTTTTTTTTTATTGAATTTTTTTACGGATTTCTCCTTTTCAAGTATTTTACAATATGTGATTCGAAAACACGAGATCATAAATTCTTAATAAATATTCATACAGTCTTTCTTTTATAATAATCACATTATCTTCTTGAATTTCTTCTTTTAACTGGAGAACGCGAATATCCGTGAAAAACTTCCATTACAGTTCCTGATACCGACTGAGCTCGACGTGGATGTTTCAACATCGCCTTTCGCAGAACGGATATGCAATATTAAAAAAAAAAAAATTGATAACACCTCAATGACAAGCTCCGCGCGATAAACACAAAATTTCGCGGTCACGCAGCGCGGGGGCCAATATCCGTGAAAAACGTCCATTACAGTTCCTGATACCGACTGAGCTCGACGTGGATGTTTCAACATCGCGCCTTTCGCAGAACGGATACGCGATATAAAAAAAAAGAAATTGATAACACCTCAGTGCCATACCCCGCGCCGATAAACACACAAAATTTCGCGGTCACGCAGCGCGTGCCACTGCGCATCCGCGTCCGCGCAGCTAGACTTACAGGCGCCAACACACACCGAGACTTACACCGCGCGTTGCGGCGGCTACAATCGGTTGGCTGAGCGCGCGCGCTACCAAAGCTGGCAAAAACTCTCTTGGTCCGCCGCACGCACACACCGAGAGCGCTCGCGCCGCGGCGCAACTGCGAGCGAGAGAGGAGAGCGCACCAATACCCGCTCGCACGTTGTGCAAGCGGTTTTTCGTGAAAGTACACCACCCGACACAGTCGCAGCAGACACGCACGTAGCCGCTTGTTTAGTTTCATTCACCGATCTCTCTCGTCGCGCTGCGTCCTCCCCGCGCTGCGTGCCTCGCGCCACAATCGTCGCACTCTTTTCGCGTTCCGCGCGCTCTTCGCGCCATCGCAATTACGTTGCAAAGGTTATTGTTGTTGCGATTATTGAGAATATATTATATATATATACACAATTGTCGATGTTACTTACCAGCTGTGCCGAGTGCTGCCGCCGCCGCCGCTGCTGCCGCTGCTGCCTCTGCCACTGATCTCCTATAACTCACCCATCTTTGTAGTAGTCTCCCGACGACTACGGTTGTACATGGACGACGATGCAGCAGTAAGCTGCGAGTGCACACGCGTGCGGCTGAGAGAGCTCACACACCACAAGTGATAATCCAGGTGGTCTCTCACCCTGCGATAGTTGACGAACGCGAGATACGCGAGTTTACATGCCCAGCGTGCTTGGTAATAAACCGAGAGCCCACTAAGAACCACCGCGCTCGCCTCCTCTCCGTGGCTTTTTCACGTCCTCGTCGCCCCGACGATCCCTCGGTTAACCCCGTTTCACGACGATATCACTGTCATCCCGTGTCGCGATATATTTCTTTTTTTTTCTCGCCACCTCGAGAAATTCCGAGTGGCTGCGTTTTTTTTTTTTTTTTGGGAGAGTTGTTTTTGGGTTTTACGCACTTGCGGGCTGCGAGTTGCGTGGACGACGCGATTTTCGAGGGTTTCATGGGATTTATGGGGAAAAATATCCTGAGGATGGGAATTGATGTTTGACGTCTTTTTTGTTTTTCTCGCAGGACGACAAAACGCGATATTTCGGAAGGACAGACAAACGACGACTAACTGATCTGGATTCTTGGGTCATGTCGACCACCCGTAGAGTAATGTGATGAATAGCTGTGCGAACGCCAATACCGGTACGAAGCTACGAGGATCCAAAAGCTCGGAGCTTCGAGAGGAGACAGCGGCTTACGCTACAACAGCTGCGACGGGGGGCGACGTCGAGAAGGCTGAGAAGGCTGATAACGGTGAGAGAGGAGAGGGCGATTGCTCCGCGGAGGCGGTAGCGCCGCGCAGCACGCTGGTTATTTGTCAGCGAAATTCGGGGAATTATTCCATCGATCACAGTTTCTCCAGGTTCAAACCTAGGTGAGGTCACCGCTCGCTCGACGATTCGCATCACGTTCCCTATTTTTTTTCTGGCATAATTTTGATTTTTTGGATTTGTTTTTGATTTGTTTTTAGGTCAGGCGGAACAGCCAGAAATGAGTTTCGAATGGCTCGAGGAGGTTCCGGTGGTTCGGGGGAGAACGGCAGAGGCGGCTCGAGGAGTCGAGCCTTCAAGAAAGCGTCCGGCGACAGAGACGCAAATACAGAGTCCGGCTACCATTCTACGACGCGAGGCAAGTTTCAAGAATCGCTGAAGAGTCAGGACGGCTGCCAGAGCAGATGCTACGACGACAAAAGAATAAACGGTAATTGTTTTTCGAAATTTACAATAATCGGGGAAATTCGTTTTGCGAAATAATCTCGAGCGATAACGAATGTCAAGGGATTGCAGAGGATTCTCGAATCACCAAGCTCCTTCGACGACTGTGCCGGGAGGACGATTACGAACACTTCATGGGACTCTGCAAGCAGATTCACGAGAGCGCCCTCGCGCCCGAAAATCAACGATCCATTAGACGCAACTTGGACGCGATATGCGAGAGTCTCCTCGATTTGCTGCACACCGGGCCTGGAACGGACGCCAAGCAACAAGTAGCCAAGTGCTTGGCTCACGTTGGCTACGCCGCTGATCAAGATTTCAAGAGGTATCCTTTCTTTTTTTTTTTTTTTTTTTTTTCATCAAATTTCGACATAAGGATTCAAAGTATTCCAAGTTAAACAGCCGACCAAAATGTTAAATATTTTAAAACTATTTTTGCTGTTCTGAAAAAAAAAAAAAAAAAAATCTTTTTTTTTAAGCTAACGGACAACCAAAAAGTTCTGCTCCCAAAATCTTCAGTTTTTGTCCAAACTATTTTTGCTGTTGCGAAAAGAAAAAAAAATCTTTTTCATTTCAGATACACGGAATGGATATTCAGCAAATATTCGGCTGAGCGTAAGGACGAAGTCAAGTGCCTCCTGATAAAGACGTTGGTCGAGACGCTGAAGCTGGACGCGGAGGCGCCGAAATTGAAAGAATTCTCTGTGGTAAAATAACAAACAGCAGCAAAAAAAAAAAAAAATGAAGGACAAATGTTTGATTCGTAAATCGCAATTTCAGGCCATCATGGCGCGTCTGCAGTCGACCCTGGAGAACGTCGATCGCCCGGAGCTGCTGATAGCGACGGTGGACGCGATTCTCCTGGTGATAGATTCCTACCCGGAAACCTTCGCGAATCATTTCCGCGACTCGGTGGACATTCTCGTCGGTTGGCACATCGATTTCACTCAACCCAAAGCGATCGTCGAGTACGCGAGTCGGAGCCTCCAGCGTCTCCGTAACTTCTGGGTCGCGGATTTGCAGTTCACGCTGACGCTTCTCGGGCAATTCCTCGAGGACATGGAGAGCTACGACGAGGAGCTGAGCCTGCCGGGTTCGGGTCGAAGCTCGCCCGGCGAGGATTCCTCGCCCGGGCCCCGCGAGTGCATCCTGCGAATCGCCTCCCTCATATCCGTCTTCAACACCGTCACCAAAAGCGTCGCCGACAATTTAAACCCGAACGTCACGCCGATCGTCCAGTGGAGTTTCCTCACCGAGTGCCTCCTAAAAATGCTGCGCACCGTTGTGAAAGCCATCGAACTCACGGAAAACCCGGGAAATCCCAGCGAAACGAGCTCGACAATCCCGGGAAACAATCTCGTGGACACGACGAACGAAAACTCGGAAAGCCTCGCGGAATGCATGAGACGAATGAATTTGTCGCAAAAAAACATCGAGACTCTCGTGAAGAGCGTGAGCGACAGCGATCTCAACGAGGAGACGCTCTTCAAGATAATTCGCGGCCTGAACATCGGGAAAAAGTGCGACCGCAAAAACGCGCGAATTCACGCGGACGGGAAGAACCTGACGGTGCGCGACAAGGAGCGATATCTGATAAACCTGCTGAAATCGCTGGACTCGAAGAAACGCGGTTCCGGAGGCGCGAAGAGCGTGGATCTCTCGCGTGAAAAGGAGGAACTCATCGTCGTGTCGAACGAGTGCGCTTATCTGCTTCTCGGCTATCTGCAGAGTCGCGTGACGAAAAATCACGAGCTACTCTATCGTTTCATCGATCTTCAGCTCGCGCGCGTCGATGTTTTTTCCGACGAAACTGTCGTCTCGACTCTCCACACGATCTCGAAAGTCGTGCGCGAGGTTTCCGCGAATCTGCCCCTCGAGCTCGTGCACAAACTTTTGGGACAGAATTCGGTCCTCCTGCGGCTGCGTTTCGTCAACTCCATACCGATACAGAACGCGAGTCTCGACGTTTATCACAGTCTTCTCGGGCTGAAAAATATTCCTCTGCTTCAAGAGGCCTACAGATACATCCTCGCGGATTTCGAGATCGCCTACAGACTCGTGAGCAACGCCGAGGAACTCGTCGCGGAAAATCCCCTCACCGAACTCACTTATCGTGAATCCGACGCCGAGACTGTCGTCGTTTTTTTGCTGCGAGCGCTTTCCGACCTCGCGAACGCCAGCAACTCGATAATCGGTATGTGGGCGTTGAAACCGAGTATCCTGGAGCTTCTGGCTGTTAAATTGCGGCCCTACGATCGCGCTCTGCTCGCGGCGAGTCCGCTTCTGCAGTATTGCATACTTTATCTGCTTTACGCTCATTGCTCGAGGTACAATCATTTCGTCTCGAGCTCGAGTCTCATCACCGGGGCGACGGCTTGCCGATCGATCGACATATTTCCCGGCGCCCTCGACGTCCCCACGACCTCGCCGACCTCCGGTCATCTCTCGATAATCCTGAATCTGATGGGAAAAGCGTTCGAGACGAAGCTCGAGGAACGAACTCTGGCTCTGCTGTCCAAGTGGATGCGCGAGGTTTGCGCGCAGGCGGAGAATTACATGGGAATACTGAACAAGACGGAGGAATGTCGGGTGATCGTGACGAGTCTGCTGAATCGCGGCTCCAGCACGAATCCGAAAGTCGCGATCGAGGTCTGCGAGAATCTCGAGGTTCTCATCGGCGATCGAAGGGCCGCGTGGCCGGAACACGTTTACACGGCCATCGTGCATCTCGCGATGCTGCATCTCACGTCGTACAACGAGAACGTGAGGAAGAAGTACAGCCAGTTGTTGACCAATGTGCCGGTCAACATCGTCATCTCGACGTTCAATCGACAGTTTCTTCGATCGGAAACGAAGGTACGAAATCGTGAAAAGATTCGTCGAGACATATTTTCATTTTATTTAATTTTTTGATTTAATTTTTTGATTTAATTGGAAATTATTAATTCGTTAAAACCCCTCAGCGTCTCCGAACCATCGAGAATTACTCGATCGAGTCGCTGATAATTGCTCAGAGGCTCCACATGCGAGGAATCAACAACGGCAGCGCGACTCGCACGGGTGAAATGCAGGGACAGCATCTGAAGTCATACATGGCTTATCTCCTGCAGGATTACGATTTCAGTGTGTTCGACCTGGCTGAAGTCTTCACGCTGTCCTGGCCAACCGTGTTAGTATATTTCGATACGCAATGTATTCTTCTGGAACGTTTTTTAATTTTTTAATTTTTTTAAATACTTAAGCAGCCCCAAATTAATTAATTCGACTCCTCAAATCGTTCGATTTAACTCACGCCCCAAATTACAGATCCGCCTTCGAGACAATCGGCAAGATGCACAAATTGGGCCTGACGAACCGCACGTTCCTCTACTTCTGGAGCGGCATCGAGGCGGCTCATCACTGCGTGATCAGCAAGCTCCGAACCCCCCTGGGAAAGCCTCAGGAAACCTTCACGACGATCGAGGGAGCCCTGAAAACTCTGGCTCGCGAGACGCAGACCCGCCAAACCAGTTCAAAGCAGGACGACACGAAGAGAGAAAGCGACAGCCTCGACTGCGCCTTCCACGAGCACACGCGAGTCCGTCTCTTCGTCGAATTCCTCGAGCACCTCGAGCGCGTGATTCACAACGCGTCAGAGGGCTGCGCGGTCGCTCTTCTTCCGCTCCCAAAGCCCGTGAGGACTTTTTTTCACACCAACAAATCCACCTGCAAAGAGTGGCTCAACCGAATAAGACTCGCCCTGTGCGTCGTTTCCCTTCACGCGGGCCTCGCGACGAGCGCCCTGCGAAACGGCCAGCGACTCCTCGAGAATCTGAGCAACGCGGATCTCACGCAGGGCGCGGAATTCGAGCGCGCCGCTCTCTGCACCGCCGAGGCCCTCGTGAAACTCGGCGAAACCGAAGCCCTTCAGGGCCTCCACGTTTACGCGAAGGAAAAGGATCGTAAATTCGATTGGCTGAAGGCGGCGATCGAGGAGGCCGCCGGTCGCTACGAGCTCGCGGCCGAGCGTTACGAGAAAATCGTCGAGGATCGCGTTTGCGCGCCACGCGAGGACATCAGCGACGATCTCGCGAAATCCGCGAGGATCGAGGCCGACGCTTTCGTGATGGAGCATCTGACGCGATGCCACAGAGCCACCGGCGACTGGGACAGCGTAGTCGCGTGGAAAAATCGCGAGAACGAGATTTTGGACGGCAAGAGGGACGACAGAACGTCTCAGGCGCTCGCGAAGCATCTGTCGAGGAGTCTGAGCGTCCAGCAGGCGGAATCCCTGAAGAAATTCGAGATGGGCGAGCAGGTGAGCCTCGAGGAGCTCTCGGATTGGTCGATCCTCGACGACAAAACTCCCGGGAATTGGAGCTCGAGCGTCACCGCGTGCACCAACACCCTGACGAATATCGCGCTGCGAATCAGCGCCGGTGAGCGAAGAGTCTCGTTTTTACGGAGCATTCAGCGATGCCGAAGGATCGCGGCTATGACGATGGAGGAGGGACTGCGAAATCCGCCCTCCGAGCACCTGAGCGACTCGATACTCGTGCAGTATTCCTCGCGATTGCTCAACAATCTTCTCACCGCGCGGTCGTCGAACGTTTTTCAACTGTCGGCCGACTGCGAGAGCGAAATTCGTCGGTCGAACGATCTCGACTGTCGGACCCTCGGCGAGATTCTCTGGTGGTCGGATTTCCACGTGAGGACGTCGAACTCGCCGAGCCCGGAGAACGAGATCGCGAGTCTGCGATTGGATCTCGCGAAGAGCGCGCGAAAAGCCGGGAATTACGGGTTAGCCAGTCGGCAGCTCGCGAGGTACTTCGAGCGTAACAAGGAGGCCCTCGCGGGCATCGATCTACCGGAGAATTGTACACTTCGGGATATTAAAACGACGATTATCGAGAATCGCGTGTCCCGCGTGAAATGGACGACGAACAACATGCAAGCCTTTCGGCAGGTGTCGAAGCTCCTGTACAGCATGGATAACGTCGAGGACGCCCTGAAAGTTTGTAGCGCCACCGCGCTTTCTATATCCGAGTCGATCGTCAACGGCGAACAGTCGAGCGAGTTGCGCGAGACGAGCACGAAGCTTCTCATTAATCTGGGAAAATGGATACAGTCGGACCTCAAGGTATTTTTATTTATTTTCTATTCTCTTTTTATTTCTTTCTTTTCGTTTTTTTTGTATTTTTCGTGGTAGTCATTTTTTGTAATGGTGGAAATGTCCAGAGGTATCAAGCGTTGGTTACTTCAAAATACACGCTTTTTTGTTTATCGTATAATTTATTTATTGCTAAACGTTTGGTAACTCAAGATTATAACTCAACGTAAAATCCATAAAACACATTTTTGGCAATAAATTTCGTACGAAATATCGTAAAAAGCAAATGTTACGAGAAACGAGTAACGACAAAAGTCACGATCGTTACTTGTCTTCGTTACATCCACTCTTCATTGTCCTTTTTTACATTTACTCTTTACAGGACCATCAGGTCCCGGTGCAATAAAGTCTAATCCAATAAAAATCTAATCCCAGGTCATCGAGAATCCTCAGCTCGAGGAGCTGCTGCGATTCGAGGCGCTCCACAACGACGGCCTGATGGACAAACTCTTCGGCCAAACGACCGAGCTGATTCCCCTCACCGACATGATTATCGGAAAACTGATCCAACTGGGCGTGAATCAGTGCCCGGAATTGCCTCTCGCGTGGTCCTGCTTCGCGGGCTGGTGCTACAAGTGGGGCCACAAGATCGTCGACGACGCGAAGGCCGGCCAGCTGACGGACGCCGACAGGCTCAACATCCGCGGTCTTCTTCCTCTCGGCGCCCGTGAATCCGACACCGCGGCGATATTCGCGATTCTCAGCCAGAACAACAGTTACCAGGAGGAAGAGACGACGGTGATCGAGGCGAAAAACGCGGCGAACACCGCGGATATGATCGAGAATCAGTTACGAAACGTGCCGGCGCTGAGCCGCGCGAGCAATCAGCATCTCACGATGCTCGTGGACGTCTGGCGACAGGCGCAGAAGCGAATCTACTCGTACTACGAGTTATCCGCGAACGCTTACTTCAAGTATCTTCAGCTGGCGAATCGCGAGTCCAACGACTGCGCGACGATCACCGCGACTCTGAGACTCCTGAGACTCGTGGTTAAACATCCTCTGGAGCTGCAGAAGGTTTTGGAGTCCGGATTATCGGCGACTCCCACCGGACCCTGGAAGGAAATAATTCCGCAATTGTTCTCGCGGCTCAGCCACCCCGAGGCCTACGTTCGAACTCGAGTTTCGGAGCTTCTTTGTCGCATCGCCGTTGATACTCCGCATCTAATTACTTTTCCCGCTGTCGTCGGGGTTTTCGGCGAGCCGAGATGCACGGCTGGACATTACACGGAGGGAAACGTCCCGGGAACCGCGGGTAACGTCGATGAGGACGAGAACGAGGATGAGAATGTCGAGGACGAGATGTTTATCGAAGGCGAGGAGGAAGACGACAACGAGGACGAGGATGACGACGAGGACAACGACGAGGATGACGAGGACGAGATGGAGAACGAAATGGGTGAGAAATGCGAGGTGGAGAACGCGATATGCGAGGTCGAGGCCGAGGACGACGACGCGAACGCCGCCGCGGACGGCGACATGAATTCCGATTCCGTGATTATTCCCGGGGCTCTCGGATCGCGGGATCCTCGTAAACTCGGGGATGAGGAGCGAAGCTGCATGGAAGCGTGTTTCGCGCAGCTGAACGATTGCCTGAAAAACGGGATCGAGGATTCGGTGAAGAACGTGGAGATTCTCGTGAAGGAATTACGACGAATAACTTTATTGTGGGACGAACTTTGGCTCGCGACTTTCTGCCAGCATCACCGCGAGATCTCGAAGCGCTTCGAGCAACTCGAGCTCGAGGTCGACAAGGTGCAGATGAACATGATGCTGAGTCAGGAGGAGAAGGACAAACTCATCGCCGAGAAGCACCGAATTATATTGACCCCCGTGGTTTACATCCTCGAGAATCTCGTGGCGATGACCTCGGGACCCGCGGAGACGCCGCACGAAAAAGCGTTCATAAAAAAATTCGGGCCGTGCATCGAGGACGTGATTCAGCGACTGAAGAGCCCGAAGAATCCGGCGCGACCGAGACTCGCGTTCGCGCCGCTCAAGCAACTCGAGGCGAAATTGGCGCAGCGGGTGAATAAAAGAGGAGCTTACACCCTGTCGATGACGGATATCAGTCCCGTTTTGGCGAGCATGAAGGACACGGGAATCGCGATGCCCGGAGTTTCCACCAGGGCGGATCGGAAAATCGTTACCATTCGATCGGTTGACAATAACGTGCAGATTCTGCCGACCAAGACGAAACCGAAGAAGCTCGTTTTTCACGGCTCGGACGGACACGTTTACACGTATCTTTTCAAGGGACTCGAGGATCTGCATCTCGACGAGAGGATAATGCAGTTTTTGAGCATCTGCAACACGATGATATCGAAGGACAACGACACGCGGAAGGTTTACCGCGCTCGGCATTACTCGGTGATACCGCTTGGACCGAGATCCGGGCTGATTCAGTGGGTCGACGGCGTCACGCCGCTCTTCACGCTCTACAAACGATGGCAACAGAGGGAGAGCGCGATGGCCAACACCAAAGGCGGGAATTCCAGTGTTATGGGACCCTCGGACTTGTTTTACAACAAATTGGCGCCGCTTCTCAAGGAGCGAGGGATCCCGCTGGAGAATCGGAAGGAGTGGCCGCTTCCGGTGCTGAAACAAGTCCTGTCGGATCTCATGGCGGAAACTCCCAACGATCTTCTCGCCAAGTTAGTCGCCGTTTGATTATAATTTTTTCTATATATATATTTTTTTAAGGGACCCTCTTTTAAAATAAGCATGAGTAACGGAAAACATTGTTAGCAAACTATTCGAGCTGCGATTGGTTGCCAAAAAAGTCCGTTGTAAACAAAATTAGTTTGAAATAAAACTTTATAAGAGCGCAGCAGCGAAAAACTGATTAACCAATTGAGTGATTGATAATCAATTTGATTGATTGATTATAGGTGAATTATTGAAAAAAATTGTTTCGAGGTCGATTCTAGTTACCTGAAAAAATGTCATAGGAAAATGAGATATTTTTTTTATCTTGAAGCGTATTATTTTTTAACAATTTTTTGTTTGTTTGAATTATCAGGGAGATTTGGTGCAACAGCATAAACGCCGGAAACTGGTGGCAGGCGACGAAAAATTATTCCTACTCGGTGGCGGTGATGTCGATAATCGGCTACATAATCGGCCTGGGTGATCGTCACTTGGACAACGTGTTGGTGGATCTCAACACGGGCGAAGTCGTGCACGTGGACTACAATGTCTGCTTCGAGAAGGGAAAGATTCTACGGGTGCCGGAAAAGGTGCCGTTCAGAATGACGCCGAACATAAAATACGCCCTCGGCGTAACGGGAGTCGAGGTGAGTAAACATGATTTTTCGACGAGTTACGGTTTATTGAATTGTATTCCAGGGATACATACGACATACACGGGATTAATTATTTTATCGCGTGTCGGAAAAATCGTCTGCAAATATAATTTCGGTCACGCGATTTCCCGCATTTTCAGTCCGCCTCTCGCTTCGTTAATTCGCTCTGCTTGCGCAGATAATCCTTGAGGCTCGAGTTGAACTCGTTGCGGTCGGGTCCGGTGAAGCGCACGAGCCTCTGAAAGGCCTTCCGAAACTCGGTGTTTTTCCACGCGTATATCATCGGATTTATTCCGCTGTTCGCCATCGCCAGCGAGAACAGAGCTTTGTACAGAGTCGGCGTCTCCGATCGGTGAAGGTTGAACACTCGCATGCAGGCGACGACGAGAAAGGGCAGCCAGCAGATCGAGAAACTGCCCAGTACAAGTAGAACCAACTGTGGAGTGATACAAATAATATTTGAAATTTTCATTTTTTTTTAATCTCCAAAAATTTCGAAAAAAGCGAAAGATAATTTTTTTTGCAGGTTTCGTTTTTTTTTTCGCAAAAAATTGGAGAAAAAATTAAAGTAAAAAAAACGTTTTTCACGTTTTTCTGATCGATTTTTTTATTTTTCGGGCAAACAACGGTGCTTTTCGGAATCAGCGGGAAATTTCCCATCGGATAGGGTTCTCAAACTTTTTGAAATCGAAAATTTTTTTTTCGCGAAAAATTGAAGGGGTACCCCTTGGGAAAATTTGCGATTTTTTAGGGTTCAACTTTAAAATTCTATGAAAAATTCAGAAATCAAGATATCGCGTTCCGGCTTGCGGCAATCTCTTCGTTATTCAGTTTTCTTTCGAACGAAAAAAGAAAATCCAGATTCCGTCGATCCAATAAAAAGTAATCTCGATTTTAGTGAAGTGACAAAATTTCGAAAAAAGTGAAAAATCATTTTTCGCATTTTTCTCGTCGAATTTTTTATTTTTCGGGCAAACAACGGTGCTTTTCGGAATCAGCAGGAAATTTACCATCGGATAGGGTTTTCAAACTTTGCAAAATAAAAAAAAAAAAATTTCGCTAAAAATTGAAGAAAAAATTAAAGGGAAAAAACATTCTTCACGTTTTTCTGGTCGAATTTTTTATTTTTCGGGCAAACAACGGTGCTTTTCGGAATCAGCGGGAAATTTCCCATCGGATAGGGTTCTCAAACTTTTTGAAATCGAAAATTTTTTTTTCGCGAAAAATTGAAGGGGTACCCCTTGGAAAAAATTGCGATTTTTGAGGGTTCGAATTTAAAATTCTGCAGAAAATTCAAAAATCAAGATATCGCGTTCCGGCTTGCGGCAATCTCTTCGTTATTCAGTTTTCTTTCGAACGAAAGAAGAAAATCCAGATTCCGTCGATCCAAAAAAAAGTAATCTCGATTTTAGTGAAGTGACAAAATTTCGAGAAAAGTGAAAAATCATTTTTCGCATTTTTCTCGTCGAATTTTTTATTTTTCGGGCAAACAACGGTGCTTTTCGGAATCAGCAGGAAATTTACCATCGGGTACGGTCTTTAAACTTTACGAAATCGACATTTTTTTTTCTCGCAAAAAATTGCTTTTTTTGCGATTTTTTTTTCTTCTCGATTTCGTAAAATTTGAAAACCCTATCCGATGAAAAATTTCGCGCTGATTCCGAAAAGCACCGAAAGTATCGAGAGTTCGTCGAAGGTAAATAAATAAGTCACCCTCAAGCTCTTGCAATCGTCGAGTCCCGCGTTGTCGTATCCAGTGTCTTTCAATCGCCGTGCGTGGGTGCTGGCTGCCCTCCAGATTTGCCAGTAAAGCAGAAACATGCTCAGCCAAATGAGGCAGAGCATGGGACACAGAATGGCGGCTGTAAAATACCTGACAATTCGAATGGACAATCGTTTATTATTCCAGTGTCAGCCGGACGAAAAAAAAAAAACACGCTTCCCGATAGGACTCGCGATAAGAGTCGACGTATCGATTGGGGTCACTCAGGAATAAAAAAAAAAAATACCTGGGTAAAACGGTCTCCAATTCGCAGGTCAAAGCGACGTCGAAACAGTTCCAATAAATCGGCACAGTGGCGATCGCGATCGCGTGCGACCATCCAACGAAAATCGCCACGATCGCCGTTGTTTTCGTTATGTACCGCGGATACTTCAGTGGATGAACGACCGCGATGTATCTGTCGACCGCGATGGCGATCAAATTGTAAATGCTCGACGAGCAGGCGAGGCCGATCATGACGAATCGCAGAATGCAAGTCGTCTCGTGCTCGCCCAAACGTCTCTCGAGATAAAACGCCAGATGATAGGGCAGAGCGAGACCGACCATCAGGTCGGAAATGGCGAGATTCAGGACGAACAGATTCGACGTCATTCGCCGCAGTCGGCTGCTCAGCCGTACGGCGAGAATCGTGAGAACGTTGCCGACGACGATCACCACGAAGAGCAAACCGTCGAGAATCATCCAGCAAACGTAGTACTTGGAGAGCGATCGAAAAACCCCGTCGAGATGCTGATCGGCATCCTCGGCCAGCCTGGACGTTTCGTCCGACTGTTGCATAGCTCTAGTCGCGCTTCACGCGGATTTTCTCGTATTCGTAAACGCGATAAAACACTTTTTTCATCATCGTCACGAGCGACCCGAGCGAAAATTCCGAGGGACTCGAATCGGGGGATCTCGATTTTTTTGTTGTTGTTTTTGTTTTTTGTTTTGAGGAACCTCGACCACGAACACGCGAGCTTGTCACGAGCGCGACGGATATACCAATAACTTTACCATCCGAATTCGCGGTGACTCCTCTGATTGTTATCGGTGGATAGTCCACCTGTCCGATACCCACGCCCCGCAGGCCTTTCGAATCCAATTGCTTCGTCGATACGACGAGCGATACGCGGGAGCAGCTCCCGCGGCTTTGGCATTCTTTGCTCTATTATTTATTCGTGATTTGAGAAAAATAATCCACCATTTTTTTTTTTTTCACGAATTTACGAATTTCTTGAATTTTCCAGACTCGCGGAAAAATGTTGACGCTTTTGTACTGACGTTGTAAGTGATTTTTCGAGAACGATTTATACGTCCTATAAATTGTCGAATAAACGTCGATGATAATCGTTTCCAGGCTACCGCGTTCATCATTCCCGGGCGATAAGGACTAATCGTCGTACGCGTTTTTTTTTTTCAGGGCATATTCAGATCAGCCTGCGAGCACACGCTGACGGTGATGCGACGCGGTAGGGAGACTCTTCTGACGCTACTCGAGGCCTTCGTTTACGATCCGCTGGTCGACTGGAGGGCTGGAAGCGAGAACGGAATCGCGAGCTACGGCGCTTGTCAGGCCAGAGCCCGATGCACCGGAATAGGTCGCAAGCAACTCGAGAGAGAACTAACGAGGGCCATGTTCGCTGTAAGAGCGGCGGAAATTCGGGCCGAGTGGCTTTCCAATAGGTTCGTATTTTGTCCAAATGACCCGCGGATTTACAACCGTTTACGAAAAATTTATTTGCTACTAGCCAAAAGTCATTAAATTAAAAAGATTTAAATTAAATGAAAAGGATTTAAACTAAAAAGACTTAAATTAAATGGAAAGGAATTAAATTAAATTTAAAGGAAGTAAATTAAAAACAGTAAAATTAAATGAAAAAAATTAAATTAAATAGATTTAAATTAAATAACAATGAAAGACATTAAAAAGATTGAAAAAAAAGACGAAAATTACGAAAATCGATTTACCGATTATTATCAGTAAGCGAATTTCCATTAAGGTGGAAAAACCCGCCACTAGAGCGCGAGTTCTAGGTCTAGTTCGGCTCTTCACCTTGTTTACTCTGCCAAGTGTCTCGAATCAATCGATTATCGCCATAGGGATCGGTTGGGCGCGATATTGCCGCTCTTGTCGCGCGAGCTGACCGATTGGCTCGAGGCGACGGACGCCTCGCGACAGTGTCAGGACCTGCTGCAGGATCGGCACCAGCAGTTGCGTCTGGTGAAGGAGGCTCAAGCGATCGGCCCGTCCCATACGCTCTACTCGGTTCGCAGCAGATACGCAACGTTCAAGAGGGCGCGGGACATCCACGAGAAGGCGAAATCCTGCCTGAAGGAGAAGATGGACGAGTGCGAGAAGCAAATCGCGATGCACAACGTGAGTAAACGATTCCTATGAATGGGGGACAAGTACCATTTGTAGCCACTGTACCGTTTGTGGTCATTTTCACTATAATTAATTTGAAATATTGAAATATTTATAAATATAAATATTATTATATTATTATTATTATTATTATTATTATTATTATTATTATTTATTTTTATTATTTGAAATATTTGTATTAAATTTTTTTTTTCCATATTCGAATGTTGATATCAATCCCATTTTTGTTTGATTTAACTACACAAACGATTAAATCCTTTTAAACTTGATGGCCACAATTGGACGAAAAGTGACCAAAAACGGTATTTCTACCCTACGACGCCGAAAAAAGTCGCTAAAAATAAACTAAACACTGATTTCTGTTATCTCCGCGTCTCCCTCTGCCAGATGGCACTGGGCGCAGTGCGAGGGGGCCAACTGAGCCGCTGGTTATCGGAAGTGAGCGCGCCGTCGGCCACCCGCGACGAGCATTTGGTCTTCGACCTCGTGAAAGAATTCCTGCAGAACGCGGGACAGAATCAGATGATCGTTCTCTGCGAGCAGTCGGAAAACGAGCTCATTCAACTGGCGACCCAGCAGTCGATCCTCATTCGCAACTGTCTCGACCTCCTCAGCCAGTACTCGGCGATCTGCAGTCTTTATCCCCTGACGACGATGTCGCAGCATCGCTCGGTGCTTTACCACGCGTGGGCGAGCAATCTCCTCAACACGGGAACCGTCGAGGCTTGCCGCGAGGTGATGGCGCGTTTCGAGGCGAATCTCGAGCAAATAATGCCGAACGATCCGCGGGCTCAGCAGGCGGTCGCGTTCGCCTATCAACTCCAGGCGATTATGAACGAGAGCAACGAGAAATTCAAGAAGCACTACGAGCGAATGGTGACCGAGGGTCTCCCCGAGTCTCTCGGCAGAATCGAGAAGTCTTACGCGGATTCTCGGCTCGAAATCGGGAATTTCCTGAGGCGCGAGAAGGGCGCGGAACGCGCTCTGGAATGCGTGAACGTCACGGCGCTTTGCGCCCTCAACAAGCGTTACCTGATGATGGAGGGAGCGGCGAAATGCGCCGGCGAATGCCTCGTGGATCTCACATCCCGCGAGGGCGACTGGTTTCTCGATGAAATGCGTCTGATTTCCTCTCTGGTCGTGGAACTCGCGAGTCTGCTGCCCGAAAATCTTTCGCCGGAGAAAAACAGCTGCCGAGTGAGCGATTTGTCGATCAGCCTGGCGTTGAAGTGCCTGAGAAGCGCGGACGCGATTTACAAGGGACTCCAGGAATTGAATTACAACTATCAGATGATCATTCTGCCGGAAGCGCTGAAAACGATCGTGACCGAGGAGCCGAGCGTCCTCGCGATGGTCGCCGAACTCGACGAGATAATCGTCTCCACGGGTCTCCCGCTCGGCGACGTTCTCGCTCAGCTCGAGATGCATCTGCGCTTCACGCTCATGGAGATGGAGAGTCCGCACGCGATCGTGCAGACGATCGTCGAGGGAATCCGGCTGAGATTCGAGGCGCTTCTGTCGCGACCGGCCGAGAGTCAGGAGATCAATTCCACGCAGGACGAGACGCTCACGCCGGGACAGATGCTGTTGATGGGCTTCAACGGGCTCTTCGAGAAGCTGCAGATGGAGGGAAACGCGCTGGTCGTGATGCTCAGCAGCCTGGAAATCGTGCCGAGCTGGAACAAAATCGATCAGATCCGAGACGCGAAGGAAATGGCGGCGACGGTGCTCAACGAGTCGGCCCGACGCGTTCTCGACGATATGTTTCTCGTGAAACGTCTGCAAACAATCAGGGAATCGTTCGCGATGTGTCGCGACATCGCGAGCGCTTACAAAGGCAATTTGGCGAACGTTTACGACGACGAGAGGCTCAACAAGCCTGTGAGGACCTTCACGGCTGATTATGTATCGCGACAGTTGCTCGGAGTGACTTCGCAGACTCTCGCGATCGCTCTTTGCTTCCTGCTGCAACGAATGGGGCTGAATGTTACCACGGAGATCGAGCAGAGGGACATCGGGGCGGAGAGCAAGGTTTCCATTGAGGAACTCTGCCGAAAAATGGTGGACTCGTCGATGAAGGGAGGACTGTTTTCGGGATCGGTTCTCGGACAGGCGAGCTCGCTGAGCAGCAACCTCGAGGCCGCGTGGAGGCGGAAACAGAGCGCGAGACTCGCGCAACAGTCGGTCGAGGTTGCGCGAGCGACACTGCAGCGGTTGCAGCTGCAACTGACGGCGCACAATTGGCTACACGAGGACAGTCTGCTCGTGAGGTCGAATCTCAATCCAATCGGGCCGCTGAGTGAGTTTTTGGCTTTCGATCTTATAGTTTTTAGCTTTTGATCTTCCAGTTTTTTTTTTTTTTCGCCGACTAAGGTCGAATGTCAATCCAATCGGCCCGCTGAGTGAATTTTTAGCTTTCGATCTTCCAGTTTTTATCTTTCGATCTTCCAGCTTTTATCTTTCGATCTTCCAGTTTTTATTTTTCGATCTTCCAGTTTTTATTTTACGATCTTCCAGTTTTCATCTTACGATCTTCCAATTTTTTATTTTTTTTTGCCGACTAAAATATTTCACGATTTTCAGATCGCTCGTCGACGATGCTCGAGTTGCGTAAAACAGCGGCGACTCTGTCGGGTCTTCAATCGCGTGTCTTCGAGGCTCGCGAGAAGCAGCAGAATCTCGTGGCGTCGGTGGACCAGCGTCTCAAGTGGGCGGCCGGTGCGAATCCCGCCCTGGGCGAGGTGATGGCCGCCTTCGACAACGCGGTCCTGACGTCCTGCGAGAAGCTCACGCGTCAGCACAATTTGGCGAGCGTGGTGGTGAACACGTGCAACGCGATACTCCACTACGAGGCGCTGCGCACGAGGACCTCGGAGAGCGTGAGTAACGACGCGAATTTCATTAAATTGACGAAGCAGTGGGAGGAGAGTTGCGTGCTGCGAGCGAATCTGACGACGAGCGTGACGGTCATCGAGTCGAGTCTCGTGGAGCTGCTGCAGATGGACAACAATATCGACGCGAATTGGCTGCGACGGGGCGAGAAAATAATCTCGGACGCGATCGTCGAGACGCAGAAGATTCTGCTGGACAAGCAGAGCGCTCGGGCGGCCGCCGAGGACACTCTGCGCGAACGCGTGAGCGAATTGCAGTGCATTATAATGGAGCATCATTGGCTGATGACGGACGTTCGGGTGCTGCTTCGGACGATGCTGAAGAAGGAGAACATCGCGGGGCTTCACGAATTCCTGACGGAATATC
Organism: Pimpla rufipes; assembly: GCA_963932165.1. Lineage (NCBI taxonomy): Eukaryota > Metazoa > Arthropoda > Insecta > Hymenoptera > Ichneumonidae > Pimpla > Pimpla rufipes. Next base: position 21,404,979 of record OZ010638.1, read on the forward strand.
GCACGTTCACCGAGGGAATATCCGCGATCGTCAAGGAACTCGAGTCCGAGAGCCTCGAGCCGCGACGCGTTTTGCAGGTCAAGGAGCAACTCGACACTGTGGCGAGCGGCGTGGCGACGCTGTACGATCGCTTGCTGGAATTCGCGAACGAACCGGCGGCGAGCAAGGCGCGGAAACCCAAGGGAAACCCGGGGACGAAGGGCAACAGGGGCAAGAAACTCGTTAGACAGGACGCGAACGCGCGGATCGAGTCCCGGAAGGGAACCTCGCAGGTCAGAGATCCGGCCACTGGGAAAGGTGAGATTTTACGCAATTTCTAAGCGTTTTTCAATTTTTTAATTTTTAATGTTTGACATTTTTTAGCTTTTTTAAATTAAAAAATTAAATATTTTTTAATTTATAATTGCATCCTTTATTATAATTGCATCCTTTTTTAAAAAATCAGTGGGTAAAATATCTCGCGTTTTCGATATTATTATTATCGTTGTCGGATTATTCGTTCGTATGAGATATTTAAAGGAAAATATTTATTTTGAAATATTATCGATATTTAAAAAAATTATGATTACTAATTTTTTATTATTCAAATTATTAATTTTTATTAATTATTTAAAAAATAATTTAAAAATTATTATTGTATTAATATTATTGACTTGATTCTGAATTGACAAAAATGAATATTCCAGCGGTGCAAGAGCGAAACGTGTACGCGTTGAACGTCTGGCGTCGGGTGCGCAGCAAGCTCAAGGGCTACGATCCGAATCCCCTGCGTAACTACACGCCGGCCGAGCAAGTGGAGTACGTGATACGCGAGGCGCAGAGTTTCGACAATCTTGCGCTCCTGTACGAGGGCTGGACTCCGTGGGTCTGAACGATCACAAAAGCCGACGCGGCCGCGTCGTTGGTTCGACTCTCGTCTCACTGCAAAGTGTGCGGTACTAAACACACACGCACACTTCGGTACCATTACTAAAGTGCGTGTCCCACGTCGTAGTGGCAAAGCAAAGCAAAACACCGAGCGAGTGTGGCTCCCGGGTGTGAAACGCCTAAGCGCGCGAGAGATCCTCACGCACCTTGGATCGCGAGCCCAGCCAATATAAAAAGAAAAAACAAACGAAACAGAAAACAACAAAAGAAAATAAAATCCGACGCCGAACGTTTCCACGGGCCGAGGGTACTTTTCACGTCCGCGCGAGGAAACGAAAGCACAACAACAACAAAAAGATGAAAAAAAAAAAAAAAAACAGACCAACAGCAAAATCGAAAAAATATCTCGCGGGCGCGAGCGCTTAACTTGCTAAACACGATTATCGCCTCGGCAACGATTCTACGACTCTCTCGAAATTTCCACGCACGAAAAGCAGCGAATGCGGTTTAAAATGTTCTCGGCCCGTTTAATCCTGTAAATGGTTAAATCGCCGAATAGCAGACGAAGAAAATCAAGGGAAAGAGCTGAGGAATTTTTTTTTGTCTTTTTTTTTCAACAGAATCTGCCGGGCGTTTAGTGATTTAGTAAAGTAGTTGTGGGAAGTGAACGGCGTGAACGCTCCTGGGAATTATCGCGGGGGAGATGAATTTTTTGTAAAAAAAAAAAAAAAAGAGGAGAAAAGCTTGCAAAAAATGGAAAAACGAGGAAAATTGGTTGATATGACGATCCGCGGTGAATCACGCGAATGACGATCGCTCGCGATACTTTTTAACTGCCCCGTCGTCCGGTCGGATGGAGCGTATGTACGATTCTTTCGGGATTACGCGTTGGAACAACCGGTTAGGCTCCAATTCTGTCTCTTTCGAAAGTACGCGACTAAAGTTACATTCACCTTCCGTTTCTATCCTCTTGTTTTTTATCACACGAAATCGGTATAATCGGACTTAGCCGAGTGACACCCGAAAAGTTCCATCGTTTTATTTATTCGTTTTCTTTTTCTCGCGCTTGCCTCTTTATTCACTGAAGTCTCGAGACTTCGCGGTAGACAAAGAATCTTGCACTGGGTAGGTATTACGATAAATCTCGAAATTCATTGCATTTTTCGACTTTCTGTATGTGCACTTTCGTCAATTTAATCGGATGAAATTGTTCGGTGATCGGGAAAATGAATCGAGGATGCAAAACCGGCGGCTTGACTCGTGAAATAGTAAAACGAAAAATTGCGATATTGCAGATCAAAATTTACAAATCTATCGAATATCGTTTTTAACGGCACTTTCAAGAATTAATTCTACACACCAAATATTTAGTTACTTAAATCTTCAATGGGCAACTTCGAACAGCCATTAAATTATCGATTAAAGCCGCCGCCTGCGACGATCCGTTTGCTCGATACCCAAATCACAAAATCGCCGAGCAATATCGTCGGAATTCTATAACTAGAGTCAGCGAGGCAATTTGCACGTTTCGATATGAATCCGAGTCCCACGTCGATGCAGCCAAACGAATAATACAGATAGGCAATTTAAGCTTGCAAAACGTCCTTTCGTTAATCGCACGAATTACATCGAAAACGACGAAGCGAAACTTCGCAAATTCTTCGTCTATAGCGGTAAAAATCCCTGCAAAAACTCTCGTCCAACTTTAGCTATGATGGAACACACAAACACGTTGAAAAAAAAAGGAAAAATCTAATTCTCCACATCGCGTACTCGTTCATTTCCTTTCCCTAATTTCACGGTTAATAATAGTTGTAGTTTTGTCAACAAAAAAAAAAGAAGAAAATCAGGTACAAACGATTAAAGAAAAAAAGTACTAAATTGAACTGTGACTTTAAGTATCTTTATTATTTTCCAGACCATCAAACGTCCCGTTTCCGTCCATTGCTAGAAATTCCCGAGCGATTAGAAAACCGCGAGCAAAGCGAACTCGCGCGTCAACTGCGCCGGATAATTATATATATATTATATTATATATTACAAGAATGCTATTTACATTTAATAAAAGAGTCGCGAGACGTTCGCGAGATCGCGGAACGAAAAATCTACGATCAACCGACGAGATCGACACTTAATTATGGCGTTGAACGCGGCGAACACTTTTCTTGCACTTTGTACAACAATCGTCGCCCGAAAACAATTCATTCTCGTATTTTCAATATAACGTCGCGTTTACTGTTTGTCTCTTATCGTTAGTTATTTACAAAATTCGTTCTCGGCGCACCGCGAAGAATTTTCAGTCGTTTCTCGCTGATGACGACGAAAATTCGGCTGTTTCAAGCGAAAATCGCGGCTAGTAATGCGCGTCCCGCTTGAGCAGCTGGTCGATCTGACTCTTGTACATCTCCTTCACGTCCTCCAGGTCCAATCGCAGCTCCTCCGTCTCCTCCACTTTTTCCCCGTACATCTGCAGCAAAGCGTCGTAACGCGTTTGCACCTCGTTCAGACTCTCGTTGAGCGTCTCGTATTCCGTCACTTTCCCGCTCAACTCCTCGATCTTCAGCGTCAACGTCGACAACTCGATGTTCAGAGCGTCGCGCTCGTTGTTTCGCCGCGAAATCTCCCATTGCAGCTGCTGAATTTCTCCTGCGTTTGCGATTTAACGTAGTGACAAAAAATGACGAAAAAAAATTAATTAATTAGATCTTCGATATCTTTTTGACCCTTCGTGGTCACTCTGGGTCGATTCGACCCGAGATCGAGCTTTCGGCGCGAAAACGAAATAGTTCCCTGTGGCCAGAGGGACTTCATTCACATTCATTCATTTTTAAAAATATGTTGCAATTTAATATTAGGAAATTTCTTTCTTTTTGTGTAAATTATCTACAGTATTTAAGTTTAAAGTATATTCTGTAATTTTTTTTATATTTTTCAAACCGGTAGTTTGGTCGCAATACGCGGTCAAAGATGACTCGGACCACGAAGGGTTAAATACTGTTGCTAAATATTTGAAAATGATTGTAAACGAACCATCTCGCTGCTTCACCTGCGCCTGCAAATTTTCAATCATCGAGGTGCTATTTCCAGTGGCTCTTAGACTGTCGTATACGCTGGGAAAACGACCGGAACCACTTTCGAACAAGGATTCGTTGAACTGTGGACACGAAAAGACGAGTTAGGAAGGAAAATTCGAGAAACTGCGCGAAAAAATCGAAGGACGAACTTACGGCAGGCCAAACGCTGCTCGTACTACCGATCGAGTCTCTCCCGATGCTCAGAGTTGGACTCAAACGCGATTCCTCGTCGATGCTCTGCTGCTGTTCCAAGATCGCGTTGTTCTTGCGTTTTTCCGCGTCGGTCGCGGCTCTTTCCACGGAAAGTTTGTCGGTCAACGACTGAATTTCGCGTTTCAACTCTTTCACCTGTTCGGCGTTTGCCTGCTCGAGAGTTTCTATTTTTTTCTGCTGTCTAAAAAAGTTGAAAAAAAATGAAGAAAAAAGAAAATCGTAAAAAATTGTTGTAGAAATTTGAGCCAATCGCTTGAATTTTCAGCTTTACCGACCGAGAATTCGTTTCCTCCAGTTTCTCGTACTCCGAGCGCAATTTCTCGAGTTCCTCGGCAATCTGGAGTCTCTCGGATTCCTTTCGCTTGATCTGCGCCTCGAGGGTCGAGACGCGAGTCCTCAGGCTCAAATTTTCCTCGACGAGCGAACGATCCGTGGCCACCAGACTCTCTAGTTTCGCCTGAAGCTCGTCGATGCTCTCCGACATGAGTTTCTCCTGTTTCGCGAAGTTGTTCGTCTTCACCACGAAACTCGCTTGCAGCTGCTCCAACTGACGCAGAAGAGGTTTCGTCGCGAGCGTCACGGATTCCGAGAGTTCCTCGCTTCTCGCCTCGGCAGCCTCGAAGCGCTTCAAGAGCTCGTTGTTCGTTCGCTTCAGATGCTCGACGCTCCTAAAATCGAGCGAAAAAAAAAAAAAAACGTGAGAATTTCCCGCTGGGAACTGACAGAACGTTTCCGTATTCATCGCGCCCGAAATAAATATAAATATAAAATAAAATTAAAATAAAAAAATAAAAAATAATAAATAAAAATAAATAAATAAATAATAATAAAAAAAAAATAATAATAAATAATATTCGCGCGCGAATATTTACGCGCGTACTTTACGTGAGCCTCTTCCGACTTTCGCAACTTCAGCTTCAAATCCTCGACCTGCGCCGCCAGTTGACACGATTCCCCGGCGTTTTCCAACGCTCGTTTCAATTCCTCCTCCGCGGCCGCCAGTTTCGCTTTCGAGTCGGTCAAATCGCTGTAATTGAGCATTTAAAATGCATGAGAAACGGACGTTTTTTTACGTCCAAAACAAACGATGAAACAATTAAAGGGATATTAATAACGAATTAATGAATACTTAACGTTTTAGCGGCATCGAAACTGGTCTTGTAGGCTTCCATCTTGTGCAAAGCGTTGTCGAGTTTCTCCTGCAAGCTCAGAATCTCCGCCTCCTGCTTCTTGTTTCGCGCGGTCAGAGTGTGAACGGCCTCGATCTGACTCCGTTCGACTTCCTCCTTCGCGTACAGCGAGCGTTTCAGCCGCTCCAGTTCGGAACTTTGTTCCTCCAGCTGCTCTCTGTAATAAAAATTATTTGTACCATGAAGAAAAAAAAAGGCAGATGCAAAAAATGAGCCACGAGAAAAAAAATGAGCCCCCTACTTTTGACTCTTGAGCAACGCCTCGTTCTCCTTCTCTTTGGCCCGCAATTTTTTAATTATATTGCTGTGCTGCAACTGCTGCTTGCTGAGCTTCTCGCCCTCCGCCCTGAGCTCGCTGATGATCTCGTCTTTCTCCGCGGTTATCGTCATCGTTTCGCGGGACGAGAGACGCGTCGCCGCCTCGTGTTTCAACTGCTCCAGCTGCTCCCGCAAACTGTCGCGCTCGCCGATCGCCTGCTGAAATTTCTTCTCCAGCGCCGACAATCGTTGAGTGTAGTCCTCGGTTATTCGATTCATCTCTTGACTCTGACCCGCGCGCACCTCGACCGTTTCGAGTTGCCTAAAAATTGGTTTCAAACGTTTTCACGATACGACTCAACGTGGCTTTTTCTTTTACCCGGTTAAATAAAATACGAGATAACTCACTTTTTCATATTAATGTTCTGCTCGTGAAGTTCCATGTTTATGCGGCTCACGTCGATGAGTTTCGACTCGCGAACCTCCAGGATCTCCGTCATCTCCTGTATTCGCTTGAGGAGTTTCTCGATCTCGAAATTCACCTCGTCGGAGCCGACGCTGATCTCGCTGAGCTCGCGCGAGTGGCCCCGACTCTTCAGGGTTCTCGTGAGCAAATCGCTGCCCTTGCTCGAGTGCAGATTCGCGGGACTCTGGCGCGACTGAGTCGAGCTCGAATCTCCGTTCGGACTGTTGAAAGAAAAAAAAAAATGGTATCCTTTAATTGCAACAGGCGTGCGTGACGAAGACAATCGGTCGCGAATAAATTCAACGTTTCTAGGCTTTTAATGCACTTTTCTTTTTTTTGCTTCTAATTCAACTCGGCGTTATCCTACCTGTACCTGGATATTATTTCAATGTCGCTCGAGGTCGTCGTCTCCAATTCGTCGCCACTCGTGTGGCCGCTCGTTTGGTCTGAACCAATTTTCACCAGATCCGAACGACTGGAAAAGGAAACAGTAATTTTTTTTTTCAAATAAAAAATAAATGTTAAAGTAATTTTTTAAAAATGCAACTAACAAATTTTTTATTTAAAAATCTAAAAATAAAAAAATAAAATTGATTAAAAAAATAAAAAAATGTATAATTAAAGAATTTTAAATTATAAAATAGAAAAAAAATTATTTAAAAAACAAAAAAATGTATAATTAAAAAATGTTAAATAAAAATTCAGATAATTTAAAAGTAATTTTTAAAAAATGCAACGAAGGAAAATGTAATTTGAAAAAAAAAAAATGGAATACCTTTCCGAAGAAATCGGCGAATTCTCCCTCGGCAAAACTTCGATCCTGTGCCGATCGCCGGCGTCAATCTGAATCTCTCCCTTCTCGACCATCGCGTCGGCGAGCATATTCTTCACATACGAACTCGCGGTGAGCGGCGTCTCGGTGACTCTGGCCTCGTTGCCCTTGACAACGGTGACATTATCCTCGGAGCTGCTCTCGATGAGCGTCCCCTCGCAGCTCGAGTCCGTGAGCATCAAATACTGTTCGGGACAATCCGCGGGTTCGGGTTGGCTCTGACCGGGCCTCGTCTGTTCGGAAACCGTATTTTCCTCCTCGGCCGCGGGTTCGATCGTCGAATCCTTGATCTGATCGGAGGCCTCGCTGTCGCCGATCCCACTCATCATCCTCTCGACGTCAAATTCACCCTTTCCAAGCGGCTGCCGCGTTATCGGCTCGATCGGTAAATGCAAATTGTGTTTCTCCTTCAACGAATCCAGGCTGGAATTCAAATTTCCCGCGGGAATCGCGGAGGAAATTCTCCCGCTGTCCGGGCACGAAACGTGCATTCTCTTCTCCGCAAACTCGAGCCTGGCTTTGCCGCCCGGCTCGGTTTGCTGCTTCAAATTCGCCTCTCTGATGGTCATTATCGTGCTTTCGGATGCCGAGGTGTAGGAATCCTCGGCCTGGCTCGCCTCGTCGATCTCGTCCGAGTCCGCGATCACCTCGACGCTCTCGGGCGAGGCGTCGACGCTCGCGGGCTTCGCGAGATCCCCGGAAAACTCGCATCTCGCCTCGGTCTCGACTTTCGGCGTCCTCGAGTCTTCCTCCTCGGGCGACGCGTACGGCGAAACGTCCGAGGACGAATCACCGGGTTTCTCGAGGGCAAATTCGCGCTGATCGATGGGCGAGACGAAGGGACTCTCGCTGCTGGTTTTCGAGTCCCCGAGAATCTCAACCGAGCTCGGCGAGGTCACGAGACTGTCGGGAAGCACCTCGACCGACTCGGAGTTTCTCTTCGTTCCCAGAGGCGTCACGCTCGACACGATGCTCGCCGAGGTCACGTCCGAATCCGGCGTCGTCGTGCAGTCGGTGTTGCTGCTCGAACGCGAGCCCAAAACCTCCACGCTCTCGGAGCTTCTCTTGTCGCTCTCGGAACAAACGGAAATCACGGAGCTCCGATCGGGATTCGCGACCAGCGGATCCCGTTTTTCCCGAATCGCGACGCCCTCGATTTCCGAACTCTCGCACGTTTTTTCCGCCTTGATTTTACCCTCGCCGCCGCCGCCGCCGTCCAAAATTCCCGCGCTGTATCTTCGCCTGACTTCCGCGCTCTCGTCTTCCGAAATTTTCGTCTCCACTATCAACGAACTCTCGCTCGCGGCTGTTTTCGTTCTCGGATAACTCTGGCCAACTTCCAACGATTTTTCGCCCCTCGAGCCGGTTTTGCTCTCGGAAACGAACGGATCCGTCTGTATCAGACCCTCCTGAAGCGATGCGGACGGCACGAGCCGCCCGATCTCGGGAATTCGCGGCAGGACGCTACGTTCCTCCAGGGATTCGGAGCGCTCTACGTGGCGACTGGAATGTGGCTCGTTTTTGGGGTTTTCGAAGAACGACCCGGTGAAGCTGCCCCATATGCCGACTTCCTGGTCCTTGGTCGACCCGGACGACTCGCCGGGTGTGTCTTCGTCCTCCGCCATGCTCTTTATTCCCCATGTCGTGAAGAAATTGGCTTCGTCGTCCTTGGCAGCCGCTGCCGTTCTGCTCTCGTCCTCCTTGATGTCCAGCGCCTTGTCGATGGTTTTCTGCGCCTCCTTCAGCGCCGACTTGGCCAAGTTGGCGATACCCGATGTGTCGAACCAGCTCATCTCACGTCACATCTTTCCACGTTTTACCTGCAAAGCCCGGGAAATCAAAAGAAGAAGAAGAAGAAGAAGAAGAAGAAGTCAGGAAAACAAATTGATTTTTGTTCACCCGATAATTATCGACCAACAGACGTTTCGCCTTGTTTACGCACGGAGGTCTAGATATATCGAAACACGAAAACGTCAGGTTTACCGGATTTTGTTGTAGCTTCGGCGAGTCGAACTTTTCGGCGGATCGGAAAAGCTGCACGCGCGCTCGGAGCTTTCGCTATCGAAGTTCTGACATTTTTTCTCCAACGTACACCGCCGAGTGCCAGTTAATGACAAGTTCACTCCTTTTTTTTATCGGAACTTAAGTGGCCTTGGTCGCGGAATATCGTCCGTTCTGCTGGGGCTACGCGGTTCTCGGGGGGACGACAAGATGGCGCCTGATATGCACGACCGCTCGGTCGGTAACCGAAAATTGTTATTCGCACCATTTGAAGAGAGCAAAGATTTCGGGAAGGAGAGAGACAATTCCAGTTCCTTCGATGTTTTTTTTTTTCAATGCAGCGGTCGGTGAGAATTTTCTTCTCCCCGAATATCCCAATGGCATTCACGACGTGAAATATCCACGTCGAGCTTAGTCGGTATGAAAAACTGTAATGAACGCGTTTTTCACGGATATTTGCGTTTACAGATAAAAGAAGAAATTCTGTCCCTGCGGATTTCATCAGTGCAGAGAATGAATTTCTTCTTTCAGCTGTAAATGCAAATATGCGTAAAAAACGTGCATTACAGTTTTTATTACCACAGTCGGTATTTCACATGCCCTTAACGCGATTCTTCACTGTCGGAAAAAAAATAATTTCTATATGTAGTAGTAGTAAACGATATTTATTGACAATACATTATACTTTTTTTTCCACCTTTCTTTGTCCTATACATTTTGTTTTCCCGGTCGCATTGTCAATAGGCCATCGACCGGAATCCTTTAGCCTTTCCATATGTATTTTATTAAAAATAATTTTTAAAATCAAACAAATGAGTAGAATTTTTTTTTTATACAAGAAACCTTTTATTTGCTATGAAAATATATATAAAAAAGTGAAAACATCGCGTCTATATTAAATTATATATGTATCAATATCTTACAGCAAGCCTATCAGTCTTAGGCACCCCTGAACGAGCCACAGCCTTCGGATTGCGAACGATCCGGTCAAGTATATTAAAATTATTAATACTTACAGTACACTCAATATTGAGTCGAATTATGTTCCCCAGGTTCGGTATTTTTACAAGGCACTTGCTTTTAAATTCAATGTATCCATTCGCGGATTCAAAGCATCAGATCGATCGTGTAATTTTCTAGTGGTTTTCTTTTCTCGCTCGTCCGACCCGCGGAAATCTGCGGTACAAATGCAACGTAAGAAAAAGAAGAAAAGAAAAAGAGAGGGAAAATTCATTCTTTGGCCGCTGAGGTTTTTTCGGTGGCGGAAGCCGCGCGTCTCCTGGACCTCGTCTTGATTATCACGACCTCGTCCTCGCTGTTCGAGGCCGAATGATCCGCGCTCCGCGACTCATTTTTCCTCGGCATCGCCGTCGCGTCTTGGCTCTTTTTTCGCAACCGCGAGCTGACTCTTCGGGTCTCGAGCTCGTCGCTCGACGAATACGCGCCGTCCGACGACAGAGTTATCTCGTCGATCTTCGCGGCCGTCGACGTTGCTCGCGAATTCCTCGACGAACGCGTTTTCTTCACCGTCAGATCGGTCAGCAGCTCCGTGACTTCGTCAATTTTAATCGTCGGCACGATCGGCCTTTCGGCTGTTACGATCGGTTGACTCGCGGACGATCCTCGCTGCGACAAAGTTCGAGCTCTGATCCTGGCCGAATTTTCGCTCTGAGAATTCGCGATCGTCGGTTCGAGCTTCATTTCCCCGACGAATTTGTCGATCTTCTTTGCGCGTCTCGCGTCCCCGATTTTTCCCGATTTCCTTGGAATTTTCTCGCGCTCGTTTTTCGGGGTTGCCAGATTTTCGGCCTCGGCTTCGTCGTCCGGAATGGAAAATTTCATCCTAGAAACCGCGGATATCGCGCCTTCGGATTTCGTGTCCGGTTGACTCGAATCCTGTGGGGTTTCCGCGATTCTCCGACGACGAATCGGTCGGGTTCGCGCGGGCGGCGAGACCGATATTGCCGGTTCCTTTTCCTTCTCCTCCTCCACGTCCTCCTCCTCCGTCAGATCGATCGGCATTTGCTTGAGTCGCAGAAAAGGCGGCGTTTTTCTTCTCCGAACGGACATCGTCTTCGGCTCGACCTCCTCGCGCACCGGTGTCGTGAACAACGTCGGCTTCCCCGCGGGCTCGGGAATTCGCTGGGTTTCCACGAAACGATTGACGTCCATCTCGTCGACAGCCGGAACGGTGAACTCTGCGGAAAAATCGGAGCAACGAAGTACAACGTTAATGAAATTTCTATTTCGTGATTTCGGGAAGGATGTTCGGGTTTTCTCGACGAATTTTCTATTCTATTTCTATTTATTTTTCAAACTTCTCGAAATCGATTTTTTTTTCATGAAAAATTAATGAAAAAATTGAAGGAAAAAATCGTTTTTCACGTTTTTCTGGTCGAATTTTCCCATCGGACAGACTTTCCAAACTTCACGAAATAGAAAAAAAAATCGTAAAAAAACGCACGATGAGAAATGCGCGATTTTTTAGGGTACGAATTTAAAAGCCTGCGAAACAAAAATAAACGTAAATTTTGTCGCAATTTTCCAACAACTCCGTCGCGAACTTACTCGAAAAATCAGCCTTGCCAAACGCGCCTTCGAATCGATACTCGAACAGCAGCAAATTCGTGGCCACGAAGAGCGGATGATTCTGCATGTTGTACCGCTCGCAGAGTTCCAAAGCGCCGAGCGCGATCTCCACGCCGTCGGCGATTTTGTTCGGCATCGCCCACTTCAAGAACCGACAATAATCCAAATGAATAGCCACGTACTCGACGTCCTCGAGATGTCTCCGGTAGCGTAAAATCGTCGAGCCCTTCGCTTCGCTAAAATCGGCAAGCGCGCCAATTTTCTCCAAGATATTCATCTTTATCGTCATCGCGCCCTCGAAGTGATCCAACGCCGCGGCGACGTTTCTTCGCAGCGAGAACAGCTGCGCCCTGATATGCGTCGCGGCGAACACCAAATGCTGATACCGATTATTGGTGCACTTGAAGCAAAGACAGAGATCGCCGTGTACCAAGAAATCCGGCGTCGCGAAGACTTTCTCGCGGAGAACGGGCGACGCGTCGCCCTGGCCGACGTCGCGAACCGTCTCGACGAAGCGACTCGGGCCCTCGGCGAACGCGTCGATCCTCGCGATCGCCGGAATCGGTTGGCTCTTCATCGTAACATCGAAACCCTCGATCTCCAAAATATGCTCCAGGCCCTGCAGTTTCACCTCGCAGTCGTCCAGCTTCGCTCGCGAGAGATCGATGTAGCAAAGCGACTTCAGGCACTCGGCGACCCTCAACGAAGCTCCCAATTTCTGCGTCATCTTCAAATTTCTCGTGAGATGCGCGGAAATCTCCTGAAAACCCAACAATCCGTTCATCCGCGGGGCCAAGTTGTTCACGAACTCGAAGACGCGATCGTAGTTGCGAAGCTGCTCGTATTTATTGTCCCCTCGATTCGGGGTTTGATGAGCGTGCTCCATGTTCAGGAGACTGTAGAGCGCGCGAACGATGAATTCGCTGTATTTAAACTGATCGTCGGTGGCTTCCTTCAGGGACGGTTGATTCACGCGAATGTGAACGCCGAGGAGAAAATTCGCGTCGTCGTTGAGGAAATTGTCCTCGAGTCTCGAGGTCGCGCGGTGAAACATTTTTTTCGCCGCGTCGACGTCGCCGTTTTGATAGTAAAGATCCGCGAGGCTCAGCCGGTAACTCAGAATGGTTTCCTTCGCTCGAGCCTCGTCGGACGTCTCGAGTAATTTCTTCGCGGCTTCCTCGGCCGCCTCGATCCACGAAAGATCCACGCGCTGACTCGAGAGGCTTCGACCCGTCACGTGGACGATCGCCCAGTGATCGTTCGACTCGCGAGCCAGATCGAAAGCCATTTTCCAGGCTTCCACCTCGAGACTCTCGAGATCGTAGAGTCTCGCGTATTCGCCGGCCACGATGAGCATCTCGAGGGTCTGATCGATTTCCCAGGTTTCCTGGGAATTTTTGTAACCCGCGTCGGCATCGAAAGCTTTTTTCCATGTCTTTAGAGCGCCGTCCAGGTAGGAAGAGATTTTTGTTACCACGCCGACGTTATTCGTGCTGTAAGCGGGCACGAGATTCTCGGCTTCGCTCGCGGCACCCGCGGATTCCCCGAGATTCGCGTCGTCCGACGATTTTCCCACGTCGATCGCGTCCTCCATCTCCGACTCGGTTTTCGCGTTGATCTCGCGAATTCGATCGCAGAATTCGTGAAACTTGAGGTGTCCCTGGCGCCATCTGAACGAGGTCGTCACCTGCCGCTGTCGAAAGTCGATGTTATTTTAGGAATTCAAGTCTATGCGACGGTTCAGTTTCTAGTTACGATTTTATAACGATCACTCGTAGCGATTATAAACTTAGATATGAACTTTTGAATAGTCGCAAGAAAAAGCGAATTTTTTAAGAAATTATCGACGAAATTGTGGGAAAATGGACAAACACGGTCCTCCATTATTTTCGCAATGCATTAACAGTATTTCTCAATTTTTTTCAATAAGATTACCCTGAAGTTTTATGGGAAACTAATATTTTAAGTATTTTTGTATTACAATCGTCACGAGTTATTGTTATAAAAACATAATCACAAATTTACGGTACAAAAAAATTGGTACCATAAATTTGATCTCTACAAAAATTCGGGATTTTCAACTCAGTCACCTGCAATTCGTCTTCGCTCTTCAACGTCGCTTTCAGCAGATAACTCGCGATCGGCTGTTGGCTCGGGAATTTCAGGAGATGATAACCGAGCCACTGAACGCCCTGAGCGTAGCTCGCGGCGGGCGCTTCGAGCCTCTCGAGCTCGTCGATTACCGCGGCTATCGAGGCCGCGAGGTCGGTCGGTCCGTTCGCGAGTCCCTCGATCTCCCTCGCGCAGAGTTTCACCAGATCGTAGTCCTTCCAGCGCAAACGATCGTCGAGCAGATCCCGAATCTCCGTCTCCCGCGATCGCAGATACTTCAGCATCGTGAATTTCCTCGCGGCCGGATATTTATTCTTAATAAAAGCCCAAGTGCTGTGAACCTTCGATTTCCCGGGTTTTCCGTTCGTCTCGCGTTTTCTCGCGCCGAGAAGACCGTTGAGCGCGCAGTGAAACATCGCCGAGTCGTAGCGTCCGCGTTTGTACTCGACGCTCGTGATTCGGTGCAAAATCGTCGGCAGCGGATCGCCGATAACGAGAACACTCGGGTTTCGACCGTCGAGGCTCGCGAGGCCCTCGATTCTCACGAAGCACGACAGAAGCAGAGCGTAGATCTTTTTGCTCGCGTCGCGAAACTTCGTCTCGCAGGATATCCCGAGATTGTAGAAATGAACGCCGCATCGGGCCCAAAGCGCCGACCACTCGGCGCATCTCTCGCGTCTCATCCACTGAATTCTCTCCTGGCTCGACTCGCACAGACTCAGCGTCTCCTTGGCCATTCGCTCGGTGAAAATCGCGCTGCCGTTGCTGAACGCTCGCGAGATAACCGCGAGAAGCTTCGTCTTCATCACGAGGCCCGTGTAAACGTCGACCGCGAGGTCGCATTTTCGGCCCTCGTTGCAGCCGCAGTTGTTCGGCGAGTAGCGATCGAAGATGTCGCTGTGGGCGCGCAGAAAGGACATCGTCGTGGTGTTGATCGCGTGGACGAGAGACTGGGAGGCGTCGCTCTTCGCGCATTCCTCCCAGTAGACGAGGAGCTCGCCGATCGCGACGATCGCCGCGTACGAGTACCATTTAACGGCTTCGGGGTCCTCGCAGCTGTTTCTGATGCTGTCGTGCTCGACGATGCTCGCGGCGATTTCGTTCTCGGTGCTCGCCGACAGATTCTCGATCGGTTTCACCAGGGCGGTCAACCAGCGCTCGTAGAGATTGAAGCATCGCAGGTGCGAGTCGTGCTTTCGCAGACAGCCGCGAAACGCGTCGAAGTAACGCGGCAAATTCTCCTCCGCCGTCGCGATGCCTCTCGCGTTTATGTTGCGCACCAACAACTCGTTGATAACGCGAAAAATTAGGCGATATGTGTGACTCTTGTTCTCGTCGTCGAGTGAAATTTTTTCCTGGCCGATGTGCGTCAACATCGCCGTTTGAAATTCGTCCTTCAGGCTCTGGGCCGATTTTTCCTCGATCGCGCCGACTTTCTCGCAGTACGTGAGGATCTTCGAGAGAACGTGACGCGAGCAACTGCGGTGCGCGAGTTTAGTCACGTCGAGCTCGTATTTCACGAGGGCGATGAGAATCTCGAAGGACTTGCGAGTCGTTAGTTTGGTTCTTTGTAACAACGCGAGAGACGCGACGCGCAGCATGTTACCGATCTTCGTGTACATCTCCGGGCCCTCCGACGACTCGGTTTTCCACAGTTTGCCCGGCAATACGTGGTCCGCCACCTCCAGGGCCTCCTTGTACAGTCCCATGTTGAGAAGACAATTCGATACGTGGTAGATGCTGGCGAAAAATTTGCTGGTGTCCGGGATGTCCGTCATGTTGGAACAGACGCAGTGACATATCCTCCAGATGTCGAAGCCCAGTTTGTAATCCGTCTTGTCGCACTTGGCCGCCACGTGACACAGATACAGCAGCACCTTGAATATCGCTTTGTTTTCTCGGTGAGTCAAGTTGCCGTCGAGAAATTCCTGAAATTGTTGTTGGTATTATTGTTTGACGTAAAATTATAAAATTATAAAATATAAAATATATATATAAAAAAATATAAAATTATAAAATAAAAAAATTTGACGTTAAATTATTGGCGAGAAATTCCTGAAATTATTGTTGTTATTGTTGTTTGACGTAAAATTATAAAAGTATAAAATATAAAATATAAAAAATATAAAATATATATATAAAAAAAAATATATAAAAAATATAAAATTATAAAATTAAAAAATTTGACGTTAAATTATTGTTGTTATTATTGTTAGACGAATGTCAAAACAATTCCTACCTCCATTTCCTTGGCGACCCCATCCATCCTCTCTTTGGTGATTGCGTCGACCCATGACTTAACTTTCAGCTGAATTTTGTCCATCTTTGCTTGGCCACTGCGAAAAAAACGTGTTTGTCGCTGTTTTTAATCATTTTTAACGATTTTTTTTTTTTTTTTTTTTTTTTTTTTTTTTTTCCACTACCTTCGGGACGTTTTGGAGTGTCGGGGAAAAATTGCCGGGCCACGAGAATTCCGATCATAACAATCGGGCGCACCGACGAAATTCAAATTTATAACCTAAAAGTCGTCCGTTGACTCTGTTTATTCGATCTGTCGCGACGAGTCGACGGGATTTATCTGAGAACCGATGGGTTTTTCGGCCGTCTCGAAAGATCCACGATGTCGGAATCAACGAACGTGAGCGGCGTGATGTATTTTTTTAATAAACCTACCTTCCAAGGATCGTTGTTGTTATTTCAGCATCGCAACATCGAGCACAGCGCTAACGACTATCTGACTCTACTTCACACACGTGATTTTTTAGGCCGCCAGGCGGCGCTGATTCGCCGAGCTCAAAACGCGGCAAATCCTGTGATTGGCTGACCGGCGAAAGTGTGACGCACACATCGCAACAAACGTGTAATAAATAATGTGTGTGACATGTGTGTTGTTTTTAGTTGCCCAAAGTGATCGAGTGAATAATCAGGAGAAGATCATCCAATTGTCATAAATCGTCGAGCCAGTTTTTTCTTTTTTTTTTTCGCAGTTTTTGTTACGATGGATTTTCCGGATTCCGATGAGGAGTACGACCTGGTTGAAACGGTGGCTGTTAAGACTCCGGAAAAGTTGCCAGGTACTGCTGAAAATAATAATTAGTACTATAAAAAAATTAAAAAAAAAAAAATAAAATGTAAGTCTAAAAATTTTGTTACATTTGCAGCTGAAAATAATGTTGAAAAGGAAAAAGCGAGTGAAGCTCAGAAGCAAAAATTACCGTCGCCGGTGCCAAAATCCACTGACGCTTCGTCCTCCACGCAGCCTGAATTTCGTGAAACTGAAGATGCAAATTCTGTGGAAACTGTGAGAAAAAGAACGTACGACGAGCTGATCGACGCCTTCGGAGATATTTTTGATGATGAAATTGTTGGTACGTTTTCAACAGGCGTTGATGATTTCTGTGCTGTAATTTAAGATCGTTGTGGATATCGGATTAACAAGATAATTTCTAATTCCCAGAATCTTAGAATAAGAAAGATGTCTTTTTGCTCTCAGCGGACGTTCCAAGCAGACAGAACAAAAGGCCTTGTTGGGACGAGCCGGAGGCTGTGATAGATCTGATTCTGAAGGAGAGAAAAAATCACCTTGCGCACGACGATCAATCCGCAACTAAGGCAAATTCTTCCGAGACAAAGTGAGTCGCCTGTTCAGAATTCCAAAGACCGCAGTCTTTAATTCGGGAACAAAAATATAGACTGATTTCCACTCTCACAGATCTTACAAAGATTCGATTTCAACGCGAGTCCCGTCGTGGAATTTCATAGCGCTAACGAGGCCCTCGGACTCTCAGCGAATTTATCTGAGGGTACGCGAGAGAAAGAACGAATTCACGACGAAAACCGAGCGTCCCATAAGCGGCCTGCTGGCGGTGCCTTTCAGCGAAATGAAAGCGGAAGCCGAGGAGATTGTGAGTATTCGTCGTTCAATTCGTTCACGAGAGACGAGAATGTAATTTAATTTAATTTAAAAAATTGCTTTTTGCATTCGGCTATTCAAAAGTTCGCGTATTATTTTACAATCACAAAAAAATTAAATTTTCAAAATAATTCATTATTTACATAATTTAATTATTAATAATAAACTATTTAAAAAATTAAATCATATTTCAATTTTTCTAAATCACAAAAATCACAAAAAATTAAATTATCAAAATAATTAATTGTTTACATTATTTAATTATTAATAATAAACTATCAAAAAAATTACGTCATATTTCAATTTTTCTTTTTTTTTATCTTCACGGAAAATATCCTAACTAGAACTTTTTTTAAAATCCTAACTAGAAAATAAACTGTTGCGAAAACTGTTGATTCTTAAAATAATGAGCGCTAACAGCACCGGTAACGTCGAATCCTCAGATGCTGAGAAACGTCAAGCGCGCGAGTCTCCCGACGCCGAGCGCGTCGACGAGAACCTCCAACGAGCAATTGTGGGTCGACAAATATCGTCCCCAGAGTTACATGGAGCTTCTGTCGGACGAGGCGGTGAACCGAACGTTTCTCGGCTGGCTGAAGCTCTGGGACAAGTTGGTTTTCAATCGTGGCCCAACGAAACGAAAGAAACGGGCGCCGACGGCGCCGACGTTCGGCTCGAGTTTTGGGAGCAAAAAATTCTTTCGCCCGGACGAGGCGGAGGCGGTGGACGCGAAGGGATACCCGGTGCATCGAATAGCGCTGCTCTCGGGTCCGCCGGGGCTGGGAAAAACGACTCTGGCGCATTTGGTGGCGCGACACGCGGGCTACAACGTCGTCGAGGTGAACGCGAGCGACGATCGCGGCACCGACGCTTTTCGTCAGGCCCTCCTCGCGTCGACGGAAATGCGCTCGTTGATGGGCGCCGATCCGAGGCCCAACTGCCTCGTTCTCGACGAGGTCGACGGCGCGCCCGTCGCCTCGATCGAGCTGCTCATCAAGTTCGTTCAGGGCAAACTCGTGACGAAGGGAAAGAAGAAGAAAGCGGCGGAGGGCGGGGGAAAAAATAACGAGGGTTGCAAGAGGCCCGTGATTTGTATCTGCAACGAGGCTTACACTCCGTCGTTGAGGTAATTTCTTTTTTCGTTGCCTTCTCTTCCCTGCTGAACAGAGTCGTAAATTCATGATTTTTGTAGAAATAAAATTGATGGTACGATTGGCTTTGTAATTATGTTTTTATACTAATTAAAAAAAACAATAATGTTTTTATACGAATTTAAAAAAAAACATAATAAAAAAAACAATAATGTTTTTATACTAATAAAAACATAATTACAAACAGGAGAATCAATTTGTGGTACGTTTTTTTTTAAGAGCCCTCAGAGCGATGGCCTTTATAGTACCAGTTCCAAAAGTGAGCCCCGCGCGTCTCGCTGATCGTCTCGCGACGATAGCGCGGAAGGAGCACGTCAAGGCCGACCAGGACGCGCTTCTTCAGTTGGCCGAGCGCTCGGGCTGCGACATTCGCTCGTGTCTCTGCGCTCTTCAGTACATGGGCGAGGCCTGCATCGACAGCAATTATCATCTCGGGCTCAAGGACGTTAAGAGAGGCCTCTTCGATTGCTGGAAGGACATCCTGCAGATTCCGATGACCCGGGGCGGTCATTTGCCGATTCGCGAGCGCGTGCAGGTCGTTTTGAAAGCTGCTCACAGCGGTAAAAACAATATATTCTCCCTACACAAAAAAAGCAAAAGCGTCAGTAATTTAAAAAAAAATTACTGATGTTCGATTTTCTATAGACAAAAGCAAAAAAATTTCATGTAAAATTCAAGTAATAATCGATCGACTTCATGCTGTAAATCATAGGCGAAACCAAACGTTTGGCCCAGGGAATATTTCAAAATTACCCGCAAGCCAAAAACTGATGTTTGACTTTCTATAGACAAGAGCAAAAAATTTCATGTAAAATTCAAATAATAGTCGATCGACTTGGTGCTGTGAATTCACAGGCGAAACCGAACGTTTGGCCCAGGGAATATTTCAAAATTACCCGGAAGCCGCTCCGCGAAACTTGGAGGTCGTCTCGAGGACCCTGGAGTGGTTTCAGCTGTACGACAAGATCACGACGGTGGTGATGACGCGCCAGGACTGGCGCGTTATGCCCTACACGAATTACGCCTTCGTCGCCTGGCATTTTGGTTTCGCCAGTCCTCATCCAGTCAAACTGTCGTATCCTTACACCCCGGCCGAGGTGAGCTTAGTTTCTTTTAATTAACAGGGAATTAACACGAATATTCATCTCGCGCTTTTGTCGTCACCGAAGGTCACGCAAAAATTGAACAAAAGCCTCGCGATGCTGGCGGCGACGAAACGAGCCTACGGTCGCGACACTCAGACCCTCGCGCTGGACGTCGCGCCCTTTTTGTCCGAATTGTTGAACCCGAAGCTTCGCTCCGTCTCCGGTCATCTCTACTCGACGAAGGAACGAGCCGACCTCGTTCGTCTCCTCAACGTCCTCTTGGATCTCGGTCTGACGTTCGTGCAAATGAAAAACGAGGACGGAGCCTACGATTTCGTTCTAGATCCGTGAGTCATTTATTTATTTCTATATTAATTTAATTATTTATTTCTGTATTTGTATATTTATTTATTTCTGTATTTATTTATTTGTATTAAACGGGATAAGCCCTTAAAAACAATATAAAAAATAGACAGAAGAGCGAAAAACAAAAGATTATTCAATATAAAAAAATATACAAAAAAACTAAAAAGTCGTTTCTCGACACAATTTCACTTAGGAATCTCTTCGAAATCGGCATCTTTCCCGACTGCAAAGTCCGCCGTGTGATGCCGTACGCGGTGAAGCAAATAGTCGCCCAGGAATTGGAGCTCGAGCGACTGAGACGCGCCGCGATCGCGATCGGAGCCGTTCAGGAAAAAACCGCCACGGACACCGTGGAAACGGCGAAAAAAATCTTGCCGGAAGTGGCGAAAAAAATTGAAAGCGCTCCGACGGTTCCGAAGACTCCGACGGTGCCGAATCACTTGAGACAGCTGGAGCCGATTGCTATTCAGCCGAAGGCAAAAAATGTCAGTGAAATTTGAACAGATTTGAATTCTTCAAATATCGCGAATTAATTACGTATTTCGTCGTTATTATTTTTTTTGTTCTCCAGGAATATCGCGACTACTTCGAGAACTTCGTGCCGCAGCCGACGGCCTCGACGGGCAAGCAAAGATCTCCGGGAACATCGCCGAGAACCGCGAAGTCGATTCATCGCGTCAGGCAGATACTGAAGAAATTCGGCGTGTGGTACAAGTACAAAGAGGGATTCAGTAATTCGGTGCGACGCGACGTGCTGATGTCGGATCTTTTGTGATCGAAGAGAGTGAAGAATTAGCGCCGAACAAAAAAAAAGAAAGCAGTGAGAAGACGATTGGAGAAGACAGAAATAATGTATTTTTCTCGAGGAATCAACGAGTTGTTGTCGAATAAAGGATTTTTTAACAAACACAAACAATTCTTTTTTTTTTTTTTAAAGACAATGATAATATTTTAATGGTTCGTTGGAAGGAGTGTAAGTAGAGTTTTCACAGTCTTATCGAGTAAACAACTAAAGGCGCTCGCGTTATTTTTTTTTTTTTAATTCGCGTTACATTTCCGTAGCTTTGATTTTTTTCTCTTCACTCCCACGGGGGCGCGTATCGAGCGGTCGATACCGTTTGATTTGAATCCCGCGCTACTGCGAGACACGCGGAAGAAACTTTTTTTAAAAAATGCAATGAAAATAAAATAAAATTGATCGACCCTCGGACGGGCGGTCCGGGATCGATCGAGAAGAACGAAATATCGAGTCAGCGGGTGGAGTGTTTTCTTCGCGATTTTTTCTTTTCTTTTTACTCCGCGGCCTCCTCCTCCAAGCCGTTCTCGTCCTCGAAGATTTCCTCGTCATCCGCGGTTGCTTCCTGCGAATCGAATTATTCATTCAATGATTAAAGATTTAGAACACGTAATTACAATTTAAATTTTGCTTAAATTAAATTCAAATTAATTCAATTAATTGCATAATAAACAAAAATTAATAGCTTAAGGATAAATTAAATCAATAATTTAATAATCAATAAAATTAATAATTTAATAACCAATTAAATTAATAATTCAATGATAACTTACATCAATAATTTAATAATAAATTTAATTATTTGAGATGACCCTCAAATAATTATCAAAGAATTAAGGGAATCATGCAAAAGTACAAAGTGAAAAATTGAGGCGTTTTTTTTACCTGATACTGTTGGTACTCGGACACCAGATCGTTCATGTTACTCTCGGCCTCGGTGAATTCCATCTCGTCCATCCCCTCGCCCGTGTACCAATGAAGGAAAGCCTTTCTCCTGAACATGACGGTGAACTGTTCGCTGATGCGCTTGAAGATCTCCTGAATGGCGGTCGAGTTGCCGATGAAGGTGGCCGACATCGTGAGGCCCCGTGGCGCGATATCGCAGACCGCGACTTTTACGTTGTTCGGTATCCACTCGACGAAGTAGCCCGAATTTTTGTTCTGAATCGAGAGCATCTGCTCGTCGACCTCCTTCATGGACATCTGACCGCGGAATATCGCGGCCACCGTCAGGTAACGTCCGTGCCGCGGGTCGCACGCGGTCATCATGTTTTTAGCGTCGAACATCTGTTAAAAAAAATACATCTTTATAATCGCAGTCATTTTAGGTATAACAATTTTTTTCAAATTAATTATCAAAATAATTTCAAATTCAAATATTTTCAAATTCAAATATTTTCAAATTCAAATCTTTTCAAATTCAAATAATTTCAAATCAAATACTTTCAAATTAAAATATTTTCAAATTCAAATATTTTCAAAATCAAATAATTTCAAATTCATATAATTAATTCAAATAATTAATTATTTTCAACATTATTTTTGTTGCCAATGAAAAATAAAATTGAAAAATTCGACTTACTTGCTGTGTGAGTTCAGGAACTGTGAGCGAACGATACTGTTGGCAAGCTCGGGCTGTGAGAGGCGCGAAGCCTGGCATGAAGAAGTGAAGACGTGGGAAGGGAACCATGTTTACCGCGAGTTTCCTCAGATCGGCGTTGAGCTGACCCGGGAATCGCAGGCACGTTGTAACTCCGGACATCGTCAGCTGCACAAGACATTGCATTTATTAGTAAATTTCTTCTCAAGAAGACTTTTCTTTTCCTCGGGGGGAAAAAAATGGTACTCACGGAAACAAGATGATTGAGATCTCCGTACGTCGGCGATGTGAGTTTCAGGGTTCTGAAGCAAATATCGTAGAGAGCCTCGTTGTCGATGCAGAAAGTCTCGTCGGTGTTCTCGACGAGTTGGTGGACCGACAGAGTCGCGTTGTAGGGCTCGACAACTGTGTCGGAAACCTGGGGGACGAAATTCTCCGTGTAACAATTGATTTTACCGAGTGAGAGTGAAATTCGTGTGTAATTCGGTGAAATCCGTGAATCGGTCGTACCTTGGGCGACGGGAATACACTGAAGGAATTCATTATGCGATCGGGATATTCCTCGCGGACTTTCGAGATGAGCAGGGTGCCCATTCCCGAACCGGTGCCGCCTCCCAGCGAATGCGTCAGCTGGAAGCCCTGAAGACAGTCGCAACCCTCCGCCTCTTTTCTCACGACCTCCAGAACGGAGTCCACCAGCTCCGCGCCTTCCGTGTAGTGACCCTTTGCCCAGTTATTTCCTGCGGAACGGTTTTTTTTTAATATAAATTTAATTTTAAAAAAAATTAAATTAAATCTTTTTTTTATTTAAATTTAATTTTTAAAAAATTTAAATTAAATTTTTTTTTTATTTAAATTAAATTTTTTTTTTATTTAAATTAAATTTTTTTTTTATTTAAATTTAATTTTTTTTAATTTAAATTAAATATTTTTTTTATTAAATTTTTTTTTTTTTTTTTTATTAAGTTAAACATTTTTTGATTCAAATGTTTTAATTTTTATAGAAAGAAAAAAAAAACGAATTTTAGATTTTTTTTCCCTCGAGTTGAGGTTGGTCAAAATTTCTCGTAGAAACGTCTATTCGATTTTTCGTAAAACTGAAGAAATTTCCTCACCGGCTCCGCTCTGTCCAAAGACAAAGTTGTCCGGTCTGAAGAGCTGACCAATAGGTCCGCTCCTGATGGAATCCATGGTACCCGGCTCCAGGTCCACGAGAATCGCTCGTGGAACGTATCTGTGACCTGAAAATAGAGTGGCAAAGATATTTCCATTGTTACCATCACGTTTGGTGTCTATTTTCAGTGTCTATGTATCGCAAGACTCGTGACTCACGGCTGGCTTCATTGTAGTACACGTCGATGCGCTTCAACTGAAGATCGTTCGTTCCCACGTAATTTCCGGACGGGTCGATTCCATGCTCGTCTGAGATTATTTCCCAAAACTGAAAAGACAAATCAAATTAAGCCCAAACTTTTCGTAAAAAAAACGTCCGCCGATTGAGAAAGTAATTTTTTTCATTCATAGTTAAAGAAATTCGGACAAAAGGTTGAAGGCTCGGAGGAAAAACAATCGAAATTTTATTTTTCAACGAAAAAAAAACGTCATTTCGAAGAAGATCGAAAATAATCATCGCGAGATGTTGAAATCCACGAATAAATTACCGATCATTCGGCTGCGTGATATTTATCTAAATTCCACGCGACTCGGACATCGCGGACCGATTGGCTCACCGCCTATGGTACGAATACCATTCCAGGTAAGCATCGGGCATAATTCAACCTCGAGGATTTTTATTTCGTAATAGGCGGATGTCGACGTATTTTCCATACCATCCATTCTATATCGACAATCTCCCGTTAATAAAAATAAAATAAAAACTTCAAATATCAAATACCAGAAAATGACTATCAAGACATTTATGACGCGTTCACTACTTCTCGGTCACTGAGTCATAAACGAGATTAACGAGAATCGGCGATAGAAAAATTTGTTATCCTTAATCTTTGTACGTGCTGAGTTTGAAAAACAATATAAATCATCATCCACCTCAGAATACAAAAAAAAAAAAATATCCTAAAAAATCTTGTTTCGCGCATAAAAAAAATTATTATTATTATTACCGACCGAGTTGCGCGGTCGGTAAAAATAAGAAAGTTCCCCCCCTCCCCTCCACTATCGACCTTCGTGTAGCAAAACAACCGTTGGGCGAAAAATCCTCCTTGAGATCCCGCAAAAACGTTTCTGTTCGCAGAGAAAAATGAAAATAATGGCGGCGATAGGCGCGGCGTTGGTGGTGCCGCCGTTCCTGTGTTACACGCAGATAAAGCGTTTCCGGAGGCCGCTCGAAGAGGAGCCGTAAGAGCGGAACATGCGCGGTCGTGTCGGTCCCTCATCCCCCCCTCCCCCACTTCCCCTCCCCCTTCAATTCCCAAGACTCCGCGGTGGCCTTCGGCGCTCGACTTGGAGGATCTTCAGGTTGGCAAGCAGCGAGAAAATTCTCACCGTTGACGCTCGCGACCCGAGGGCGCCGCGCTCGGACGACGCGTCGCGTCCCTTTTCTCGCGCATCGTCGTCCCGTTCGCCGGTCGCCGCCGCCGCGCGACCCTCGTATTAATACACCAAACGTCGCCGCGCGCCGAGCGTCGCCGTTTTATTTTCAGCGGCCGCGCGGAGAGAGCGACGCGAATGCTTTTTGGCCGTAGGTGTAGAATTCGCGAGCCAATTCTGCACCGCGAAATACATGACGTCGCCCTAGCAAATCGAACAACCGTGGAAAAAACTGTAAAAAAAATTAAAAACAAAAAAAAACGTGTTTCCAACCCGGTCGGAATGAGACACAAAACCAACCGTAATTCTTGTGAACAATCCGACCGAAAAATCAACCAAGTTTTCAAAAATTCTGTTGGTTTTTCGGTCGAATTGTTGACAAGAATTACGGTTGGTTTTGTGTCTCATAAAAAAAAAAAAAACGTATTCCCAACCCGGTCGGAATGAGACACAAAACCAACCGAAATTCTTGTCAAGAATCCGACCGAAAAATCAACCAAGTTTTCAAAAATTCTGTTGGTTTTTCGGTCGGATTGTTGACAAGAATTACGGTTGGTTTTGTGTCTCATTCCGACCGGGTTGGAAACACGTTTTTTTTTTTTTACAAGAATTATGGTTGGTTTTGTGTCTCGGATCAACCAGGTTGAAATTTTTGCCCAAACTTTTCGTAAAAAAAAAGGTTGCTGTTCGATCCGCTTGGGCGTCGTTACTCCTGCTCTCTTTCCGGCATCGCGGGAAGATAAGATTTATTATCCGCGAGTGCGTCGCGGATTATTACGCACGTTGCCAGCCCGTGCGACTCTCTCGGGGCGTTTCCTGCATTTTAAGGCGATGTGAAAGCCCCGCGTTACTTTCGCGCGGGTATTTATCTCGACGCGTTAGGCTTTTTTTTCCCCGTGCGAGGGAGAGAGAGAGAGAGAACCTGTACTGTACCGGTTCGCGACCGGCGACATCCCGATAAGGTCTTCCCGGCGGGGTGGGGGAGAGCTGAAGAGCCCGAGGGGGGGGAGAACTAGTTATGCTCGGTGTCCATAGTCAACCTAAAATCAGGGATGTGACATCATTTGGACACGAGAAAATCCTTCGCGTCCTTATGGGGAGAAAGCCTTCCAAGCTCCTTAACGGACTCTCCTAATGTGTCACTCAAGCTTCGTTGATTCTCGTCTATTAATAGAATTTCCGCGTTCTTTTTTTTTTCCACTTTCGGGCCTTCTCACGTCGGCCGAACGTTTCCGCGAATTTTCTGTTCCACGTTTTTGGCACTAATAATTATTACGATGGAAATTTATACCATGCATTTTTATTCTTTTTTTTGGGTGGGATTTACGCAGAAATCTGCGGTGTTTTTGTCCGGGAGGGTAATTTATTATTATTGATTTTTTTTTTAATGAGAATCTCGTGTTGGGATTTTCTGTTAAAATAACTCGACAGACCGAAAATATTCGTGCTTACCATTAGCGCCGCGATCGGCCGCACGTGCAAAAATTATTCTCACGGCGATCGGAAAGGCGCAGCTGGAGGTGATAATTATTACGATGGAAATTTATACCATGCATTTTTATTCTTTTTTTTGGGTGGGATTTACGCAGAAATCTGCGGTGACCGGGAGGGTAATTTATTATTATTTTTTTTTTTAATGACAATCTCGTGTTGGAATTTTCTGTTAAAATAACTCGACGGACCGAAAATATTCGTGCTGACCATTAGCGCCGCGATCGGCCGCACGTGCAAAAATTATTCTCACGGCGATCGGAAAGGCGCAGCTGGAGGTTGCGTGTGTATGATTTTAATAGCCCTCGAATTCTGCCCAGCGCACAAACGCGTGATACACACATAAGGAGATAAGAAAGAGTCGGGAGGGTAAATAACGTTGATAGGCTCTGTCAATTGTGCCGGGGAAAATTGCGATGAATAGATTCGTCACCGCGGCGAGCCGGACGAGCCGGAGGAGCCGGGAGGCCATTGCGTGAGTATTCGAACGCGATTCACGGGCGTCAATTGTTTGATTCGCGAACCTCGAACGCGATCGATCGCGTCCCGTGTGGATATCGCGATTTTTTTTTTCGACCGATCGGCCCGAGTTTCGCATTTGGCGAGCCGATCCCCCCGGTTTACGACGCTAATTTCGCCCTACATTTCTTCACCACGTTGCGTCGCATAAATATATATGCGGCGTGTATATATATATATATATATATATTTCTTTTTTTTTTTCTTGCGCTGCGCCTCGAAGAGCCCGAGGAATATACAATCGCGATAATCGCGAATTAGGCGAGAGATCCACACTAACCTTAGAGCCAATTTGATTGCCGCACTGGCCGACCTGAAGATGCACGATTTCTCTCATGTTTGCGAATCCTTCGTGTTGCTCGCGTAGTGTGTCGTGTGAACAGGATCGCACGCGGTAATAGCTCGCTCGTCACTGGCACGGCCCTCGGAACGACGGAACACGACGGTTGACCCAGACACGCTACGACCCGCACGACGAGCTCGACGAGAACTAAATCGCCGCGCGAGATCTACCTTACCGACGAGTCGGCAACGCGCGCGCGCGCGGATCGCGAGATATTCGATAGCTACGGGTGTAGATGAGTGACTGCAATGAGGTTTTGGTTTCTGTCTCGCGGTCGACAACTGCTCGTTAGGCGTATTGCAATTTTTTTAGCAATTTTTTTAAAATTTATTTTACTTGTTTTTCTTAAAAAATAACAAAAATAATTGAATAATAAAGAAATTAATTAAAAAATAATTAAAAATGAAGAAATTAATAAAAAAGAATTAAAAATTAAGAAATTAATAAAAAAGAATTAAATAATGATTAAATTAATTTAAAAAGAATTAAATAATGATTAGATTAATTAAACAAGAATTAAAATAATTAAAACTTATTTTTCAGTAAAAGAAACGGAAATATTGGAACCCGTATTTTTCGCCATGGACAAGAGGAGCGCAGTGGATTCGATTTTTCGTCTCGTCTTTATTATGTACATTTATCAATTGACTCCAGAACCCTCGCGTCTATCGAGGATGTCGAGTGGCGACCGTCGAGTCGTTCATCGTCGGAAGTACGAAATATTCTCTTCATTTACAAAAGATAATTAAGTAATTATAGTTTGAGGCACCGGGGCGCGCGTCCCCCGTCGCTGAGATTAACGTATTGATTAATGCCCGCCGCCTCTTGTGTTTATTTTTCATTCACAAACTGCTAACTCGGTTATCATCGAGCCTGCGTTTGTCTGTTTTTTTTTTTTTTTTTTCGAACCGACCGATACTTTAATTCCCAATACGACATCCGTTTTCGTCTCTCCGATCGATATTAATGCACGAGATTAAATCCACACAGTGGCTGTTTTTACGCTTAACTCGTAGAGAAAAAAAAATAAAATTCGTGGCAGTTGGAAAAAACGTAGTTGCGGCTCTCGCGGCGCCGAGAAACCAAATTGGTGCGTGACTCACTGCTGCGGATGTCTCAAAGTGGCAATAAAACGTAAGAGGCCGGTAATTAGATACATCTTTTCGGGTACAAGGTCGGAGTTTTTTTTCCTTCTTTTTTTTTTCGTCGTCTCGAGAATTAACTTTGAGCCTGTTTTCGCCGTCGTCGATCAGCCGTGATGCCAACCGGGTATAGGAATTCCGGGCAACCAGCCTCTGCCCACTGAAAACGAATAACGATCGTTCGTTAGAGACTTAAGCGCGAAATTGTCGGTACAATAATTAATTTCAAGTGGTCGTACCTCCGGCTACTTGATTCAATTGATGCGTCTCTTCGGGACTGAGTTTCAGTATCGTATTGAGAACTGGGATGAGGTGACTTCGTTCGTCTCCGTTTCTCAACGTCACAAACTGGATAATTCGAAACGACTTATTTAGATTTTCCACGTTTTCTTTGTTTCGAGTTATTATTCAAAGCGCTCGATTGACGAGGACATTGGCGGTAAAATCAGCCGCTGTTTATACCTTCAATATAACGTTTTTCATGTACTCGAAATTGTTGGCGTGATGCTCTCTCTCGACGCTACGTTGCTGACGTCGAATGTCCTCCTTGAGCAGCTGATTCAGTTGCGTCAATTTGGCGACGTCGCGCTCCGCGTCCGCCAGCAACACCGTCAGATGTTTCACCCGACGCTCGCAGACCTCGAACTCCTGACGATCGACCTTGCGCGGCAACGCCGACGCCTGGGACTTCGGACAATCGTCCGAGGAGTTGAGCAACTCGTCCAGCGGCACCAGGGAATGTCTTCGCGATTTTTCCGGATACGTCAGGCCCATCGGATACGAATCCACGCTCTCGGATCCCTGCGAATCGAACAATAAAATTACATCAACTAAATACATACAAATCACTTGTATTAAAATAAAAAATAATTTTTTATTAAAAAAATATATTTTTTAATTATTTTTAATTATTTTTAATTGAATTAAAATAAAAATATTTTTTTTAATTAAAAGAAAATATTTTTTAAATTATTTCTAATATTTTTTAAATTGAATAAAAATAAAATTATCTTTTTTAAAAAATAAAAACAATAAAAATAAAGCTTGTATCACGAAGTACGTCTGAACCTTGTTGTCATTTAATTGCGAAAACAAAAAAAAAGTAATTCTTGTACCTCGCCGTCCTCTCTTTCTTGGAGAGGAATTTCGGTGCTGCGCGACTGGCTGTCGTGTTCCGATTTGCCTTCGAAGTGTCTCTCGCCGTGCGCGTTCATCGACGAGAGATTTTCGACGCCTCCCGCGTTGTACGCGAGTTTTTGAACCTCCGACTCCAGCACATTGATCTCCTTGCGGTGTTTCGCCTCCAGCTCGGCTATTCGTGTCTGCGGAAAGAGGAAACGGTACAGCACGATTGGCGGCTAACTCTGCGAATTTATCGGGGAACGATTCGCACCTCCTGACTTTTCTCCAAATGATCGATCTTCGCTATGAGCTCCGATCGTTCTTTTTCCATCGTCGACGTTTGCATCCTGCACTGATCCCTCAGCGCCGTGTAATCCTGTCCAAGAGCCGAAAGCTTCTGACTCAGCTCCCGCGAATTCTCCAACGTTCGGTCTCGATCCTCTTTCGTCATGTTCAATTCCTTCGTGAGACTTTTCACGCTTTCCCTGAAATTTTGTGATCCTCGCGTCTTATATTTTTTCGAAAAATTAAATTATATTATATTACAATCATAATTTTTTTTTTTCGAAAATTTCCCATCGGATAGAGTCTTCAAACTTTACGAAATCGAAATGTTTTTTTTTTTCGATATCGTAAAGTTTGGACGTTAATTTCACGTTAATTTACTTCACGATCTAATTTTGATTCCAGCATGTAGCACTACAATTTGCTAGTAATGAATAATAATAAACCTGCAGCTCTCAAGTTTTCCCCGAAGTTGCGCCGCGTCGGTTCTCGCGTGTCCCAATTCTTCCTCCAATTCCGCTTTGCTCTTCCCGCTGGAGCCGGATTTCTCGTTCTGATTCTGTTTCGTCCTGAGAACGCTCTGGGCTCGCAGTTTGTAGCCTTCGTACTCGTTTTTCAGAGCCTCGAGCTCCTGGTTCGTGGATTCCACGAGCGCGTTCAGCCTCGCCAACTCGGCCTCGAGAATCTTCGTCTGTTGCGCGTGATTTCGCGCCTGAATTTTCATCTCCTCGGCGGCCTTGAGTTTCTCGGCACCGAACGCGTCGAGTTCTTTCGTGAGTCTCGCGGTTTCGCGCTTCGCGGCCTCGAGACCCTCGAGGAGACTCTGCGCCTCCCTCGTCGACTGCGACATCTCGTGCCTCATCTCGCACAGCTCGGCCTTCAGACCCTCGTTCTTCTCGCTCAGTATCGTTATCTGATTCGCTTTCGTCAGGCAACTGTCTCGCAGCTCCTGCACCTCCGCTTCCAGCTGCGATATCGTTTCCAGATGCTCGTCCACGGTTTTTTCCAGCTCCGACTGCTTCGCCGATTCCTCCTCGAGCTTTGACTTTAAATCCTCGACGCTTCGCTAAAAATGGACAAATATAAAATAAAGAATTAAATCATTTAATTTTCTATAACTGATTTGAATTCGAATTATATAATCAATTACATTTTCTAATAATTAATAATTAAATCATTAAATTTCCTAAGAATTAATTTGAATTATAATTCTATTTAATTGAATTTTCTAATAACTAATTAATTAATTGATTTTTCTAATAACCAATAATTAAATCATTGGATTTTCTATTAATTAAGTAACTGAATTTTCGAATAATTTAATAATTAAATAATTGAATTTTCTTTCCGTAATACGATGAAAAAAAAAATAAAAAATCGTTTATTTGCCTCGTAGTTGTCGACTTCCAGAGAGAGAACGCTGTTCGAGGTGCGTTCCTGTTTCGCAGCATCCAACTGAGCTCTCGTCGCTTTGTGCGACTGAATCTCCGCCTCCAATTTCGCCTTCAACTCCGCGTAATCCCTGTCCCGTTGCTCGCGAATCATCGCCTCGGCCTTTTTCTCCTCCTTCAGAGTCTTCGCCAGTGTCTGCTGAGACTTCAGGGCATTCTCCAGATTCGCTATTTCTTTCGCTTTGTGATCTATCTCGATCTTACAGCGAGCCAGGCTCTCCTTCTCTCCGTAGAGAGACTCCTTCAGCGTCGCATTCTCCAACACAACAGTTTCCAAATATTTTGCTGTTTTTTTGTTCTCCCGTTTCTGCTCCTCCAAATCGTCCTGCACTTTGTCGTACTCCGATTGAATTCTCTGTTGAAATAAAACATTGAATTTAAGATGTTTCTATGGCGGAAAAAAAGACTGAAAAATTAATTTAAAAAAAACAAAAAACAAAAAAAAATTCTTCCGTACCTGTAATTTTTTTGCATTGTCCGACACGTGAGAAATCTTGTTCTGCAGTTCGTCTTTCTCCGCGACGGCTTTGAGTCTCTCGTTTTCCGAGTTCTTCAGCTCTTCGGTCAAGTCGCTGACTTTTTTCTTCAACTTGACGGCGAAGCCTCGCAGCTGAAAACATAACGATGTTTGGCTTCAAAGATCTTTTCCCAGAGTCTGCGAACACTTGGCCACTGTTATTTACCTTGTTGTATCGCTCCTCGATGTCCTCCTTGGGATCCAATTTCGTCGTCGAGTCCGTCATGCTCCGCGTCATTTCGGGCGCCTGAAAGATTTGTTGGTAAACAAAAATTCGTGTGAATCATAATTGCGCAGGTTATAAATCATCTTTCGCGCGAGATCGGTAGAAAAATTCGTCACCTCACGGTGAAAAAATGGTACCTTGTCGCTTTCGCTGTCGCCGACTGCCGAACTCATGACGATCGAAATTTTACATCAAACGATAATTGATGAACCGTCTCAAAAGATACAAACCGGAGAGAATTGACGTTCAACAATCAGCTGATCGTCTGGGGAACGGAAAATGTCGGTGGTCGGTCATTTAAGTAAAATTACGGCCAGTCGCGTCACTTAACCGTGACGGTCGTCAAATGACCAACGCGAGAAAAAATCGCAGGGATTTCGAGGAATATTAAATATTTCGTATTTTTAAAGAATTTCCTTCGGCGTATTTTATTTATTTATTTATTTATCTATCTATCTATTTATTTATTTATCGATCTATTTATTTATCTATCTATTTATTTATTTATCTATCTATCTATCTATCTATCTATTGATTGATTGATTTATTTATTTATTTATCTATTTATCTATGAATTTATTTATCTGTTTATTTATTTTTGGATTTAGGGAAAAAAAACAGCGACGATTTCTTTTAATATTTATTATTCGTTTTATAGTTCGACAAATAATCGCTACACGCAAAAATACACAATATTATAGTGTATAATAACCGTCGTCCTTAATCGCTACTATGTGCAAAAATAGAACTTCACCCTATTGTCTCGTGTGTACGCGCCCATCTTATCGTATAGGAATGTGTAAAACAGATGTTCGCCCCATCGAGCGTACGACGGGTAATGTACACTAGTAAACGCCGCGGGACGCGACGACGCTTCGCGATACCCTGGTTAAAAGATTCGATTCGAACCGAAGAAACGGACAAAAATCCGATTGAAACCTGTTAGAACTGATTATCTTTCAATGGGATTTTTTTCCCATTTTATCGGTTTCCATCCGGGTCAATCGGAGTAATTACTAAGCAGGGTAATCGCAGCGCGCGCGTCTCGCGCAACAATCGCGTCGTATAAATTCTCACATAATTCACCAGTATATAATATAAATCGACGTATCGGACGCGCAGTCGACGGACGTCCGATCGTCGCGAAAAAAACCACGTCTCGGTCTCGGCGAGCTTCGAGAGCGAACGGAGACGCGGAGTACCCACCGATTAAGCTGTAAAACATTCTCTCCCGTCTCTCGACACACGATATATATCTATGTACAATTTTATCTTCTCTCTCGATTTTTTTTCTCTCTTCATTTTCGTTTTATGAGTACTATGCGCCTGTCGATGATACATGTACAATGTATAAAATGAAAATTCGCGGTTATCCTTAAACTCTAAACTCACGTTTTTCAGCTAGTACGACACGAAAGAATTGCATGAGTTTCAACGGCGAAGTGGACTTAACTAATTATCCGTCGCTTTTTCTCCCTTCGCGTTATATATGATACAGTCTTTATGCTTTCTTTTTATACCCGGCGCGTGGATGCAAAACCTTCGTTCGTTGATCCGCCCCGCTCGACGCGGCGCAGAAAATCCAGTTAAAAAATAGCTCACGTTTTTTTTTGCATCAAAGCAAAACAGTCGAGGATGCTTAATGAATCTTTTTCTTTTCAATTGTTGTAACAATTTTTTTTTCAGTTTTTACTGAAAATATCGAGTAGCCTACAATCGGTGCAAAAGTGAAGCCAATCGCGACACGTCGCAAAATCGGACGTCGCGAGTGACTCGCGCAACGAAAGAAACGAAATATCGTAAACCAGACATGAATATATATATATCTGTACTTTCGTATCGTCGGCGTTCGGTTACGAATTCGTATCCTAAAACTTCGCAGGAAGATTCGGTACATCGAGAAGCATCGCCCGGATTCCGTATATTTTCTTACGGAACGTAAAATGCATTTGTCTTTCGACGTAACGCGAGGCGTGTGAAATAACGTAAATTCTGCAATTAAAACATCGTAACATCTTAACTCTGGTATACATATAAGTATTTCTCTTTCTCTTACTTAATATCTCGCATTCTCACTCGTCCCCTCCGCGCAATCCACAACAACAGCGTCTCCTCTCTTTCACCTCAATTTTTCATTCGACGCCCTCGACGCCCGAATGTATTTACAAATTTCGCTCGTATCTTAACTTACGTTATCATCGGTAACGACCAAAATACTAGAATTATCAACTAGTAAAGAACATTTCGCGATGTAATCCCCAAGCAGTAATGATTAATAGACGCAACAATCTATCAGTGAATCATCGTTAAAAAAAAAACAATAAGGATAAATGATTTCAAAGTCAAAACATGCAAGGTGTAAGAGTGAAAAAAAAAATATATATATCTATGTAATTCCGTCGAACTTTCTTGCTTATTCAGGGAAGTTGCACTCTTCTTATTTCACCCACAAGTCCAAAGATCACATTGGCGAAAATCATCGAAACGAGAGACAAAAATCATTTCATTGAAGTTTCATTGAATTTTCTTGTCAGTTTGTTTGATTATCAGATGTGACCGGAAAATGATCGGAAGGAAAAAATTGTGCAACTTCCCTGGAATCGACGACAGAGCGACAGTGTGAAAGTTGGACAGTCGCGTTTTCCGAATTCACCCAGGAATGGAATTACTGTTCCTGGGGTACTTTTAGTAGAATAGTCCTGGTGCCGTCCGCGTCGGATATATTGATTTTGAGCTCGTTGGTGAGAGCCTCGAGCTTGTCGACGACTTTCGCGGCCGGCTGTCCGCCCGGCTTCGGGGGCGGCCAAACGTCGTCGAGAGGCGGCTCGAGGAACTGTCTGCTTAACTTCGGGCTCTGATAGTCCGTCTTCGGAGGGAGCGCGACGTGATCCGACGAGGCCGCGTACTTGGCCACCTGCTCGACGTCGTAGCGCGCCCGCTTGAAAGCCGGCACCGGGCTGTAGTCGTGATCCAGCAGGCCCTCGACCTCCTGCAGTAGTTCCTCGCTGTATTGCTGTAACTCCTCGTCCATCAGCTGTTTCGTGAAGAGCAGACTTCGGGAGCGACCTACAAAATGCATAGTAATCATTTTTTTTATTTCAATAAACATTTTTCTCATTTTAATGATAATTTTTTCATTTTAATAATAATTTGTTTCATTTTAATAATTTTTTCATTTTAATAATAATTTTTTCATTTTTATAATTATTTTTTCATTTAATAATAATTTTTTTGTCATACAAAATTAACGAAGTTTCGTGAAAAATATTTTTTATTCCCCTTGCTTCGATCGCTT